>JAVTVJ010000041.1:0-627500 GCA_034509425.1 Eopsaltria australis
CGACTGCATTTTTAGCTTTCCAACACCAGATGGTGTTCTAGATATTTAAGAATATTTCATTTTAATTATAGAGGATAAGAATATTAATAAAATTGTTCATAAATAGGAAGTAGTGCTATAGAAGCAGCAAATGTAATGCTAACTACATATGCACACGGTTGAATGTAGGGAATAGAGAAGTATTCATTCTTAGACTGTATGTTTTACCTTTCCAAAAGCAGATTGTATTCTAGATGTTTAAGAAGTTTTCATTGTAAGTATAGAGCATAAGAGTATTAGTAAAATTGTTCATAAATAGGATGTAGAGCGATTAAAATAGGAAATGTAATGCTAAGTAAATGTGCCCAGGGCTGCAGCCAGGGAATAGAGTAGTATTCATTGTTAGACTGTATATTTTACCTTTCCAAAACCAGATTGTATTTGAGATGTTTAAGAAGTTTTCATTGTAAGTATAGAATAGAAGAATGGTTCTAAAATTGTTGATAAATAGGAAGTAGAAGTTAGAGCTATTAAAATAGCAAAAGTAATGCTAACAAAATGTGCTATGATATCCACTAAAAGACTTGTTCTTTGTAATGTCCATACTACTTTGTTCAATTAAACCTTTTGTTTGCTTCAATGTTTGCAAGCTGTACTTTTCGAAGATGGTAGAGTCTGTCAATAAATTTCCCTTGTTTCGAAAGTTCAACACTTGGTGGAATTTTTTCCAATCCCCAAATGGCGTAAGACACTTTTGTAGGAAACAATTTAAGAAATAAAATTTATTTCTTGCACTGTCAACCAGTTTACTTGAAGACGTAGAAGTAACGCACAGAGCACGCTTTCACAGAGCCACATCTCACGAAATGAATTTATTATGCTCTTCAAGGCCGCTGTTTATTTTGAAGTGTTACAATTTTCACATATTTAACTGATTTTCAAATATTCATGGAATTATGAGTGTAACGAGTTTAGATGCTTGGAACATTTGAACTGGATGTGAATCAAGTACTAGATGACAGGGAAAAGCATGCATTGAGAAAGCATTAGCAAAACTGAGGCTGGTGTTTTGGCTTGGTTTTCTTTTTAGGTCTTGTTTGGTTACATTTTTGTTAGGAGCAAAACTGTAACATGATTGTAAAAAGCCCCCAGTGATTTAGGAAAAGTAAATTCGAGGAATGGAACTGTAAAAAGAAATCCGTAGTGCCTGAGCCTCTGGAGCTGTTACAGAGGACTTTTGTTCCACTGGGATGAGGCAAAAAAATACTACTGTCTTGAGATAATTTCGGACATTTTGCTCTCTTTGCCTTTCATTCTTCCTCAGAAGAGGAATGTATAAAGATCCTTCCTCATGAAATGTTTCAGAAATTATATAAATTCATCTTGTTTCTGTGAACTGATATCGGAAAAAACTCCACAATTACAATTGTGTTCACCATTTGAACTCACAATTTTCTATGCCTTAGGTGGTTGTTTCAAAAGCTGTTTCCCAATAGTACATTGTAATCAATTTAGTGCATGTTAAAATCTCATTGTCTTGGGTTAAGTTAGAGGGGTCAAAATTTAAGAAGTGATCTGTGCTGCAGGAATGCAGGAAGGAATACAACTTCCTTCCTGCGAGAGAGAGAGCTAATAATTAGGTAGTTTTAAGGATTGACAGGTAGGTAAACTAATTAAAAAGTTGATCTGCTTTTAAGGAAAAAACTATATATAAGCAGAGACTCTCTGACGCTCTTCTTCTTTGGACCTGTTGTTGCTGTGTAGAGAGGAGCAGCTCCTGCTTCTCTCGCTGGTAAGGCCCAAGCGCTTCCCCCCCCCCACCTTCCAAAGGAGGGATGGGGGGGGGCGGGGAAGGGAGGTTTTACGGCAGCCGTGCCGCTGCAGCCGGGCAGGCATGGGGGAGGAAACGATTGGAATTTTTAGCAGATCCAGCTCAGCCGGTGTGCCAGCTACACAAGAGGGAGACCCGGGCCAGGCAAGGACCAGGCCGGACTCCATCCAGCTCGGGCCAGGCCCTGCCCTGTCACCCCGGGCCCAGATGGCCCCACCAGGCCGAGGCAGCTTGGCAGAGCCAAACAGAGACTCTGAGAGCGTCTGGCATCCAGCTCGGGCCTGTTCAAGCAGCCCGGCAAAGAGCACGTGATCTTCACACTGCCGGAGAGAGAGAGACAGAGATTAACTCTCTCCATGCCTGAACTAAACTCACAGACACCCATCCTTCCTCGCAGAGAGAGGAACGAGTGAGGACATCTACATAGTGCAGCGCAGAGACTTTACAGTCAGTGAAGAAAGCAGAACTGATACTCACAAGGGAGTGCATGGGAAGTTGCTTCAAGTGTAAAGCTGAAAACTCTTTTAGAGAACCATGGTTGAGAACTAAACTAATAAATTCTCTATAATATATGAAGATATTGTCCAAAGAAGAATGTGAAGTTCTTATTGCAGCCAATGAACTGAAATACCTAAGTACAGACAATTAAGTGTTAAAAAAGTACAGCCTGATAAGAAACTAAAACCAAAAGAGAAAAAAAACTGTGACCCAGAGCCCTGGTCCCGGGGAGAATGCTAGAGAACCTAAGTTGTCAGGAGAACCTGTGTTGCTGAACACAGAAGAAAAAATTTTCTTTGTTGCTACAATTGAACTGAGCATCCTTAAAACAGGTACCCTGTAGACTGTTCATAACCCACCATAGTGGCTGTGAGAAGGCTACTGGTGTGGGAGAGATCCACCATTAAGCTGAACTTTGCTCCAGGCGGCGGTTAATAGTGAGGCAGAAAACCCATAAAACTGTATTTTTCTTACAGAAGATCCATAGTGTAAGCAAAAAAAACTTCTCTCCCTAAAGAACTAGAACAAGAGCTGTTTCTGAAGTGGTAAACTGACTAGAAGTCGAAGTGTTGTCTTTTGTATGTTGTCAGAGAGAATGAAATAAAGAAGCGGGGAAGGAGGGGTAGTCTGAAGAGTTTGTTCTAGTTTTTCTTGAGGTTTTTTTTTTTTTCTTTTTTCCCTTTATCTTAAATATATTAATAAAACTTCTTTGTACTTTATAAAGTTTGAGCCTGCTTTACCTACTCCTAATCCTTATCTCACAAGAAACAATCAAGTAAATTTAAATAAGTGTACTAGCATTTAACCACAAACCTAAATAAGCTAACTGAAACCACTACACTCATTCTTTATTTGGGCACACTTCTCATTTAAAGAAATTGCCACTCATTGAAATTCATTTGTGACTTCAGGCATCTTCTTCTGTAATCAAGCTGTAAAAGTCTTGTTCAGGTATTTCCTTAACACTAAAATATCTGACAAAAAATTAACAGAAACAAAGATAATTGGACGTGAGTGTTACAATGTCACAAACTTTGTGCCACACTTTTAAACTGATATTTGTGATATCTCTTTTTATGCTTCTTTTTCAAGCATATATGCTCCCAGTTTAGGCACTGAATATTCATTTGTTCCTGTGACTTCTATAACATTTTATTTTTTTTTACCGTACTCTGTTGCTCACTAAGAAGTAGTCAAGGTTCCACTTTTATAATGATTGCTGTATGTAAGGGAAGGAACATGGGGAAAAAAGCTTTAAAAAGAAAAAAAGCTTGTTTAATGAAAGAGCTGCATGCTAATAACTGCTTGATTAAGAATATAAACATATTATATATTCCTAAGAGATATTTATATATATATATACATGCTTTTAAAACCTACAGAAGCAGAAGTATTGAAATATGAAGGGACTTTTTGCACACAGAGTTCTGCTGTATGTTCTGGAATTTTCTTGGGATTTTCTCCTGCATCTGATGAGTTGTTGGAGACAGCAGCAATACGAGCACTAAAAGGTGCCTCCGAGACTCTGGGTGTACGTGGATGGCCGATTCCATGTGCTCTGTGCCTTGCCTGCTGCGGGCTGCAGAGCCAGGGACAAGGGTCATGGCCAGGCCGTGCCGTTGGGCTCCATGGCCAGTGACATCACGGAGGGGAAGCCATGGAACGTTGTCACCTGGTGCCCAGAACACCTGGCTGGTGGCGTTGGCACCTCACTGCGTCTCGAGGCAGCGGTGAGTGCGGCAGGCGGGAGGAAGGCTCTGCTGGATAAGGGCTGGGGCAGCAGGAGCGGCTGCCATGGGGGGGTTTGGGGCTGGGGTGAGGGTGCAGGGGCCCCGGGCTCACCTTGGGCAGAGCAGGTGGCACCCTGGAGCTGCAGGGATGTGGCCTCATTCCCACGGTGCTCACCTTTGCCTCGAGCTCCCTTTCTAAGCCATTGCCAGGGCCCTGCATGTCCTGCCCCACTACCCCAGGAGCCATCTCCCACCCAGCCCTGCTGAGCCTCTTCTTTCCTTCCTCCTCCAGACCATGGATGGAATTTTCACCCGACTCGTGGGGGTGCTGTGCATCTTCCAGTTCCTGCAGCAGGAAAATGACCCGACCGTGGAGGTCATGGCCGAACTCCTGCGCAAGGAGCGGTATAAACAGGAGGTGGCCTGGCTGCTGGAGATGGAGCAGAGGAGCCAGGAGCAGTCCAAAATCACCCTGTGGAATCTGTTCCTCTCAGTCAGCCAGCAGTGGTGGTTCTGGGTCTCTGTGGAGATGCTCCTCATGCTCTTTGGCTTCTACTGGCTGTACAGGCGGGGCAGGTCCGGCTACGTCTGCTCAGCCTGCGGAGAAACTCCAGCAGAGCCCAAAATGAAGAGGAGGAGGAGGAGGAGGAGGAGGAAGAGGATGCATGGCATAGCAGACTGTGGTGAGAAGATGGATGGAAACACGTCTCTGGATCAGCGTCTTAAGTGCAAGGACACGCAGAATCCAGAGGAGGAGGGCAAGAACATGCAGAATCCAGAGGAGGAAAGGATGGAAGAGATGATCAAGGCATCTGCCAAGCCCTTCCCACAAAAGACTTCTGGACAGAGCTGCAGCCAGGGAATACAGTATTACTCATTCTCAGACTGCATTTTTAGCTTTCCAAAACCAGATGGTGTTCTAGATATTTAAGAATATTTCATTTTAATTATAGAGGATAAGAATATTAATAAAATTGTTCATAAATAGGAAGTAGTGCTATAGAAGCAGCAAATGTAATGCTAACTACATATGCACAGGGTTGAATCTAGGGAATCGAGAAGTATTCATTCTTAGACTGTATGTTTTACCTTTCCAAAAGCAGATTGTATTCTAGATGTTTAAGAAGTTTTCATTGTAAGTATAGAGCATAAGAGTATTAGTAAAATTGTTCATAAATAGGATGTAGAGCTATTAAAATAGGAAATGTAATGCTAAGTAAATGTGCCCAGGGCTGTGCCCAGGGCTGCAGCCAGGGAATAGAGTAGTATTCATTGTTAGACTGTATATTTTACCTTTCCAAAACCAGATTGTATTTGAGATGTTTAAGAAGTTTTCATTGTAAGTATAGAATAGAAGAATGGTTCTAAAATTGTTGATAAATAGGAAGTAGAAGTTAGAGCTATTAAAATAGCAAAAGTAATGCTATCAAAATGTGCTATGATATCCAGTAAAAGACTTGTTCTTTGTAATGTCCATACTACTTTGTTCAATTAAACCTTTTGTTTGCTTCAATGTTTGCAAGCTGTACTTTTCGAAGATGGTAGAGTCTGTCAATAAATTTCCCTTGTTTCGAAAGTTCAACACTTGGTGGAATTTTTTCCAATCCCCAAATGGCGTAAGACACTTTTGTAGGAAACAATTTAAGAAATAAAATTTATTTCTTGCACTGTCAACCAGTTTACTTGAAGACGTAGAAGTAACACACAGAGCACACTTTCACAGAGCCACATCTCACGAAATGAATTTATTATTCTCTTCAAGGCCTCTGTTTATTTTGAAGTGTTACAATTTTCACATATTTAACTGATTTTCAAATATTCATGGAATTATGAGTGTAACGAGTTTAGATGCTTGGAACATTTGAACTGGATGTGAATCAAGTACTAGATGACAGGGAAAAGAATGCATTGAGAAAGCATTAGCAAAACTGAGGCTGGTGTTTTGGCTTGGTTTTCTTTTTAGGTCTTGTTTGGTTTCATTTTTGTTAGGAGCAAAACTGTAACATGATTGTAAAAAGCCCCCAGTGATTTAGGAAAAGTAAATTCGAGGAATGGAACTGTAAAAAGAAATCCGTAGTGCCTGAGCCTCTGGAGCTGTTACAGAGGACTTCTGTTCCACTGGGATGAAGCAAAAAAATACTACTGTCTTGAGATAATTTCGGACATTTTGCTCTCTTTGCCTTTCATTCTTCCTCAGAAGAGGAATGTATAAAGATCCTTCTTCATGAAATGTTTCAGAAATTATATAAATTCATCTTGTTTCTGTGAACTGATATCGGAAAAATCTCCACAATTACAATTGCGTTCACCATTTGAACTCACAATTTTCTATGCCTTAGGTGGTTGTTTCAAAAGCTGTTTCCCAATAGTACATTGTAATCAATTTAGTGCATGTTAAAATCTCATTCTTTATTTGGGCACACTTCTCATTTAAAGAAATTGCCACTCATTGAAATTCATTTGTGACTTCAGGCATCTTCTTCTGTAATCAAGCTGTAAAAGTCTTGTTCAGGTATTTCCTTAACAGTAAAATAGCTGACAAAAAATTAACAGAAACAAAGATAATTGGACGTGAGTGTTACAATGTCACAAACTTTGTGCCACACTTTTAAAAGTGATATTTGTGATATCTCTTTTTATGCTTCTTTTTCAAGCATATATGCTCCCAGTTTAAGCACTGAATATTCATTTGTTCCTGTGACTTCTATTACATTTTATTTTTTTTACCGTACTCTGTTGCTCACTAAGAAGTAGTCAAGGTTCCACTTTTGTAATCATTGCTGTATGTAAGGGAAAGAACATGGGGAAAAAAGCTTTAAAAAGAAAAAAAGCTTGTTTAATGAAAGAGCTGCATGCTAATAACTGCTTGATTAGGAATATAAACATATTATATATTCCTAAGAGATATTTATATATATATACATGCTTTTAAAACCTACAGAAGCAGAAGTATTGAAATATGAAGGGACTTTTTGCACACAGAGTTCTGCTGTATGTTCTGGAATTTTCTTGGGATTTTCTCCTGCATCTGATGAGTTGTTGGAGACAGCAGCAATACGAGCACTAAAAGGTGCCTCCGAGACTCTGGGTGTACGTGGATGGCCGATTCCATGTGCTCTGTGCCTTGCCTGCTGCGGGGTGCAGAGCCAGGGACAAGGGTCATGGCCAGGCCGTGCCGTTGGGCTCCATGGCCTGTGACATCACGGAGGGGAAGCCATGGAACATTGTCACCTGGTGCCCAGAACACGTGGCTGGTGGCGTTGGCACCTCACTGCGTCTCGAGGCAGCGGTGAGTGCGGCAGGCAGAAGGAAGGCTCTGCTGGATAAGGGCTGGGGCAGCAGGAGCGGCTGCCATGGGGGGGTTTGGGGCTGGGGTGAGGGTGCAGGGGCCCCGGGCTCACCTTGGGCAGAGCAGGTGGCACCCTGGAGCTGCAGGGATGTGGCCTCATTCCCACGGTGCTCACCTTTGCCTCGAGCTCCCTCTCTAACCCATTGCCAGGGCCCTGCATGTCCTGCCCCACTACCCCAGGAGCCATCTCCCACCCAGCCCTGCTGAGCCTCTTCTTTCTCTCCTCCTCCAGACCATGGGTGGAACTTTCACCCGACTCGTGGTGGTGCTGTGCATCTTCCAGTTCCTGCAGCAGGAAAATGACCCGACCGTGGAGGTCATGGCCGAACTCCTGCGCAAGGAGCGGTATAAACGGGAGATGGCCTGGCTGCTGGAGATGGAGCAGAGGAGCCAGGAGGAGTCCAAAATCACCCTGTGGAATCTGTTCCTCTCAGTCAGCCAGCAGTGGTGGTTCTGGGTCTCTGTGGAGATGCTTCTCATGCACTTTGGCTTCTACTGGCTGTACAGGCGGGGCAGGTCCGGCTATGTCTGCTCAGCCTGCAGAGAAACTCCAGCAGAGCCCAAAATGAAGAGGAAGAGGAGGAGGAGGAAGAAGAGGATGCATGGCATAGCAGACTGTGGTGAGAAGATGGATTGAAACACGTCTCTGGATCAGTGTCTTAAGTGCAAGGACACGCAGAATCCAGAGGAGGAGGGCCAGAACATGCAGAATCCAGAGGAGGAGGGCAAGAACATGCAGAATCCAGAGGAGGAGAGGATGGAAGAGATGATCAAGGCATCTGCCAAGCCCTTCCCACAAAAGACTTTTGGACAGAGCTGCAGCCAGGGAATACAGTATTACTCATTCTCCGACTGCATTTTTACCATTCCAAAACCAGATTGTATTCTAGATATTTAAGAATTTTTCATTTTAATTATAGAGGGTAAGAATATTAATAAAATTGTTCATAAATAGGAAGTAGTGCTATAGAAGCAGCAAATGTAATGCTAACTAAATATGCACAGGGTTGAATGTAGGGAATAGAGAAGTATTCATTCTTAGACTGTATGTGTTACCTTTCCAAAAGCAGATTGTATTCTAGATGTTTAAGAAGTTTTCGTTGTAAGTATAGAGCATAAGAGTATTAGTAAAATTGTTCATAAATAGGATGTAGAGCTATTAAAATAGGAAATGTGATGCTAAGTAAATGTGCCCAGGGCTGCAGCCAGGGAATAGAGTAGTATTCATTGTTAGACTGTATATTTTACCTTTCCAAAACCAGATTGTATTTGAGATGTTTAAGAAGTTTTCATTGTAGGTATAGAACATAAGAATGGTTCTGAAATTGTTGATAAATAGGAAGTAGAAGTTAGAGCTATTAAAATAGCAAAAGTAATGCTAACAAAATGTGCTATGATATCCACTAAAAGACTTGTTCTTTGTAATGTCCATACTACTTTGTTCAATTAAACCTTTTGTTTGCTTCAATGTTTGCAAGCTGTACTTTTCGAAGATGGTAGAGTCTGTCAATAAATTTCCCTTGTTTCGAAAGTTCAACACTTGGTGGAATTTTTTCCAATCCCCAAATGGCGTAAGACACTTTTGTAGGAAACAATTTAAGAAATAAAATTTATTTATTGCACTATCAACCAGTTTACTTGAAGACGTAGAAGTAACACACAGAGCACGCTTTCACAGAGCCACATCTCACAAAATGAATTTATTATGCTCTTCAAGGCCGCTGTTTATTTTGAAGTGTTACAATTTTCACATATTTAACTGATTTTCAAATATTCATGGAATTATGAGTGTAACGAGTTTAGATGCTTGGAACATTTGAACTGGATGTGAATCAAGTACTAGATGACAGGGAAAAGCATGCATTGAGAAAGCATTAGCAAAACTGAGGCTGGTGTTTTGGATTGGTTTTCTTTTTAGGTCTTGTTTGGTTACATTTTTGTTAGGAGCAAAACTGTAACATGATTGTAAAAAGCCCCCAGTGATTTAGGAAAAGTAAATTCGAGGAATGGAACTGTAAAAAGAAATCCGTAGTGCCTGAACCTCTGGATCTGTTACAGAGGACTTTTGTTCCACTGGGATGAAGCAAAAAAATACTACTGTCTTGAGATAATTTCGGACATTTTGCTCTCTTTGCCTTTCATTCTTCCTCAGAAGAGGAATGTATAAAGATCCTTCTTCATGAAATGTTTCAGAAATTATATAAATTCATCTTGTTTCTGTGAACTGATATTGGAAAAATCTCCACAATTACAAGTGTGTTCACCATTTGAACTCACAATTTTCTATGCCTTAGGTGGTTGTTTCAAAAGCTGTTTCCCAATAGTACATTGTAATCAATTTAGTGCATGTTAAAATCTCATTGTCTTGGGTTAGGTTAGAGGGGTCAAAATTTAAGAAGTGATCTGTGCTGCAGGAATGCAGGAAGGAATACAACTTCCTTCCTGCGAGAGAGAGAGCTAATAATTAGGTAGTTTTAAGGATTGATAGGTAGGTAAACTAATTAAAAAGTTGATCTGCTTTTAAGGAAAAAACTATATATAAGCAGAGACTCTCTGACGCTCTTCTTCTTTGGATGCTGTGTAGAGAGGAGCAGCTCCTGCTTCTCTCGCTGGTAAGGCCCAAGCGCTTCCCCCCCCCCACCTTCCCAAGGAGGGATGGGGGGGGGCGGGGAAGGGAGGTTTTACGGCAGCCGTGCCGCTGCAGCCGGGCAGGCATGGGGGAGGAAACGATTGGAATTTTTAGCAGATCCAGCTCAGCCGGTGTGTCAGCTACACAAGAGGGAGAGCCGGGCCAGGCAAGGACCAGGCCGGACTCCATTCAGCTCGGGCTAGGCCCTGCCCTGTCACCCCGGGCCCAGATGGCCCCACCAGGCCGAGCCAGCTTGGCAGAGCCAAACAGAGACTCTGAGAGCGTCTGGCATCCAGCTCGGGCCTGTTCAAGCAGCCCGGCAAAGAGCACGTGATCTTCACACTGCCGGAGAGAGAGAGACAGAGATTAACTCTCTCCATGCCTAGACTAAACTCACAGACACCCATCCTTCCTTGCAGAGAGAGGAACGAGTGAAGACATCTACATAGTGCAGCGCAGAGACTTTACAGTCAGTGAAGAAAGCAGAACTGATACTCACAAGGGAGTGCATGGGAAGTTGCTTCAAGTGTAAAGCTGAAAACTCTTTAAGAGAACCATGGTTGAGAACTAAACTAATAAATTCTCTATAATATATGAAGATATTGTCCAAAGAAGAATGTGAAGTTCTTATTGCAGCCAATGAACTGAAATACCTAAGTACAGACAATTAAGTGTTAAAAAAGTACAGCCTGATAAGAAACTAAAACCAAAAGAGAAAAAAAACTGTGACCCAGGGCCCTGGTCCCGGGGAGAATGCTAGAGAACCTAAGTTGTCAGGAGAACCTGTGTTGCTGAACACAGAAGAAAAAATTTTCTTTGTTGCTACAATTGAACTGAGCATCCTTAAAACAGGTACCCTGTAGACTGTTCATAACCCACCATAATGGCTGTGAGAAGGCTACTGGTGTGGGAGAGATCCACCATTAAGCTGAACTTTGCTCCAGGCGGCGGTTAATAGTGAGGCAGAAAACCCATAAAAACTGTACTTTTCTTACAGAAGATCCATAGTGTAAGCAAAAAAAACTTCTCTCCCTAAAGAACTAGAACAAGAGCTGTTTCTGAAGTGGTAAACTGACTAGAAGTCGAAGTGTTGTCTTTTGTATGTTGTCAGAGAGAATAAAAAAAAGAAGTGGGGAAGGAGGGGTAGTCTGAAGAGTTTGTTCTAGTTTTTCTTGAGGTTTTTTTTTTTTTTTCTTTTTTCCCTTTATCTTAAATATATTAATAAAACTTCTTTGTACTTTATAAAGTTTGAGCCTGCTTTACCTACTCCTAATCCTTATCTCACAACAAACAATCAAGTAAATTTAAATAAGTGTACTAGCATTTAACCACAAACCTAAATAAGCGAACTGAAACCACTACACTCATTCTTTATTTGGGCACACTTCTCATTTAAAGAAATTGCCACTCATTGAAATTCATTTGTGACTTCAGGCATCTTCTTCTGTAATCAAGCTGTAAAAGTCTTGTTCAGGTATTTCCTTAACAGTAAAATAGCTGACAAAAAATTAACAGAAACAAAGATAATTGGACGTGAGTGTTACAATGTCACAAACTTTGTGCCACACTTTTAAAAGTGATATTTGTGGTATCTCTTTTTATGCTTATTTTTCAAGCATATATGCTTCCAGTTTAAGCACTGAATATTCATTTGTTCCTGTGACTTCTATAACATTTTATTTTTTTTTACCGTACTCTGTTGCTCACTAAGAAGTAGTCAAGGTTCCACTTTTATAATCATTGCTGTATGTAAGGGAAGGAACATGGGGAAAAAAGCTTTAAAAAGAAAAAAAGCTTGTTTAATGAAAGAGCTGCATGCTAATAACTGCTTGATTAGGAATATAAACATATTATATATTCCTAAGAGATATTTATATATATATACATGCTTTTAAAACCTACAGAAGCAGAAGTATTGAAATATGAAGGGACTTTTTGCACACAGAGTTCTGCTGTATGTTCTGGAATTTTCTTGGGATTTTCTCCTGCATCTGATGAGTTGTTGGAGACAGCAGCAATACGAGCACTAAAAGGTGCCTCTGAGACTCTGGGTGTACGTGGATGGCCGATTCCATGTGCTCTGTGCCTTGCCTGCTGCGGGGTGCAGAGCCAGGGACAAGGGTCATGGCCAGGCCGTGCCGTTGGGCTCCATGGCCTGTGACATCACGGAGGGGAAGCCATGGAACGTTGTCACCTGGTGCCCAGAACACCTGGCTGGTGGCGTTGGCACCTCACTGCGTCTCGAGGCAGCGGTGAGTGCGGCAGGCGGGAGGAAGGCTCTGCTGGATAAGGGCTGGGGCAGCAGGAGCGGCTGCCAGGGGGGGGTTTGGGGCTGGGGTGAGGGTGCAGGGGCCCCGGGCTCACCTTGGGCAGAGCAGGTGGCACCCTGGAGCTGCAGGGATGTGGCCTCATTCCCGCGGTGCTCACCTTTGCCTCGAGCTCCCTCTCTACGCCATTGCCAGGGCCCTGCATGTCCTGCCCCACTACCCCAGGAGCCATCTCCCACCCAGCCCTGCTGAGCCTCTTCTTTCCTTCCTCCTCCAGACCATGGATAGAATTTTCACCCGACTCGTGGTGGTGCTGTGCATCTTCCAGTTCCTGCAGCAGGAAAATGACCCGACCGTGGAGGTCATGGCCGAACTCCTGCGCAAGGAGCGGTATAAACGGGAGGTGGCCTGGCTGCTGGAGATGGAGCAGAGGAGCCAGGAGCAGTCCAGAATCACCCTGGGGACTCTGTTCCTCTCAGTCAGCCAGCAGTGGTGGTTCTGGGTCTCTGTGGAGATGCTCCTCATGCTCTTTGGCTTCTACTGGCTGTACAGGCGGGGCAGGTCCGGCTACGTCTGCTCAGCCTGCGGAGAAACTCCAGCAGAGCCCAAAATGAAGAGGAGGAGGAGGAAGAGGAAGAGGATGCATGGCATAGCAGACTGTGGTGAGAAGATGGATCGAAACACTTCTCTGGATCAGCATCTTAAGTGCAAGAACATGCAGAATCCAGAGGAGGAGGGCAAGGACATGCAGAATCCAGAGGAGGAGGGCAAGAACATGCAGAATCTAGAGGAGGAGAGGATGGAAGAGATGATGAAGGCATCTGCCAAGCCCTTCCCACAAAAGACTTCTGGACAGAGCTGCAGCCAGGGAATACAGTATTACTCATTCTCAGACTGCATTTTTAGCTTTCCAAAACCAGATGGTGTTCTAGATATTTAAGAATATTTCATTTTAATTATAGAGGATAAGAATATTAATAAAATTGTTCATAAATAGGAAGTAGTGCTATAGAATCAGCAAATGTAATGCTAACTACATATGCACAGGGTTGAATGTAGGGAATAGAGAAGTATTCATTCTTAGACTGTATGTTTTACCTTTCCAAAAGCAGATTGTATTCTAGATGTTTAAGAAGTTTTCGTTGTAAGTATAGAGCATAAGAGTATTAGTAAAATTGTTCATAAATAGGATGTAGAGCTATTAAAATAGGAAATGTAATGCTAAGTAAATGTGCCCAGGGCTGCAGCCAGGGAATAGAGTAGTATTCATTGTTAGACTGTATATTTTACCTTTCCAAAACCAGATTGTATTTGAGATGTTTAAGAAGTTTTCATTGTAAGTATAGAACAGAAGAATGGTTCTAAAATTGTTGATAAATAGGAAGTAGAAGTTAGAGCTATTAAAATAGCAAAAGTAATGCTAAAACAAAATGTGCTATGATATCCACTAAAAGACTTGTTCTTTGTAATGTCCATACTACTTTGTTCAATTAAACCTTTTGTTTGCTTCAATGTTTGCAAGCTGTACTTTTCGAAGATGGTAGAGTCTGTCAATAAATTTCCCTTGTTTCGAAAGTTCAACACTTGGTGGAATTTTTTCCAATCCCCAAATGGCGTAAGACACTTTTGTAGGAAACAATTTAAGAAATAAAATTTATTTCTTGCACTGTCAACCAGTTTACTTGAAGACGTAGAAGTAACACACAGAGCACACTTTCACAGAGCCACATCTCACGAAATGAATTTATAATGCTCTTCAAGGCCTCTGTTTATTTTGAAGTGTTACAATTTTCAATTTTCAAATATTCATGGAATTATGAGTGTAACGAGTTTAGATGCTTGGAACATTTGAACTGGATGTGAATCAAGTACTAGATGACAGGGAAAAGCATGCATTGAGAAAGCATTAGCAAAACTGAGGCTGGTGTTTTGGCTTGGTTTTCTTTTTAGGTTTTGTTTGGTTTCATTTTTGTTAGGAGCAAAACTGTAACATGATTGTAAAAAGCCCCCCGTGATTTAGGAAAAGTAAATTCGAGGAATGGAACTGTAAAAAGAAATCTGTAGTGCCTGAACCTCTGGATCTGTTACAGAGGACTTCTGTTCCACTGGGATGAAGCAAAGAAATACTACTGTCTTGAGATAATTTTGGACATTTTGCTCTCTTTGCCTTTCATTCTTCCTCAGAAGAGGAATGTATAAAGATCCTTCTTCATGAAATGTTTCAGAAATTATATAAATTCATCTTGTTTCTGTGAACTGATATCGGAAAAAACTCCACAATTACAATTGTGTTCACCATTTGAACTCACAATTTTCTATGCCTTAGGTGGTTGTTTCAAAAGCTGTTTCCCAATAGTACATTGTAATCAATTTAGTGCATGTTAAAATCTCATTCTTTATTTGGGCACACTTCTCATTTAAAGAAATTGCCACTCATTGAAATTCATTTGTGACTTCAGGCATCTTCTTCTGTAATCAAGCTGTAAAAGTCTTGTTCAGGTATTTCCTTAACACTAAAATATCTGACAAAAAAATAACAGAAACAAAGATAATTGGACGTGAGTGTTACAATGTCAGAAACTTTGTGCCACGCTTTTAAAAGTGATATTTGTGATATCTCTTTTTATGCTTCTTTTTCAAGCATATATGCTCCCAGTTTAAGCACTGAATATTCATTTGTTCCTGTGACTTCTATTACATTTTATTTTTTTTTACCGTACTCTGTTGCTCACTAAGAAGTAGTCAAGGTTCCACTTTTATAATCATTGTATGTAAGGGAAGGAACATGGGGAAAAAAGCTTTAAAAAGAAAAAAAGCTTGTTTAATGAAAGAGCTGCATGCTAATAACTGCTTGATTAGGAATATAAACATATTATATATTCCTAAGAGATATTTATATATATATATACATGCTTTTAAAACCTACAGAAGCAGAAGTATTGAAATATGACGGGACTTTTTGCACACAGAGTTCTGCTGTATGTTCTAGAATTTTCTTGGGATTTTCTCCTGCATCTGATGAGTTGTTGGAGACAGCAGCAATACGAGCACTAAAAGGTGCCTCCGAGACTCTGGGTGTACGTGGATGGCCGATTCCATGTGCTCTGTGCCTTGCCTGCTGCGGGGTGCAGAGCCAGGGACAAGGGTCATGGCCAGGCCGTGCTGTTGGGCTCCATGGCCTGTGACATCACGGAGGGGAAGCCATGGAACGTTGTCACCTGGTGCCCAGAACACCTGGCTGGTGGCGTTGGCACCTCACTGCGTCTCGAGGCAGCGGTGAGTGCGGCAGGCGGGAGGAAGGCTCTGCTGGATAAGGGCTGGGGCAGCAGGAGCGGCTGCCATGGGGGGGTTTGGGGCTGGGGTGAGGGTGCAGGGGCCCCAGGCTCACCTTGGGCAGAGCAGGTGGCACCCTGGAGCTGCAGGGATGTGGCCTCATTCCCGCGGTGCTCACCTTTGCCTCGAGCTCCCTCTCTAAGCCATTGCCAGGGCCCTGCATGTCCTGCCCCACTACCCCAGGAGCCATCTCCCACCCAGCCCTGCTGAGCCTCTTCTTTCCTTCCTCCTCCAGACCATGGATGGAATTTTCACCCGACTCGTGGTGGTGCTGTGCATCTTCCAGTTCCTGCAGCAGGAAAATGACCCGACCGTGGAGGTCATGGCCGAACTCCTGCGCAAGGAGCGGTATAAACAGGAGGTGGCCTGGCTGCTGGAGATGGAGCAGAGGAGCCAGGAGCAGTCCAAAATCACCCCGTGGAATCTGTTCCTCTCAGTCAGCCAGCAGTGGTGGTTCTGGGTCTCTGTGGAGATGCTCCTCATGCTCTTTGGCTTCTACTGGCTGTACAGGCGGGGCAGGTCCGGCTACGTCTGCTCAGCCTGCGGAGAAACTCCAGCAGAGCCCAAAATGAAGAGGAGGAGGAGGAGGAGGAGGAGGAAGAGGATGCATGGCATAGCAGACTGTGGTGAGAAGATGGATGGAAACACGTCTCTGGATCTGCGTCTTAATTGCAAGGACACGCAGAATCCAGAGGAGGAGGGCAAGGACATGCAGAATCCAGAGGAGGAGGGCAAGAACATGCAGAATCCAGAGGAGGAGAGGATGGAAGAAATGATCAAGGCATCTGCCAAGCCCTTCCCACAAAAGACTTCTGGACAGAGCTGCAGCCAGGGAATACAGTATTACTCATTCTCCGACTGCATTTTTAGCTTTCCAAAACCAGATGGTGTTCTAGATATTTAAGAATATTTCATTTTAATTATAGAGGATAAGAATATTAATAAAATTGTTCATAAATAGGAAGTAGTGCTATAGAAGCAGCAAATGTAATGCTAACTACATATGCACAGGGTTGAATGTAGGGAATAGAGAAGTATTCATTCTTAGACTGTATGTTTTACCTTTCCAAAAGCAGATTGTATTCTAGATGTTTAAGAAGTTTTCATTGTAAGTATAGAGCATAAGAGTATTAGTAAAATTGTTCATAAATAGGATGTAGAGCTATTAAAATAGGAAATGTAATGCTAAGTAAATGTGCCCAGGGCTGCAGCCAGGGAATAGAGTAGTATTCATTGTTAGACTGTATATTTTACCTTTCCAAAACCAGATTGTATTTGAGATGTTTAAGAAGTTTTCATTGTAAGTATAGAACAGAAGAATGGTTCTAAAATTGTTGATAAATAGGAAGTAGAAGTTAGAGCTATTAAAATAGCAAAAGTAATGCTAAAACAAAATGTGCTATGATATCCAGTAAAAGACTTGTTCTTTGTAATGTCCATACTACTTTGTTCAATTAAACCTTTTGTTTGCTTCAATGTTTGCAAGCTGTACTTTTCGAAGATGGTAGAGTCTGTCGAAAGTTCAACACTTGGTGGAATTTTTTCCAATCCCCAAATGGCGTAAGACACTTTTGTAGGAAACAATTTAAGAAATAAAATTTATTTCTTGCACTGTCAACCAGTTTACTTGAAGACGTAGAAGTAACACACAGAGCACGCTTTCACAGAGCCACATCTCACGAAATGAATTTATTATGCTCTTCAAGGCCTCTGTTTATTTTGAAGTGTTACAATTTTCACATATTTAACTGATTTTCAAATATTCATGGAATTATGAGTGTAACGAGTTTAGATGCTTGGAACATTTGAACTGGATGTGAATCAAGTACTAGATGACAGGGAAAAGCATGCATTGAGAAAGCATTAGCAAAACTGAGGCTGGTGTTTTGGCTTGGTTTTCTTTTTAGGTCTTGTTTGGTTACATTTTTGTTAGGAGCAAAACTGTAACATGATTGTAAAAAGCCCCCAGTGATTTAGGAAAAGTAAATTCGAGGAATGGAACTGTAAAAAGAAATCCGTAGTGCCTGAGCCTCTGGAGCTGTTACAGAGGACTTTTGTTCCACTGGGATGAGGCAAAAAAATACTACTGTCTTGAGATAATTTCGGACATTTTGCTCTCTTTGCCTTTCATTCTTCCTCAGAAGAGGAATGTATAAAGATCCTTCTTCATGAAATGTTTCAGAAATTATATAAATTCATCTTGTTTCTGTGAACTGATATCGGAAAAATCTCCACAATTACAATTGTGTTCACCATTTGAACTCACAATTTTCTATGCCTTAGGTGGTTGTTTCAAAAGCTGTTTCCCAATAGTACATTGTAATCAATTTAGTGCATGTTAAAATCTCATTGTCTTGGGTTAAGTTAGAGGGGTCAAAATTTAAGAAGTGATCTGTGCTGCAGGAATGCAGGAAGGAATACAACTTCCTTCCTGCGAGAGAGAGAGCTAATAATTAGGTAGTTTTAAGGATTGATAGGTAGGTAAACTAATTAAAAAGTTGATCTGCTTTTAAGGAAAAAACTATATATAAGCAGAGACTCTCTGACGCTCTTCTTCTTTGGACCTGTTGTTGCTGTGTAGAGAGGAGCAGCTCCTGCTTCTCTCGCTGGTAAGGCCCAAGCGCTTCCCCCCCCCACCTTCCAAAGGAGGGATGGGGGGGGGCGGGGAAGGGAGGTTTTACGGCAGCCGTGCCGCTGCAGCCGGGCAGGCATGGGGGAGGAAACGATTGGAATTTTTAGCAGATCCAGCTCAGCCGGTGTGTCAGCTACACAAGAGGGAGAGCCGGGCCAGGCAAGGACCAGGCCGGACTCCATCCAGCTCGGGCCAGGCCCTGCCCTGTCACCCCGGGCCCAGATGGCCCCACCAGGCCGAGGCAGCTTGGCAGAGCCAAGCAGAGACTCTGAGAGCGTCTGGCATCCAGCTCGGACCTGTTCAAGCAGCCCGGCAAAGAGCACGTGATCTTCACACTGCCGGAGAGAGAGAGACAGAGATTAACTCTCTCCATGCCTAGACTAAACTCACAGACACCCATCCTTCCTCGCAGAGAGAGGAACGAGTGAAGACGCCTACACAGTGCAGCGCAGAGACTTTACAGTCAGTGAAGAAAGCAGAACTGATACTCACAAAGGAGTGCATGGGAAGTTGCTTCAAGTGTAAAGCTGAAAACTCTTTTAGAGAACCATGGTTGAGAACTAAACTAATAAATTCTCTGTAATATATGAAGATATAGTCCAAAGAAGAATGTGAAGTTCTTATTGCAGCCAATGAACTGAAATACCTAAGTACAGACAATTAAGTGTTAAAAAAGTACAGCCTGATAAGAAACTAAAACCAAAAGAGAAAAAAAACTGTGACCCAGAGCCCTGGTCCCGGGGAGAATGCTAGAGAACCTAAGTTGTCAGGAGAACCTGTGTTGCTGAACACAGAAGAAAAAATTTTCTTTGTTGCTACAATTGAACTGAGCATCCTTAAAACAGGTACCCTGTAGACTGTTCATAACCCACCATAGTGGCTGTGAGAAGGCTACTGGTGTGGGAGAGATCCACCATTAAGCTGAACTTTGCTCCAGGCGGCGGTTAATAGTGAGGCAGAAAACCCATAAAACTGTATTTTTCTTACAGAAGATCCATAGTGTAAGCAAAAAAAACTTCTCTCCCTAAAGAACTAGAACAAGAGCTGTTTCTGAAGTGGTAAACTGACTAGAAGTCGAAGTGTTGTCTTTTGTATGTTGTCAGAGAGAATGAAATAAAGAAGCGGGGAAGGAGGGGTAGTCTGAAGAGTTTGTTCTAGTTTTTCTTGAGTTTTTTTTTTTTTTTTTCTTTTTCCCCTTTATCTTAAATATATTAATAAAACTTCTTTGTACTTTATAAAGTTTGAGCCTGCTTTACCTACTCCTAATCCTTATCTCACAACAAACAATCAAGTAAATTTAAATAAGTGTACTAGCATTTAACCACAAACCTAAATAAGCGAACTGAAACCACTACACTCATTCTTTATTTGGGCACACTTCTCATTTAAAGAAATTGCCACTCATTGAAATTCATTTGTGACTTCAGGCATCTTCTTCTGTAATCAAGCTGTAAAAGTCTTGTTCAGGTATTTCCTTAACAGTAAAATAGCTGACAAAAAATTAACAGAAACAAAGATAATTGGACGTGAGTGTTACAATGTCACAAACTTTGTGCCACACTTTTAAAAGTGATATTTGTGGTATCTCTTTTTATGCTTATTTTTCAAGCATATATGCTTCCAGTTTAAGCACTGAATATTCATTTGTTCCTGTGACTTCTATAACATTTTATTTTTTTTTACCGTACTCTGTTGCTCACTAAGAAGTAGTCAAGGTTCCACTTTTATAATCATTGCTGTATGTAAGGGAAAGCACATGGGGAAAAAAGCTTTAAAAAGAAAAAAAGCTTGTTTAATGAAAGAGCTGCATGCTAATAATTGCTTGATTAGGAATATAAACATATTATATATTCCTAAGAGATATTTATATATATATATATATACATGCTTTTAAAACCTACAGAAGCAGAAGTATTGAAATATGAAGGGACTTTTTGCACACAGAGTTCTGCTGTATGTTCTGGAATTTTCTTGGGATTTTCTCCTGCATCTGATGAGTTGTTGGAGACAGCAGCAATACGAGCACTAAAAGGTGCCTCCGAGACTCTGGGTGTACGTGGATGGCCGATTCCATGTGCTCTGTGCCTTGCCTGCTGCGGGGTGCAGAGCCAGGGACAAGGGTCATGGCCAGGCCGTGCCGTTGGGCTCCATGGCCTGTGACATCACGGAGGGGAAGCCATGGAACGTTGTCACCTGGTGCCCAGAACACCTGGCTGGTGGCGTTGGCACCTCACTGCGTCTCGAGGCAGCGGTGAGTGCGGCAGGCGGGAGGAAGGCTCTGCTGGATAAGGGCTGGGGCAGCAGGAGCGGCTGCCATGGGGGGGTTTGGGGCTGGGGTGAGGGTGCAGGGGCCCCAGGCTCACCTTGGGCAGAGCAGGTGGCACCCTGGAGCTGCAGGGATGTGGCCTCATTCCCGCGGTGCTCACCTTTGCCTCGAGCTCCCTCTCTAAGCCATTGCCAGGGCCCTGCATGTCCTGCCCCACTACCCCAGGAGCCATCTCCCACCCAGCCCTGCTGAGCCTCTTCTTTCCTTCCTCCTCCAGACCATGGATGGAATTTTCACCCGACTCGTGGTGGTGCTGTGCATCTTCCAGTTCCTGCAGCAGGAAAATGACCCGACCGTGGAGGTCATGGCTGAACTCCTGCGCAAGGAGCGGTATAAACAGGAGGTGGCCTGGCTGCTGGAGATGGAGCAGAGGAGCCAGGAGCAGTCCAGAATCACCCTGGGGACTCTGTTCCTCTCAGTCAGCCAGCAGTGGTGGTTCTGGGTCTCTGTGGAGATGCTCCTCATGCTCTTTGGCTTCTACTGGCTGTACAGGCGGGGCAGGTCCGGCTACGTCTGCTCAGCCTGCGGAGAAACTCCAGCAGAGCCCAAAATGAAGAGGAGGAGGAGGAGGAGGAGGAGGAAGAGGATGCATGGCATAGCAGACTGTGGTGAGAAGATGGATCGAAACACGTCTCTGGATCAGCGTCTTAAGTGCAAGGACACGCAGAATCCAGAGGAGGAGGGCAAGAATGCAGAATCCAGAGGAGGAGAGGATGGAAGAGATGATCAAGGCATCTGCCAAGCCCTTCCCACAAAAGACTTCTGGACAGAGCTGCAGCCAGGGAATACAGTATTACTCATTCTCCGACTGCATTTTTAGCTTTCCAAAACCAGATGGTGTTCTAGATATTTAAGAATATTTCATTTTAATTATAGAGGATAAGAATATTAATAAAATTGTTCATAAATAGGAAGTAGTGCTATAGAAGCAGCAAATGTAATGCTAACTACATATGCACAGGGTTGAATGTAGGGAATAGAGAAGTATTCATTCTTAGACTGTATGTTTTACCTTTCCAAAAGCAGATTGTATTCTAGATGTTTAAGAAGTTTTCATTGTAAGTATAGAGCATAAGAGTATTAGTAAAATTGTTCATAAATAGGATGTAGAGCTATTAAAATAGGAAATGTAATGCTAAGTAAATGTGCCCAGGGCTGCAGCCAGGGAATAGAGTAGTATTCATTGTTAGACTGTATATTTTACCTTTCCAAAACCAGATTGTATTTGAGATGTTTAAGAAGTTTTCATTGTAAGTATAGAATAGAAGAATGGTTCTAAAATTGTTGATAAATAGGAAGTAGAAGTTAGAGCTATTAAAATAGCAAAAGTAATGCTATCAAAATGTGCTATGATATCCAGTAAAAGACTTGTTCTTTGTAATGTCCATACTACTTTGTTCAATTAAACCTTTTGTTTGCTTCAATGTTTGCAAGCTGTACTTTTCGAAGATGGTAGAGTCTGTCAATAAATTTCCCTTGTTTCGAAAGTTCAACACTTGGTGGAATTTTTTCCAATCCCCAAATGGCGTAAGACACTTTTGTAGGAAACAATTTAAGAAATAAAATTTATTTCTTGCACTGTCAACCAGTTTACTTGAAGACGTAGAAGTAACACACAGAGCACGCTTTCACAGAGCCACATCTCACGAAATGAATTTATTATGCTCTTCAAGGCCTCTGTTTATTTTGAAGTGTTACAATTTTCACATATTTAACTGATTTTCAAATATTCATGGAATTATGAGTGTAACGAGTTTAGATGCTTGGAACATTTGAACTGGATGTGAATCAAGTACTAGATGACAGGGAAAAGCATGCATTGAGAAAGCATTAGCAAAACTGAGGCTGGTGTTTTGGCTTGGTTTTCTTTTTAGGTCTTGTTTGGTTACATTTTTGTTAGGAGCAAAACTGTAACATGATTGTAAAAAGCCCCCAGTGATTTAGGAAAAGTAAATTCGAGGAATGGAACTGTAAAAAGAAATCCGTAGTGCCTGAGCCTCTGGAGCTGTTACAGAGGACTTTTGTTCCACTGGGATGAGGCAAAAAAATACTACTGTCTTGAGATAATTTCGGACATTTTGCTCTCTTTGCCTTTCATTCTTCCTCAGAAGAGGAATGTATAAAGATCCTTCTTCATGAAATGTTTCAGAAATTATATAAATTCATCTTGTTTCTGTGAACTGATATCGGAAAAAACTCCACAATTACAATTGTGTTCACCATTTGAACTCACAATTTTCTATGCCTTAGGTGGTTGTTTCAAAAGCTGTTTCCCAATAGTACATTGTAATCAATTTAGTGCATGTTAAAATCTCATTGTCTTGGGTTAAGTTCGAGGGGTCAAAATTTAAGAAGTGATCTGTGCTGCAGGAATGCAGGAAGGAATACAACTTCCTTCCTGCGAGAGAGAGAGCTAATAATTAGGTAGTTTTAAGGATTGATAGGTAGGTAAACTAATTAAAAAGTTGATCTGCTTTTAAGGAAAAAACTATATATAAGCAGAGACTCTCTGACGCTCTTCTTCTTTGGACCTGTTGTTGCTGTGTAGAGAGGAGCAGCTCCTGCTTCTCTCGCTGGTAAGGCCCAAGCGCTTCCCCCCCCCACCTTCCAAAGGAGGGATGGGGGGGCGGGGAAGGGAGGTTTTACGGCAGCCGTGCCGCTGCAGCCGGGCAGGCATGGGGGAGGAAACGATTGGAATTTTCAGCAGATCCAGCTCAGCCGGTGTGTCAGCTACACGAGAGAGAGAGCCGGGCCAGGCAAGGACCAGGCCGGACTCCATCCAGCTCGGGCCAGGCCCTGCCCTGTCACCCTGGGCCCAGATGGCCCCACCAGGCCGAGCCAGCTTGGCAGAGCCAAGCAGAGACTCTGAGAGCGTCTGGCATTCAGCTCGGACCTGTTCAAGCAGCCCGGCAAAGAGCACGTGATCCTCACACTGCCGGAGAGAGAGAGACAGAGATTAACTCTCTCCATGCCTGGACTAAACTCACAGACACCCATCCTTCCTCGCAGAGAGAGGAACGAGTGAAGACATCTACATAGTGCAGCGCAGAGACTTTACAGTCAGTGAAGAAAGCAGAACTGATACTCACAAAGGAGTGCATGGGAAGTTGCTTCAAGTGTAAAGCTGAAAACTCTTTTAGAGAACCATGGTTGAGAACTAAACTAATAAATTCTCTGTAATATATGAAGATATAGTCCAAAGAAGAATGTGAAGTTCTTATTGCAGCCAATGAACTGAAATACCTAAGTACAGACAATTAAGTGTTAAAAAAGTACAGCCTGATAAGAAACTAAAACCAAAAGAGAAAAAAAACTGTGACCCAGAGGCCTGGTCCCGGGGAGAATGCTAGAGAACCTAAGTTGTCAGGAGAACCTGTGTTGCTAAACACAGAAGAAAAAATTTTCTTTGTTGCTACAATTGAACTGAGCATCCTTAAAACAGGTACCCTGTAGACTGTTCATAACCCACCATAGTGGCTGTGAGAAGGCTACTGGTGTGGGAGAGATCCACCATTAAGCTGAACTTTGCTCCAGGCGGCGGTTAATAGTGAGGCAGAAAACCCATAAAACTGTATTTTTCTTACAGAAGATCCATAGTGTAAGCAAAAAAAACTTCTCTCCCTAAAGAACTAGAACAAGAGCTGTTTCTGAAGTGGTAAACTGACTAGAAGTCGAAGTGTTGTCTTTTGTATGTTGTCAGAGAGAATAAAATAAAGAAGTGGGGAAGGAGGGGTAGTCTGAAGAGTTTGTTCTAGTTTTTCTTGAGGTTTTTTTTTTTTTCTTTTTTCCCCTTTATCTTAAATATATTAATAAAACTTCTTTGTACTTTAGAAAGTTTGAGCCTGCTTTACCTACTCCTAATCCTTATCTCACAACAAACAATCAAGTAAATTTAAATAAGTGTACTAGCATTTAACCACAAACCTAAATAAGCGAACTGAAACCACTACACTCATTCTTTATTTGGGCACACTTCTCATTTAAAGAAATTGCCACTCATTGAAATTCATTTGTGACTTCAGGCATCTTCTTCTGTAATCAAGCTGTAAAAGTCTTGTTCAGGTATTTCCTTAACAGTAAAATAGCTGACAAAAAATTAACAGAAACAAAGATAATTGGACGTGAGTGTTACAATGTCACAAACTTTGTGCCACACTTTTAAAAGTGATATTTGTGGTATCTCTTTTTATGCTTATTTTTCAAGCATATATGCTTCCAGTTTAAGCACTGAATATTCATTTGTTCCTGTGACTTCTATAACATTTTATTTTTTTTTACCGTACTCTGTTGCTCACTAAGAAGTAGTCAAGGTTCCACTTTTATAATCATTGCTGTATGTAAGGGAAAGAACATGGGGAAAAAAGCTTTAAAAAGAAAAAAAGCTTGTTTAATGAAAGAGCTGCATGCTAATAATTGCTTGATTAGGAATATAAACATATTATATATTCCTAAGAGATATTTATATATATATATATATATATACATGCTTTTAAAACCTACAGAAGCAGAAGTATTGAAATATGAAGGGACTTTTTGCACACAGAGTTCTGCTGTATGTTCTGGAATTTTCTTGGGATTTTCTCCTGCATCTGATGAGTTGTTGGAGACAGCAGCAATACGAGCACTAAAAGGTGCCTCCGAGACTCTGGGTGTACGTGGATGGCCGATTCCATGTGCTCTGTGCCTTGCCTGCTGCGGGCTGCAGAGCCAGGGACAAGGGTCATGGCCAGGCCGTGCCGTTGGGCTCCATGGCCTGTGACATCACGGAGGGGAAGCCATGGAACGTTGTCACCTGGTGCCCAGAACACCTGGCTGGTGGCGTTGGCACCTCACTGCGTCTCGAGGCAGCGGTGAGTGCGGCAGGCGGGAGGAAGGCTCTGCTGGATAAGGGCTGGGGCAGCAGGAGCGGCTGCCATGGGGGGGTTTGGGGCTGGGGTGAGGGTGCAGGGGCCCCAGGCTCACCTTGGGCAGAGCAGGTGGCACCCTGGAGCTGCAGGGATGTGGCCTCATTCCCGCGGTGCTCACCTTTGCCTCGAGCTCCCTCTCTAAGCCATTGCCAGGGCCCTGCATGTCCTGCCCCACTACCCCAGGAGCCATCTCCCACCCAGCCCTGCTGAGCCTCTTCTTTCCTTCCTCCTCCAGACCATGGATGGAATTTTCACCCGACTCGTGGTGGTGCTGTGCATCTTCCAGTTCCTGCAGCAGGAAAATGACCCGACCGTGGAGGTCATGGCCGAACTCCTGCGCAAGGAGCGGTATAAACAGGAGGTGGCCTGGCTGCTGGAGATGGAGCAGAGGAGCCAGGAGCAGTCCAAAATCACCCTGGGGACTCTGTTCCTCTCAGTCAGCCAGCAGTGGTGGTTCTGGGTCTCTGTGGAGATGCTCCTCATGCTCTTTGGCTTCTACTGGCTGTACAGGCGGGGCAGGTCCGGCTACGTCTGCTCAGCCTGCGGAGAAACTCCAGCAGAGCCCAAAATGAAGAGGAGGAGGAGGAGGAGGAGGAGAGAGGATGCATGGCATAGCAGACTGTGGTGAGAAGATGGATCGAAACACGTCTCTGGATCAGCGTCTTAAGTGCAAGAACAGAATCCAGAGGAGGAGGGCAAGGACATGCAGAATCCAGAGGAGGAGAGGATGGAAGAGATGATGAAGGCATCTGCCAAGCCCTTCCCACAAAAGACTTCTGGACAGAGCTGCAGCCAGGGAATACAGTATTACTCATTCTCCGACTGCATTTTTAGCTTTCCAAAACCAGATGGTGTTCTAGATATTTAAGAATATTTCATTTTAATTATAGAGGATAAGAATATTAATAAAATTGTTCATAAATAGGAAGTAGTGCTATAGAAGCAGCAAATGTAATGCTAACTACATATGCACAGGGTTGAATGTAGGGAATAGAGAAGTATTCATTCTTAGACTGTATGTTTTACCTTTCCAAAAGCAGATTGTATTCTAGATGTTTAAGAAGTTTTCATTGTAAGTATAGAGCATAAGAGTATTAGTAAAATTGTTCATAAATAGGATGTAGAGCTATTAAAATAGGAAATGTAATGCTAAGTAAATGTGCCCAGGGCTGCAGCCAGGGAATAGAGTAGTATTCATTGTTAGACTGTATATTTTACCTTTCCAAAACCAGATTGTATTTGAGATGTTTAAGAAGTTTTCATTGTAAGTATAGAATAGAAGAATGGTTCTAAATTGTTGATAAATAGGAAGTAGAAGTTAGAGCTATTAAAATAGCAAAAGTAATGCTAACAAAATGTGCTATGATATCCACTAAAAGACTTGTTCTTTGTAATGTCCATACTACTTTGTTCAATTAAACCTTTTGTTTGCTTCAATGTTTGCAAGCTGTACTTTTCGAAGATGGTAGAGTCTGTCAATAAATTTCCCTTGTTTCGAAAGTTCAACACTTGGTGGAATTTTTTCCAATCCCCAAATGGCGTAAGACACTTTTGTAGGAAACAATTTAAGAAATAAAATTTATTTCTTGCACTGTCAACCAGTTTACTTGAAGACGTAGAAGTAACACACAGAGCACACTTTCACAGAGCCACATCTCACGAAATGAATTTATAATGCTCTTCAAGGCCTCTGTTTATTTTGAAGTGTTACAATTTTCACATATTTCACTGATTTTCAAATATTCATGGAATTATGAGTGTAACGAGTTTAGATGCTTGGAACATTTGAACTGGATGTGAATCAAGTACTAGATGACAGGGAAAAGCATGCATTGAGAAAGCATTAGCAAAACTGAGGCTGGTGTTTTGGATTGGTTTTCTTTTTAGGTCTTGTTTGGTTACATTTTTGTTAGGAGCAAAACTGTAACATGATTGTAAAAAGCCCCCAGTGATTTAGGAAAAGTAAATTCGAGGAATGGAACTGTAAAAAGAAATCCGTAGTGCCTGAGCCTCTGGAGCTGTTACAGAGGACTTTTGTTCCACTGGGATGAAGCAAAAAAATACTACTGTCTTGAGATAATTTCGGACATTTTGCTCTCTTTGCCTTTCATTCTTCCTCAGAAGAGGAATGTATAAAGATCCTTCTTCATGAAATGTTTCAGAAATTATATAAATTCATCTTGTTTCTGTGAACTGATATCGGAAAAAACTCCACAATTACAATTGTGTTCACCATTTGAACTCACAATTTTCTATGCCTTAGGTGGTTGTTTCAAAAGCTGTTTCCCAATAGTACATTGTAATCAATTTAGTGCATGTTAAAATCTCATTGTCTTGGGTTAAGTTAGAGGGGTCAAAATTTAAGAAGTGATCTGTGCTGCAGGAATGCAGGAAGGAATACAACTTCCTTCCTGCGAGAGAGAGAGCTAATAATTAGGTAGTTTTAAGGATTGATAGGTAGGTAAACTAATTAAAAAGTTGATCTGCTTTTAAGGAAAAAACTATATATAAGCAGAGACTCTCTGACGCTCTTCTTCTTTGGACCTGTTGTTGCTGTGTAGAGAGGAGCAGCTCCTGCTTCTCTCGCTGGTAAGGCCCAAGCGCTTCCCCCCCCCACCTTCCAAAGGAGGGATGGGGGGGCGGGGAAGGGAGGTTTTACGGCAGCCGTGCCGCTGCAGCCGGGCAGGCATGGGGGAGGAAACGATTGGAATTTTTAGCAGATCTAGCTCAGCCGGTGTGTCAGCTACACAAGAGGGAGAGCCGGGCCAGGCAAGGACCAGGCCGGACTCCATTCAGCTTGGGCCAGGCCCTGCCCTGTCACCCCGGGCCCAGATGGCCCCACCAGGCCGAGGCAGCTTGGCAGAGCCAAGCAGAGACTCTGAGAGCGTCTGGCATCCAGCTCAGGCCTGTTCAAGCAGCCCGGCAAAGAGCACGTGATCTTCACACTGCCGGAGAGAGAGAGACAGAGATTAACTCTCTCCATGCCTAGACTAAACTCACAGACACCCATCCTTCCTCGCAGAGAGAGGAACGAGTGAGGACATCTACACAGTGCAGCGCAGAGACTTTACAGTCAGTGAAGAAAGCAGAACTGATACTCACAAGGGAGTGCATGGGAAGTTGCTTCAAGTGTAAAGCTGAAAACTCTTTTAGAGAACCATGGTTGAGAACTAAACTAATAAATTCTCTGTAATATATGAAGATATAGTCCAAAGAAGAATGTGAAGTTCTTATTGCAGCCAATGAACTGAAATACCTAAGTACAGACAATTAAGTGTTAAAAAAGTACAGCCTGATAAGAAACTAAAACCAAAAGAGAAAAAAAACTGTGACCCAGAGGCCTGGTCCCGGGGAGAATGCTAGAGAACCTAAGTTGTCAGGAGAACCTGTGTTGCTGAACACAGAAGAAAAAATTTTCTTTGTTGCTACAATTGAACTGAGCATCCTTAAAACAGGTACCCTGTAGACTGTTCATAACCCACCATAGTGGCTGTGAGAAGGCTACTAGTGTGGGAGAGATCCACCATTAAGCTGAACTTTGCTCCAGGCGGCGGTTAATAGTGAGGCAGAAAACCCATAAAAACTGTACTTTTCTTACAGAAGATCCATAGTGTAAGCAAAAAAAACTTCTCTCCCTAAAGAACTAGAACAAGAGCTGTTTCTGAAGTGGTAAACTGACTAGAAGTCGAAGTGTTGTCTTTTGTATGTTGTCAGAGAGAATAAATAAAGAAGCGGGGAAGGAGGGGTAGTCTGAAGAGTTTGTTCTAGTTTTTCTTGAGTTTTTTTTTTTCTTCTTTTTTCCCTTTATCTTAAATATATTAATAAAACTTCTTTGTACTTTAGAAAGTTTGAGCCTGCTTTACCTACTCCTAATCCTTATCTCACAACAAACAATCAAGTAAATTTAAATAAGTGTACTAGCATTTAACCACAAACCTAAATAAGCGAACTGAAACCACTACACTCATTCTTTATTTGGGCACACTTCTCATTTAAAGAAATTGCCACTCATTGAAATTCATTTGTGACTTCAGGCATCTTCTTCTGTAATCAAGCTGTAAAAGTCTTGTTCAGGTATTTCCTTAACAGTAAAATAGCTGACAAAAAATTAACAGAAACAAAGATAATTGGACGTGAGTGTTACAATGTCACAAACTTTGTGCCACACTTTTAAAAGTGATATTTGTGGTATCTCTTTTTATGCTTATTTTTCAAGCATATATGCTTCCAGTTTAAGCACTGAATATTCATTTGTTCCTGTGACTTCTATAACATTTTATTTTTTTTTACCGTACTCTGTTGCTCACTAAGAAGTAGTCAAGGTTCCACTTTTATAATCATTGCTGTATGTAAGGGAAAGAACATGGGGAAAAAAGCTTTAAAAAGAAAAAAAGCTTGTTTAATGAAAGAGCTGCATGCTAATAACTGCTTGATTAGGAATATAAACATATTATATATTCCTAAGAGATATTTATATATATATATACATGCTTTTAAAACCTACAGAAGCAGAAGTATTGAAATATGAAGGGACTTTTTGCACACAGAGTTCTGCTGTATGTTCTGGAATTTTCTTGGGATTTTCTCCTGCATCTGATGAGTTGTTGGAGACAGCAGCAATACGAGCACTAAAAGGTGCCTCCGAGACTCTGGGTGTACGTGGATGGCCGATTCCATGTGCTCTGTGCCTTGCCTGCTGCGGGGTGCAGAGCCAGGGACAAGGGTCATGGCCAGGCCGTGCCGTTGGGCTCCATGGCCTGTGACATCACGGAGGGGAAGCCATGGAACGTTGTCACCTGGTGCCCAGAACACCTGGCTGGTGGCGTTGGCACCTCACTGCGTCTCGAGGCAGCGGTGAGTGCGGCAGGCGGGAGGAAGGCTCTGCTGGATAAGGGCTGGGGCAGCAGGAGCGGCTGCCATGGGGGGGTTTGGGGCTGGGGTGAGGGTGCAGGGGCCCCGGGCTCACCTTGGGCAGAGCAGGTGGCACCCTGGAGCTGCAGGGATGTGGCCTCATTCCCGCGGTGCTCACCTTTGCCTCGAGCTCCCTCTCTAAGCCATTGCCAGGGCCCTGCATGTCCTGCCCCACTACCCCAGGAGCCATCTCCCACCCAGCCCTGCTGAGCCTCTTCTTTCCTTCCTCCTCCAGACCATGGATGGAATTTTCACCCGACTCGTGGTGGTGCTGTGCATCTTCCAGTTCCTGCAGCAGGAAAATGACCCGACCGTGGAGGTCATGGCCGAACTCCTGCGCAAGGAGCGGTATAAACAGGAGGTGGCCTGGCTGCTGGAGATGGAGCAGAGGAGCCAGGAGCAGTCCAGAATCACCCTGGGGACTCTGTTCCTCTCAGTCAGCCAGCAGTGGTGGTTCTGGGTCTCTGTGGAGATGCTCCTCATGCTCTTTGGCTTCTACTGGCTGTACAGGCGGGGCAGGTCCGGCTACGTCTGCTCAGCCTGCGGAGAAACTCCAGCAGAGCCCAAAATGAAGAGGAGGAGGAGGAGGAGGAGGAGAGGATGCATGGCATAGCAGACTGTGGTGAGAAGATGGATCGAAACACGTCTCTGGATCAGCGTCTTAAGTGCAAGAACATGCAGAATCCAGAGGAGGAGAGGATGGAAGAGATGATGAAGGCATCTGCCAAGCCCTTCCCACAAAAGACTTCTGGACAGAGCTGCAGCCAGGGAATACAGTATTACTCATTCTCCGACTGCATTTTTAGCTTTCCAAAACCAGATGGTGTTCTAGATATTTAAGAATATTTCATTTTAATTATAGAGGATAAGAATATTAATAAAATTGTTCATAAATAGGAAGTAGTGCTATAGAAGCAGCAAATGTAATGCTAACTACATATGCACAGGGTTGAATGTAGGGAATAGAGAAGTATTCATTCTTAGACTGTATGTTTTACCTTTCCAAAAGCAGATTGTATTCTAGATGTTTAAGAAGTTTTCATTGTAAGTATAGAGCATAAGAGTATTAGTAAAATTGTTCATAAATAGGATGTAGAGCTATTAAAATAGGAAATGTAATGCTAAGTAAATGTGCCCAGGGCTGCAGCCAGGGAATAGAGTAGTATTCATTGTTAGACTGTATATTTTACCTTTCCAAAACCAGATTGTATTTGAGATGTTTAAGAAGTTTTCATTGTAAGTATAGAACATAAGAATGGTTCTGAAATTGTTGATAAATAGGAAGTAGAAGTTAGAGCTATTAAAATAGCAAAAGTAATGCTATCAAAATGTGCTATGATATCCAGTAAAAGACTTGTTCTTTGTAATGTCCATACTACTTTGTTCAATTAAACCTTTTGTTTGCTTCAATGTTTGCAAGCTGTACTTTTCGAAGATGGTAGAGTCTGTCAATAAATTTCCCTTGTTTCGAAAGTTCAACACTTGGTGGAATTTTTTCCAATCCCCAAATGGCGTAAGACACTTTTGTAGGAAACAATTTAAGAAATAAAATTTATTTCTTGCACTGTCAACCAGTTTACTTGAAGACGTAGAAGTAACACACAGAGCACACTTTCACAGAGCCACATCTCACGAAATGAATTTATTATGCTCTTCAAGGCCTCTGTTTATTTTGAAGTGTTACAATTTTCACATATTTAACTGATTTTCAAATATTCATGGAATTATGAGTGTAACGAGTTTAGATGCTTGGAACATTTGAACTGGATGTGAATCAAGTAGTAGATGACAGGGAAAAGCATGCATTGAGAAAGCATTAGCAAAACTGAGGCTGGTGTTTTGGCTTGGTTTTCTTTTTAGGTTTTGTTTGGTTTCATTTTTGTTAGGAGCAAAACTGTAACATGATTGTAAAAAGCCCCCAGTGATTTAGGAAAAGTAAATTCGAGGAATGGAACTGTAAAAAGAAATCCGTAGTGCCTGAGCCTCTGGAGCTGTTACAGAGGACTTTTGTTCCACTGGGATGAAGCAAAAAAATACTACTGTCTTGAGATAATTTCGGACATTTTGCTCTCTTTGCCTTTCATTCTTCCTCAGAAGAGGAATGTATAAAGATCCTTCTTCATGAAATGTTTCAGAAATTATATAAATTCATCTTGTTTCTGTGAACTGATATCGGAAAAAACTCCACAATTACAATTGTGTTCACCATTTGAACTCACAATTTTCTATGCCTTAGGTGGTTGTTTCAAAAGCTGTTTCCCAATAGTACATTGTAATCAATTTAGTGCATGTTAAAATCTCATTGTCTTGGGTTAAGTTCGAGGGGTCAAAATTTAAGAAGTGATCTGTGCTGCAGGAATGCAGGAAGGAATACAACTTCCTTCCTGCGAGAGAGAGAGCTAATAATTAGGTAGTTTTAAGGATTGATAGGTAGGTAAACTAATTAAAAAGTTGATCTGCTTTTAAGGAAAAAACTATATATAAGCAGAGACTCTCTGACGCTCTTCTTCTTTGGACCTGTTGTTGCTGTGTAGAGAGGAGCAGCTCCTGCTTCTCTCGCTGGTAAGGCCCAAGCGCTTCCCCCCCCCCACCTTCCAAGGAGGGATGGGGGGGGGCGGGGAAGGGAGGTTTTACGGCAGCCGTGCCGCTGCAGCCGGGCAGGCATGGGGGAGGAAACGATTGGAATTTTTAGCAGATCCAGCTCAGCCGGTGTGCCAGCTACACAAGAGGGAGAGCCGGGCCAGGCAAGGACCAGGCCGGACTCCATCCAGCTCGGGCCAGGCCCTGCCCTGTCACCCCGGGCCCAGATGGCCCCACCAGGCCGAGGCAGCTTGGCAGAGCCAAACAGAGACTCTGAGAGCGTCTGGCATCCAGCTCGGGCCTGTTCAAGCAGCCCGGCAAAGAGCACGTGATCTTCACACTGCTGGAGAGAGAGAGACAGAGATTAACTCTCTCCATGCCTGGACTAAACTCACAGACACCCATCCTTCCTCGCAGAGAGAGGAACGAGTGAAGACGCCTACACAGTGCAGCGCAGAGACTTTACAGTCAGTGAAGAAAGCAGAACTGATACTCACAAAGGAGTGCATGGGAAGTTGCTTCAAGTGTAAAGCTGAAAACTCTTTTAGAGAACCATGGTTGAGAACTAAACTAATAAATTCTCTGTAATATATGAAGATATAGTCCAAAGAAGAATGTGAAGTTCTTATTGCAGCCAATGAACTGAAATACCTAAGTACAGACAATTAAGTGTTAAAAAAGTACAGCCTGATAAGAAACTAAAACCAAAAGAGAAAAAAAACTGTGACCCAGAGGCCTGGTCCCGGGGAGAATGCTAGAGAACCTAAGTTGTCAGGAGAACCTGTGTTGCTGAACACAGAAGAAAAAATTTTCTTTGTTGCTACAATTGAACTGAGCATCCTTAAAACAGGTACCCTGTAGACTGTTCATAACCCACCATAGTGGCTGTGAGAAGGCTACTAGTGTGGGAGAGATCCACCATTAAGCTGAACTTTGCTCCAGGCGGCGGTTAATAGTGAGGCAGAAAACCCATAAAAACTGTACTTTTCTTACAGAAGATCCATAGTGTAAGCAAAAAAAACTTCTCTCCCTAAAGAACTAGAACAAGAGCTGTTTCTGAAGTGGTAAACTGACTAGAAGTCGAAGTGTTGTCTTTTGTATGTTGTCAGAGAGAATAAAATAAAGAAGTGGGGAAGGAGGGGTAGTCTGAAGAGTTTGTTCTAGTTTTTCTTGAGGTTTTTTTTTTTTTCTTTTTTCCCCTTTATCTTAAATATATTAATAAAACTTCTTTGTACTTTAGAAAGTTTGAGCCTGCTTTACCTACTCCTAATCCTTATCTCACAAGAAACAATCAAGTAAATTTAAATAAGTGTACTAGCATTTAACCACAAACCTAAATAAGCGAACTGAAACCACTACACTCATTCTTTATTTGGGCACACTTCTCATTTAAAGAAATTGCCACTCATTGAAATTCATTTGTGACTTCAGGCATCTTCTTCTGTAATCAAGCTGTAAAAGTCTTGTTCAGGTATTTCCTTAACACTAAAATATCTGACAAAAAATTAACAGAAACAAAGATAATTGGACGTGAGTGTTACAATGTCACAAACTTTGTGCCACACTTTTAAAAGTGATATTTGTGGTATCTCTTTTTATGCTTGTTTTTCAAGCATATATGCTCCCAGTTTAAGCACTGAATATTCATTTGTTCCTGTGACTTCTATTACATTTTATTTTTTTTACCGTACTCTGTTGCTCACTAAGAAGTAGTCAAGGTTCCACTTTTATAATCATTGCTGTATGTAAGGGAAGGAACATGGGGAAAAAAGCTTTAAAAAGAAAAAAAGCTTGTTTAATGAAAGAGCTGCATGCTAATAACTGCTTGATTAGGAATATAAACATATTATATATTCCTAAGAGATATTTATATATATATATACATGCTTTTAAAACCTACAGAAGCAGAAGTATTGAAATATGAAGGGACTTTTTGCACACAGAGTTCTGCTGTATGTTCTGGAATTTTCTTGGGATTTTCTCCTGCATCTGATGAGTTGTTGGAGACAGCAGCAATACGAGCACTAAAAGGTGCCTCCGAGACTCTGGGTGTACGTGGATGGCCGATTCCATGTGCTCTGTGCCTTGCCTGCTGCGGGGTGCAGAGCCAGGGACAAGGGTCATGGCCAGGCTCCATGGCCTGTGACATCACGGAGGGGAAGCCATGGAACGTTGTCACCTGGTGCCCAGAACACCTGGCTGGTGGCGTTGGCACCTCACTGCGTCTCGAGGCAGCGGTGAGTGCGGCAGGCGGGAGGAAGGCTCTGCTGGATAAGGGCTGGGGCAGCAGGAGCGGCTGCCATGGGGGGGTTTGGGGCTGGGGTGAGGGTGCAGGGGCCCCGGGCTCACCTTGGGCAGAGCAGGTGGCACCCTGGAGCTGCAGGGATGTGGCCTCATTCCCGCGGTGCTCACCTTTGCCTCGAGCTCCCTCTCTAAGCCATTGCCAGGGCCCTGCATGTCCTGCTCTACTACCCCAGGAGCCATCTCCCACCCAGCCCTGCTGAGCCTCTTCTTTCCTTCCTCCTCCAGACCATGGATGGAATTTTCACCCGACTCGTGGTGGTGCTGTGCATCTTCCAGTTCCTGCAGCAGGAAAATGACCCGACCGTGGAGGTCATGGCCGAACTCCTGCGCAAGGAGCGGTATAAACAGGAGGTGGCCTGGCTGCTGGAGATGGAGCAGAGGAGCCAGGAGCAGTCCAAAATCACCCTGGGGACTCTGTTCCTCTCAGTCAGCCAGCAGTGGTGGTTCTGGGTCTCTGTGGAGATGCTCCTCATGCTCTTTGGCTTCTACTGGCTATACAGGCGGGGCAGGTCCGGCTACGTCTGCTCAGCCTGCGGAGAAACTCCAGCAGAGCCCAAAATGAAGAGGAGGAGGAGGAGGAGGAGGAAGAGGATGCATGGCATAGCAGACTGTGGTGAGAAGATGGATCGAAACACGTCTCTGGATCAGCGTCTCAAGTGCAAGAACATGCAGAATCCAGAGGAGGAGGGCAAGAACATGCAGAATCCAGAGGAGGAGAGGATGGAAGAGATGATCAAGGCATCTGCCAAGCCCTTCCCACAAAAGACTTTTGGACAGAGCTGCAGCCAGGGAATACAGTATTACTCATTCTCCGACTGCATTTTTAGCTTTCCAAAACCAGATGGTGTTCTAGATATTTAAGAATATTTCATTTTAATTATAGAGGGTAAGAATATTAATAAAATTGTTCATAAATAGGAAGTAGTGCTATAGAAGCAGCAAATGTAATGCTAACTACATATGCACAGGGTTGAATGTAGGGAATCGAGAAGTATTCATTCTTAGACTGTATGTTTCACCTTTCCAAAAGCAGATTGTATTCTAGATGTTTAAGAAGTTTTCATTGTAAGTATAGAGCATAAGAGTATTAGTAAAATTGTTCATAAATAGGATGTAGAGCTATTAAAATAGGAAATGTAATGCTAAGTAAATGTGCCCAGGGCTGCAGCCAGGGAATAGAGTAGTATTCATTGTTAGACTGTATATTTTACCTTTCCAAAACCAGATTGTATTTGAGATGTTTAAGAAGTTTTCATTGTAGGTATAGAACATAAGAATGGTTCTGAAATTGTTGATAAATAGGAAGTAGAAGTTAGAGCTATTAAAATAGCAAAAGTAATGCTAACAAAATGTGCTATGATATCCAGTAAAAGACTTGTTCTTTGTAATGTCCATACTACTTTGTTCAATTAAACCTTTTGTTTGCTTCAATGTTTGCAAGCTGTACTTTTCGAAGATGGTAGAGTCTGTCAATAAATTTCCCTTGTTTCGAAAGTTCAACACTTGGTGGAATTTTTTCCAATCCCCAAATGGCGTAAGACACTTTTGTAGGAAACAATTTAAGAAATAAAATTTATTTATTGCACTGTCAACCAGTTTACTTGAAGACGTAGAAGTAACACACAGAGCACACTTTCACAGAGCCACATCTCACGAAATGAATTTATAATGCTCTTCAAGGCCTCTGTTTATTTTGAAGTGTTACAATTTTCACATATTTAACTGATTTTCAAATATTCATGGAATTATGAGTGTAACGAGTTTAGATGCTTGGAACATTTGAACTGGATGTGAATCAAGTACTAGATGACAGGGAAAAGCATGCATTGAGAAAGCATTAGCAAAACTGAGGCTGGTGTTTTGGATTGGTTTTCTTTTTAGGTCTTGTTTGGTTACATTTTTGTTAGGAGCAAAACTGTAACATGATTGTAAAAAGCCCCCAGTGATTTAGGAAAAGTAAATTCGAGGAATGGAACTGTAAAAAGAAATCTGTAGTGCCTGAACCTCTGGATCTGTTACAGAGGACTTTTGTTCCACTGGGATGAAGCAAAAAAATACTACTGTCTTGAGATAATTTCGGACATTTTGCTCTCTTTGCCTTTCATTCTTCCTCAGAAGAGGAATGTATAAAGATCCTTCCTCATGAAATGTTTCAGAAATTATATAAATTCATCTTGTTTCTGTGAACTGATATTGGAAAAATCTCCACAATTACAATTGTGTTCACCATTTGAACTCACAATTTTCTATGCCTTAGGTGGTTGTTTCAAAAGCTGTTTCCCAATAGTACATTGTAATCAATTTAGTGCATGTTAAAATCTCATTCTTTATTTGGGCACACTTCTCATTTAAAGAAATTGCCACTCATTGAAATTCATTTGTGACTTCAGGCATCTTCTTCTGTAATCAAGCTGTAAAAGTCTTGTTCAGGTATTTCCTTAACACTAAAATATCTGACAAAAATTAACAGAAACAAAGATAATTGGACGTGAGTGTTACAATGTCACAAACTTTGTGCCACACTTTTAAAAGTGATATTTGTGATATCTCTTTTTATGCTTGTTTTTCAAGCATATATGCTCCCAGTTTAAGCACTGAATATTCATTTGTTCCTGTGACTTCTATTACATTTTATTTTTTTTTACCGTACTCTGTTGCTCACTAAGATGTAGTCAAGGTTCCACTTTTATAATGATTGCTGTATGTAAGGGAAGGAACATGGGGAAAAAAGCTTTAAAAAGAAAAAAAGCTTGTTTAATGAAAGAGCTGCATGCTAATAACTGCTTGATTAGGAATATAAACATATTATATATTCCTAAGAGATATTTATATATATATATACATGCTTTTAAAACCTACAGAAGCAGAAGTATTGAAATATGAAGGGACTTTTTGCACACAGAGTTCTGCTGTATGTTCTGGAATTTTCTTGGGATTTTCTCCTGCATCTGATGAGTTGTTGGAGACAGCAGCAATACGAGCACTAAAAGGTGCCTCCGAGACTCTGGGTGTACGTGGATGGCCGATTCCATGTGCTCTGTGCCTTGCCTGCTGCGGGCTGCAGAGCCAGGGACAAGGGTCATGGCCAGGCCGTGCCGTTGGGCTCCATGGCCAGTGACATCACGGAGGGGAAGCCATGGAACGTTGTCACCTGGTGCCCAGAACACCTGGCTGGTGGCGTTGGCACCTCACTGCGTCTCGAGGCAGCGGTGAGTGCGGCAGGCGGGAGGAAGGCTCTGCTGGATAAGGGCTGGGGCAGCAGGAGCGGCTGCCATGGGGGGGTTTGGGGCTGGGGTGAGGGTGCAGGGGCCCCGGGCTCACCTTGGGCAGAGCAGGTGGCACCCTGGAGCTGCAGGGATGTGGCCTCATTCCCGCGGTGCTCACCTTTGCCTCGAGCTCCCTCTCTAACCCATTGCCAGGGCCCTGCATGTCCTGCCCCACTACCCCAGGAGCCATCTCCCACCCAGCCCTGCTGAGCCTCTTCTTTCTCTCCTCCTCCAGACCATGGATGGAATTTTCACCCGACTTGTGGTGGTGCTGTGCATCTTCCAGTTCCTGCAGCAGGAAAATGACCCGACCGTGGAGGTCATGGCCGAAGTCCTGCGCAAGGAGCGGTATAAACGGGAGGTGGCCTGGCTGCTGGAGATGGAGCAGAGGAGCCAGGAGCAGTCCAAAATCACCCTGGGGACTCTGTTCCTCTCAGTCAGCCAGCAGTGGTGGTTCTGGGTCTCTGTGGAGATGCTCCTCATGCTCTTTGGCTTCTACTGGCTGTACAGGTGGGGCAGGTCCGGCTACGTCTGCTCAGCCTGCGGAGAAACTCCAGCAGAGCCCAAAATGAAGAGGAGGAGGAGGAGGAGGAAGAGGATGCATGGCATAGCAGACTGTGGTGAGAAGATGGATCGAAACACGTCTCTGGATCAGCGTCTTAAGTGCAAGGACACGCAGAATCCAGAGGAGGAGGGCAAGGACATGCAGAATCCAGAGGAGGAGGGCAAGAACATGCAGAATCCAGAGGAGGAGAGGATGGAAGAGATGATCAAGGCATCTGCCAAGCCCTTCCCACAAAAGACTTCTGGACAGAGCTGCAGCCAGGGAATACAGTAGTATTCATTCTCCGACTGCATTTTTACCATTGCAAAACCAGATTGTATTCTAGATATTTAAGAATATTTCATTTTAATTATAGAGGATAAGAATATTAATAAAATTGTTCATAAATAGGAAGTAGTGCTATAGAAGCAGCAAATGTAATGCTAACTACATATGCACAGGGTTGAATCTAGGGAATAGAGAAGTATTCATTCTTAGACTGTATGTTTTACCTTTCCAAAAGCAGATTGTATTCTAGATGTTTAAGAAGTTTTCGTTGTAAGTATAGAATAGAAGAATGGTTCTAAAATTGTTCATAAATAGGAAGTAGAAGTTAGAGCTATTAAAATAGCAAAAGTAATGCTAACAAAATGTGCTATGATATCCACTAAAAGACTTGTTCTTTGTAATGTCCATACTACTTTGTTCAATTAAACCTTTTGTTTGCTTCAATGTTTGCAAGCTGTACTTTTCGAAGATGGTAGAGTCTGTCAATAAATTTCCCTTGTTTCGAAAGTTCAACACTTGGTGGAATTTTTTCCAATCCCCAAATGGCGTAAGACACTTTTGTAGGAAACAATTTAAGAAATAAAATTTATTTCTTGCACTGTCAACCAGTTTACTTGAAGACGTAGAAGTAACACACAGAGCACACTTTCACAGAGCCACATCTCACGAAATGAATTTATTATGCTCTTTAAGGCCGCTGTTTATTTTGAAGTGTTACAATTTTCACATATTTAACTGATTTTCAAATATTCATGAAAATTATCAGATTATTTTCACTAAATCACCATCCTGAAAAAGAAGTATAAAGAACTCACATAGGTCCATCATTAGATTCATAGTGTTTGACAAGAAATTCTACCTCTTTTTTTTTTTTTTCCAAGTTTAAAATTATAATGTTGTCCTGAAACCTAGAAATGTAGCATGTCTGAGACCATTTCTTTTTTATGGAACAGAGAAGACACCACAGACACAGTTGAAGAAAGCCCTTCATGCAACAGGCAGAATACTTTGCATGCAATAAATAAATGTGAGCTTTTTCTTGGTGAAGCAGGCCTAAGACTTTCCTATACCAAAAGATATTTTGATATCGCATCCTGAGACCTCAATTTCCCAAATAAAATACATCTTAGAAGAAATTGGAAAAGTCTGCTGTATTTTTTTCCCTCTTAGTGTTCATAGGACCTGATTTTATTAGCTTTTATTTCTGGCCTAATTTTTGTTCCCATGTGAAGATTCTATTCCACTTGAAATCGTGGGGGCTGTGATTATAATTGTCAGCCTAGCATAACTACCTATTTGAAATAGCTGATCTAACACAAAATGAGGTAAGAAAGAATCCAAACATGTATGTTAATTTTTAAATTATGCATTTGTAATGTATCTGCTGTCACTATGTTTTGCCAGATGATTTTGTATGGCCTAATATTTCCTGAAAAGCTTTCTTGCTGTTTCTTTTTTTCTTCTTAAATGTAGCAATTTAGAATTAAAAATTATTATCCCCTTAAATTATGTCAAGTATTTTCTTTTCACCAATTGTGCTGTAAATGTTTTTAAACCCACTGTGGGATTAAATGAGAAAGAAAGGTGGTGTAATACTCACACGGCACATAATACATATGCCACCTACTGTTGGACATTTTGATTCATTTTAGAACTATATTTATTAATCTAGTATTGGTATTATTTATAAATATTTATGTTGAAAAAAAAAGAGATGAGGCTAAAGAGAATACTCCCTGCATTTGCAGTAAAGCAGTCAGGCTTTCCATCTGTTTCTGTGTGGAAACTACTTTTAAAATATTCAAATATAAATTATAAACATTTTGTTAAAAATCCTCCAACCAACGAGCACGAGTTGGGTAGCAAAAAGAGATATTATTTTTTTCTAAATTAAAAGAAAGATAACTAGAAGTCCATTATTAGACATTTTCATTTAGCAACAGAGTCTTGGTTATCGGTCAGTGTGTGGCAGCTGCAGAGCAGGCAGTGCTGGGTGAGAGCTCTCCCTGTTCTGCCTCTTGCAGCAGTGGCACAGGCTCCTCTGGAATGTGCATGGCACAGCCATTTCACCTGCTCTGGACTGAATTAATGGATAAGAACAAAGCCACTGCTGCCATTAATATTTGCATGCCAGAATCCAACCTACTGGGCTTTCTCCAGTGCAACTGACAGAAAATGTGCTCCTCCCTTCCTAAACAGCATATAAATAAACATGAGAAGCCCAGGGTTTTTATTTCTCCTGCTCTGTATTTCCATAATTTAGGGGAAATGAGCTTATGTGAAAAGGAACCTGCTTGATATGTTTTCACTCTATCAATATTAATGTTTTCCAGAGGTGGCTAGATAAATCAGCAGAGATTGTTTGTCTCTCTGGCAAAGGAGGCCATAAAAGTAAATGACTGTGAGGAGAACGAAGTGGAGTAAAATGTCAAGATTTATGCAGAGGTGTGGGGAATTCAAGGTTGTTTTTGCATCTCTTAATTTGTAGTCCATTTTGACACGCATTCAGGATTGTGTTTTCTTCTTCCTATCCTGAAGAAATAGTCCCAAAATGAATGATTGAATTAGAGACAGAAATAATTTTGGTAACATGTCTTGCTGTCTCGGATGGTACCAGAGAAAATGCAAATTAAATGGAAGACTCTTCACTGAGGCCAGTTCTGAAGTGTCCTGTACCCTTCATGCTTCATCATGAAGCTACAATGCTTAAGGAAGTCCAGCTTAAAAAAATTATGCATATCACAGTGACTTAGTAAATCTCATATTTGTAAATCCCAAAACATTCTCAGCTATTTAATACATACTTTATAATGTCTGAGTCCTGTCTTTCTTTTCTGTATGTTCTTATTTACAACAGTTTTTGGCAAGATTCCCAGGATTTCCTGAAACTGATAAGCATTTTTACTTTAGACAATATGTACTGCAAATAAGTTTGTATGTTATGTATACATGAAGGTTTTACAAAGAGGCAATAGGTAAAAATAAGTGTACCTCTATCTGCTACATTTTGTATTTTCTCTGTCATATTATTCTATTAGAGGGCCAACAGGGGAAAAATGTAGAACTGTGGATGCTGTTGTGCTTAGCTAATACAATAATTCCTATGAAAAATAAGCCGCGTTTAACTCATGTACATTAAAGGAATCAGCATGAAGTAGCAGTGTTGTTGCTATGTACCCATGGTATGTTTGTGCTGTGGAGATCCCAGAATTTCAGGCAACAAGGTCAGTGGCTGCCAAACCTGAATTTCTACAACTATATTAGAGAGGAAATTGGCTCTAGTATATAATTTCCTGGAACATCCTCAGGGAGTACACAGTTATGATTACACAGTGGCTTCAAATCAATGTAGAAGCTAAAACAATATTTATAATATTTGACAGCTTAAAAATATTTTTAAAGATGAAATGATGTCTAATGATTTCATTTTGTCTAATGATTCCATTCAGTTTGTATTGTGGTCAAAACTGGCACTGAAGGGTTGGGTGTCCGCGGAGCAGAGCCCCAGGCAAATGGTAGAGTGCAGGTACAACAGCAAAGGATGAGAAGGATTATTTTGCTAATTCAGAGATAGGTAATTGCTTCTATTAACTTTAGTTTTTAAGGGTTTTGCTCTGAACAACTGAGTAATGTTGGTAAAATTTGGTTGAATAACTGAAAGCAGAATAGGTCATGGTTCATGTAGGGTATCATTATCCTGCAGATTTGAAAGGGATCAGGTAGGAAAACATTCTTGAGTTGTTTGACCTACAGTGTGCAGTTAATATCCTCTCAAACTGTTGGAAACACAGAAGAGTGACTAAATTCAGACCAGGAGGTCTGATCAGTTGCTAAGAAGAAAAAGCAAAACTCCTGTTCATTCCTAAACTTTACTGGGCTTATGTCTATGGAATAATTCTGGGCTCTGGCCCACAGTCTGTGTGGACTCTCTGTAAGGTCAAACCCTAAAATTACTTCAGAACTTTTGTGTGCAATTTTTAGGTGGCAGTCAGCAAATTTCATTTGAACAATGGGAAAGAAAATGCTCCCTTGGGTAAGAGGGGCATAAAAATGTGATTCTGCAGCTCCTTCAAAGTGTTGCTTCACTGAAATATTGACTACAAATATGATTGAGTTTGACTTGGAAGAGTAGTTATTTCAATAAGCTGCGGCAATAATTCCACTATTTTCCACATTTCTCTTCTTTGGTGGCAATGTTTTTGTTTCCAGGAGAAAATTTACTTCCTTAGTTACAATCCAAATTTTTTTCCACTTTATGAGGTTAAAAAAAAAAGGGGTTAGGCTTACATAACCTTACCAAACATACGTGAGTCTCAAATGTAGCCTTTTCAGCTCTTTCATTCAGTTGCATTATACTAAGGAAACATTTTTATCTCTTACTAGCAGTTCTCTAAAAAGGCTGATTTGGCAGTATGCAGATTAGAGAGAAAAAAATACATATATTCCAGGTAGTGTGGTATTGTGTGCAGCAAAACGAAGTTAGAGAGAAATTCTCTTCCAATTCCTTCAGCTGTATCCTCATCAGCACATTTCTTTAATTTCCCATGGATATTTCCTGTCCTTCAGAAGTTCCTCTGAATCGTTATTTTTTTGTATATGGATGCATCTGGTGTGAAAATCCTGTCTGGTTAGGAAGGCAGGCGAGAACTCTCTCTGCCCCATGCTATTCTAACTCAAATTTCAAATTTTAACAGTAAATTTGAATTCCTTTTCCTGTGTACCTCCCCCTGTCCCTTTCTTGGAGTTCACTCACACTTTTGAATAAAAGATTAAGCCTTTCAGTTCAGCTGTTCTGCTGAGGTCTGTTAGCACTTACTCCTAAAACACATTTTACAGTTGCCATAAAGAATCCTACACAGAGCTTCAGAAATGTCTGAAAGGTCTCTCACTCTGTTAGTCAGTAATGTGCTGCCAGCAACTCCTGGCATGTGTTCATGTGCTGTTCTTACATAACCAACTGGGAGCTTTTTAATCAATCAGGTTCTGAAAAAAAACACATTCTTTTGTGTGAAGGAAGAATGAGGATACAAATTATAAGAAAGACTAAGACTACATTAAAAAAAACCAGATTTGCAGTGAGTAACAAGAGTGGACATTAAAATAAATGCGCTTTAAAATGCAGTTCAGTTATATTATGACATCCTTTCAATAGCTTTTCATAAACCTCCTTCCTAATTATGGTATTTTAAAGATTTTTGAGATATTTGTGATGCATGCCAAGATGGTAGGAAGCATCTGGGTTGGGGGAAATATTATTGAGCAAAATAATCTAATGAACAGACAAGTTATGAGGTCCATCTGTGCACAGACCATGGATCCATATAATCTCTCACCTCAGAAGACACAAAATGTATGTTTTATCTTCACATGCTTTGCAAAATCCTGACAGTTAATTCTTTATATTGCACCAGGATTGTATATTCCTCTTTGGATCTCATATTAACTGAGGTATAGAAACCGACCTTGAGTTCAATTCAAAGCACCTTTTCACAGCATCTTTAAGAACAAGTGTTTTGTTGGATTTGGAGCAAGATTATGTAATTGTTAAGAGAGGCTCTTAAATTTTCACACAGTAGAGAGGGAATTTGAAAAGAAAATGGGAAAACTTTTTTCTCTTTCATTTATAGACATAGCAGTTGAGACTGGAGAGAAACAGTTCCTGAAGAACATCACTGCATCAAACAATCTGTAAGTACAAAATAGAAGCAGCATGAGAAAGGCAAAGTCTGATGACAGATTGAGAGCCTTGTTTTATAAAATAGCTGCAGAGAGCTTGAGAGCTTTAAAGAGTGCCAGTGAGGGGGCAGAAGAGAAGTGTGTGCACATCTTAGGAGAAAATGACTGAGCTTTCATCTCAAACATATCAGCCTCAAGGTTCATTGTGAAGTAGCTTGGTCTTGGTTTTTGGAAATACTGAACTCCATCACCTTTGTGTAAACAGAAGAAATAGTGCAGACATGGGGGGAGAGGAAAAAGTTTTGTGAGTTTTACAGACATAAAATACAGGTATCTGTGAATTGCAATACTTTTAAAATAAATAGGTCTTGAGAAGATCATTACTGCGAAATCATTAGTATGACCTCCCAAGGAGTTCAGGAGAAGCATGGCTATCCTGTCAGTGCCTGAAGCACATGAAATGAATAGCACGGGACCTAAAACAGTGCCCAGCTGTTCTGTCAGTGAAAATTCTGAGGCCCAGTTGTTGTGTCAGTCCAGCTTCAGAGAGAGGAAGCAGGGGACTCTGCAGGACACAGAATTATGAAATGGGGAGCACAGGTGCCCTACACCACCTGGGAGAGTGTTCCCTCTCTCCCCCATTGCACTGACACCCTTCTCCTTCAGCCAGGCTTGCGCTGCACCCACACCAAAGCAGGACTACCTGAGCTGCGTGAAGTGGGGCTGTACCCAAACAAACTTCACAGTTCATTTCACAGGGAGGGAATACTGAATGGCAACACAAAGAGGTTGCTACCCCCTTTATATGGCATTTGCAAGATGAGTACTGAAGTTACAGGCTACCTACATTTTAGGGAGGATGGGCCTTTATTTAAAAAAGGAGAAAGAGAAGCTCAAAGTTAAGCCATGACTCAATCATGGTCGTGGTCACTGAGGAATGATTTTTATTCTAGTAGGCAACTCTTCAATCTGTTGGACACAACAGAAGCCAGTCTCTGGAAGCTGAGACAAGTAAGCAAGGTGCAAATTTTAGCCAGGTAATCAACTACTGAACAGCACACCTGTAGAGGTGGTAGATGCTCTCTTGCAGTCACAGGTTGAATGCCTTTGAGATACTGTGTAAGTCAAAAACTGTGGACTTGATGCAGAAGTTGCTGGTGAGACCATGTAGCAATTGTCCATGTAGCAATTGTCCCTTTTAACCTTAAATTCCCCGAGCTGGAGGCACATCTTAATACTTACTGCTACACTGCTTCTCCAGGTGTCAAGAAATGCTCAGCTAGTCTAGAAGAACATTCTGAAAGGCTGTTGCTCAAATGTCATCTGTTTAAGCAAAATGCAATTTAGGGGATCCAGTACTATCTAGACATCATAATCAGGATGTGACCCTGTAGTATTGCTTAGTACACACAGTAAAATACAGCCCTGGGTATTAAGAGTTGTTCAGGAGAAACTGAAAGGAATTTTAAAGGAATTATAATCACTGAGATTTTTTGATACAGCTCCAGAATTTATTAAGAAACTATTGTTAGTGACCACAGGTACTAATCATCTCTGAAGGAAGTAAAAAATGGTAGTCTGCAGGATAAACATGATGCCATTTGTAGATTCTTTTTAACCAAAATACTCAAACTGACAAAATTAATCAATAAACATGATGAGCAAATATTTAACCTTTAGGTTTGGTTTGTGTTCACATTCCAAACAAATACAGTTTGAGATGCTTAAACATTTGAAAGTGTTGAACATATGTTTACAGAGTAATTATATTTAACATTGGGAAATCCACAAAACACTTTCCACGTGTGTTAGGTGCCCTTTTATATTCGTGTTTTCTAAATGTCATGTTGAATAGTATATTGAATTCCAGCTTCTTTCTAAGGTATCTGAAGTGGTAGCTTTCAAAGATATTTTTCTCGGCTGTGGTAACTTCTTGCATTTAAATATATTGTTGGTATTTCCATATATCCTATTACCTTGCATTTTCCAGTAAGCCAGCAGATGAAGGTATTAATAAACCACATGACTGAGCAAGCTTTTTTCTGCAGCTATCCTTTTGCATTTCAAATTGTCAGTTTGCTGTTACTGTGATTTCCCCTCTGTACAGGATTACCTTTGTTCAACAAGAATCGTGCAAGTCAGTGATTAACAAAAGATTGGCTAACGTAGTTCACTGCATTATGCAATTTTGATATTGCACCTCATTTCACCAATGGGAAAAAAAAATAAAAAGGAAAGTTTCTAAAAGCCACTTTTTTGTCTGAACTCTCCACCTTTTCATCTGAACTCTCCAGAGGGCCTCAGTGCTTGGAGCCGTTTCACCTAGGCAGGCTGTTTTGGCTCCCTGTGCCCTGGATGGTGCCTCCAGGGCTGCTGGTGATCACTATGGAAGTGGAATTCCCAGGCTGTGAGCGAGGCACACCAGATGGGCTTTGTTCCTCGCAGCTCTTGGGGGCTACACAGAGACATGTCGGGTTCTGCACCTCCTCTCTCCGCTTTGGGCTGCCAGGAGCACGTGGAAGGACACCTGTGCTCACCTGCGCTCACCTGCGCTCACCTGCGCTTCCCCAACAGGAGGAACCACTGCTGCCCATGGAGGCTGGCAGAGCCTGGAGCAGCTGCCCAGGGCGGGCGCGGAGTCTCCCTCTCTGGAGTCATCCCAAACCCACCTGGGCGTTCCTGTGTCACCTGCGCCAGGTGTCCCTGCCTGAGCAGGGGTGGGACCGGGTGATCTCCAGAGCCCCTTCCAACGCGAGCGATTCTGTGGCTCTGGGAAACAGGATGCTGAGCCCTTTAAGCCCGGATGCAGGAGAGCAGATTTGTGTAAAAACCAACCAAAAAAGGGATTTCACTTCGAACCGTTCCATTTAACAAACGATAGGATTTGCTCCCTCTGCAGTGTCGGAGCTTTTAGCACTCGTTCACAGCCAGTGCCAGCCTGACACCTGCCGGCGGCCGAGCGGCCTCCGGGGGACTGAGGGAACCGGGCCTGCTCGGTGTTCGCAAGGAGACCGGACCCGAGGGGCCCCGGGAGCGGCGGGGGCGCCTGGAGGTCGATTCGGGAGCTGTGGGGCCGACTCGGGAGCGGCGGGGGCGGTTCGGGTGTGGCAGGGGCGGCCCGGGGCCGATTCGGGGCCGGGGCCGGGCCCGGGCCGGGGGCAGCGCGGCCGCCGCCGCCAGGGGGCGCAGCGGGCGGGGCTCGCGGCCGTCCCTGCCCGGAGCCCGTAGGGGGCGGGGCCGTGGCGCCAGGGCCGGGCTGCCATGGCGGCGGGGCGGGCGTGAGGGCCGCGGGGCAGGGCCGGGACAGCGACAGCGACAGCCATGGCGGCGAGCAGCGCCATCCAGATACCCACCCGGCTGCCGCTGCTGCTCACACACGAGAGCGTGCTGCTGCCCGGGTCCACCATGCGCACCAGCGTGGACTCGCCGCGCAACATGCAGCTGGTGCGCAGCCGGCTGCTGAAGGGCACCTCGCTGCGGAGCACCATCATCGGCGTCATCCCCAACACCAGCGACCCCACCTCCGACTGCGATGACCTGCCCAACCTGCACAGGTGCGGCCCGGCCCGGCTCTCCCCGCCGCCCTCGCGGCCTGCGGGCCCCCGGAGCCCGGCCCGGCCTCCCCGGCTGGGGCTCGCCGTGGGGTGACGCCGCGGGGCCGCCCGGCTCCGCCGCGCCCGGGAAGCGCCTCTGCCCTCCCGGAGCCCTCGCTGCGCCCCCGGCCCAGCACACGAGGGGACGGGGACGGGCTGCACGGCGGCCAGAGGGGAAGTTTGAAAAGATACTAAGGTGGACGAGCAAAATAAGACGAAAGAACGCAGCTCTAGGGCTGTCGCAGCTGTTGACCATAGCGTTTTTCACCTAATAGGTAACACGTATATTGACTTAGTTCACGTAAAATGAAAACAAATTGTTCTTCTGTGTGGTCAAACTAACATGCTGTAACCCTTACTCTCCAAGCTTTATCGTATCAGTTGACTTAGTAAGATGTCGCAAGAAAAGACCTTCTGTTGTAAATCTACTTAAAAAGGCACGGTGATGTAAAACATTGATTCAGTACCAGGCCGGGGATTTCAGTCAAGAACCGTAATTTACAGACAGTCCCATTTCGCAGTGCATACTGCTTAAGCGTAAATGTCACTGTGCCTGTCCACAGTGAGATCCAGTATTGAGAAGAAATTACGTATGTTTCCAAATTGCATGACTGTATTACAGTACCTTACTTATTTTCTCAGTTAACTCATTCATGTTGAGGTTTTAGGGTTTGTTTTTGCAATCTCTTGTACAAAGGAAATGGGATAATTTGATTTCATTTCATGATAAGAATTATGACCCAACAGGGTCTTGCAATCTGTAGGTTGATTGCTTCTGACTAGGGGCACACCAAATGTTCTATGGAAGGTGACAGATAATACAAGGGTTTGATCTGTTTTTAGGATTGGCACTGCTGCCTTGGCAGTTCAGGTGGTTGGTAGCAACTGGCCCAAGCCCCACTACACGCTGCTGGTGACAGGCCTGTGCCGATTCCAGATCCTGCAGCTGCTGAAGGAGAAGCCCTATCCCGTTGCTGAAGTGCAGCAGTTAGATCGACTTGAGCAGTTCACTAATGGCCATAAATCTGAGGAGGAGCTTGGAGAGCTGTCAGAACAATTCTACAAGTATGCAGTACAGGTGATTTGGTTTATTTTTGTGTATCATATAACCTGGGTGTACACTTAGGCTCTGTATTTGTTTCCTATCTACTCTGTTTCCCCAGTTCTGTATTTTTCGGTGACTGGTGGAGTTTCAGAATTTCTGCCTCAAAATAAATGTTGCTGTTGCAGCTTGAGGTTTCTGTGCCAAGTTCCAGGGTGTCTACACAACTTGTTGCAGCTGAATCTTGTGCAGCTGCTTGTGTTGGTGCTATGATAAGTTGGTGTTTCATATATAGCAATACTATAAATACGTTCTAGTAAAATATTTGATTGATTTTTCTAGAATTTTACAGAGATGTAAGAAGATTTATACGATGGAAGTATAATGAATTGGAATTTAAAGCATATATCAAAAAACAGTCATGGGGAAGTTTTTAATCTGAGTATGTGGTGGACATAGGAGATGTATCTGTTGAAAAAAAGGCTGCAAACAATAATGATATTTTTGAACTTCTCAAGCAAGCAGAAAGCTCAAAGTCTTGGTGCTCTACGCTGAGTTAGTGCCTCATCTGTGAACTTCTTGGGAACTTGTTTCAGTAGCTTTTTGGCAAACTACCTAGATGTGCTTCACGCTGAAAGATACAGTCCTGTTTAGATCAGAGAGCCACTGAGATAATCCCAAAAGAAACCCAGCAGCCATTAGTGTTGTTCCTTGTGTGTTGCAGCTGGTGGAGATGCTGGATATGTCAGTGCCTGCAGTCGCAAAGCTCCGGCGTCTCCTGGACAATCTGCCCAGAGAAGCTCTGCCAGATATCCTGACCTCTATCATCCGAACAACCAACCAAGAGAAGCTGCAGGTATCCTGTTCTTCAGTGGTTTTAGTGGTAGTTTGGTGCTACTATCTTTTTACTGTCAGTCACTTTTAGGTAATTTTGGAATTGCTTACACTTGTGTCTGTACAGTGATAACATTATGCCAGCAGGGGTTTGTGTTACAGCTGAGTATGAATGCTTGTGAAATAGGTTTATGCTGCTGTTAAAAGTGTTTATGTATGCATATGACAGAACTCACCTAAGATAAATAGATCTAGTTGGGAAATCTTGGAAATGGCTCGTTTTATTAAACAAATAGAGCATGGACTTCCCGTAGTAAAGACGATAAAAATCTTCCTTCAGACAGGGTTGAAGCTTTGCTTACTTATCCCAGCTGACTGATTGTTATACGTATCTTAATACTAATAACTTCAGAATGATTTTCTAAAAATACTTTTAAAAACATCCTGAAGTCTGGGTTTCTTTAAATATTGAGACACTGGTTAAATTTCTGTCATATGTCAAAGTAAATCTATGCAAAAATGATCTTTCTGGCTTGGTGCTTATTAGTCTGATTTCTGTATTTGCTTGCTGTGTTTTGGAAGTTGTTCCTTTTCTTCTCTGACTGCTTATGCTTCACCTGGAACTGAAAGTGTGTTAGCTTCTTTCAAAGCACCACAAGTAGAAATTAATGCAGTGATTTGAAGGGAAAGTGTGTACTATAGCTGAATATCCTGCTGGAGGAAGGTACATTAGTTATTAGTGTGTCACTTCTTTTTTTATTAGAAACACAGAGGAGCAGAATTCTACCCATTTCCACATATTAACTTGATTCAATATGAAAATGTAATTGTGTGTAAAATTTTAAAAAGACAAAAAAACAAAAAAAATCTCTTAACCAAAACCTTAAGGCACAAGGTGTTTTTTTCTTTTTTTCATGGGTTACCCAAGGAGATGATGCTGTAACTTTCTTAACAGGGGCATCTCTTTCCTGAGGCCCAGTAATTGAAAAATAGAACATTGATAGATGTTTACCACAGAAAATGCAACTGAAATATTAAGCTGCTTTAAAACTAGGTGGGATAAGAGACTTTTTCTCAAGTTGTAGTTCAGGCATCCAGACCCTTGAGGCTGAATTTTGTGTACTGTATTGTCCTTGCTTTTCTTGCTACCTGTTTTCCTACCTCCATGTTCCCCCAGAGTGAGGATTCATCAATGTGAACTTGTTGTCTGCTCACAACTCCTTGCTCTTAGATTTTAGATGCTGTTAGGCTGGAAGAGCGGTTCAAGATGACCATACCATTGCTTGTTAGACAGATTGAAGGCCTGAAGCTGCTTCAGAAAACAAGAAAGTCCAAACAGGATGATGATAAAAGGGTATGGAGCTTTAAATTTGGGATGCTTAAACATTCTAAATAAGTACTAAGATGCACTTTTTAAACAGGTTAATGAATGCATGATTTTAATCTGTGCATTTTTAATGTACAGCCATAGTGTGTGATCATAGTCTGGTGCTATAGAGAGCACCCAGCTGGCACCTTTGGCTGTGTAGATACTCAAAAGATAAAATACTTGTTTAAAACTGCCTAGGCTTTATTTTAATTTTTTAAAATTTAATTTTTATTTTAATCTGAGCGCTTTGTGACATTGAATGAATGCTCAGATTCCTCTGAAGAGTCAGTTCACATGCATTGTATGCACACAGTGAGTTCTGGCCTATGCAGTGAGAGGTGTATCTTTTACTGAGAGCATTGCAGATGAATGGCAGCTTTTGAACTGCTGATAAAGAATGGGTGTTGTAAAAGGGAGCTTGTTCACTTTTGCTGCATCTAACTGCTCTTAGATAGTTTAGTAAATGGGAAGTCATTGAAAAATGAAAAAAAGATGAGAGATTTACCCATATTGTAAAGTTTATTGTAAATTTATTCTGCTTAATATGATGGGCTGCAGTGCTTAAAATATCACAAATAGCTCCTTTCACTTATGTTCTTGTTTTGTGTTGTCTGCTCATTTAGGATATATGATAAACTCATTTAGCAAATATATGAAGTACTGTAACATTTTAAAGTAGCACCAATAACACTTCTTGAAGTTAATTTCTGGAGTTAAAATGTTCTGAATTTTTCTGTGCACCTTAGCTGTTTTTGCCATGATTTTCATTCAAAGCTGAAGTACACAGCTTATTTAAAAACCAAGACGTGATGCAACTCAGTGGTTCTTTTTCCATTGCACAGGTTGTAGCTATTCGTCCTAATAGAAGAATCAGTCATGGAAGCATTACAGAAGATGAGGAGGAGGAAGAAGATCATGATGATGTTGTCATGCTAGAAAAAAAGATTAGAACATCCAGTATGTCAGAACAAGCTCTTAAAGTTTGTCTTAAAGAAATAAAAAGGTAGGAGGCTTTTAAAATGGGGTTTCTTTCAAAATTTAAAACAAATCTTGCAAACCTTTTCCTATTTGATACATGTTTGTGTTGGTTGTGTTTTTGAAATAATTTTAAACCTCAGGCAGCAGTCGCTGCCTTGTGATGCAGTAGAGCCTTTCTTTGCATTTAATTTCTGGGTGGCCTTTTGAATTCCATACTTCTATTCCCAGATTAAAGAAGATGCCTCAGTCAATGCCAGAATATGCTTTGACAAGAAATTACTTGGAACTGATGGTAGAATTGCCATGGAACAAGAGTACGAAAGGTAAACCCTTCCGTTAGTGGTGATTCTCTTGCACAAACATTTTAGGACAAGTAACTGTCATGGAAACACTGAATTAGTTCTGTCTTGTAGAAACATCGTTAATGTGTTACTGTAAGCCAGGTAAACCATTAGACTTCAGTGAGAGCTGTACACTGAATAGCCTGTGTAGCTCAGTTGTACATCTAAGAATGTGAATTTTAAAAGTATTAAGAATAGTTTCATTAAAAAAATGAAGGTGTTACGAATTATGATTTGTGCCAGTATGTATCAAAAATAATAAATAAGCATTTAAGTATTTTTTATACGTCAGACAAAAAAACCCTTTGGACATTTCTGTAACATTAGTCTTTCTGAAGAAGATTCTGCTTTATCTTAAGTAAGTTTGGTAAGGAACAAAAGGATAAAAAAGCACAACTCAAATTAATTTTAGTAATTACAACATGAGGTGCAGTAGAAAAACTGAGTCTCCTGTCCATTTTGTACCAGGAGTTGTGAGTAGAGGGTGATACTGTTAATACAGACACAGTGTGCAAAAATGGAGAGTGAGGGAAGAGTAGGAAACAAAACACGACCAACAGACATCTCCTACTGACCAGCACAAGTAGGTGACATGGGCAAAGTAACTTTGCACAAGGTGGGCTTAGCACACCTGCAGAAATGTCTGTCCATCTCTACCCTTCTGCTGGTATTTGTAGTGATGAATTGTTGCTGGTTTGAAATTGAGCCCTGCCTGCTCACATATCTTCTTAATATTTTCTTAATTCATTAAACTGTAAAAAGATCTACCTACAGGTACTTCACAGTATTATTCAAAGAATCCCCAAATGAGTAAAATATTTGTTGACAGTCATGTCCTAGCAGATTGTTTTTTTGGTGGAAGTTGCTCTTTGATCTTTTAAAATTACACCATGTCATGTGAAGTTTGGTGCTTTTACTTTAAGCAGGATTTGTGAGTGTGATTCATGTGATTGCTATTTTGAACTCTGTAGCTACAGTGAATAAAAACACACATGAATATAGAAACAGAAAATCATGATAATTATTTTAGCCTTGGATGTCATTATCAGTACTGTGTCATTATCAGTACTATAATCTGTCTATTTTAGGTCTAATTTCCTTCTTAAAGAAGGAAATTGAAGGAGAATTATAATTTTTATAACTTTTGCTTTAGGAAAGCATTGTGTGTAATGTGTGTGTGTTGGGGGATTGCCCTGATGAAGGTGTGTGTTTCTACTGTGGGATGAATTGTTTCCATTTTTAAGGTGAATGTGCTCATCTCTGTGCTGTTGTCGATGCCAGATCGCCTGGAAATCCGTGCAGCTCGGATTGTTTTGGACAATGACCATTATGCCATGGAGAAGCTGAAGAAGAGAGTTTTGGAGTACTTGGCTGTGCGACAGCTTAAAAACAACCTCAAGGGACCCATTCTTTGTTTTGTGGGGCCCCCAGGAGTTGGTAAAACCAGTGTTGGAAGATCAATTGCAAAGACTTTGGGTCGAGAATTCCACAGAATTGCTTTAGGAGGAGTCTGTGATCAGTCCGATATTCGAGGCCACAGGTAATTACTTTTTCTTTTCCTGATTGCAGTTTTTTCTCTGCAGAATGTATTGATTATTTTCACTGTTCAGCCAACACACAGAAACGGTGCTTCTTTGAAACAATGGTAGGTATTGATTGATTTTCCTTGGCATTCAGTGGTGTTTCTTGGGTGAGAATTTTAATGGGAATGGATATTCAGTGTTGAGGTACAGCCTTTATTCTTTCCTTCTGCTGCTGCCCTTTATTGTCATAGGGAAGGGATTTAATCTTCAGTAATTTTGGCATAAAATTCAGTAGAAAGTCTAATGCAAACTCTTGATTTTTCTACTTTTTAAGAGGGATGCAAAGATTTAATTATCCAGTATAACCCATGGTACCAATACATTCCTGCATAACCATGTTTGCTGCTAAAACAGAAGAAACTTGGAGTGATACATGAAAGTTGCTAGAAGGATAGCAATGGACTTACTTGTGCACTGTTTTCCTATTTCAAAAGGAGATTTCTGCAAGAAAACCTAAGCTGGCAGGTTTCAAAGAAGATTTTTTTGGATGACATTCCTTAGGAGTGTTTTGGATGTTGGGCTCTTTATGTATCTACTATTTAATCTTTTAAACCATTTGTATTAGTCCATTCCTCAATCCTTGTAACTGGAAGCCTGATGAATGGGCAGTAGGTCATTCTGCCAAGCATCAGTGCAGCATTTTTCCTTCCTTTAAACATATTTTATGTTTATTGCATGCAGTGTAGGAAATCTGGAGTAATGAATTTTAGTCAATTTTTTAAAGTCATGTTATTGAATAAAATTTCTCCTTACAACAGTATGTGAATACTGTGAATTAAAGCTGTCAGTCTGTTTTTTGATGGCATCTAGCAGTTAATTTTGCCCAGTGGCTATGCAGATACTCTCAGTAGAATATACCTGAAATAGAATGCCCTAAAACCAACTTCAAATGTGACTTAACAACGTGTGCTATTCGAAGTGAAGCCACTAGAGGCTGTGGAATACTCAGCATTATGGAAAGTAACTATTTCAGAGCAGAGCAGGACTCAAGCCTTTGTAACAGGAAAACTACATCTTGAACTTGACATTATAAACAAAAGTCAAACTTCTCATCTTGTGCTTAGACCTCATAAAGAGTAAATACAGGTAGGGTCATATGAGAGAGCCTCTAAAAAGCTTTTTAATTCAGGTGTTTGTGGCTGTCACACATTTTTGAGGGCATTATTAAGTTATTAATTTATGTTAGAGGTTACCCATTATATATTTCATATTAAAATGTATATGAAATTAGCCAATGGAAATATTTCCTGAGAGAGTTCACTTTTCATCAGCAAAGAAAAATGTAGTCTAGAATTAGCAAGAATATTGTGTGGTTACTGTTCAACAAGCAAATGTATAGATTAAAAATGAACTTTAGAGCAGTTGGTACCAGGAGTTGGTACCAACTGCTTTTTCCAGTTTTTTGTAGCTGAAATCAAACCCACCTTTGCATACTGGATTTTAAATTCTGCTTTGGTTTGTTTTTCTGCTTCTCAGAATAAGAGTTAATCAGATTAGAACTACAGTTTTTCTGTAGAACTCTACTGTCCTTTTGTGTGAATAAATCCTTCAAGTTACTCCCAGTCAAGTGAATCCATGTTGTGCATCTGGTGGCAGTCAGAGGGAGGTGGTCCAGAAGTGGAGAAGACACAAACCTGTTTTTTGAGTTTCTGGTTGAGTAGGCTTACTTTATAATACTACACAGTGGAAGACATTGTTTTTCTCCTAAAAGCTCCTTATTAGGCCTTGGGGCTTAAGTCAAGTTAACATTGCAGGAGAACAGTACTGTGTGTACCTACTGATGTTCTGAATATGTAGAAAAATGTACCAAATGTACTGGAACATTCAAAAGGAACTGTTTCAGTTTGCTTTGCAAGCAAACAGTGCCTGAAATAGCATTCACTTGGCCCGTTCAGGGAAGGGTGCAGACTGAGAGATTCAGCAGACAGAGCTCTTGAAGAGCAGCAGTGACTGTGCTGTCCCACCTGATCTGGAAATGGGGCATTTGGAACTGCCCACTTCAGTGACTGGGTGAGGAGTAGCAAGTATTGTCATGCATTCTTAAAACGAAATCATCTTCTTGGAAGCCAGAACTTCCTTTATCAGACATCCTGCAGCTGTTGCCTGCATTTACCAATCAACTATACTGTATGTTAAAGTGTGCTGGTTTACATTTGTTGTTCACTTGAATGATAAAAAAAACAAACCCACAAACCATCCTGAAGGATGACTTAAAACTTTTTTCCAAGAAGCTTATTGCTCTTAAAAACCTCCTCAGTATTGATATTTTGTGTCACACAGGAAATGTATGATCTTCTCTGTTGTGTGTTTTTCTATTTCTGAAAAGGAAAGATGTAATTGTGCCATTTATTTATAGTGGTGCTGGTGAGGTAAGTGTGAAAGCTCTTCTTTCTTACCTTCATGTGAAGCACTGCTTCCTGTATAACCACTGCTTTGCAGTTTCAAACGTTGGGACAGTTCACTTCTGGCTTAGGCCTTTGCTGAAGACTTGTTTAGGTGCCCCTGTTTGAGGAGAGGTGGGATTCCTCAGCAGGACAGCTGTGCTGGCAGAGCTTCCCTGCACAGGCCTTGTTGCACCAGATAACAAACTGCAGACAGCTTCACCCATGAGAGGAATCAGATTTGTTAAACAAGTACAAAGCAGAGATAGATTTGTAAAGCCCTTGAGTGGATGCAACCTCTGGCCTTGGGGAAAAAAAAAAAAAGAAAAAGAAGGCTGTGACCTTGTTCCAGCAAGTTCAGAAACATTGCCATTAACTTTGTTATCCTTTTCTACCCTTGCAGTTAAATGATTTAAAACTATTTGTTTTGAGATCACTGTGAAGAGAGTCCCATTTCTTTCTTTCAGTAATACTACTCCTGCTTTAGGAGTTCCAGTTCCTATGCTTTCCCAGTTTACCTTGGGAGAACTAAGAGGGTTGGATTTCCCAGCTGTTTTTCTTGCATTTTCTACATTTCTACTTAGTGCTTGCTGACATATTGTACAACTCTAGTGTTTTGTTTAAAGGTGTCTTGTCACTGACCTAAAACTATATAAAAAGATTATTAAGTTGCAGATCTTCTCTGCCTGAAGCTCTGAGGGGTTGGGTTTTTAAGTGTTGCTACACAAGTGAGATAAGCAGGAAACTTGCTCTGTGCTTCTGGTTTTGGCTGGGGAAAGCTGATTCTCCTCTGGGTTTAATGCAAGGAAAGAAACTGCATCAAAAAATGAGCAAAGCTATGTTATATCATCAAAAATGCTAATACAGGATATTGCTTTTCCTCCTTTCAACCCTAGCAAAATGATGAAATCGACATCACATTCAGGGATAGTGTTCCTGAACAGTAGCATTTAGTTTCACATCTTACAAGGCAAAGGTTAACAGCCAGCCAGATAAATGGCCAAATCTGCTTGTAATTTTAATATATTCTGGCTGGTTTTATATGTAAATACTTGTGGGGCCTGTCTTACCAAGGGTTCTTTTGTTGAGACATGTTCCATAATAACTTTGGAGATCTCGAGTATTTGATTAATAGTATAATAAAATAGATACTGGTCCATCTCTCATAAATAAAGAGGTGTCACAGATTTAGAGTGTTGCATGTGTTTGCCTTCATTTAGGTTATAAACCAGCCTCTTTCTTAAAACTGGGTGGAACATGGATAGCTCAAATTTTTATAGGATTCAGAAGGATCAGGTAAAACCTCGTGTACCTAAAAACACAAATATGCATTAAAAAAGTGTAATGTCTTTAAGCATGCACTTGAGAATAATGTAGCAAGCAAGAGCAAAGAATGTTTAATGTTTACCTGATTATGTTATTCTATTACTGGCGTAAGCAAAATACTGAAACAGTTGGGCTGCATTGTCTCTGAAGCATATAAAAATTATTCTCTAGTGCAGTGAGCACCTTGTGGTAAAAACAACCCAGAGAATAACAAAACTACCACCAACAAACAAAACCCAAAACCACAAAAGAAATAAACCCAAACCCATAACTGAAAACAACTCAAATCCCCCACAAAACAAAGAAATGCCCAAATTGCCACACTGCTAAATTCATTTACACTGGTGAGTGATTCCCTTCTGTGAACTCCAGCTCTGATTCAGTCTCCTAATTCTCCGATTACATTTTCTAGCATGCTTTCCCTGTCTTGGCAGGGCTGTGGGTGTGCAGATGGAGGAGGAGGAGGCAGGCTGGCTGTGTAATAGCTCCCCATGCAGAGCCCTGATCTGTAATGAATGTTCCACAGCGCAGCCCTCCGTGAGAGCAATCTGCTCCCTTGCTGCAGATTAAGACTACACAAAAGCACTGAAATGAGGAACCATTGCCTCCTGGCTGCTTCAGTCTTTAGCTGCTGCCTCAGGAAGGTGGTAACAGGCAAACTGAATTTCTCTTGCAGTGCTGGCTGCTTAGAAGATCTTAAAACCTTTTCTTTTTTCTCAGATCTAGAATTAAATACATTTGCTGCAGTTTGTTTCCTCAGTGGTTAAATGCTACTTGGAACTGACACCATTGCTGTGTGGTTTGGGTTCTGCTTTTGTTTGGGGTTATTTTATATATTTAAAGTCATCTCTAGTATCTTTTGAAATTAGTCCCGTGGTATTTTTGGTTTCATCTTTGTAAATGTTATCCTGTTTATTTTGGACAGTAGTAAACCAGATCATGTGGCAAAGCAGGCCTGTTCTGCCTGTCTGCTTTGTGGGGATCATGAGCTAGATACTGTAATTCAGCACTTAATGGATCTCTTTCTTCTTAGAATTTCATACTTAATTATAGTATTTTGAGTAGTTATGGCCCAAGCAGAAAAGACTGTGATAAGTGCAGCAAGCAAGGCTTATATATACGTGTATAATGTATTTGTGCTCTGTGTATGTTGTGGAAAAACGATTTTACTGATTTGCTGAATAAATTCAAACTTGTCATTTTTTGTTTCATGACAGTGTTCAGCTTTTCATTTTATATTGAAATGACATAGTAAAGACAGTTATTTTTGGTGGATATTTTTAAAAGCATGCTGTCATGGGGACACTGGCAGTTCAGAGTAATTGGAATTTTGCTCTCTTTTGTAGCATGCTGTGTGAACTCTGTTGGGGACGACAAAATCCCAGCATTGTAATTATGAAAATGTTTTTATTAATGAGGTTCCCAAATCTGCTTCTGCTTGTTCTTACATTACAAGGATGCTGGTTCTGGAACATGTAAGATGTCCACAAGCTGTTAAGTTTGGATACACTTTAATGCAAATTATTATCTTTGCAGACCAACTAGTTTACCATGGAACTCAAATTTTCACCTGCTGCTATAATTGCTGGTATTAGCTCAGTTATATATTCCATACTTTTATCAACTAGTTCCACAAATTTTTGTAAAAAAAGCAAGAATTGTTGGAATGCTTCTTGCTCTGTTTTTCCTGGGCTTTTATTTGTGATATTTTGGATGTTGCTCCTCCTGTTCCCCGTGTCACCATCCTGTTTCCCCATCCCCATTCCTTTCCAGGCGCACCTACGTGGGCAGCATGCCTGGCAGGATCATCAATGGGCTCAAGACTGTTGGGGTGAACAATCCCGTGTTCCTCTTGGATGAGGTGGACAAACTGGCAAAGAGCTTGCAGGGGGATCCTGCAGCAGCCTTGCTTGAGGTAAGAGGTGTTAAACTGTGAGCATTTATTTCATTTGTATTTTAAAAGAACTAAAGTGGACTCAGAAGATTCACTGGACAAAAGGAAGCCTGACAGCGCTGGCTTCGTTATTCAGGTATCAGTCCTGAGTTCTGACATGGCTGGCTTTCTGCCAATTGCTCAGGGACAATGCAGATGCTGTTACCTAGTGGCTAAGTAACATAAAAATCTCAGTGAGCTGTACTTGAGCACAAGGATAGATTTTGGAGTGTTTTCTGTATTTAAATAGTGTTCAAGCCCTAAACATTGCTTATTTGGGGGAACTTCAAGACATTGATTTTAATGATCAAATGTTAGCTAAGAAAGAGCTGTCTGTAGAGGATCTAGACAGTAACTAGACCACAAGTTTCCCCTTTCTTTCTTGGAACAGCTTCAATATATTTTTGAAGCTCTTGATGGTACCGGCTTGTATTGGAGCTAAGCCTTTTACCCAGTGCATAATATGGACTAGCTGCGTATTTTTTCTTTAATTAGTGTTGTGATTAGCTTTCTGAACTTAGATTTTTCATGTAAGTCACAGATCCCCACTCCTTGATTGATTATGGTGTGATGAGTGTTTGGCTGATTGTGGTGTGATGAGTGTTAGCTTTCCATGAGAAAACTATTTCAGGTTTTCCATGAGTGCATTTTTTATGAAATTTTGACACTCAGACTAAGATGTAAATGAATCTAATAATGTAATATGTAATATGAATCACATATTACAGTTATTTTATCACAAAGGTTTTAGAGTTGTCAGAGTTGATTTGCTTAAACACACAAATAAAATTCAGGAGATAAAATTGAGGACTTTGGTGAATGAGATAGTGTTGGAATATTTTGTAAGTCCCATCAAGTGTTGAGATGTTATTAGGTTAGTTGGGCTTTCAGGAGGCCAAGAGTGGAATGATCATGAAGAAGATGAATTGAGACCTGTGCCTTGCAAGCTTTATGTATCATGTAGAAGACAGCAGGAATGAGCTGTCAGAACCTTCTTCCCAGCTTCCATTTTCTGGAGCGTGACATGACATCCCAGTACAGTTCCTTCTTCCACTGTCTAGTGTATATTCAGTGCTTTTATTCTAGCACTGGCGAGAGGACGGGGCACCTCCTCATGTGTGGGGAGGAGACAAAGCATTGCCCTTCCCTGGGCAGGGGCAGTGTTCATCTTCCTGAGGGGATGGGGAAGGGGAGAATGAGGGAGGGGATGGCAAAGAATGAGGGAGGGGATGGGGAAGGGGAGAATGAGGGAGGGGATAACAAAGTGGAGAATGAGGGAGGGGATGGCACAGCAAGGCTGGGCCAGGCTGAAGTATTGAGGCTACCAGGGCAGATGCAGCACTGATACACTTGATGGTTTTAGTATTGCGCATGTTTAGAAATTCCTTGTACTGCTGTAGTTTCACACTCTGCCTTCTCTTTCGTGTTCTCTCTGGCCAGAGGGACTGCCATGCTGCCACTGTTGCAGCTGCACTGCTTCTGTCATGTTTCTATACTTGTTTCAGTCAAAAGGAGGGGCATTAGTAAAAAATATCCATATTTTTTGAGCTAGCCTGGCCCACTTTCACAGAAGTGATTTAGGGCATAATCCTAGAAGCATCTCAATTATCAGACCTGAGGTGTGGTAGCTTTGGTAGGTGGGGGTGAAAGTGTTTCTGATAGTATTTGCCTACAGTCATTCTAATGACTCTCTTGACTGACAGTGCTTAATGCAGCGATTTAAATATGAAAAATGCTACTTGAATTAAGGTGTCATGAGCTCATCTGGATGCTGTATGACATTCTGCAAATGAAGTGTCAATTGACTTTCTACAAACGTTGTTATTTTCTTCCTGCTAGATAGTGAAAAATTACTGTTTTGACAAGGCCAATGAGTTCTTTGAAAATCAGTGTATGAACAGGCTGTGGTTTGAGAGCTCTGTTTTGATCTTTGCATGTTAACATGAACTAGTAGTAATTTAAATGTGCTAGAAAATACCATGGCTTCACTTCTGTAGCTTTTAAAAGTGACAGTTATGGTCCTTTATGTGTGCATTTCTCCAGTGTGTAGTACACTTTTCTAGGGTGCATGAAAAGCCTCAAAGTGCAAAGAAAAAAAGCTGGGGAGTTTAATAAATAAAAGCGTTTTCCTTGTACTATTCACCTGGGGGATTTTATTTACACTTCGCTGAAAATGTAATGCTCTCTGTTTCTGAGTTTGCTGATACCTCTCCTGTCATTTGTCTTTTAGATATTTGAACTAATCTGTCCTAATTCTAGTCAATGCATGGATAAAAATACCTGAAAATCAAGTTTTTCTATTTAACTGGCTGTTGTTTGCTGCGCAGACACAATGATTTGGCATTTCTTGGAAAGAGTGTTCCAGTCATGAATCTAGATCTATATATTAATATTGGTAATTTTATTCAACCTTTGCTGAGTTTTGTATTTTTTTCATTCCCTATCCTGCAGTAGAGAATAATTGTATTCTTCTATCACGTCAAGTTTTTGAGGGCAAACGAATTTAATTAATACTTGTTTAATTAGTTGTGTTTGAGTTCTGGGTACTTCGTTGCTGCTTTGAGATGTCTCTGTTTTCCATCTTTTAAAACCACATTCTCAGTGATATTCAGCTCTGCTCCTGCCATGGATTTTTCCAGCTGAGGCTCATAAGGTTCAGTTCCCATTGCCTGCCTGAGCTGCAGGCTTTATGTAAGCCCTGCTAATTGACCATTAGCTGCATCTGGAGAAGTAATTGCTCTATTAGCCATGGCTGGGCTGCTCCCCTGCGAGATCTCTATATCCCTCTACTGCTGGCTAAACATCCTGAAGCAGGTGCTTTACCTCTTCTAATGGACAGTTCATGGCTGGACATAACAGCTTCATTTTCATCTGCTTCTCGTGGTTTACATTGTTGGAAAATCCATCTGGAGTGAGCAAAGGTGGCTCTTGTGCTGGAGAGCAAACAATAGTCAGTGGTCACCTGACTGCTCCATTTGCTGTTCACACTGCTGCTTGTCTGGTAAGTGCCATTGTTAACTATGAAAGGCACATCCTTTTTTCCTTAACGTGTAGGTGTGTTAAATTCTTGCTGTCTACAAAAGGGCATATTCAGGAAGAAAATTGTCATCCCTGTGACCTTGGGAGCAAAGCTTAGTGCTTTTTAATTGCTGGATATGTGTTTAGTTCTAATGCTTCTGCAGAGCTGTTGCTTCAGCAAGACAGAATGTCTTCCTATTTCCAGTTACTGTTCATTAACAAAGGAATATTTTAGTCTAAATTTAGATGACCTCTGTTAAAAACAGAAGAAAACAGAAATGGTTCCAAGTGCCTGATAGTGACTATTTGTATGCAGGGAAATTAGACCAGGAGCATAGCCAGGCAATTAAATGCTCATGGAATTTATTCTAGATTTTGTGGTAATAAAATGCTGTTACAGAGAAGCCTTTGTATGCATGGGAGCTATCTGCCATAAATTAGCCAAGATATTTTGTGCACTGAATGTTCTTTTTGTACTTCATATTTTTGTATTAGTTGAGTATCTTGGAAAACTTTTGAACTTGAACTTCAGCACAGATACCTAACTGAAGAACAGTTCTATTTGCTTTGGAAAATCTGTTCGAAATACATAGGCAGGACATTGGTTTGTATCTTATTCTAAAAAACAGTTACCATGACGAAGAATTATGAGTCCAGAGGAACTCCAGCACTTGTAAAAAATCTCAGATAATTCAGACATTTTCAGATATAATCTGAGCGGATTTGGATTACAGTTTCCTTAATCTTTATTGAATAGTATTTTTTGCATGTGAGTACAGCATCAATATTTTGTGTATCTTTGTAAATAATAATATTCTAGTCACCAGCTTGGCACTTTGTAGGATTCATAAGGATTTCTAGTTGCAGACTAGGAGGAGAAGGCCAGAAACGTGTGTAAATAAATGTGACAAAATGCAAGTTTTGTCTGTCAGAATACATTGTTTTTCAGCAGCTTTGGAATTAGTTGTAAATACTTCAGCTGATAGACTGGAATTCTGTGGAAATACGGTTATCAGTATAAAAAAGGGGTAACTTGAATTAGGATTAGCTGTTTAAAACAGTTTTGAGACATATGCATGAATAGACTTGGAGTGGGAGGCTAATATTTAGTATAGATCAACTTGTTTTGAAGACAGTTTGTAGATGCTGGGCTTCATTCCCTGCCTGTTGTTGTGTCTCCCTACAGTTTAGGGCTGGACTGGGGGGCTGGCTGAGGTAAGGCACATCTCTGATTTAATTATGCATCAGTGGACTTGGCTTGTCAGGATACTTCAAGGCCTTTGCCTTCATTGGTAATGAAGGGAGTAAATGACAGCAGGTGCTTGCTGAAGTGGGTAAGGAAAGCTTTTTGAATAGCTTAGAGCCAGTGCACAGTGGCATTCACTGAGTTCCAGCCCTAGGTTCAGAATTGAAACGTATGCTTCAGTGTGTTTTAAGATTTCACTTTTAAGGGGAATGTGTTACTGGTATTTTATTACAGCTGCAATACGTTTCCAAATACTGGTCTTAACTTTGTGTAGCACTTCAAAATAAAACCTGAATTTATTCTGTTTTTAGGAAAGTCAGCTGTGTTTCTGGCATTCTGTAAAAAAGGATTTTCCTAGTGTGTTCTGATCATAAATTTTTTCAAAAGATTTTTTCAGTTTTCAGAGCCTGAGGAGAATTTAAGAGTAATGAAAATTCAGAGTTGTTTCTTTTATAACTATCAAAGAAGTCCTCAAATTGAGTTGTTTTTTAGTTATCAATACTGTTCTTGGCTATAATTCAGGTTGTGTGCATTCATTGGGGTGTAGGCATATAAATTATTTTGACAGTGGTGTGCTGTTTCTCAGGAGATTCATGGGTCCCATTATTTGTGACATAAGAGTTATTCATGTAGCACTGATCATTCATCACTTGGGAAGGAAGAGTGTGGCAGTACTTTAAGGGAATGTGAAGCAAAGGTGGTTCACAGGTGATGTAGAATCCAGGAGCACACTGCTGTGCACGATGAACTTCCCTTTTGTGGCACTGTTAAATCTGCAAGGCAGCATCTCAGTACCCTCGTGTTCCATATATGTATTGAATCTTTATCACCTAATCTTAAATCTAGGCAAGTGTTGCTTTAGCACACATAAGTAGTACTAAAAGCATTAGGAAGGCAACCCAGTTACTGAAGCCCTAGTTCTACTTGTTCAGTGAGTTTTTGAGGTTAGTCAGGCTGTTTTTGTTCTTCAGTGCTTGTTCAATTTTGTCTCCGTTGTTTTTGGGGTAGAAAGAAAAATTAGTGCGTTGGGAAAGCCAGGGCTCACCAAGGGTCAGCGCTTGCCCAGGGTGTCATTGGCAATAAGAACTTGTACTCCTCCATCAGCAGTAAAAGCTGGACAAAGCAGAGTGAATGGAGCAAGTGATTTAGTGACAGCAGATAAGGCTGGGATTATGTTCTTTCCCTTGGTCTCACAGAGGTCTCACGGGTTGGTGTGAGAGTAACAAGTAAGTGTAGAATAAGAAGAGCTGCCGGCAGCAGGTGAGGATTGGAGTCAGGAGTTACTTGGGAGAATTCTCCTTGTTCCGTGCGACCTCATGGGCTGCTTTTCCAAGGTTGCTGTGAATCCTTGAAGGGCCTCTCTACCATGTGTGAAAGGTCATGGAGGTGTTTGATGGCTGGAGAAATGCTGTGGCACTTCTAGAAGACAGCAGGAACAACTCATGGGAAAATGACTTTGAACTGTACATGTGGTATGAAATGTAGTCACAGAGTAATCCAGGCAAGGCCAGAATTTAGTGATATCCACAATGTATTTTATTACTGTAAAGTTGGATTTGACAGGTCCAAATGGAATATAATAAAAATATGCATATATTGTTTACTTCTGATAACAATTGCATGACTTTTGTGCTCACTCTTGTTAAGGTCTTGGATCCAGAACAAAATCACAGTTTCACCGATCACTACCTGAACGTAGCCTTTGACCTGTCCCAAGTGCTTTTCATAGCTACAGCCAACACCACAGCCACGATCCCACCTGCTCTGCTGGACAGAATGGAGGTTATCCAAGTGCCAGGTAACACTGCACTGCCTTCATTACATGGCTATTGCGGGTCCTTAACCAAGTTTGAGGTGTTTCTGCTGAAATGAAAGGCAGCTCCTCTAGGAAAGCCTGCCAGGAATCTGGAATGTGTGGCCAGAGTTGTTAAAAGGGACAAGGCAGGGTGCCTCTGTTGTGGCCTCTGTCACAAAAATAATATTTAGCATTGCACTCAGGAAAATTCAGTTCAGGTGTGTGGTGATACGTACACATGTTCTGTAGTGATATTTTCCTTGACTGATTTGTTTGTATTCTAATGGTCAGTTGGCTGATGCATCTTTTGAAGATTCCAGTGGAGAAACACTAAAATTCTGTTCTTGTTGATGTAAAGTTATGAATAGCCACAAAGGATCATACCAACAGCCTCGTAAATTATAGCTGGGGGAGGTTTTTTGTTAAATTCAGTGAGGTAGAATTGTAAAAGATAAGAGATTTGATTATATTGTAGTGTATAGGCAAAAATATTTTTAATAAATATGTGCTTTTTTTTTTGAAGGATACACACAAGAAGAAAAAATTGAAATTGCACATAGACACTTGATTCCTAAACAGCTTGAACAACATGGTCTGACTCCACAGCAAATACAGATTCCCCAAGTAACCACATTGGGCATAATTACCAGGTAAATCTGTTCATTGCTTTCAGTTTAAATACCTTCTTTTATAAATCAGTTTATAAACTGGTAATACAACCATATCTTAATATGTATTGTCCCTAATAGCTTCAGCAGTTCAAGAGTGGGTGGTTTATGGAATTGCTCTTTCCTTAGCTCTTGTTTTCTCTACAGAATATCCTTTCTGTGGAGAGTTCCTTGCTCTTGCTCTCCAGGTGTGGCTCACAATCAGTTGTGCTGACACAATTGCCAAGGGCCTGTGAATAAAAACGAACACCTGAGGCTGGTGTGGCTGCAGTATGTGAAGCCATGGCCTTGGCAGCAGACAACATTTAATTTAAAGAACCAAGTTACATTTCTATCATTTTCACACAAAAAATGGAAATTACCCTTCTTTTCCCTTGGGACTTGATGGGTACATTTGTCTAAAATTTGGAATTAGGTTTAAAAAATTACAATACGGGGGTTTTAAATAGCTTCTGTTCATTAGAACTGGGGTTTTTGTTGGACATGACAGCAAATGTATTGATCAGAACATATTTGGAACCTGAAACTAGCTCATTTCCAATGGAAAAAATGTATTGGGATTCAATGAACTGAAGTATTTTATGAGCAGTGTTTTGGCTGTTTTGTGTAGTGTTACTGCCTGGTGCTTCTTTTTAGTTCATGGACTAAAACAAAAGGTTCTTTTACAGCCATTTCCTCAACTTCCAGTGAAATATATATTTCAAGTTTTAATATAGTTCTTCCTTTTAATTTTTATGCATCTGAGAAGAGCTCAGAAGAGCTCATTGCTTAGCATTTCGTGAAGGTTTGGCACCAGGTGTTAGTCATGTTTTCCCACTCAGTAATTTGTCTACAATTTTATCAGCAACCACAATTACTTTGATAAAAACAAATTATTTTTTCCTATGTATTAGTGCTGTCCAGCGTTTTGGTGCCTTTCCCATCCCACTTTCTGTGGCTGTGTGTTCAGTAAGGAAGTGTTTCCATTGGAAAGAGCTCTGTCTTGCAAAGCACAGCCCAGCACAGGCATTGTCTCCCACAGGTACACGAGGGAGGCAGGAGTGCGGGCCCTGGATCGGAAGCTGGGAGCCATCTGCAGAGCAGTGGCTGTCAAAGTGGCAGAAGGGCAGCACAAAGAAGCAAAGCCAGATCGTGCTGAAGTGGGGGAAGGAGAAGGTGTGTATCTTTGGCATATTTTGTTAAAAAGGGAACTTCCAGTGTAGTCACTAGGAAGATAATTTAGCAGCTTTTCCTCCTGTTTCATTCTTCTTTAAGGACTGTTTTCAAAAGCATGGCAGATAGTGTGACATTACTGTTATGTACAGTTTTAGTGCTGAATTATGACTTAGGACATATTTTGAGTAGTTTCAGCCTGCTGAGTTGTTAATTGAGAAGTTCAGTGCATCTGTTTCGTATCTTAGGGATGCAGTTATGATTTGTGTATGTCTTTCTAGGTTTTTTATTGCAAACTTTTCACTTCTTCTCTTTAATACAAAACTAAGCATGGCTGTAGTTCCTACTAGCTCAGAACTCAATCTGGTTATTTTGTTGTACGCTAAAGAAATTGTCTGCTTGAAGAACTCTGAAATTAGAATTGTTTTTATGTGCTTTTTAAGACTATGGTTATTCAAAGTCTCTTGGAGCATTGGTAGCTTCTCAGCCTCTGTTAGTCTGGTCTTGTTTCCCATGTTACAGACAGTGTTTTATCATTCCCAGTCATCCAGCAGACTGAAAGAAAGGTAAACACAAAACTCTCAAAGAGCAAAAATACCCAGGTAACTGCTCTGCCAGTAAAGGTAGGTCTCTTTCTGGTCTTGAAGTGGGAAAGGGAAGGAAGAAGTCAGGCCCATGATCCAGTTCATGTGCAGCACACAGCAGGTGTCTGTTCCCTTTTTCATTCCCCTCATGAGTGTTCTCTGTAACAACAATGAACATCCACGATGCGTTTGGTGAAAGATACAATGGAGGGTGTAGATGGCTGTACTTTGTTCCAGCCAGATGCTGATGGAGGGTGTTGCTGTATGCAGCAGTTTCCTGTTGGAGCTCTGCAGTGCTCTTTGCAGCACTGGATGTCTGCAGGAGCCCTCAGTGTCAGGTAGATTAGAAATGTGAAATGACAAACCCCAAACCTCAGGCTGAACTTCTAAAATGTGGATAGCCCTTAGTCTAATAAAATCTATCCAGCAGGGTGTTGGGTGTTTCATTAGTTTGTTTTCTAAAGACTGAAATGAGTTCAGGTGACAAAAAATTCTGCCAGTCTGTCAGAGAGCAGCTGAGTGTCAGAGGATCCTGGAAACTGGAAACTGCAGAATGGCTGCTTGCTGTTGTTCCAGCATACTCACAGACCTAAAATACTGAACAGGGCCTTGTTAGTTTGATGTTCTGAAATACTCCACAATTTAGTTATGTGGAAAAAACCTTTAGGTTCTGACATCCGTACAGCTGAAATAGGCCTGGTCTGGATTGGAGGAGGACAAGTGAGGAGACTCATTATCTGTTCCTTTAAAACCAGGCAGCAAACAAGTCTGAACATTGCCTGCCTCTTTCAGAGAGTAAATCCCAGGAGAGGAAATATAAGGGATATTTTTGCAAGCAGTGGTAATAATTAGAAGGGTGTTTGAAGAAGAGTTTTACCCACAGTAAAAACTTCCATAATTTGTCTCTGAGAATGTGTTTCTTGACAGTCTTTCAGCTTTACCTTGCCTTTTTTCCCTAGCTCAGTATTTCCCTTCTGAAAATTAAATCTTCTTTTACCTGGTTGAGTTTTCTAAGATCACTGTAATGTCTGTAAAAATTGTAATATCAGAAAGCTGAATTTGGCAGTGTTTGCTTAAGCAGGTTCAGCTTGGTTTTTTCTCAATGTTTGGCTTAAAGGCAGTGAGCTCTCACCGTAGCAGTGAGTGAATCCGAGAACAATCCTGCAATTTAAATCATCCCATCTACAATAAAAGGCAGAGGTTTAAGAGACATATTTACCAATGCTTTCCTTTTATATTATGTGTGTGTTCTCTGCCTTGTGTGCTCTGATGGACTTTGTGAAGTCAAACACTGCCTTGTTGATTCTTCTGTGCTCTCTTCATGAATGTGGCCCCTGAGCCTTTGGGCTGTGCTGGCCCAGCTCATCAGCACCAGGCAGTACCAGGTGTCCTGGCTACTGCAGCCTTTGGATGGTAGTTTAGACAAGTCATATTTTCAGAGTATGTAGCTGTGTCTAAAATGTGTTTCAGAGGTCTAATGCAATTGCCAAATAAAAAGAGATGTCATTCTGCTCTTCAAGCATTCTGGTAAAATAAACGAGAGGTAGGTTCAGAGCAAAACTCATGGTACTGTAAGAAGAAACACTTCATTATTAAGGCAAGTAACAAAAAGGAACTGTATTAGACATCTCAATCCAGTGAGAGAGTTATTTACTGTGTTAAAATTAGCACTGTGCTTGGAACTTAGGTATTTACACTGTTAAAATTAGTACTGGACTTGCAATTTACCAAAGCTAAGTGAAAAAATAGCAACCCAAGTGCTTCAAAAGGGGGCAAAATGCTGGCATTTTTGGTTGACCCACTTTGGAGTAGAAATAACCTGTGAAGAGTTGCCTTTGTACTTCTGGAGTGAAAACTGTTCATAAGAAAAAGCTGTATTAATGAGAGGGACTCTGAGAGACAGGTGTCTCTACAGTGACACTTCACTGTTATGCAGACTTGTACAGAATGGTGCAGTCTGCAAAGTGGGTTTTATTTTGTACTAATACTGTGCTTGCACCCTGATGAGTTTTTACAGTGTGTCATTTGCTGGGAGTGTATAAGAGTGGGAGCCTTTTAAAAAACATTTTTATTTTCATTCTGTCTGTTGGGAACATCTAAGTGTTCAAAACAAAGTTAGTAAAGATCTCCAAATACTTGCAAGTTGATGCAAATAGTGAGATTGGTAGCCTAAATCTATTTCTTTGGAATTTTTTCTCCTGTTGATTAGTGGACATTTGTGCAGTTGTGCATCATGATGATGAATTTTTATTCCATATAATGAATTACTCTGGAAGATTAGTTGATCAGCTTTTCATCCCTTACTACTTTCATTTAGCATTATTTCTTGAATTTTTTTCTTTATCTATATAAAAATACCTAGAATTCATTTTTGCTTTCCACATTTGTGTGTTGCTGATGTGACACTGAGACTCTGCAGTTAGTGCACTGGTATGCCTTGAGTTGTGACTAGGAGAGGGCAGAGTGCAGGCCTGCCTTGCTTGCTGAAACACAATTTACACCTGCTCCAGAGCACAGCCAAATCCTGCCATGGTGCCTGTGGTGTTTATTCAACGGAGTGCCTCTGGCTGCTGGGTTGCAGTAAGAGTTAGGGACACTAGGTGGTAGAATCACAGAATTTCCACCATTACCTTGATTCAATCAGACTATGAACTCCAAGGGGAGCACCTGTTTTCAAGGCTTTGTAAAGATGAGGCTTTTGTCCCAGCTTGCAGTGGGCTCCAGGGAGGGAGGGTGCTGCCCTAGCAGAGCTGCACATTCTCTCTCAGGCTGGGTTCAGCCCTTCCCAGAAATGCACCACTACAGTGCACGGGCAGCTTTTAGTGCCTTCCTTACTCCTCTGACTCCTGAGCTTTCTGGAGAAGTTGATGAGTGCAGGAGTGTTGGTTTGTGTCAGTTGTTGAGTTTGCACAGGGAACTTCAGCAGAGGCAAATGCAGTCATTTTTAGATCTCTCTGGGGAGTCGTCCCTGTGTGCAGTAATGCTATCTGATATTTCACTGAAACACTATCTAAGATTTATGAGACATTCCTCGAGTCCTTTGACAGTAGAAGAAACTCTAGGAGTCACAAAAATATGTGAAACTCTCCTTCCTGTTTTAGTGCAACTGCCTTGAGAATACAATGCAGCAACTGTGCACTAAGGCATCATATCATGATACAGCAGTTGAAACCCAGAGTGAAAAACAATTTGTCTAATTGAGACCCCAAGGGAGATTTAGGACAGGTAATATTTCATAACTAAAAGTGATGAAATGAAAATTGTATTTATTTTGAAACCAAGGCTTTGAACATACTTAAGTATTTCCATAACCCAGCAATGCAGAGCAGTTTGTTCTACTCCTTGTGGATGAAACACTTGGTTTTAAATTAAATGCAAGTTTGACTGAAGTGGTCAGTGGGAACTGACACATGAAATCTGCTGAGCATCGGTCCCAGGGTGATGTGACTGCAGGAACTCAGGTCTGAGCTCAGCTCTGCTGACCTTACAGAGCTTCCCAGCTCTGCAGGCTGCAGTGTGGGCTTTTTTCTGAAATTTCTGAGAATTGCTTGGAATTACTTCTGTGTAGGAGGTCAAAAAGGCATAAATGTTCTGAGAAGTTTGATTTATATACAACTTAATTTTCAAAGTGTTGGTTTTTTCCATGTTAATTTATCTAAATATTCCTGCATGAACACCTCAAGGTCAAGTGCTTCTAGTGCACATTATTATTGTAGGCCACAAATGATGGAATGTAATTATTTTGTGGAAAGAGAACCTTTCTGATGCTGTGGGGAGAAATGCATGTAACATTAAATTGAAGCATATAAGTAAGTGTAAACAGGATTAGGGTCCCAGGAAATTGTTCCCTTGCTAAAGAAAACCTTGTGGAAGTAACACTTCCTAAAACTTTGGTGCATAAGATTTAAGTTTGACAGTGGAATGTTGCTTTTAGAGTTCAGTTTCATGTTATGGCTGGCTTTGAATGTGAACTGTAGTCAGCAAGAACAATCCCATCCTTTTCTACCTAAATGCAGTTTTGGGGGTGTTTTAGTTCATGGGGGCTGAAAGAATTCTGGGCCTATCTGTTGTGTGCTGAAGCATCTGCTGCTAAGTCAGATGAGGAAAAAAAAAATTTGTTATTTTCCCTTTAATTGCCCACAGACTTGAAATAAACTTGTCCATCATCCTGATGCTCTTTTTTCTCTCTTCATAGCAATTCAGCAAATCAGAATGTGGTATGTTAAAAACTGCTTAAAAATGTTAGCATTCTATTTTTCTATCTTGGTCAGTAAATATGGCTGGAAATCTTTGGGTTTAAGGCTTCTGTTGCTAGTGCTTAATTTAAATCTGTTTTATGAGGAGATGAGAAATTGTTGAGGGTGTTTTAGGCTTTTGTATTCTCTCATTTCCATCACATCTGTAGCGGGTAGCAGTCTTAATTTTTAAAAAATCTTTGTGCCATGAAATGACTATAAAGATTAAATCTTTAATTATATTTAATAGTTCATTATCAGTATTGTCAGTGTTTTCTTACAAATCCAGTATTTACATGTGAGACTGTTTTCTTTTGGGAACTTGGAAAGGCAGATTCTTGAGGAACATTGTGATCTTCGAGTAACTGCAAATTGGAAAATTTTACAAACATAATCTTTTTTTTGGTTGGTTGTTTTTTGAACTTATTTTTGGTTACTTTGGGAGGGCTGTGTGTTGTTGTTTATTTTTAGTATTACAATGTTTAAATATTAAGACAACTCAATACGGTGCTGCTTTTGTGTGAGCAGCCATGTAATAGCAGAGCAGCAGGTGGTTCCTCTAGTGCAGTTTGGAGCTCTGCTAAGGGCACTTGTTGACCTTTCAGTTTATTTTGCCAACTTATCTCAAACTGTAAGATGATTAAGCTGCTGTCCTAATTAGAAGTTTTGTTTCTGGAAACTTGAATTTAAGTGTCATGTTTTAGATAAATGTGTCGTTTAGCTTGTACTGTGGTTTATGGCTGTTAGTCTGGAGTAGGTAGGGAACACACATTTGTCATTGTTAGTGGAAATCTTAATTACTTGCATCTTTATAGATTCTTTATAGTCAGCACTTCTTTAAAGATGATAAACGAAGATGGCTTTTTCCTTCGAAGATAAAGTTAGTTTGTAATTATATTTTGGGACATCACTGTATGCTTTTTTTAGAAAATTAGATAATGCCAGAATTTAGGTTAGTGCTTTTAGAAAAAGTCTGGACTTTGTTATTGTTGCAGATTATAAAATGGGATCTACTCGTTAGATCAGATTAACTCAAAGAAAAGAGTTTCTGATTCTTTTAATAGTGCAAGTGGCCTCAAATTCCCTAATTTGTTTTTGAGAAGTTTGTCTCATTAGCTGTATACAGAGTTAGGTGAAATAAATAGATTTGTGTTTGTTAGGCAGCAAAATCTTGGTATAGAACAAAAGCAGCTGTTTTTAAACTCAATTTTGTTTTGAAATATGATTTGCATCTCAGATTATCAAATAGCGTGGAAATTGCAGTCTGAATTGCAAGAATAGCATGCAGGGTCACGTTTCCTAGACTTGCCAGTATTTGTGTCTTTGAATTTCTTATGTACAAAAATAGTAGTTCAACAAAAACAGAGAGACATGCTGGAACAACAGGAGGCATCTGACCAAGGCAGTGTTTGCAGTAAAGGAATGGGATTTAGCCATGGAGCGGTGAGTTGTACAATGGACAGATTAGTGGCTGTTGGATAATAACTATTAGATTGGATTCCTGAATGAAAGCTGAGTTGCTGCTGTTAGGTTAATAGTGATGTAGAATGTTTTCCTTGATACTCTATTAAGGCATTAGTGGGAATTGCACTGTCACAGAATTGTCTGTAAAAAGCTTTGTGTATCAGCATTAATAACAGGATAGTTTGTATCTTGTGAAAGGAGACATCCTCATTCATCCGTTCTGAGAATTGCTTTTGCACCACTGACCACCTCTTCACATTATAGTAAATAGATTAGATAGTTCCTTTTCAAACTAAAATCAGAAAGAATTCAAAGAAAGTAAACAACCCATATTGGGGTCCAAAATACGACACAGGAGTCTTGAAGCTCAGTTTACATTCCTGTGTGATGGAGACTTCAGATGTGTGCTGGGCTGGGGTTTGGGGTGGGAAGAAAAGTGTTCACTCCGTGTGTGCACAAGGGCAGCCCTGGGGCAGGGAGGCACTGCCCTGGGAGTGCCACAGATCCTTACAAACAGCTGGGCTGTCCAAGCATTCTTCATTTCTCTGGTCCATGTTTTACTCAAACACTGCTTAGGGCTCTTGAGAAATGCTGATTCACCTCTTGCACCTGGATCAGATTGTGTGGGGAAATGATTCCCTGCTTGCCTCGTCCCTCTGCTCCCAGTGCCTTGGTAACTGAGCAGTGTCGGCCCTGCCAGTGATGTGCAGGTTCTTGAGCTCAGTCAGAGACTCTGGCATTGCCATGGTCCCCATTACAGTTCATTTCTTGTATAGAAAGAGAAAACAGAAATTTGAAGGCAGCTCTGCTAAGGAAGCCATTGTACCAGTAAGAAATCCAGTCCTGCTGTAGGTGAAGGAAGGGAAGAAGCTCCTTCTGACCTGTAACTGGTGCTTTAATTGTGTGGTCCCTCCTGGGTGACACTGGAGTGTATTGCATTCCGAAGGCTGCTGAGGGTTTACAGCCCTTCCTGAAGAGTTTATCATGCCTGTAGGTGTTTCTGAAAATGCCTGAGAACTGGACCTTGGAGGAATTTTTTGCTGCTACTGGTTATTGAGCATGACACCTTAGCAATAGTTCATTCAACAAAGAAAAGAACAGAGTCCTCTGTGTGTGTAATATTTCCAGACAAAAGCCACAGGTTGTCACGCTGAAATTGTTTGAGGCTTTTCCCCTGCACAAGGCCTGTAGGTATTGCATTCTGAGCTGGCTGTTGGACAGACAGATGTCAGTTGTGTGAGTTAAGCAGCCTGAGCAGGTGGAAGGTGTCCCTGCCTCTGGTGGGGGCTTGGGCTGATGATCTTTAAGGGTTCCTTCCAACCCAAACCCTTCTATGACTGAGGGAAGCCATAAAAGTCATAGGAGACAGAAATCAGCATGAAAGTGTCACATCAGAGTGTGTGCTGCAAGGGCTGCCCTGGAGGTGCTCTGTGCTGGGACACACTTGTAAACACACAGAACAAGAGCAGGAGTTCCTGCACTGTCAGAATTGCCCTGTTCAACTCCACGTTCTCTGTTCCACCACACTGCACATGATTCCTCCTGCAGGAATAAATCCTTCCCTCTGAGAGTGGGGAGGCCCTGGCACAGGTTCCCAAAGAAGCTGTGGCTGCCCCATCCCTTGAAAGTTTTCAAGGCCAGGTTGGACAGGGCCTGGAGCAACCTGGGATAGTGAAAGGTGTCCCTGCAAGACCTTAAAGCAAGATCAGCTTTAAGGTCCTTTACAGCCCAAACTGTTGTGATTCTGTGAAATACTGATTTTCTGCACAAATCTGGTGAAAAGGGCAAAGTCTTAAATGAGCCTAATGTGTTTTGCTATTTGAATTAGTTTGAAATGCACTTAAGCTGATGAGTTGCATCTCTGTCAGTGCTCTAGATTTAATTTTATCTTTGATGAACAGTTAGAACATATTTAGGCTTAATAATTAAATTTCACGCCATGTTATCTTTAATTTGACAAGATTTTTGTGAGAGACAGTTTGAGCACATTTTCCTGAACTTTCTGAGCATTTCTTTGCATATTTTGTTTTTCTCTGTCACGATTTTAGAAAAATTCCTCTGTCTAGGAAAGACTGTAACAAATTCTAAATTAGATTTTCTTCCCTTAGATTGCAAAGAACACATCACAGAAGATGCCAAACCAGAATCCATCAGTGACACAGCTGACCTGGCTCTGCCACCTGAAATGCCAATTTTAATTGATTTCCATGCTCTGAAAGATATCCTGGGTCCACCCTTGTATGACATGGAGGTAACATCCTTATTTATTTCTGTTTGACTGCTGGTTCTGGCTGCTATGATTAGTGCTATTGACTGAGTTTGTACATTGTTAACAACTTTAAAATATGCTAATAACAGCCCTGTGTTTCTCTGTGTTTCAGTCTGTTAGCACCTAAAGAAGTTTTTATTTTCGTTTAATTCAGGGTACGTTAACAATGTTATGCCCTGACTTTTCTATTAGCAGAGGTTCCTGCAGCAGTGCTTAAGAATGTGCTGGTGTTTTTTCAGTTTGAAACAATTTTGCTTTTGTTTGGGGGATGTTTGGTGGTCTTGGGAAAGAAGCCAAAAGTAGAACCCAGGAATCCTGTCCCTGCAGCAGCTGTGCTAAGGACTGTCCCTCATACCTCCTTAAAGCCAGGCAGCATTTTTGGGTATCAAAACCACTTCAGTTTGCACCAGAAGTTCTCAGACATTCTTTAGGTTAATGTGACTCTTAGCTATTAAAATGTTTTATGATCAGTCAGGCACCTCCAGCTCTGCTCCTCAGTAGGCATATTTCACATTTTTTTGCTTTCTCCCATCTGTATTTTGCTCTGTTCTATGGAAATACCATCAGTTAAAGTAGTTTGTTAGTTTGGGATTCTCATTTCACCACTGACACTGCAGTTGTTCACTCTTTCTGAGAACTTTCCTCTTACAATTCTTTTCTCCTAAATCAGAGGACCAGACTTCCAGTGGGATTTGGAGAACCAAAAGGGGACAAGATGTATGGGGGAAAGAGGAGAGAAAATGAATTATTGTTAAGGAGTGAGTCAGTTTTTAGACCTCAACTGAGACTTTGGGATATGAAGATTTTACCATGGGAGAGATTCTTAAGGGAGAGCCAGAAATGAGGAAACAAACTGAAAGGAGACAGTGCCACTGATTGTGACAGAGGATGGTGATGGGGACAAGGTGGGAATGGGAGACAAGGAAGATAAACGGCCAACAGGCCAGTGCCTGGTGACTCTCTGGGCTGAGTTCATTCACATGGGTGCTTTGGTGGTTTATTTTTTTACTTTCAGACATTAGAAGAGTTTGCTCTTTAGGCAGGTGACTCAATTGTCAGCAACTTACATTTGTTCTTTCCAACTCTCAGGATCCACTGTACCCAACAGGAAGATCACACAAATTTAAAAATTCAGTGCTAATATGGGACTTTTCTGAGGTGTTCTGCCTGGTTTTGATCTTGTTTCTGGAGTCGACTATTCATTTAAATTTGGCAGTGTGGCTGTGCTGGAAAATAATTTCTCCTATTTTGTCTTTTTTTTACAGATCAAATAGTGCAAGTAAAATTTTTAAAGTGTGGTTTATGATTTCAAGTATACAAATACAGGAGTGCTGGGTGGGGGGGTTTCTTTTGTGGGTTTTTTGTTTATTTGTTGTGGTGTCCACAATAGATGCCATAAAGCTGCAGATAAGCATTTCTTGGCTGTGCTGGCCTATGTAAATTGAAATAAGACTGATTTGAAGCTTGTGACTTCTGTATCAAAAGGTTTTCTTAACATTTCCATATTTAGAAAGCAAATTTAGTGCATAAATAGAAGTAGAGATGAATCCACACAGATCAGTTCCCCAAGCAGCCCAGGATTTCTTCTCATGTACTATTTGCTGTAGTTATTAATGAATGAATATTTTCCAGTTGTGTTTTTTCCATGCAAATTGCTCAGATAACAATTCCTATTTCAAGGAATTTTCCCAACTAATATGTTATTCCTTAGAATTTTCCCAAGTCCCCCCAAGGTTCTTTGGAGGAGCAGAGCTCCTGCTCTGGCAGGTGTGTGAGGCTGGCTGCTGTGTGCTCTGCTCTGCACTCACTGCCTGGGGCTCCTCTCTGCCTCTGGCCTGAGAGCTTCACCCTGGGCCTGCATTTTGCCATTTGTCAGTGGCTGAAACAAAGACACCACGGGGGCAGCCACTGTGTCAGTACCTGCATGAGGCTGAGCAAATGGAACTGAAAACATGACAGGACTTAATTGATCTGTTGTCCTTCAGGGAGTTCCTGACACAGGGGTTCATCTTTCAGCTTTCCAGGGCAGTGCTTGGCTGTTGTCTGCAGAGCTCTCCCAGCAGGAAGATGTGACACAATATTCAGCTCCTACTTGCTGGATTAACTCATTTATCACAAATAAATAATCTTATGTGTCTCCCTACAAATAAATAATCTTATGTTGGAATAAATCACATAGTGAGGCTTTGAAAGAATAATCTCAACAGTTTAAAGGGTAAAAGATTTAATGAAATGTTTCAACACAGCACACTTTTGGGGGAAAGGTTTTCTAACATATACAGTGAGTTTATAACAAACTCTGTATTTTTGGTGTGGATTTGGGGGGTTTTCTAGCTTTTTTTTTTCTTTGAAGCCTTAATTCTGCTCAAGTAACAAAACATTATTGGCACCACAGGAAGGCCCATCAGGATTGATTTAGATCCTCATAACTTGAGTGCAGTTGAAGGGACAGAAGCTGTAGGTCAGGGAAATGGCCTGTTCTAGGAAATGAAAGTCCAGATGCCATAAAAGAATGGCTCTGTTTCATGGGACATGCACAGTTCTAATTAGGGGAAAAAATAGGGTGTCTTTTAGAAGCAAAACGTGTCCAAAGCGCAGGTTTAGATTGGCATGTTTATCTAAGGACTATCAGTGTTGTGGTGATATTTCTGGGAAATCCTCCTCCCTCAGAGGGAAGCCACTGTTAATGTGCTTTGCCAGCAGTGATTTGCCAGGGAATGAATCAGAAGAGTAGAAAAAAGGTTTGTACAGTCAGGCTGGGAGAACCTGTGGAAGGAAAACAAACATGCTCACAGCCAGCAAGTGACTGAACTGGTTCTCATCTTCCCATGGTGAATCAGGGACTTACCAGCTTCTTGTACTTTACACTGACTTAGTGTTGCTCTGAAACTGCAGGTGGTAACCTGAAATACTCTGAAATAAATGACTGTGCTGAATGTTAAGACTTTAATTGTGCAGTGTCCAAGCAGCTAAAATGTATCTGACAGTATGTTCATGTACTCAGAGTACAGCTAAATCACAACTGGGTTGGTCTCATCTACAAAAATTTTCAAACCCCAAGACTCCATGTAGGTCAGTGACATCATCATCTGAGAGACATGACCAGTCATTGGCTAATTTGAATGGTCATTTTTAATTGAAGTTGTTTAGAAAGTGTAAGAAAGGATTTATTCTAATTTAAATTCATCTGACTTTTGGTGAGAAGAAATTATTTAGAGGTGTCAGGAGTGATCTGGTCTTGTGGAGCTCCCTGGAACACTTTGTGGGTGTCTCATGTAGTCCAGTGTGTTTCCTCTGAGTGTGGGGGTTGTGTGGCTCTGGCTGTGTGTAGGGATTTCCACGGGGCTTTTCTGCAGCCACATCTCCAAGCTGCCAGGGCGTTTGCCACGTGTGCCAGGCATCAGGCTCAGGAAGGGCTCAGCTGAGGAGGCTGCAGCAGAGGTGCTCCAGTCTCTCCATGACAGCAGGAGAGGTTGCTTGGCTTTGGAGGCACCAGTTCATGCAAGGAACAATGGTCCAAAGGTGATCAGCACCTACTGCACAGCCGGTTTCTCTTACCAGATCTCAACTGACTTGTGAAAGTAGGAGGAGGTACCTGCCTAGACTGAGGATAGAGGAGGGAGCCTGTGCTAAGTGATGAGTCTTCAGAATCATTTGGGTTTTGATTGTTGTCCCATTTGCTGTTTTCTGCCCCTGAGTTCTCAAGCAGTCTCTAAACTCTTTTCAGTTGATCCAGAGTCCAGTCTAAACAAACTGAAACAAAACCCCCAAATCAACAAACCTTGTTGATGGCTGCTTTGGGCTGGGAGAGGGTGTGGACAGTTAAATTTGTTCATTGCACCTGTAATGTTTAAAACCTTGATGGTTTGCCAAAATAGCATTGTCTCCAGTGCAGAGGGGAACGTTCCAGTGTTAGGTTTCAGTGTAACCAGGATGAACTGACTTTGTTAACCTGAGTTACTAAAATAATCAGAGTAAATCAATGTAACTAATAACACACAGGGAATGAATATAGAAACTGATGTTAGCAACAATGAAAATGCTTGGTGAGGTATTTTGATACCATAAAAGTGAAATACACTATTCTGTACAATTTTCTTAAAAAAAGAAAGCCTTCTTAGCTAAATCATGCCAATGAAAGCAAATGGCAGGGTGTTGGTGCCAGTGCACAGGTAAGGGAGAGCCCCAGGAGAGAAGGGGCTGTGTGGTTTCCCTGGCTTTGGCTGCCAGTGTAGCTGCCGACTTGCTTGGCTGCCTGTAACTCCTAAAGGGACTCTGTCAGGTGTCCCCTCTGCCTGGCCTGGGAACACATTCACATTTCTGCTGTTCCAAAGAGTTTGTAAATGTCTGTAGGGAACAACATTGGGGGCTTGGCTGGCCACAGCTCAGGCAGTGCCACCACCTTTACAAAGGCTTTTAGGGAACACTGGGAACAGAACTGGCTCTGTCCCAGGAGTAACAGTCAGGCCAAACACACTCCAGCACATGGGTTATACCACATAAACATCCAGTCAGGATTGACGGAATACTTGAAGTCCTTTGAAGAGTAAGATCCCTACAGTGTTTTTGGGGGCGGGGAAGGGTTCAAGAACGACACGCCCAGATGCTTGCTATGGCCTTAAGCTAAGCTGCCACATACAGCTCCTGTTGTATAATTAGTGTTTACACATATCCAGAACTACTGCTGCATTAAATAATAAATTAAAATATAAGAGATCAGACACTTGGCTTAACTTCTGTGTTTTGCTGGGTGCAGTTGTTTCAAAGCCAACGATCAAATTGTTTTTGCGATGTTTTTTTTAATGGCTGTTTCCTAAACTGCTTCCTGTGTTTCCTTCAGGTGTCTGAGCGCCTCAGCCAGCCCGGGGTGGCCATCGGCCTGGCCTGGACCCCGCTGGGAGGGGAGATCATGTTTGTGGAGGCGAGCAGGATGGATGGGGAGGGCCAGCTCACCCTCACGGGGCAGCTGGGGGACGTCATGAAGGAGTCGGCTCACCTGGCCATCAGCTGGCTGCGCAGCAACGCCAAGAGATACCAGCTCACCAACGGTGGGCATTGCTCGGGAATTGCACCCTGCAGCCCGGGGGGGTAGCAGTTCAGCACTTTGCTGAGTAACCCTGGCAGTTACTCACTGGGGAGATGTAACAGAACAAGGGTTTCAGCCATGGGTGCTACCCTGAAGATGAGATCAGCTTCAGAGTGCCTTTGTGCTGTTCTTTCCCAGTTGCTGCCAAGCCAAGGTGGTTGTGGCCTGGCAGAACACGAGTTGTGTCTCCCTGCCGTAGCCTGGAAAGTAGTGGACAGCCTCAGTGCCAAGGTGCTTCTCCTTGGTTGTGGCAGACACTGCCTCTGACTCATTTTTACCCTCAAGCTTTCCAGCAGTACTTTCATGATGGAGAGAGAGATGGAAGTCTGTAGTTTTTCTCTGACAGGTTCTGTTACAAGGTTTTTGTAATCTAAGTTTTAGTATTTTGAGAATGTTCAGTTTGTATGGCAGCTGTGGAACTGCAGTGCAATAGGACTCTGGACAAGAACATTTTCACTATTTTTTTGTCTTGTGAAAATGTGCTTTCTAGATTGATCATCTACTGATCAGGCAAATAATTGACCAGTATCTGTCACTATTTGTGGACGTTTAGATAGGTTAAAAACCAGAATGGAATTAATGTATGAAATGCTGCAGGTATTACCTGTGTGCATGTTTACCTCTCTGGTTTACACTCCAAGTACTCCATTACAGGTGAAAGGACGTAAATGAGTTTCACTTTATTATAACTGTGAATTTCTGTGGAGTGTTCTCTGAACGTTGACATTGATGGTTTGGGACCTAGAAATTCTATGTAGAAATTCCTTGGTTTCCACATTAATCCCTACTCTCAATTTCCCAACACATGCGAATGCCAGGCTTCTTGGGTATCATGTTACAGTTTTTTTCTAGGAATCTGGATGCAGGAAAGCTCATTGGGATTTCTCTTTGTTGTTTTTTCCTAGGGCCTCTGCAATATTGTGTTGTATTTTTCAGCCTACTGCTAATAAATAGTGTCAAGGCTTTTAGTTCTTGGTGGGCTTTTAGAATTAAGACTGGGAACAAAATGGATTGAGATTTTTTACATTCAAACCATTCTTTTTTTCCTTAAGCTTCTGGAAGTTTTGATCTCCTTGACAACACTGACATCCATCTGCACTTCCCAGCTGGAGCTGTCACAAAAGATGGACCATCTGCTGGTGTTACCATAGTAACCTGCCTTGCTTCACTCTTCAGTGGGCGGCTGGTGTGCTCAGATGTAGCCATGACAGGAGAAATTACACTAAGAGGCCTTGTTCTTCCAGTAAGCATCATTTGAGAAAAGGGCTAAGTTGTATTAATTCTCTCCATTTTGGATATAAAATCTGTTTATAGCCACTTAGAAAACCAGAATCTTGCTGGATCATTCCATAGCAGCAGTGCAGTCTCTGCTGGTGCAGTTGGAAGAGGCCAGGCTGCTGCAGGACTGCTCCACGCCTCTGCTTTGCCTTTCAAGCTAAAGCCAGCCCTGATGTGGATTTCTGGGAAAATAGATTAAAATGTCTACTTGGAAAGGAAACCACAAAGTCTTAAAATGCAAGATGGCTCTATAGTCTGTACTGCAGTTTCTAAATGTGCTTCCTCAGACTGTTGGTACAGAACTACTTCTGATGTCTTTGAAAAGTTGCCTTAAACCTCTCACAGTAACTGCACACAGGTTACTCCTGAATCCATGGATCTATTTTCAGGTTTCTCTTAAATGTTGTTCCTTGGATGCAGCTCAGCCAAATGGGTTTCCATAAAGTTTTGTCAAAGCATGAGGGCAAAGGCGGCATTCAAACAGAGTTTAGTTAAATGTCAGTAGAGCCTGGCACAGGTACTGATACAGGAGTTACCCTCATACCAAATGATGGACAGGATCTTGTTTCCTGCAGAGGAGACAGAACCAGAGGTGCCATGGTAGGCAGTGGCCCGGAGGCTCTGGGGGCAGAGACTGACAGGACAGGCCATTGTCCAGGGCTCTGGAGCACCCTGCAGTGCGTGCTGTGAGCCAGGCTAGCCCTGCAGCCACTGTCCTGCCTGCCCCAGGCACTGACCACACTGCACCTGCTGCTAAAGGTGTGGGCAGAGATAAGGCACCTGTAAATATTAAACCACGTTCTCCTCCTTCCCCAGGGGAGTCTGGAATCTTGCTGTTATCAGTGACTGAATTTCCAGGGCGCTGCCAGGGACTGCCCTTGCTGCTGAGTGTGCAGCACTGCCCAGATCTCTGGGTCACCATGAGGGTCACGGGTCACTCCTGCCCTGTGTCACAGCAGCCTGAGGTTTGCCCTTTGTGCTGTAATACAGACCTTTCTCCTTTAAGGCATTGTAAAAGTACAAATTTTGCTCTAAGGCGACCTTCAGGAATAAAAGGGAGTTTAGGGGACGAAGCTACAGCTGTAAGAAAAACTAATTTAACCCCCCTGTTTACACCTCATTAGCTATTCAAGCAGGAGGCTCAGTGGAACAGTGCCTGCTGTAGCACAAGCATCTCTCCACTCCTGGAGCACAGGTTTGCTTTGCTGTGCATTTTCTGTTGTACAGCTCAGGTTATTTTTCATGGGACACTGCTTCCTTAGGACTCCCTTCCCCCTAAATCTAGCACTGCCTTTATCTGAAAAATCTTCTGTTCTGATGCAGGTGCTGGATTTTAGCACACAATATAAAAAAAACCAGAGCGAAGGCTACTTTTGTTAAAGAAATTCCTGAAAAGCAATGACTTTTCCCCTATTGATTCTCTTGTACCTGCACCCCTAGATTTTTCTCTTGTTATTTGCTGTTACAGAAAGAATACTGTAGCATATTACCATATTTCCCTCATTAAGCACATGATGAGCTACAACTCTGACTGCACTTTTAATTGCTTTCCTAAATGACTGAGGGAGGCAGAACCTTTCATCAAAATTTAACTCCTGATGTGATGCTACTGTATTAGATTAGTTCATTGTTTTTATACATGTATGTCTTTTTCTTAGGTTGGGGGGATTAAAGACAAAGTGCTGGCAGCACACCGAGCTGGGCTGAAGAGAATTATCATTCCTCAGAGAAATGAGAAAGATCTGGAGGAGATTGCGGCGCACGTGCGGCAGGAGCTGACCTTCGTGCTGGCCGGGTGCCTGGACGAGGTGCTGAACGCAGCCTTCGACGGGGGCTTTGCAGTCAAGGCCAGGCTTGAGCATCTCAACAGCAAGCTGTAGGCACACAGGCTGAGGTCACTTCTCTCTCAAATTTCATAGCTCTTGATCTCTTTCAGCTACATTTAGGTATCAGGTACAACTATTAGCTAAGTGGGATTGTCTGAATGGGAGTGTCAGTGCCATCAAAAGGAAGATGCTGCTGCAGTTACCAACCTGAAACTGCACTTTACAGGCATTTGCTGCTTTTTACCAGCAAAGAATTTTGAATCTCATTTCCTGATAGATTTGAGCATGCGAAAGAATTCCTTAGCCTGTCTGACACCTTTGTATGTGCGTGGCAGCAGCTGGTCACATCCTTAAAGACGGAATAAAGCGCAGCACAAGAGGCTCATAGGTGGGGTTGTTGCAAAAAGCAAACTGATTCAGTGCAAGTTTACTTATTTACAAAACATCTGTAATTATAATCAGTAATAATGTGCTAAGGAGCAGCAATATCGGGGAAATAAGGGTTTTGAAATCTAAAAAGATATGGTTATGGCATCTGAAGAAAAGCACTATGGCCTAAATGAAATTAAGGAGTTCTTTCAGCACTTGGTTCTAGTTTGTAGCAAGGCCACTGCAGACGCCATTTTTCAAATGCAGGAAGCAATGCCAGAACTGACAGGTAAGAATTGTGTAGGAAGGGAGAGAACGAGATTTCCCATCTGCACAGCTGTCCCTGCAGCAGGGTGGGGATGGAGCAGGCTTGAGGCCTTAATGAACAACCCAGTAATGTTTTGGAGGGACACAGTGCAAGTGTCCATGTGCACAAACCAACTTGGTTCTGGGATGTCCTGCTTGCAGGTTCACCTATGGAAATCAAATCCATTTGAACAATGCCAAGGAAATTCTAAATCATTATTCACTGTGAAAAATGTAAGGTTCAAAAAGTGTGGCAGCCTCCCTGTCCTTTTGATAGCTTTGTCTCATCTCTCCTTGAACCTCAGTGGGAACTGCACTTCAATGTGTGATCCACGCCTTTGGCATTGTTTATTCCAGGGTCAGTCCCACAAGCAAATCCCGGATGTTGTTACATCCTTCTCTTGTTCACTGGTTCTGAAATAAACCCCAAAATGCTTATGAAACACAAATTGTACCAGTGACAACAGCCTGTTCTAGAAGCTGCCTAAAAATCGAAAGTAAGAGTTTGCTTTGCTTTCATTTTCATAGATAACTTAGTTGATTTACCTGGAACATAACAGCACTGATAGTAATCAATTCAGTGGGAATTTCAACACCTGTTTTACAAAAAATTTTACAACTTTGACAAAAGACTTAATCTAATAAAATGATAAAAATAAAACCCGCTTCTGTGTCAGTATTTTAAGAGCTCTACTCTTAGTCACTCACAAGCCAAGTTCTGAGCCTATGGACAACACACCCCAGTCTCAGAACATCTTCTGCCTCATGAGAAACCTACAGGGAAGAAGTGCTATGAAACTTTCCCTGGGTAAAACCCCAGCCTGGTAACTCTGTGCTGTTGCTTTTGATCAAACAAGGAGGGAAAAATCCTTTACCAAACAGATGGAGAAACAATCCTGCACTGCTCTGCACTGTGAGAGCATGGACATGCTCGGAATTCCAGCACAGGCTGTTTACACATGGACAAAAGAAAAGTGCATTTTTTTAGAAAGAGAATTACAGCTACTAAAAAAAAGTTTCCACCACAGCAAAATAGGGAGCTGCTCCCCAGAAAAGTCAAAGGATGACTTTGTCTGACATTTCACTCCATTTCCTAAGTCTTGTCTCCACTGAGTCCACCTCAAGGTGAGGGGTTTAATGCAACTCTTTAAGTAACGCCAGGCATTTACTGCCAGCTTTTCCTGTCCCTGCTGCCAGAGCTGAGAAGGTTCTGTTACTGTGCTGTATGTTTAAACAAACATAAGCATTTTAGCAGACACTACAGCCACACCTCAGTGCCTTTTGTTTTGCTTTCACTGAGCACAATAATCCCGTGCAACAGCGAGCCAGAGCAGTGCAGAGCTTCTGAAGGGATGTCAATACCCTGGGGATCAGCTGCTTGGGAACAGTCTGATGGGCCTGAGATTAAACTTGTGTGTCCCTCAGAAAAACACCCCGAAATAGCTGAAGCTTACCAAAAGTAAAAGCAGTGGTAGCTCCTATGCTCTACCCACACCCTAAACTGATACTGATAGGAACCACCCCACTGGTGCAATTCCTGCTTTTATCACAGCAACTTGAAAAATATTCCAGATAAAACAACAGGACAGGCAGCAATACAAAACCATTCACCTGCTTTAATTTTAAAGCACTACTGCAAACAAGAACTAGCAGGAACTGTCACAACAGAATCAAAATATTTACATCCACATTTGTAAAACATTTTAAGGCCTTTTTTTTTAAGGGCAATGAAAAACCACAGAGGTAGTGCTAGCAGACAAATGCAAGATCTACTGCATTTCATCTTTTAGAGACAAATTTGAATATTCCTTCCCAATAAGCAAAGTAAAACAGCACTTTCTAAAATAAATAGCTAATGTTTAAACAATGCCAGGCTTTAATACACCATTTATTTTAGATAAGGTAGTAAACTGTACAGATTTCTAGTATGGTTTCTTTTTTTATGTATAACAGTGTAGTTGACTTACCAGATCCTCACACTCTTTAGGCTTCTAATACTTTTGAGGATCTGGGCCTAAGGGTAATTTCTTAACTCCATCTGATGATGGATATCAAAGGTTTTATACAATTATTTAACACCAAATGGAGCAATACTAATTTACATTATAGTAAGTCAGCATACAGTAGTTACGCTATAGCTCTTGTCCTCTGTGAAACATGAACCAACCTGTCTGAGCAGGGCAGGCAGCTTCTAAAGCTCACTGCAAAGGCTGTTTCTGAAGGCCCCTTCCAGAGCACAGCCCTGACCTTCAGCCCACTGTACCCAAATGGAATCACTGCAGCTCAGCACAAGGGTTCAAGGGTGCCAGGGCTGCTGGGGACACAGCCCAGGCTGAACCCTCCCACAGACAGCAGCAGTGACAGCCCTGCACAGCCATGGCTCTCAGCTCAGGCTCAGAGGGGCCACACAGGTTCTCCACCATGTTACCTTACCAAAACCAGAGCTGGAATGGCTCAGCCCAGCCAGGCAGGCACAGAGGAGCAAGGGAAATGTGGACTCCTCTAAAAAGAGTATTTAGCCAACTTCCTGTTAAAGACAAACTGGAGGTAAATGCAGACAAGCTTAATTAGGTGAGAGTAATTACTGAATTTAGAAAACTGAACAGTTGGCTGTGTATTCAAAAGGAAAAAAATGCTAGATTGCAGGAGTTTTGGAAGCATTTATCTACTGTCACAAGGTACCAGTACATTTTTTTGAATGACATTTGTGCACAGTTCGAACAGCCTAAGTATAAAAATTTCAGAGTGAAACTTTTACTACATGAAGCCAACTATTTCTGTAGTACTTTATTAATCCAACCCAATGGATTTTATGTTCCTTACCTGTAGAACTACTTACCTTGTCATGCATCAAAAATAATAAGAACAAGAGTTGTTTTAAGAGATGAACTTCTGATAAGAAAGTTAAGACAGTGCACAGTAAATAAACTGTATTTTAATGTGTTACAAAAGTAGCCAATAGCCAGACCAGCTCCCTGACACATCCGCTACCACTTGGTTTGACAAAGATTTCCTTCCTGCTCGAGATGAAACAGCTTTTCCCTGCTCCTGTCTGTGTCTGTTTTGTAGCACAAATCCCGTTTACATTCGTTGTCCAAGTTTGCACATACAGGCAGTCTGCACAAAGCCCAGTATCCTTCCAAAGCCTTTAGGGCTGGTCAGTCACACCTGGAAGAGATTTATCTGCATTGTCATGTGGATCATGTCACCAAAATGAGATACAAGTCAGTTCCAGACAGTTACTTTAGTAACAACCAAAAGACATGAAGACAAGAAACTGAGCAAGAGCATCCATGTGTCAAACTTTGAGCTAAAGCAAAAAGCAGAAGTTGGCTGTGTTTTTTTCATTTGCCAGGTAATCTTTTAATGACAAATATAAAAAGACTGAAAACATCTCACTCTGACTGCCTTTTTTTTTTTTTTAGACAAATGGTCTGCTTTTATAATTACAAATACTGTGTAATACAATACTTTCTTTGTACTGCAAACCAACAAATACAAGGATGCAATCAAATTTCTAAGCATCTCTAAACTTGAAATGTGAATTTTTTTTTTTAAATTTGGAAAGTTCTTAATAATTGTTCATTTTTGTTAGAAGATAACTCAAAGTACAACAACATCTAGATCTGTTTTTAAAGGAGCTGTCTTTCCTGACACATCTTTGAACATAAGCACTCCTTTCGAGTTCAGTACATTCACAAATAGCTCAATTAAGAACAGTATCACCAATGAACTGACTACTGGAAAGAGACAAAATTTACCAAACATACAGAAATATAAGTTTTACCATAGCAATTATGCATATCAAAAGATGACACCTGTAATTAATTTTAAAAAGATACAAAAAAGAGAAAAACCTGAATTACAGAAAAGAAAGTCATATTTATTTAATGAAAAACTAGAAGTTAATAAAAATTAGCAAATACACAAAAAATATACACAAACAGCAGCAATACTATGTAGTGACTTACAAAGGGGGGGTGGGGAGGAGGAGGGGAAGCAGTGGCCAGAGACCAGACTGCTCAACATGGCTTGTCAGTCAAAGGGGGAGGAAAAAAAACACAAACGAAAACACGAAACAGTATCCTTTTCAACAGTACAATCAATCTACAAACAAGTTTTTAGAATTATTTTACAACATTTCCTGTAGAATCAATTCTTAATACAAAAGATGCCCATTTTGGGTGTATATATATTTTCAGTGGTTTATTGTTGACTTATTTTAAATATATTAGTTACTACATGCAACTGCTTCCTGTAATTTAACAGCCTTTCCTTTTATTTACCTTCATTTATGTCTACCCTCCATCTACCAAATAATTTGTCTGACAGTCAAAGATGGTTACCCTATTTCTGCTAAATTAAATGCAACGGTTTTAAACACTGGCCTGAAGAGGTTTGATTGCCGTTTCAACACATGGATATAGTTACGTTGATGCCTAAATTGCCATTTTCTGCAAAGAGCTGTGCAATGCTGGTGTCAAAGACTAGACAGTCACTATTCATAATGGCTGTTGCAATTCCCTCATGAATGGACCGAGGAGTTGCTTCCCAAGTCAATCGCCGCCTATGCCCGTTTAGCTCGAGTCGATAAGCAAAGTTTTCTGCTTGCTTGCGTGTTCCTATCAGCTGTACAATTGCAAAGAACTGCTGGTGACCATCATATTTCTCCTGTTTCTCCAACACTAGCATGAAATGAAAGCCAAAACAAGACTGCATCATAACCCAGTCAACAGCACCAGGAAGATTAATGTCCGTGGCCAGGAACACTATATCTTCTCCCTGCAGCGTTGTAATTGACTTATGCTGATGCATCAGGTGTGGCATTACAGCATCCAGAGAACCTTGCCATTTACACGAAGCACCGGGACAGGGACAGGAGTAAGGCCTGAACTCACACAGCTCCTCGTGGTCTGCTTTTTCTGTGTGTGGCAAAGTTATCTCGCAGCCAGAAGAGGCGTATTTACACGGGAATAGTACGGAGTTGGCAACTTTCTCCATGGCCAGGTTACGGATGGAGCCCAGCGGGCCTCGGCAAGTGGGGCAGCACGTGAGTTTGGGGCGACAGTTGCTACAGACCAGATGGCCGCTCTGACACTGCAGGATCGGTGGCAGCACATAGTCAAAGCACACGGGACACTCAAAGAGACTGGCCAAGTCATTGTTGGAAGCTGTGGTGCCCGTCAGCGCAGGCACCCTCTGCGATGGCGTGCACTTGGAGGTACCTGTGGGTAGTGCTGTGGCGGTCTGACGGCTCATTTCTGCAACACAACAGAGAACAAACAATTCACATCTAACCACACTTCACTGCCTCTGCATGCAGCATTTCTTCACAAAGAAGTGTCAAGAGAAAACAGATACAAATGAAAGCAAAAAACCCCCCTGTAATACCCAACTGCATGTATGGTATGTGTGGATCAGGTGTACACGTACAGTACAGACACTGCATGACACAGAAACTGAACAAGTGAAGAAGTTCTGCTCATTATTCTAGAGGGGAATTTACCTACTGGAAGCTGCAAGGGAGAAGAGTAAAGACATGCTAAAAATAGGAAGTTTGTTATTGTTGTTTAATATTGCATTTATTAAATCCTTCACCCAGATCACTTGAGTGTATCAACTCTGTGTATGGAACAATTCTAAGCTGCTGTGTATGAGAAGTGAGACATTTTTAGTGAAAAAAAACTACCTTCTGGATGTGACCTTCTCAGTAATCATCTTTACAGTGTAATTTTTTTTTAAAAAGTTGAAAAACACAGCTCAGACAATTACTACCCTGCTTTTTTTTCCCAGGACAGGACAGTGACTCTTCATTTTCATTACTTTGCTACTGAGGCCCACAGCTTGTAAAGCACAGCCACTGCTTCAGCTTCCTGAACTAAACCATTTGTGAGGACACCAGAAAAAAACCCAAAGCAATAACTTTATTTAATTTCCCAAGTAAGACTAAAACCTCAAACTTGACTTGTTAAATTTGAGAATTCATTTTACCATGTAAGTACTCAGACATTTGCAGTCCCTTGGAAAGGCCCTCTTGATGAAGTTCTACGTTCAGTGGAGCTCCCACTAAAGTTCTGTCCTTCCTAACATCCCCAGACAAAGGTGACAGCTCTCTGACCAAACAGCTTGCTTGAGCATTCCACAGATGTGGAACAGTACCAACCAATATTTCTTAACATGTTATGTTTTCCTGCACTCCTAACTCTCCTCCTTCTTGTGCAAAAGGAATTACTATCAGTATCTGAAAAAATAAACACTGTTTTGAAAAAATAAACCATCCCTTTCTAGGTAAAGAGCAGTTAAATAAAATGCTATCCAAACTTGGCTTCTGTTACACAGCACAATTCTCAGCCACCCTAAGTGCCTCTCTGCGAGTACAACCAGCTCTGGATCTGTCACGTACGTATAAAGCTCTCAAAATAAACCTCATCTTTAATCTCTTTGCTATTTGACATGGGAATATTAGGCAATAGGCAAGCTTCCCATATTTAGCATCATTTCACCCACAAACTTACTCATACTTGGACCAGACAGCTCAGAGCAGCATACTGTGCATGCTTTTGCAAGACATGCTCTGTTCAGGGCACAAAGCAGAGGAACTAAAGAGATTCCAACTTGCAAAATGACTTAGTCCTTGACATTCAAAAAGTAATAAGAGACAGACAAGTCCAAATTCCTCAACAGAAGTACCTCTCCCCAGAGCTAGAAAAGCATGACTGTCCAAGATTTGATACTCAGTCACTGATTATATGAGTCTCACAAGCCCACTGACAGTATCTTCTCAACCTACCAAACTCTCTTCCTTCATCTCAGATATGGTGGTCTAGAAATACCCAACTCCCAACATTGGGAAAAACACCCATGCAGCAGTTTTCAGAGTTGGGCCATAACTGATACTGCAGAGATATGACAAGAATGTTTGTGTCTTTTGGCTGTATCTTCCCACTGTGAGACATTCCAGCTTAGATGAGAAGTTTAGGATGTCTGTGACAAATCAAGCATGTGTCCTGGGGAAGTGATGCTGCACCAGCGAGGGGATTGGAGCAGCAAGGCCTCTGCCAGCTGCACTGCTCTGTGTCCCCAGCAGCCGCAGGTGGGGGACTCCCTGCAGTTCTGTACTCCACAACAAACCATCGGGCATGGGAGAACCAGTGCTGATCCCACTGTGCACTTGGGAAAAGCTTGGAAATCACAAGCACATTCAGACGTAAAATTCTCAAAGTGTTCCCCTTCAAATACTGCAAACACTTTTGAGAAACATCTGTGTGTGCTTCCTCTTGCCTGACCCTGTACGTCCTGATGCAGGGATCCCCCATACCCTGCAGATAACGCTGGTGAAAACCACTGCGTCAGACCAGTTCCCTGGGCAGTCTGACGAGCCGGGTGAGCTCTGCTGTCTTTAATTACACCTCGCTGAGCCCATGCAACAGTTAAATGAAGCAACCTACAAACTCTGCGAAAGACCTTGTGCACAGAGCCACTTCCCACTTGGGCTTTCTAAGGTACGGAAGCGCTGGAGAACAGAACTGTTACCAGCACTCGCGTGTGAGGATCCTTCACACACTCCTTCCACAACACTCACAGCAGCAGGGAATGGAAACGAGCAGGAATCTCTGAACCAGAACACTGAGATTAGCATGCAAGAAAGATACTGAACAAGGCTACAAACTGTAATTTACCAAGCCTAAACCTGCCCAAAGCCCACATTTTCATCACTCTTGTTAGCACAGAGATTGAATAATACATCTTTTATGGCTATCTCGAAAGTTACAAGTTAATCACAAGTAAAAGTTTTAACAGTGGAATATATTTAAGCCACCAAACTATGGAAACCATACAATTACAAACCAAGGAAAAACAACTACAGAACTGGAAATAAAGTTTAAAGACATTTGTAGTTACAAACCCCTTACTACAGGTAAAAACACCCATATGTAATATTTGCTATTTTATTATCTTTATCTGCACACACTAGGAACAAGTCTCTAAGCAACAGTGACAAACTAAGGAATACAAAGGTGTCATTTTAAAGAGTATTAGTTCCTTTAACTCCCATTATCAAAAAGACTGTACATATTCGAAAAAATTTAATCATCAGGAAGAGTGAAAAGGGGAAAAGGCATCTTAAAATTTCCTAGTTCTAAATCAAGAAAAACTGTTCTTGGTAACATCAGAACGCACCAACCTGTTGCTAGAAGTATTCACGACACTGTTCTGGGAAAGGTGACATGCACAGGCTACCGAGACCTCCCGCAGGACACGACTTAACAGCTCCTACAAGCCCAGCTTTAAAAATACTACGCATAAAGCAATTTAAACGGCACTACCTTTCCCCTTGCAGGTTTTATTCCCCGGCAAGCACGCAGACCAGACGCCCTTCCAGGAGTACGGCCCGCTGGAGGCAGATCTGCCCGTCATGGGGCGCGGAGGAGCTCATGGCGCGCCCGCGCAGCACAGACGGGCTCGGGGCGCGGGGGGCGCGGGCCGGGCAGTGACCGCGGCGAGAGTCCCCGCGATCCCCGGCGGGCCCCGCGCCGCGCCCGGATGTCACCGCCCCGGGCGGGGCCCACCGCCCCCATGTGCGGCCGCGTCCGGCCCCGCGCCCCAAAATGGTTCCCCGAGCTTCCCCCGGCACTGCCGGCCCGGGACGGCCCCGCCCCGCCCCGCCTGCCGCTGCCTCCGGGGGAGGGCCCGGCCCGGCCCCGCCCGCGGAACAGGGAACCGGCTCCGCCCCATCTCGGAACCGGATCCGGCCCCTCCCGTCCGGCCCAGCCGCCCCACGCAGCTATCCCCGCATGCCTGCAAGAGCAGCCGGCCGTGCCTCACACGTGCGCACGGGGAGAGCTCTCCACCTCCCCCGAAACAACTGCTTTGAAAAAGCTATAGCTTCCATTCAAAACTCTTCTAAGACATAAAAATCACTTCCTCCTATTTCAAGGATATTCCTCAGATGAGCATTTTTCACTGTGGATCCATAAAGTCCTGTTCACGGTAATTTTTTTCCATTTGTATAAATATTATTCAATTGAGCAAAAGCATAATCTCAAGGAAAAGAAATTACTAACACAACTGGAACAATGTGGTGTATTTGATTATCTACTTGGACTATTTAAAAAATCAGAACAGTTAAAGGATATAGCAGTAGTAAACCAAGACGACAAGCATGCACGATGCACACTGCTCAGAAAAGCTTAGACATTATGGAACACTGATGTAATGATGGTAAGATCATGTAAGTACACGTTTCACTGGAAGCAACAGAACAACACACTGAGATAAACTGTTGTGGACCATAAAAAGTAAGGCTACAATATCTGAGTAAAGAAAATTATCTCTAAAAATGCTTTCCTACTAATTGAAAACCAAGTCCTTTTCAAGGAAGACTTGTATCAGCACTGCAAATTATGCCCAATTGCTATAAACAAAACCTGCCCAGTCGATACAAGGCTTCCTTCAGTCTCACCCGCAAATATGCAATACACAGCATCCCACCAGGTGAGAGTTAAAGTTTTCAAGTGAACATGAAAGTTGAAGAAAAACTGCACAGAAAGAGCTTTTGAGAAACTAAGAGCGTGTTCTGAGGTGAAACACGCCCTAGGCTCCCCCTGCTGTGGCAGTGTCCCCAGAGCACACCCGCGGGCCCCTGGACAGGTTACAGCTGCTGCTGCACGTGTGCTGTGCTGCGCTCAGGGGGCTGCACAGTGCCGCAGGGACAAAGCCTTTCGGACCCGGACACAGAACCAAAATGCTGTGAGAACGGCCTGACACAACCAATCCACTGGTTAAAAAGCTCTGCTGAGTCGCAGGCACATGGAGTAGTAGTTTCAAGAAGCTAAAAAGATGGTGTACATCGTGTGCCAGGGAATTAACAACAGTAAATAGGACTAGACTGATACTCTTCGGCTTCTCACCTTACCAAGGTGCTAGCTCCAGACACACTCTAGAAATCACATTTGTGCTTCACTGGAATACAGGGCACCTTTGACAAATTCAACTTAGCACCATCCACTTCTCTCATAACAAACAGCACATCTTCTCTCGCAGCCTCACCCATATCACAATACGATCAGAAATATTAGACTTGAGTTTAGCATTTTAGTTTGCTTTTGAAAGGGTAACTGAATATTAGTTTGGGGAGGGGGGAAATGCACAAAAATTCTGTATAGTCAGCTTAATGGCTGGAAGGGGAAAAGTCTCATAAGAGCGATACAAGGACAGAAAAAAATTACCACAATTGTCTGTATGTGATGCAATATAGTATCTTTTTCTGTAACATTTCAAAACTAACAGAGTTCAGGGACTTCCATTCAAAATGCACACAAATGCATTACAGCCACCAACAAAGTAATAGAAAATCTTTCAAGTTTTTCTACTGTACAATCATATTTGAGAATAAGACTTTTTTACACCCAACACTGTTAGTGAGTACTGGAAATGAGTACAGGATGAAGTTGTGAAAAACACTGACAAGTTACTTTTTTCAATATGTGATACAAGCCAAAGAATGTCAAAATGCAAAAGCTAAATGAAAGGTTGAAAATACTCATTAAACATAAAATATATCTGAGAAAAGCTTGCCCATGTTTTTGAAGAAACTAGTATTTTTAATTTCTATTTAATTTAAACGACGTTTTAGGGCCCAAGGTTTTTGCCTTTTGCAGTCTATCAGTTTCTCTTTCCCAGCTCTCAAGAGATGCTGGATCCCAAGAGGATCAAATGCAGGCCTGGACAGACATTGCACCCCTGCTCCGACACAGCCTTTGGACCTGCTGGCCTACCTCAGAATTTTTAAAAGACAGTTCATGACATAAATTATTAATCAACTATATAATACTATTTAGTCTCTATACACTCTGGTTTTGACTAATGAATTTGGATTTTTTTTCAACCTTTCCAGACACTGTTTTCTTTGGTGCCCTTAACTATGCTGTTTGTTATTTCAGACACCTCAGGGCTTCTCTTTTCCTGCATAACAAGCAAAAGCTAGATGAATCCAATGTAACAGAATATTATAAAATGAGACCAAAATAAATATACAAAACTGAGTCAAGACTCTTGATGGTTTCCTTTGCCAAGATGTCATCTGTCCAGTTCATCTCATTTTCATACACAATTAGAGCATTTCCCACTACCTTGCAATGACCCAGTCTGCCTGAAACTGCAGGTAGCTTTTTCCTGGCACCTCAAGACATTCCCTACAACCCCCTTTTCCAATCACCAGGAAAGGAAATCCCAATAGATTTATATAACCATGGAACTGTTTGTGGCCACCACTGCAGTGAGCGTCTATAGCCCCTGATGTCTCACATGTGCTCCCCTGTACCCCACAGGATCCCAAAGGCAGCCATGGCAGTGCCCATCCGATAGGCCTTCTCCGAGTTCAGCACAGCCCATGTGGAAGACAGACACAAACACAACCATGGAAACACTGACAGTACTGGTACACCCACCAAATCACAGTGACCTATTTCTAACTCAACACAAAAACTTGACTCTGATCAGTGCTGTTTGACTTCTGCCTCATCGCTATTGCTCACTGTTTCTCCCATGGAGATATGATGGAATATTCAACATCAACCCAGGAGAGGTTTTTTCCTACCTATTAAGGATTTTCTTTCCAACAACCTTATAATGTAAAATTAAGAAGGAACAGTGTCCTACAGAAGACAGACAATGACCACATCAAAATCGTATTAGGAACCAACTACTATGACTGAAGTGTTCAATTTTAAATGCAACAAAGAACTTCATCAATTACAACAAGTGAATAACCTGTACTCCAGTCAAACAGAGCTTCAGCATCCACCTTTGCACAGAATACTGGAGCCCATGCTGCTATGGTACTCCAACCTTGTGAAGGACGACAAGCTGAGGAACAAAGCTCTGAGAAAAACTTGATAAACCCACAAATTTCATTCTGAAGGAAAACTAAAAATGTCTGATCAATAGCCCAAACCTGAATTTGGCCCACTCACTAGGTACTCTATAGCTGGAGAACATACCAGCTTTCACGTCTCATATGTAAACTAAATAAAAAAGCAGGTTTCCTTGTAAATTCAGTCCACCTACAAATTATAAAGCTAAACAGGACAATTATCTCTCCTGTCTTTTGAGCTTGGAAGGAAAGGAAGGAGGACAGAAAGCAAAAACTACAGGAACTATCAAGGAAATTCCTGAAAATTTAAGCTATATTAAAACAAACTAATCAAATGCCGCTGCGAAAAAATAATATGTAGTAATACATTAAACAAATTGGTATAAGCAACAAAATAAAAATTATTTATATTTGGTAATTACTGTAATAAAAGGGAGTTAAGCCACAAACTAGCTAGTGAAACTATATACAACTAAACAAAAATACAGAGAAAAATCACTCTTTAGATACAAATCAAAACCAAACACTTGCATTAAAAAGATCGTGGACCACTTCCAAACTGGACTTGACGATATTTTTCCTTTTCAAAAACAAGCAAGTAACTTTATCTTGCTGCAACACTGCTAAATCCCACCCAGCAGAGAGGTGTGAAGATGGTGACAGAGAAACACTGCTGCAGGCTGTATCCTGCACAGCACCTGGTGGTGCTGGCTGACAAGAGCCTTCTCCTCCCTCCCTTCCCCAGCTGTATCCCCAGCGCCAGCAGCAGCACGCAGCCAATGGCCAGAGCCCTCCCCGCCACAGCACACCCAGAGCTGCCCCCACATGGCCCCTACAGCATCATAAACCATGGGATGGACCCAACCCAGCACCCGTCCCCCAGGAGCCTTCTGAGAGACCCAATGGAGTGTGCCTGTCTGCAGCCTGCTGTGCTCTGGGCACAGGTCTTGAAATTAAGATGGCAGAAACATAAAATCTAAGAGAATAAAGAAAAATTCATATGAAAATATAGGTAACTCTATGCAAACAAAGTATCAGGGAAAAGATTTTTATTTTTAGTAATATCTAGCTTCTGTTCAATGTGCACAGGGCACACTGAATTGAGCTGCATCAGAATCATCCTTCAACAATTCAGCCCAGTAATGTCTATAAACACAGAAGACAGCCACCTTTTTAAAAGTTCTGGACATAAAATGCTGCAATAAAAGGTAAGGCAGGCATACAGAAGGATCAGCTACAGAGTGAATTAGTTACAGCAGCAGAAAAGAGAAAAGCAAGTTATTTTTCATGCTCTGACACATACTACCATTCTGAAGTATCTAAACAGGAAGCACTCAATTGTTCTACAAGGCATCATAGATGAGCTCTGTTTACAACTACACTCTATTAGAATTTTTTAAAAAAGGAAAATAGGAAAAAAAAACCAACCCCCTCTGTAAACATTAACAGCAAATCCTACCACGTGTGACAATTTGGGGGCTGTGTTTCTTTCCTCAGTCTGATTTTGCAAACCTTATACTCTTCAGAGCATGCTGTAATTGCCACCCAATATTGCATCACCATTCCTGTGTCTGTGGCAGACACAGGGAGGAGGGTGTGGCATGGAAGCACCTACCTTAATTCAGTCAGGCTCAGCTAAAACAAGTACCTGTACTTTGATGTGTCTTCACTTACCAAGTCTTTTCTGTGATAACCATTCCAATTCAAATTCAAGACCTATTTTATGCTCAGTATTCGCCCTGCATAACTTAACAGTAGAAGGGAGCAGACCATCAAAATAACCAGACCTAATCAAGGAGACTTACAAATAAAGACTGCCCTACAGCAGACTGACCACGACACAAAAAGCCCCTCTGCAGGAAGTCAGGACAGGATGGTGTACATTGACCACTTTTATAAAGATGCCTCCATTTTGTTCATTGCTTACATTCATACATACTTAATTTTAAATAATCATTTATTCTTGGGATCCTTCACTTGTTCTGTATTCCTGCATGCAGTCCTGATGACAGTGGAGCCTGTGTAAAATACGGCAATCTAAACTTAGGAGGGCAAATATGTAGGGGAGGGCCTGGAGAATGAAGATACTTACTCCAGAGTACAGACCTTGGTGCCACAAGGTATGTCAGGTATGGATCCTACACACAAATACATCCAGCATCACAGAACACACACCAGTGGCACTAGAAGCCTAACTTTTAGCTCCTCAGAAATTATTAATTTTTTAGAACCTCTTGTACCAAACTACACAGAATCTCTAGTCAATCTGAGTGCAAGTTTTTACAATTTTTTTTTAATATTAATTTAATCTTCAAAAGCAAGAACATTTAGAAGAATGTCTGATAAAGATATTTATTTTATCACAGACACACCACAAGGAGAATAAAACAAACAACATTTAAAAGTAAAGGATCGAGTCTGTATGGTTAAAATGGACATTTCTGAATTTTGGAAGTAAAATTTTCCTACTAGGCATACTAATTCAAAAGGAAAGCTATGGCAATCTAAGGTGGGCCACAGGTTTTTGTAGTTTGTTGATACACTGCAGGTGGAAAACAGAAAGCACTGAACTTAAGACTCTAAGCAATGTAAGTAAGACCTTATTAAAAGACGTACAAAATTACAGTGGGATTTTTGCATTCCTCATGGTTCCACACTTTTTAGTACTTAATTTCTTTAAACTCCCATTTTCTGTATGCCTTGTGTTTCTAGAACCTATTCTTTGAAGCCCATGTGCCTCCACTAAAACCAATTCCGTTTTATTTCAGTGACTTGGCTTTTCCCCACTCATCAATTCTGAATCAACTGTTTCTGTAATACTGTTGCATGAGGATTCAATTCCCACAATTATGAATATTTTTTTAATCATTATTAAAATGTTAATCAAATTCTCTAACTAGGCTACTGACAACTCTGCAGCCAAGCCTGGTTACACTGCTGCAGAGAGCAACAGTTCTACAGCTTCTCATCAAACCCTCAGGTTTAAAATGTAGCTTTAACTCACGAATAAGAGCAGTCTCCCATCAAGTGTTCAACCTGAGCACAGACCAGAAATAGGTGGAGCTGCTGATGTCACAGCCCACCATGTTGCATGAAAAGACTGAGCATTCCTTGAAACCTTTAAAGAAAATGCCATCCAAACCCACGATTAGTGGTGCAGAGCACAAGTCTGTGGCAGGGGAGACCTGGGGTTAGTTCCTGTTTTGTCACAAGCTTCTGAGTCACCACAGGCAAGTACTTCCCTGCCTTTTACAGGTTTTAAACTACCACAAGTAGCTGTGAGTCTCATCCATTAATGCAAAAAGGAATGAAATGACTTGATAAGGACACCAAGTTAACCCTGTTAGACCCTATTCAAATTTACTTCAGGTTAGTAATAACTATCATTACACACTAAAAGAAACTGTTAAATTATTTAACAGCTCAGTTTTTATAGTCAGCAATCATCAGCCTTCAATCACTGTTTACTTTCAAACTCCTGCTCACATATGGATAACTGCCCTCTACACATTCCAGTATTTTGTACATCAAAGAGACAAACTATGGAGACATTGGTAACACCCTTCTCACTACTTCTATTGTAGCTAATCTGAAGGCCCTTCTGATTTTATGAAAAGTAAAGTAACCTTTCTTTAGAGGGATCCTTGTATTACCAAAAAAAAAAAATTCCCTCAGCCTTCTTTGTCAAGCTCAAAGTACCCAGATTTTCAAGCAAGTGATTTAAATTCATCAGAGTAAAAAAAAGCTCTTGCACAAGAGAATTACATGTTCTTTTACTGCCATTAAATTCTGATCAGGTACATCTCAAATGTCAAGTAAAATGCATTCACTATTTCACTTATTTGTATTGCTTGGGAATTGCTTAGTGGCATACAAAATTAAAATTCTATCATAAACACTCTGAAGTCAGGCCTGAGTCTGAGAAATTAAAACACAAGATACTATAAATGGCTTGGAAATGACAGGAGTAGACATATTTTTCTGCTACTTCATGTTCTCTTTATCTGCACTTTCAAAATTCACGAGCTATCACTGTCTTTCTCTGCAAAGTATTGTCCTCTCTTCTGTTATGTATACAAAATCAAAACTTGAGTCTGCTGCAGTGCTGAATCTAGAACACCAAATCTTAGCTGTGAATCACTGTCTAAAGCACAGTTGTAAAATCCAGTACTTTTTGGCCTTTTTCTTTTACATGAGTATTATAAAAATAGAATAGGTTGGAGGATCAAGCATTCAAAAAAATCTATAAAGTTTCATAGGCAACCTTAAGTCTACTTCCTCATTTGCACATTAAAGCACAGCCTTCAATGAAATAATCTTTTTCCCTACACTCACCTCCATTAGTTGAAGAGTACCTGAACATCCACAGAAGAATTATGATTGTACAAGGAAGGACAACTTTTTCTTAAACAGAACACCTGATTTTAAAACAAAACTGTTTAGGTCAGCAGCTGGTTTTAATATGAACAAAAGTGCTCTTAAAATTACTGCTTACCAGTGCAGTTTTGGAAGAATAGCTTCTATTATGGAATGTGTATTTTTTATCTGTAAAATTTACTTTCTAATAATTAGACTTGACCCAGCACAAAGCCACACTAACATTTCATGGCACACCATCAACATCTGCCAGCCAAATGATTCCCCAGTCACACCTGTGCAACCAGTCTCCAAATTACATCCTTAGTGCACTTGTGCAATCACACAGATATCGGCCACGGAGAAATGAACCCTACACAAATTAACTCCCAACTGTGTTGATGCCTTCATGCACAAAAAAGGGGAAAAATTTCTGTGAATGAAAGTCATTTTGTGACTCTAAAGACTTTCATATAAATACATGTGCATATATATTTCAAAATAAACAGTAATTCAGAAACCAAAATATTGGTTGACCAGAGAATTTTCACAACTTTTATAAGACAGCTCCAAACATGGACCTTGTGAGACAGAAAGGAGCAAGACTTAAGGTTCAAATACAGACAAAAGCAATCAACTTTAGAGGAATTTCTAAACTAGCTATAGTTAAACATGAGAAGTTTCTCTTTTACACCTTAAAGTGGGGTCATATAAGTATCAACACAAAAATGCATATCAAGCATGTTTAACACATGATTTCCAAAACAACATTAGGTACTTTAATTAGATTAAAATATAAAACTGTAGCAGATCCATGTTGGTTAAAAAAAAAAAAAGACAGAAGTAATGAGGTTTCAAAAAAAAAAAAAAATCAAGAGTCCATTTTTACAGAAAGGAGTTAGTCATTACCTTTCAAAGCAGCAACATGCCATGTTTTAAAGGTTCTTAAATATTTTAATAGCACTTTTAAGAAAACTGCTCAGTTACAGTATTTAAGAGCTTTCACACAGCACTACAAGAAAATGGTTTATCTATAGCACAAAGAATGACCCACCAGATACAGGCTCCATGACACTGGGCACACACACAGAGGATGCAGGAGTGTAATTCCACCATTTCCACAACAAAAAAGAGCAGGCTGCCTCCAAACTGAGTGGTTGTGCTGTCTGTTTCTTACCACTGGTTTTGTTTCTCTTTAAGGTAATGTATTCAACAAGGCCAGTCTTGCACAAGTACCTGAGCACCTCCCCTGGCACCCCAGGAAGCACCAAGCCCAAGTGGCAGTGGAGGACTCAGCCATCCTTTCTTAGCCCTAAGCCTGCCCTTACAGGGACCAGAGTGACAGAGGGTGACACCTCCTGCAGCAGGGCTGAACTCATGGTCTGTGCTGCCACAGCTGCCCTGGGCAGGGACTAGGGAACAGTTACCCTCTCCTCACAGGTGGGGAGCTTTCAGCTGAACTTGGGACTAAAACTGCTCCATTTCACATTCACACTGGTGGCAGCAACACTGCAAGTTAACACTGGCAGCCCAGCAGAAACTTTGTGGGATACCTTGGATGTGCCACAGCTTGTGCAGTGCCACATCTTCTATTATTGCTCATTTCCTAACACTGACGTGTTAACTAACAACTAACCACATATTTTAGGAATAACACCGACTTTTAAAAAAATCATAGGAAAAAAACCCTTTTAAACCTCACTTCAAACTAATACCTACATCACACTTCAGCATGAAGCAACTTGCACTAAGATTTACAAAACAGAAACCTTGTATTGCAGTTGTCATCCCCTTGTAAAATATAGAAGACATAACTTTCCCTCATGAAAGATGTGTAACACAGAGCAAACAGAAACAACAAAGATAAGCCTTTTAACACATGTACATTTCTAAGCTAGACACCAATTCTAGAAATTTTTATGCAATTTATTTTCAAGCTTTCCTTCCTGCAAGTTAACACCAAATTGCTTAAAAATACTCCTACACCAGTTAAAACCTTTGCACAATCCATACATTAGCAAAATTTAAAGAAGAATTTTCCTTCAACATACAATACATCCGAATATGTAGTTGAAAGTAACTCTTAAAAGTGTGGCACTTTAAAAGCTCCTCCTTGACAGCATTAAAAAAAAAAAACCCTTGAGAAGTGACTGTGGTCTTTCTTTGAAGACTAAATTACTTTTTGCTCTGTTCAGTACTATGAGCAAGAATTCTAGAAAAGAACCTTAAAATATTTAAAGACTTCATGCCACTGTGCTGGTTTTGCTTTGGGTAGAGTTCATTTTCTTTGCAGTGGCTGGGACAGGGCTGTGTTTTGGGTTGTGCTGGAAGCAGTGCTGATAAATACAGATGGTTTTGCTATTGCTGGGCAGCGCTTGCACACGGTCGAGGCCTTTCCTGCTTCTCACACCACCCCAGCAGTGGGGAGGCTGGGGGTGAACAACACCATGGGAGGGGACACAGGCAGGACAGGTGACCCCAGCTGACCAAAGGGATATTCCAGACCATCTGGCATCATGCTCAGTGTTTACAATTGGGGGGAAGAAGAGGAAGGGGGGATGTTTGGAGGGATGCCATTTGTCTGCCCAGGTAACCACCAAGCACGATGGAGCTCTGCTTTGCTGAGAATGGCTGAACACCTGCCTGCCTGCCCATGGGAAGTGGTGAAAGAATTCCTTGGCTTGCTTTGCCTGTGTGTGCAGCTCTTCCTTTACCTATTACACTGTCTTTATCTCAGTCCCCAAGTTTTTTTTTTTGCTTTTACTCTTGCAATTCTCTCCTTGATCCCGCAGGTGAGGAAGTGAGAGAGAGGCTGTGTGGTACTGAGCTGCCAGTCGGGGTTAAACCACCCCAGCCACACAAACCACACTTCAAAGAACTTCTCTTTCACTTTTAAGGAGTGGATGAGTAATTTTTTAAGCAGCCAGAGTTATCACTACACTCTCCTTGTTTTTCTTCATGTCCAGCAAGGTCACCAGTTGTTACAAGAAAAGATAAAAAACGTGTTTCTGGATAAGGCAAACCAAAAAGAAGGTCAGCAACCATCTATAGAGCAATTTACTGCACTTCTTGCCCTGGAATATATCCATGGTAATTTTATAATTCATTTTTCCAGGTTCAAGAGGACAAATGCAGATTTTATCATTTAAGTAACATTTTACTTCCTCCCTGAAAACACAGCCAACCTCACTTTTCATATTCAGCTTCTATAAAGAAAAACAACTTAAAATCAGAAGTGGACCATTTGGTTAGCTGTAATTATCTAGCACTTTATCTGATTAAAGTACTGTGGAATTAGTAACCAAATCTCTCATTATTCCTACGATAAGACAAAGAATCATCATTTTATACACTAGTGACTACACTACAGTCACTCAAACAGGCATATATTTGTAATAGTTGTCCTGGCCATTACAGAAACAGTTGGAATGCAGTTTGGATCAGAATTAGAATCCTTCTCTCTAGTGGCACAAAACTTAAAGACCATTAAATGGGACATTAATGCTGGGTTTTATCTTCCTTTACTCCCTTGTACAGTTTACAGCTGAACATACCCTGGGCATGATAGCAAACAACCCCAAGTCACTGACTTAGGGAGATTTTTGCTTACATGCATTTAAGTGCTAACAGAAAAATCTCAGGTAAACCTGAAGGTCAAGCTTACGGCAACAACACAGTATTTATGCGTATCTCCCAACTTCTAGCCCACAATGTGATACTGTACACAGAAAACACACAGCAAAACTGCATTTTTATCATGACACTGAACATTTAGGAAAGGAACAGTGCGTACACTTTGAAAAAGAGTCACCCACTTACAACATTTTTTTCTTATTAATGAAACATTCTTATTACTGAAAACATTTTATTAAGGTAACAGTATGTCTCTGTTGTGTATTTTGTCAAAGTAAAAAAAAAAATACACCAAACTAAAAACCTCTTACTATTTTTAAAATTACAACTAGTTTTCACTTTTCTTTTAATGCTGATTCCCTTCAAAAACCAAAGCAACAGAAAAGCAAAAAATCCAGTGAAAAAATCTGCATCTATAATGTTCACAACATTTCAGACTGTAAACTTTGGAGCCGAGATCCTGAGCTTCAGGCACCACGTGATGGCTGAGATCAACTAGAGCCTGCCAGCATCCTCACCTCAGTGCTGCTGCTCTCTGCAGCAGGTAGCACCAACAGCACCGAGCAGCAATTCAGGTAACCAGTCAGCAGCTGCAAACACGCTGCACACTCTGGCTTTCTGCAGGCTGGCTACATGCACTACCACTGCACAACTGAGTTCTTTGTAAGTGTCAAGAACTTCAAATATCATTGATTTACCTTGACTATTCTGCTTCAGTTTAGCTCCTAAGAATAAGAAAACCATTAAAGCAAAAAAGACACTAATAATCCATTTGGCAAAACCCAGTCCAGCATTTAAAGCTGACAGTTAAAAGAACACAAGCACTACTACAGAAGAAAAATAAAGCAAAGTGATTCTAACTTAAAATTAAGAACATCGTATTTCCAGTAGCAGTTGCATGCAGTCTTCCAGAATGTTTCATCTGAAGACCACAGTTCATAAAACTGTCCTACTTGATTTCTTTGACTCTTCAGACCAGAGTTGCTTCTCACATGAACATGCCCATGCTCCCCTTTTCCACATCAGAGGCAGTTGTCTGACACTGGAGCAGTATTTCCTTCTCAATTCACACTAAGCAAAGAGCAGCAACTCTACTCAAACCTAACTGTGAAAAGTACCCATGTTATTTAAAGCATTTACTTTCCTTAGTTCATACCTACTTGGCTGGAGCCACTGAATTTCTGAGCTAACTCCTCTACTACAGCCTAATTACACCATGGCATTAAAACCTTATCAACTGAAATGGCACATTAACAGTTAAGCTACTTCATGCACTTTCAAGTCAAAAGTGCATCATTTCATCAGGTTCAGAATTCTTGGGTCAAAACAGATTTCTAATATTTTATCACTGATGAATAGGTCTTATTCTTGTGCTTTCCTCTGATTTTTCACTGCTGTGAAAAGGGTTCAGGCTAGTCAAGAACATTAGTTTCCATTGAAATTAACCTAATTTCTAGCACTCGATTTCTACCTTAGGTATACTCCTCCAAGTTATATTCTGCAACAAATTAGTGGTCCAGAGATCCAAGCTTTACCCTAAACCTCTGCATTAGTGTACCTGTACTCCAGTAACTCAAATCTTCTTGCACACCAGCTTTATTAGATCAGGGTTGAGAAGAGTCCCTTCCATTTTCCCTCCCCCTCTGGAATGCACCGTGCTAGTCTCAGTTTAGAAGCGAGATAAACAGACAACTGAAACTATGTCCCGAGCGTGGAATATCCCATGTCCTTCATGACCCAGTCCAATTAGCTATGAGCTTCCTAACAGACACTCATGTGCCACGTTTAACAAACTAAATCACTTTATCTATTTATTTAGACTGTAAGTAGACTGTACATTATAGAGACAAGGCAATATTCACCCAGACTAGTTGAAAAAGAGGGTGCAAATATTGGAATTTGGAGAATATTGGAGAAATTGTATTAATATAAGCATAAAACAAAAGTACCACCAGCTCACCGCCGGAACAGAAACTTGGTTCTTCTCCTGAAGAAATACTCAGGATGCTTTGCCTTTCACTACAAACGCTGTTGTTTCCCGTCCTTTTAAAACCGTGGAGAAGGGGAAAGCACGAAGGTCCCCAGCCTTATAATTTTTAAGGGGAAGACGTAGGATGGGCAAAAATCTCCCTCCCTCTTTGCTCTCACCGGATTAGGTAAGAGAGAGCAGCCCTCCCGGTAATGTCAGCGAGGGGCACCAGCGGCCCATTTACCCCGGCAGCCGGTTCCTGCGGCGGCCGGGCCCGCCGGGAGCTCGCAGGGGCCAGGCCGCCTCCCGGGCCGCGCCGAGCCCGCGGCGCTCCCCGAGCACAAAGCGCGGCGGGGCCGAGGCCGAGCCCACAAAGGGGCAGCCCCGGGCCGGGCGGCGCAGGCCCGGGCCGGGCCGCCGCCTCCGCCTGCACACAATGGCCCGGCGGAAGGGCTCGGGGCCGCCGCTCCCCGCAGGCCCCGCCGCGCCCCGCTCCCCTGAGCCGCGGCCACCGCACAGCACCGCCCGCCCGGGCCGCGCTTAGGCCGCGCCGGGGCCTTGTCCCGAGGCCGCCCCGCGGCCGCGCCGGGGCCTCCCGCGGGCGGCGGCGGGGCCCGGGCGGGGGCTGAGGGCCGCGCCGGGCGAGCCGCTCCCGCTGCCCCTCGCGCTCCCCACGGCGCTCACCTGTGGGCGCCGGGCAGGGCGGGACCCGCTGAGGCGGCCTTGGCTCCCCCGATGGCGGCTCCGTGCGGGCCGACTGCGCTGCGCCGCTCCGGCCGAGACGCTCCGTGCGCGGCCCGAGCCCACCGCGCGCTCCCCGCCTCGCTCGCTCGCTCGCTCCCTGCGCCGCGGGCACGCGCCGGCTGCGCCCGAGCGATCCTGCCGCCGCCTCCGCGCGCGCGCGCTCCACGGGCGCGCTCCCGCCAGCGCCCCCCTCCCGCGCACGCGCACCCGCGGGCCGCGCTCTGCCCCGCGCCGGCCGCGAACAAAGGCCGCGCTGCCCCTGCGGCCTCCGGGCCCCGCTCCCGGCCCGGCCCGGCCCGGGCCTCTCACCTGAGCCGCCGGCGGGCCCCTCGCAGCCACCGAACCCCCGGCGCTGCCGCGGCCCCGCGGTGGTGCCGGCCCCGCCGTGCCCGGGCGGCGGGAGCGCCCCTGCTCTGGCAGCGAGGCTCGGGCACCGCGGCAGCCGCCGGGGCCACGCGGGGCTGTCACAAGGGCTCGCGATTGTGTGTTATAAAATGAAAGAGCCCGCAGAGGGGCCTCTCGCAGAGACGCCGCGAACGTCCAGCACGGGGGCATTCTGGTGGTTTTAATGGACTGCTAAAAACAAACCCCTCCTCCGGTCTCTGTTCAAAAGGCTTTGCATAATTCAGGTTAGGTCCCCATACAGCAATGCCCTAAATACAAATGTAACTTTCAGCATATAAACTGGATGGAATAAATGTAATTACCATTGTGCTTACATATGCTTTGTTGGATTAGGACCATGCTCATCTACTGAAGCTATTCAGAGGTTTGCCAGAGGAGAGACACTGTTTATGTCATTTTCAGTAAAATATTTAAAAATATGTATTTGCTATCTTATTTCCATTTTTTTGAATGACTGAAGCATTTTCTTGGCCAGTTTAATTGATTATCCAGATGGTTTTCAATATCCTCCTCGTTCCTTTTGATGACCAGTAAAGCACTTCTTTTTGTATAACATTCCTATGTTGAATCTGCCAAGTCTGCTCCTATTCAGAGAATTTCATGATTAATTTTAAGGCAGATTCTCAGAAATACATCACTGTAGTGATGCAGTGCAATATGTACCAAATGCACTCTTTAAGAATCCCCCCCAAGTATAGATAATATCAATTATTTATTGTCAGAGGATGGCCAACTACAAGAGTTTTAACTTCTTTGCACATAATTTCTCCCTGCATACCTTGTAGCTACGCAGTGGTTATTAAGTCTTTTGCTTTAAGTATTCATGAGGGGAGATACACATGGCAATGACTGCCAACTCATAGTTGGGCTGACTTATTGAATACTTAAAGAGATATGATTAAGTAAAGTATTATTTTTGTCCTGGATAGAAAGGACACAATCCTGAAGCAACGTATTTTCAATATTAAAGTTTTTTCCCTACCTTCAATTTTAGTACAGAGTAGGGCTAATCATTTGATGTATTTTTAACCATATGGAGGTCTATTCACCAGTGGGAGCTTCAGAAAAAGGCACTATCCTATAGAGAACAAAGAAAAAAGCAGCTATAATAGTAGGGGGTAGTATTTTTAGAGATGAGAACCACAATGCTTATCAGTTCCGATAATCTGTGTGGTTTTGTACAAAGTATCTATGTGGTTAACACTTTGATCCTGGAAACACACACTTTTGCTAAAAAAAGACAAGTTGGCGACCTCACGGTCCTGTATCAGATCGATGCATTGCTGCTTGGTCGGTATCAAACACCGGAGTACAAACAAACGCTTTTCCCTGAGTGAAACTAGTTTCTTGAGCACTTCTAATGGAATTTTCTCCTCTGACCTTGCCACAGGACCCTCCGAATTCATTCCCATGTTCCTGCTCCCCCCAATGCCTCCAGCTTGCCCACCTGCCTCGCCCGCAGTGCCACCACAGCTCACTCACGCCTGTGGCTGGAGGTGCTCCAGAGGGAACTCCCGGCACGGCTGCTGTGCTCACACCACTGCTCCCTCACCCAGCTCGCACCTCCCAGCTCCTCCAGCACACAGAGCCACCATCAGCACCACCACTTATCCCAGTTGTGCTCCACTGTTCATCATTACGTTTTGCAAGGAAGGTACAGGAGCTTCAGAGCCTTTGAGACTCGCTGCTCCCTCAGGCTGGGGTGTCATTGTCCTGCAGGGTCACGAGTTAGCAGCGAGGGCTGGCTGGAGCAGCCCCATGGCGAGGTGGCACAGGCTGCATCACTGCAGGAAACGAGGGCTAAAAGGGCTCAAAGATGCATCCTCTACTCCATACTCCTGCTCCAAGGTGGGATCAGCTATGCCTTTGTTGTCCCTACCAGATGTTTGTTCAAGCAGCTCATAAAAGTCCTCCCACAGCAGAAATGTTTAAACCTCTTCTGATGTTTGCCTGTCATTACATTTACATTGGTTCTCCCCATGATACATAATCTAAATCTCCCATTATCATTTCAGCTCATTCTTGACACACTTCTGTGAACACTGAAACATTTTTTTTTCACCTTCCTGTTTTTGAATACTTTCCTCTTCAGTACATTACATCAATTCCTTTCCATCTGTAGATCACCACTGCAAGGCCTCTGATCATTCTTGGTTTTGCTCTCTGCATACTCTGTAACTGCTTCTTTCCTTAGTTTTGAGCATAGTTCTGGCAACTGGGCACGGCCGTCCATCTGGGGCCTTTTTAGATGCTGAGGAATAAAGGCTGACTCTATGGGGAAGCCATTAAATTAGCAATATCTGTTAATATAATAATTTCAAACTGAAGTCAGTAGTTTTAACATCAAGTTTTACTAATTATTTATTTATGGACATTACTTTTGTGTACATTATTTACTAGAAATGTACCTACTGTCAGTGCAGAAGTGTATAATATTACTTTCCTTGAAGTTTTAGAGGTTTGTAGGCCTATAGTTTAATGGCATTACCGTGTTTCCTTACTTGACAATAATTTCTGTAAGTCTTCTGTTTCATTTTATGTAATAAAATACCATTTTTCTCCTCTAAACTTTGGACAGTATCCTCATTCTTACAAGGCCTATCATTTCACATTCACTTAGTAAAAGGGATAAACTGGTTCACATTATTTATATGAGTTACTGTAGCATTTTTTTACTAAGTTCATACATTATTAGAGTATACATGAATTTTGATGTGAAAAGTCATTGGTGATTATTTTATTCTTCTGTAAAACCCATTTTTGTCTCACAAATGAAGAAAGTGCCAGCAACACATAGCAGCATTCTCTTGAGATGAAACATAATTATCAGTGGATAAATTGGCTGCTCAAATTTTGTGTCTGGATTTGATTTCTTAGGCAGAAACACTGCTTCTGATCAAAGTAATACTCAGTCCTGGGAGCTAAATGCCTACGCCCTAAGCAAAGCACCCAAATATAAACTCATTTCTAAGCTTGTCTGTAACAACACTGAAGTGAGGAAAAATACACATGCTTAAGTGATTTTTCTACTTACAGCTTTTCAAAGTCTCTAAAAGTAATGAATTCATTTTTACCCACTGTCCTATTCTGACTACTTTTTTATTACATATCAAAATGAGAACATTGAGCCATTAAGAAAACTGAGTACAGAGTGTCCAATAAAACACACTTATTTTTGAGACTCACGTAATTGAAGTACCTGATGGTAACAGTACACTAATTAAAAATTAGTGATTGCACATATTACAGAAGGACATCTAAGATCTCTACTGATCTCTTCATTCTGCAGCAGGATGAGTTTGGGAGTGTTAATTTATATTATTCACTGCCCTGGCTGCTAAACATCAGTGTTCCCAAACAGTTTATTTAGGGACCTTCTGACAGCAAGAAAGGGAAAGAACAGCATGACTACTTAAAGCAGTTCATTAAAAAATAAATTTGTTTTTACAAGGAAACATTGATAGCTGTTTCATACGTGTACTTGAACTGCACTTTTTGCATAGTAATAAAAGTCTGAGCTAACAAGAGCTCCACAAAAAAGCAATTTTGGATACGTTGAATACCATCTGGTATAAACTGTTGAACTAAACCTAGTTTGTAAGAATGTAATGAACTTCTCTGAAACATTTGTGATATCCAACTCTTGACCTGCACAGCCTTGTGCATGCTCAGGATTGTGGTCACTATTAATTTTATTGATAAATACTTCACGTGACAGAAGTCTTGGGGATTCTTTCCTGCAAGGCTGCCTCTAACATCTGCAGTATTCAAGCAATTCCCTCAAATTTGGTTTCCACTAAAATAAGTGGAACAAGCAAATCTTTCAGTAGTAAGACCTAAACTTTCAGAAGGCAAATAGAATCCCAGCTTTAGTATTTTAAATAATAAATGTTTCATTTTGAAGCTCATGTTACGTTTGACTCATTTGATTTGGTGGTCTTGATGTACCAGCTGAGGTCATTGGGCTCCACAGAAATATTTGTGATTTGCTTATTTCTAGGCAATTATTACCTTGCTGTTTTCGGAGGGAAGCAAGTGACTGTGTGCCAGTATGGGTGACATAATTAATGTAAATTCTGCTTTAAAACAAGCTCTGATTTTCAAGGCAGCAGAAGTACACTCAGCCGCAGAAAGAGCCAGCCCCAGCATTGCCCTCCTGAGGATCAGTATGAATCCAAGGAGAGGCTGAGGACCACAGAGTTATTTTGCAAAAATCGGTAACTAGTCATTAGACAAGATAGAATTCCAATCAGCCCTGGCCTATTTTAGATTCCAGATAACCAAATTTAAAAGCCTTTAAAACCAATTAAAATCTGAATCATCCAGATCTTGCTATGTAAATATGCAGTCTTCATTTTAATTCTTTTGAGTGAAAAATGAGATGTGTAATTACATAGCACTATATAGCATTGGAGAAACTCATGTAGCACATGATGCTATGTACAAATCGGTTCATAACTACATGACAATTCATTCAGCCAACTACAGCATAAAAACTGATTTTAAAATAGTGAGAACCATATATAATAACTTTTCCAGTTTTGAAATTTTCATGTCTGTAAGGTTGAACAAAGGTTTTTTGAGGATTTTCTTTTGGTGAGCTTCTTGGGAGGTTATGGCTGGGTGGAAGAAATTAGTCTTGCACCATGCTATGAAGAACAACAATACTGGCCAGTCATATGTAATTAGAAACAATAGAAAGTAATAAGTCATCCATTAAACAGGTTGTTTTTTTGGTGGATATTTTTTGTTGTTGTTTTAAATCTGGGACTATTACCATATGTGAATTGCTTTGACAGATGATCTCTATATACAAATAATCAGGTGCCAGCTAAAGCCTGAACATTATATAAAAAGTTCCGTACCAAAGTCAACACATCCTTAGTTTAATACAGAAACAAACACTTGCAGCTGGCACAAATAAGTGATTTTACTGAGGCATAGTCCCATACCAAGCACATTTAAGGTAGTTGTTCTCTAAATTCTTACAAGTTGTTTCATTATACTGTTACTCATTGTTCAGGCAAAGAGCCAACATTTTGAGTCTTCCTAAAATGAGAGACCTCTATAGGATTTAGGTATGTCTTTGTCATAAGCCTATTTATGAAATATGCCATGAACACATTGGAGAGAAAAAGAAAGTGGCATCGCTCTCCTTGCTTACAAATCCCATTTCTGCTTTTGTGAAATACCTCTGACAGAGGCCAATGGCTTCTCTTCAAGTTTTCTGATGAGAAAACACTCACTAATCCCCACTTCTGTACTTGCAACCAGTCTCCCAAGGCACATGATTAACACCTTGCTCAGATCCTGCCACGTCTACCAGCTCCTACTGGTTCCAGCTCTCTCAGTACACATAAATGTTTCATTGTTCTCCTCCTCAGCCTTTACTTATTGACTGTACTCAGGCCCGTGACTGAGCACAGGCACAAGCATTCTCCAGAAAAAGAGCATTTTGAGAACACCTCCAAAGAAAATGGTCATGCTTCCACTCTTTTTTCCTCTTTTCTTCCTCTGTCCATACAAACTGGGACAAAAAGTCTCCTGGTTTTCATTTTCTGCATGAATCAGTAAGAATGGGAGCACTACCATGGGGAAGCCTGGACAAAGAAGAAAGGTTTGCATTCAGCTTTCATTGAAGGGTGACTGGACAGGTTTGAATTTTCCTGTTGTTGGTAATTTTTCAGGAGTGTTCTCATGGTCACCAAGCTACAAATGCAGCAAGATCATACAGTACAGTGAGGGTCAACTTTATTCCCATTCCTATTTCTGTTTAAAATAGCTTTTAAAAACATCATCAATGTCAATGAAGACTTATCACCAGAAATACATCAGCAAATCATGTACTGGATGACTATAACACCTTACATTAGGTGTTCTGGGAACAGTGCAAAGTAAGGATATGTATTGTCAGGTATCCTTTGCCATTCAACATTCCTGTTAATTTTACTGGGAGACAGTCCAAGCAGACACCACAGGGTGTAATGAGGATTATAAAATTGGAGTAGGTGAAGCACTGAAGAAGCTACCGGCCTCAAAGAAATCTGATTACATGCATTATCCCTGACACTTCTGATTTACCAGAGAAGGGGGAAAATTACAAGAGATAAGATTCTGTTTTTCACACCTGAGTACAGAGAAAGCTCGAGGCATTATAATGTTCTTTGATATAAATGCCTAATTCATACTGCACACGTCTTTTTTCCTTCCTACTGTCATATCATTTACCATTGTGGCACCTCTGTTTCCAGCCTCCCCATAGATTGCTGGTGCTGCACATGAAAGATTTTGAGGCACAGGCTTCTTTTTATTCAACAAGGCTGTTTTAACAATGTTGTAAGAAAAAGGGAAAAAATAATTAAAACAGTCTGTTTTGCAACAGCATGATTAAAAAAATGTAAGATGACAAGAAAAGGTTCACCATCCTAATTGGAATGGTGACACTAACCATCAATAATGGCACCACAGTTTTCCCTACTGAAGATGTTGGGATTTTAATTCCTGTTACTGCCTGTTGGTTTGGGTTTTGGGGATGGGTTTTTTTCTCTCAGTTGCATGGAGAGGACAGCTCCCTGGCCGAGGTGAAAGGCTTTTGTGAAATTATTAGACTTGATTCATTAAAGATTAGGCATTTACAGCAAAGTAAGCCCAAAATCGAATGTAAAATCTCTTTGGTAGTTATAAATAAATCCATATTTCTTTTGATTATTTTGCACATTTGCTTAAAATGAAAAGCTCTTGGGAAGATCACACATTTGCAGAGCTGCCTGAGAGAAAATTTATAGCTTGTCAGCTGCATAAAGATATCATCTTCCAAAGTATTTTTGGGTGACATGGTAACAACATTCAATAAGATATTAAACAGAAATCCTTTGCAAGCTGTGCCTGTGTGCACTGTGATACTGCTAAAAACTTTATTTCTCTCTAAATAGAAGAAAGCAAGTACATCATTTGAACATCTGCACAGTGAAACACACATCCTTTTTCATAATTATGGAGCAAATTCTGTCCTGGCTGGCCCAGCGGGGATAAGGAGAAGCACTGCACAGTGCATTTGTTACCACAGGGATCCTGCAGACAGGATTGGATTCCAGCAGGCACACCCCAGGGAGGCACTTTAAGACATGATAAAATACTACAGCCCTGTCTGCCTGCTTGGCCTTAGATACAGTACCAGGGAAACCTGCAATAGCACCATCTTCTTATTTTGAATAATATGCCACTGAAGCTATAGCTTATCAAGCAGAGATCTGCACAGTCTCAATCTTCCTATTTCTTAATACATTATTGTAACATATGCTTCCTTCAAAATTTTGAAAAGAGTGCTAATGCAAAAATCCCTGGTTAGTTTAGAAGAGATTAAGCTCCAGGACTTGGGAATTTCTTGCTGCAGAGCTATTCGTGCTGTTGGCCATCCTACACATTCAGAAAGTTTGGATGGGTGGTAAATGGCAATAAAATCAATCCTCTCTGTATGTATTCTAAACTACACTATTCAGGGACAAATCTCAAACAAAGTAACTCCAATAGTTTCAACAAACATGTCCCTTTAGTCGTCACATTACAGACAATAATTTTCACAATCAATGAACTTCATCCATGAGCTTCCAATAAATGGTCCTTAGAAGAGTATTACAATGGGAAGGTCTGGAATGTGACCTATCCTGGTAACTAACCACAGCAGAATCTTCTCCAGCTGCACATCAAAGCAGCTCTAAAACTGCTTTTAGCAAGGAATTAGAGTTCATTCAGAAAATCCAACTATTTTACCCTATCAAATTTCTCCTCATTGTTGACTGTAGAGTTCCTACAGGGCTGCATCCAAAGTTTTGGGGTTTTGTCGTGGGTTTTTTTTTGTTTTTTTTTTTTTTTTTTTGAGGCAGAGATAAATTTTAGTATATTCCTGGAAAACAGGAATTAACTTCTACTAAATCTGTCACCTCTCCTCCTTTCTGATTTGATTTTGACAATTTAGTGTCCTTTTACAATGGTTGCTCTATCTGCAATTGTTTTATTCCACTAATCTGGTTCAAATTTTTGAATTGGGCATTGTGTTTTTCAAAGTTGCAAATCTTCCTTTTTCTTTTTAGCTGGGAAGTCTGTTTATAAACTACTTTAAGCCATGTCCACTTCACCTTTTTCCTCCTTTTTTTAGATGGTGTTTATCATAAGCTCTCAGTTTTATTGTCACCTTCCTGATTGCTGTCTACCATTTAGACATTGAAAAGCAAAAGGGTATCTGGAGTTTCCATCAAGGAGAAGGTACCCCCTGGGAATGAAAAACAACCCCTGGCTGCTGCATCTGCTGAATTCTAATGGAAATGAATTTAATCTAGTTAGAGGATAGACATTGGGGCTTATTAGTGCCAGAGGCCTTCTGAATGGTGTACCTGCTTATCATAAATCCTCACAAACTATTTTAAATTTCATTTATCTTTGTAGCTTTCTAGTTCTGTGCCTTTGTTATAACATGGTGCTTAACGAAACTGTAACAAAACCCTTCTTACTATGCAAAACCTTTTTCAATGTGATTTTTTACAGTATAAACTAAAACCAACACAAATAGGTGCAGCTTGTTGGGGAAGTTCCTGTTTATGTCAGTACCACTAAATACAAGGTCCCAGCAGTCTAAGCTTGTATGTGTGAAGCCCACAACCATGTTTAAAATACTGTCCCCAAAACCCACTTACCCCAAAGAGGATGGTGACAGGACTGTATCCTAGGAAGGAGATAAATCTCTGCACATTATCAAATTAAGCAGCGAGGTTATCAATTGCTGATGGAGGAAAAAGCAACCAATTCTTGGTCTGAGTGAGACCCTTTCCTAAGTTATTCCCAGCTTTTCATGTTTTTACCTTGAACTTTGAAATGCATTTGCAGTGAGACCAAGATGTAAAGATGTGATCTGACTTAGCACAGTTAAAACACTAAACAGTAACTAATTTCAGCCAGTAGCCAGTAGGCAAAGAAATGCTGGTGTCTCTGCCTTTCAAACTGATTGCTGTATGATGGGGTTTTTTGGTTCACCAGCAGAGCCTAGCTTAGACCAAGTGCTGTAATACATATTATTACTCATACAGACAAGTTACAAGGCTAATCTAAAAAAAATATCATTTGCTGTTTTGGAGATCTGACAGATGTTATTTCCTACATCAAAAGGATTATGTTATCTACAACATAAACTATGAGTAATGTATGCTTTACACTATATTAGCAGTCTACCAAGTTTCATCTAGACAAGCATAACCTGGAAATGCTCTGATATGTCTCCTTTTGCACATATTTAATAAAACATTACCAATCTTCCATACTCTAGGATACCCCAAATTCAGACAATTAACAAGAAAAGCAAAATAGGACCTAAAATTCTATGTCTCCATTTCCATCAGCAGATTCTGTGCAGCCTGGGGGAAGTTGGAATAGCCCCTGCACCTCCTAATTGCAATTTTTGTCTTCATGTGTGCATAAAAAAGGAGACTGGTATATTTGATTTGCTCTCCTTGCAGTACCTACAAAAGGACTATGAAAAATCCAACTCCTCATGACAGTAATTCATGGAGTAACCCTTTTGGACAACCAGGACATTAGAATGCTGATGGGCACTTATCCTTCTGATGTCACAGAAGTTACCTACGAGCAAACCCCCTGGCTAAGATGTACATACTCAGCCCACACAGCCCTCAGTTTTTGTGATGGAACACTGAATTTAGTTCTTTCTACTATACAGACTGCAACTTCTTCAAATTACAAGACACTAAAATGTATTTGGTAAAAATATGCAATTGGATTTTCAGATGTCTTTGATCATAGATCCCTTTACATATCCTTAACAGTATCAATGCCTGTTTAGCGCTAGCCTAAATTACATAGGTGATGCTTTGTTTATTAAATGCACCATGCCTGTGAATTCTAATCACAAGCCAGGGCTTCAGTGTGCCAGTTGTTCAATGCATATAAAATTAGGAGAACACTCCTGTCCCACACATACTTTTGTCTAAGATGGGGAAGTGAAAAGAGAATACAGACAAAAGAAAGTAGCAGGACCAGAAAAAGCAAGCAATATAGGAAGTGGTACAATATGTGACATCCTGATACTTATCTTTTGTTCTGTAGGCATGACAAAAAAAAAGGTTTGCTGGGATTTGAATGAAAACAACAGATTTGCAGGTTTGCAAAACCCTCATTCAAAGCATGAGGAGGGGCATAAGAAAAACATGAGCATTTGAATTGAGTAACTAAAAAGGCATCGATCCTACTGTGCTGAGGTTATTGGAAAAAGGATTTAACCATTCAGTACCACTGAGAGTTGGCAGACATTAACAGAGGGGCTGTGAATGGATCTGAGAAGGAGCATGGTTTGTTTGCTTGGTGCAATATGCAGAACAGAAGCACATTACCTCAGAAAGGGATCATGTTCTCCAAGTCACTATCTAGGAAGAAAATCCCAATTTTAGCAAGACAGGCATCAGCAGAGGGAAGTATCAGAATGTTCATATATATGAACATTTACTATGTTCATACATGTTCGTTTATATGAAGCACAGATATAGAATCTTAGAAATACAATTGTTTTTTTTTATGCCTCACCTACTGTATTTGTTGAGAAGTGCTGAATTATAGTACTAAGAATCAATCCTCAGTGTGGTTTTGGAAAACATTTCACATTTGACAGCTACAAGTTCAAACAGAAGAATCCCCTGGCATCACCACTGGCTTACACACAGACTCACTTACACACTCTCCATTTTTCATGAGGTGCCCACATCAGCCATGTAACATCTCTTACAGGGAAACCCTACTGGGTCTTCTTCACTGTTTTTTACTAAGATAAGGCTTCTGTTTCTTGTTCTACTATTTCCTCTTTGTTACTTTCTATCCAGAGGCACAGGAGAATATCTGCTGCCTTCACTGTATTGCTCTGCTGGCTGGAAGGAGTAATTTTCATGCTTGGTGTATGAAAGACCTTCCTTAACAGAGACACATTTTAGCAGGAAGATCTCTCTCTGGTTTGGGAAAAGATTAGGATATTTCTTCTGGTGTATCTCTGGCCTCATGAAGAAACTGTGTGAGGCCTTGCCCATTCCCTGAGTGTCTCAGCCTGAGTTTCATCTTCCAAAGAAGCAGACCTTCATATGCCTCATGCTTCTGTATAAACACAATGTATGTAATTGTCAAAACCTTATAAAGCTTATAAAAGGCTCTCAAATTCCCATGCTACTAGAACTCTGTGAATGGCAGGAAAGATCTGTACCCTGTTTATGCTGTGGGAGCACAGCCCTTTACTGTCCACAGCCCTTTACTGTCTGCACGCCAGACAAGCAGAAAGATCTGGGGAATGAGCATGAAGAGCTGAGCTATAGCCAGCTGCATCTCCCAGGTTAGTTCATACAGTGCATTTAAAATGAAGAGTTTTGCCCCTCTGATGGTGGTGCATTGGTAGAGAAAAAGCTGCATGGATATTCTGCATCCTATTTAAAATTTCATGGAGGGAGTGGAAACTGCTCCCATAATTCTTTTGCACAGATCTGCCAGCATTCTGAGCTATAATTCATGGAAAATCTCCCATAGGTTTCAGTAGTTGGTAGAGGAGGACTGAAAGTGTTAAGCTATTTTACAATTTTCCTCTGTAGTTTTGGGCAGTGACCCTGTTTATCCTCCATCAACACAGGTGCAATTTGCCAGGCATCAGATCTTCAAGGAGCTCCCCTGGTACTTGTTGACAGTCCTCAGGAAAAATTGTATTGTGTTATATTCCTTTAGTGAAACGTGGGCAGGGTGACTGCTCCAAACCTTTTCCATTTCTGGAGAATTTCTAACAAAGCCTGTGTTGGAGTCTCCATAGCTTTAGTGATTTGAGCCTAACAGGCAGAATAATTGCTCAAGCCTTTGAATTTCTCAGCTGGAAAGAGATTGCTACCTGTAATTTAATTGATTAACTGTGCACATACCCTTAATTCTCTACAGGAATGAAGTAAAGGATAAAAAAGGGAATAATATAATTTAAAGCCATGCATTTAAGTGGTTATGAATTAACTTGCTCAGGTACTGCATAATCCATCATATTTTTCTTCTCTTTTCCTCAGCATTTTACTGAAAAGCTTGACTAAATAAAAGGGAAACAGGGACAACTTGTGAAGAAATAGAAAGGACCATTGACACATATATCTGGATATCACAGCAGGAACTGAAAATCATCATCAGCATCCAGGTATTCACTTTACTAACCTTAATATGTCAAGTTCCAGTTTGGAGAATGGTGTATGAGAATCTACACAGTCAGAAGGCACTTTCTAAACTGAAGCAAGACATGGTACAGGACAGAAGAGGGAGAGTGCCTGGTCTGAGACCTCTGTTCAAGGTGATGCAAATCTGCATTAGGTTCATCTCTTGAGGAACAGAGAGCAGTGAGAGCATCTTTGCCTCTTGCCTAGAGCATAACTTAAACGGGAAAGTAATACCCTTAAAAACACAATTGAAGAACTTACAAATGATTACATAATAAGGTTTTGGACTTTATATAACCTGAATGTGGTCTCCTTTCTAGTGACCACAATCTAATTTCATCCACAGTAAGATCTGAAATAATTTAATTATTAGAGAAGTAAAATATACTGCACATCTGCAAATTAATCATGGAGGATGGAGGGAATGTTTTATATACCTCACACAGGAAGATGAGATTATGGTAAATGCAATCACTTCCCACTCTAGTGAATAGATTCTCCATTTTAACAGATCCAGAGCTTTCTGATTCCATTGTGGAACAATGGAACAGCTCACAATACAAATGAGTAACTTCTCGGGTAACTGCTCAGTGGTGTTTCAAAGAACATGTCTGTCATACCAACAAATTCATCCCACACATGATGGCCGTAACATAAATCTTTAAATATAAGTCAGAGTTTTCCCATGCAGGAACAAAAGGGATCCTCTCTCAAGCCTTCAGGGGAGTGTGGGGGCAGCATCTATCTTGACAAAGACTTTGTGAGTGTTATATTCCTTTCTAACCTCTTTATTTCACTGTCTGTATTGATTTGTTATAATTAACATCCTTCTCTCTCTCTCAGTAATCAAGTGATATGTGAACATCTCATATCCTGTAATTAATATATCGCTCTATAATAGGAATTTATAAGATTGCCAATGTTTGTATTGCAATCCAGAGTACAAAAAATGCCTGCAAGTGAACTTGCTCTGCCCATCTCTCATCAAAATCTCTGAATCACTTCTCATAGTTCTGATTTTCCCCCAAAATACAACTTGTACATCTCCTGTATTTTTCCAGCATTCTTTTCTCAAGGGGCAGGAGGTGTCAAGGGTTCAAACTGTAAGCCAGGATAGATTCAAATCTGCCATGCAGGAACACCTAATCTCACAGCACCGTACAAAGCAGAAATACTCAGCTGTGTTATGATACAGATAACCTTGCCCATTGTTTCCCACAGAAAGTACAACGGTTTGTTTAACCCAAATATAACAATATCAAAAGCATATTTCCACATTTTACATGTCAGACTGAAGAATATCGAAATAATAACAATAAAAATGTTCAAGATAAAAGGTAATTTAATTTTAAAATGTATTTCATGTACTTTGACATGATCTAGGAAACTAACTATAATAAAAGAACTAAACAGGTTTATTTACACAGTGATATGCTGCCAACAAGTGTTGGATATGAAGGCCAGAAGTCAAGTTCCAATCTTCTGAGTCAAATCCACAATGGAAAACAATGTCACCACTTCACATTTTCTGGAAACATTGTCTGTCATTTTTGCAACCCATTTGTCAGCACTCCATCAAGCTCCTGCCACACCATAATGAACTGCTAGCTACCTCTGATTATTCACTATTATTTATGTAAGATCTTGCTCTATTTGGCTAGGTTATTTTGGAGCATCATTAGCCAAGATTACATCATTAGTGAAGATTTAGCCCTGGCAAGACTAGGTCAATTAAGAAAGAAAGGCTGAGCAGTTACACTATATAGTATTTTGCAAGTTCTATTAGCTATACTTCAACACTTAGTACAACCAGGATTTTATATTTCAGTGGTATGACAAGAAAACTGATTATCAACAAACATACACTCTATGAGCAGTTAAACCAATCAAGTCCAGGGTCTGGACTGGATTGGAATTTAAGCGTTTGTGCCATCTGATCACTTACTGTCACAAATACAATAAGGAAACATCCTACCGTCACCACTTTGCTGGAAACAGGACAGTGGTGAGAAAGCTGCCAATTTGAGCAGCAGGTGGAAGGGGGCAAGATCTCATAAAACTCATTTAACTGGAAAGAGAAGCTGAGTAAATATCAGGTCCTAATCTATTACACCATCAAGATTATTGTTATTGTGAATCAGGATTTAAGAAGAGCGATGATATTTATCAGTCTGGATATTACATGATTTCTAGCAAGTATGAAGACAATATAAACTGAAAGTTAGTGATGAGATTGAACACGTTAACATGAAATGCTTAATAAATAAATGTATTCAATACATTCTGCTCATATCACCAACTGCAGACAGCTGTATAATGTGATACACACAGGATAAAAATGAGAACGATGAGAATGCCTGCTATCTTTAACACTCTGTGCTTCTACAGGCCACTGCAGAGGAAGCTTAAAGCCTAGAATTTACTTAGATGTATTTTTCAGAGATTTTAGGACTTCCAGATGTTGCCAGAACACCTTTAATTTCTCTTGAAATATATATGCCAACTGTGCTTCAATTGCTGCGTTATGTTTTCCACCATTCTTCCCCTGCTGGCCTTGCACTCCCCTCAGAGAACCTGAGCTTAGCCTGCTGCAGCCATTAAACTGATCTTGACCCATGCCAGGGGCCAGAAAAGCTGAATACACAGCCTACTTTAATTTCTTTATACTCAGCTTGTGTAGAAGGTCAGCATGCAGAGTATGGGTGGGTCAGAGCCCACTGACACGGGCAGAAATGTTATGCAGGTGCCCAGGGATGGAAGTTTGCACAGGAAGTTGCAATTCCAGTTTATGTATCAGGGAAAGGTCACACACAGCAGAAGTCCCTCCCATTGGTTTGGCTGACCCTAAGGAATAGACTGGGTAAAAGATGGTGGAACCACACCTGCTTTCTTCCTCCACTTTGCTTTCAAGAGCAACATAGTGTAGGAACAGAGAGAACCTGGGCATTGGGATCACTTGTGTGTCAGCATGGCCACACCCCCCAAGCTGCATCCTGCTTTCTAAATTCTGTCCCAAATCACAGCAAAAGCTCTGCCCATCCCACTTACCATCTTGTCTGAGTAGATCCTACTCTATATGTTTTACCTTCAGAACTTTAAAATTCTGTATTTCAGCCACCTTCCTTCTCCTCAGCATTTGTTCCAAGGAATATCAGGACAGTTTGCTTCAAAGAAGGGTTATATTTATATGATGCCTAATAAATGGCATATAACATTAAGGTTCTTCCCAATACATTCTTTCTCAGGAACTGATAGATCTCCCTTAATATTTCATTTTGCAGAACAGTAGAATATGTCCTGCCCTCTCTAGTACACGTGTTTATTAATATTTCCTTTTGAACTCACATACTCAGGAGGGAGTTTCCCAAAGGAAGGCCTTCCAAATAGTGTTCCATGTCAACTTATGACCCTGAAGCAAACTAGCTGACATGCCAGTATCTTCCAAGGGTGACATATCTATTCCCCTGATATATGAGCACCTTGAACTCAATGCCATGTAGTCCAAATTGCAGAGGTAACTAGATCATGATGCAATTCTGCTGATTTACTGGGATTGCATGGAAGGGTATTTGGTTTATGGAACTCAGTGATGTGTTCATCTCTATTTTGAAATTCTACTGAAGAAAGACAAACCCCCCAAGATTGCCTGATTAATTCTATGTCTTCCACCCCGCCTCCACTGCCAATACTTTGAGAGATGTTAGTTTTAAAACCAAAAATCTGCGGCATGTCATGTAGATGCTACCTCTTCAAAGGGATATGTTTCTTGTACTTTCAGTTTTAATACTACTGCCATCTTCTAAATACCTGCTTTCCTCTGAAATGGTGACCTTTTCCTCCTCTTTCTGTTTCTACCCTATGTAACTTCCTAAGTTACATAGATAAGGACAGAGTATAATTACAGTGCAGGTGTTAGAATCTAGCCTTTTATATATACAGCACTGATGGATAACATCAATATTCAGTAATATCATCTCCTGAGGAACTCAGCAGCACACTTGCAGTCCCACCAAGGTCAGTGAACATGCAGGAAAACAGCATTTGTTCTATAACACAATTGTCCCCACTATGCATAATTAATCATTCTTACAAGAGCCGCTCAGTTTTCTTCAAACAAACTTTAGTAGGATTTGCTGATTCTCCAGAAGTCTTACAGATACTGTACAAAACTTTCACTACTGCCAAGTGGTAGAAAAGGTGAAGAAAATTCTGATACCAGAGAAGAATTAAAAGGAGTGCTTTATAGAAATAAAGTAAGAGCCAATAATCTTTAATTACAGAAAGGAAAAGCTATAATGGCATAGAGTCTTGCAAAATTTTTTCCCCTCTAGCAGGAGTTGAAAACACAATTCAGTCAGTGGGGAAGGACCATTAGTATCCCAGCTTTGCTGCTCACAGCAGTAGAGGAAGTGACTGGTTTTGACTGGACAGTGGATAAAACTAGGAGCACAGGGATCTGAATGTGGAATTTGATTTCTTTTATATTCACTTTAATTTTCTGAATTAAGTCTCTGCTGCAGCAAGTTAAAAATATTGTTGAGATTAAATTTAGAAAATTAAGTGAATGTGCATATTTATATTTTTGAGCAATTTTCATGGGGTAATATAAAACAGCTGAAAGCAGGAATTTCTGTGTGAGGCACACATTCCTATCATTGGTGGTTAAAATCTCAAATCTCATTGGGGCTTTCCTCTGCTGAATTCAAAACACTGTCACTGATGACCCCACTGTTCCTCACCATGGACCAAAAGTCACACACAAATAGGGTTTTAACACGCTCTGCTGGCCAGGTCAAACCCTTTGCAAAGGCATTATGGTATTAGCCTGTCGATTGTTCCTGTATTATTTGTCCAATTTCTGTTAATGCTGCATGAGTACTGGGAAGGGAGAGGACAAGGAAGTGTGACCAGAGCTGGTGCATCTGGAGCCCCCCATTTTCACAGAAACTCTAAAAATATTTAAACTTTTATATGAAAGACATGCTGCCTTATTCTTGTGACAAAACCAGCAGCAAATGCTTTGCTCAGTCACAGAAAGAGAACGACTTGGGTCCGATACCCTTTTCAAAGCAGGTGCAATTAGATCTGGTGGAACTGGGCTTTATTCTGCCCAGTTCTCCAAGGACAAAGATCTCATGACTTCTCTGGTCATCTGTTCCAGTGTTTGAACACCCTCACAATGAAAACACTTCCTGTGTAACTGAAATTTACTGTGATCCAGTTCACATGCTTTGTCTCTCATCCTATAGCTCTGCACCCATGGGAAGAGTCACCCTCTGCACTTTTGTATTAAACACATGAAGAGAGCAATAAGGCTTCCCCTTCACTTTCTCTCCTCCAGGTTCAAATAATCAAATTTTCTCAGCCTCTCCTACTGTACCATGTACTTCAATCCCCTGGTTATCTTAGTGGTCTTTTGCTGAATTAACTCCAGTATAAAAATGTCTTTCTGGTGCTACAGAGCCATTAAGAAGTGCTCACGTACCAGACAGTTGCATCTCAGTTAAACGATTGTAGAGGTTTGAAACTCTCTCAAAAGTAGCCATAAAATATTTTACAAGTGGATCATAAACTGTCATACTTTTGCATTTCATCTGCCCCATATTGCACAAAGCTTTTACACACTACAATATACATTATTTAATATATATCAATACCAGAAGCTGTCAAACTTCTGTTTTCTAAAATTTTTCTGCTGGAATTAGGAACTGGAATCTAGGACACTTCCTGCGTAAGCTTTACCTTCACTCACAGCACAAAGAAATATTAACAAGGACATTGGGACTTTGAAAAGTGTCACAGCTTGGCTGTCCTAGATTTGAAAAGGAAATAGCAATGCAGTGTCTGCTGCATCGAGCCTGGCTCCTGGGAGCCAGAGGGAAAGCAGATGAAAAGCAACTTTTTTTTTTTTTTTTTAATGACAGCACAGGTTTCTAAATTTAAACCTCCAAACAGAGAGATCTTACAATGATCTTAAAGTGATACCTTAACCCACTTTTAGAAACAATGATGTTTTTCAAAGTGCTACTCATATATAGAAAAATAACAGCATGGGGATTACGTCACCTCAAAAATACATAAGAGGATAGAGGATAATCAAGGATTCTGTGCTTCAAAAAGAAAGTTGGTGCAAAGATCAGCCTTCTCTGGGTTAATATTGACAAAAGCCAAATGAACCAAAGTTTCTCCTGCTCCCAGCAAACCTGGCAAAGCACAGTTCCGAAGGGGCACATGCCAGCAGAGGGGAGAGGCTGCAGCAGCCTCACGTGAGCAAGGCTGGAGCAAACACTGCTTCATCCCGAGAAAACCCTGCACAGATCCCTCTGTAATCCTGCACCTGCATCTGTCTGAGACCAGCAGAATGCCTGACATTTTCTCCAGCTGATTTCCTACAGCACTCGGAGTATCTCCATAGCTCCAGCAGCCAGCCAGGTCACACACAATAAATAAATCAGGAGCCTGCTAAAATGTGCACTCAGCCAGAAACAGAGCTTTCAAACAGTTTCGTGGGTTTCTTTGGTTTGGGTTTTTTTTAACCAATAGGTACCTGGAGGCAAACTGGGGACTGAAGACCTCTCCTAAATCCCTTATCAAATTGATGACTAGATTACTCAGATATATTAGCTTGCATTGTACACAAGCCACAAAGTCTTTGACCTCATTTAAGCGACTGAAAAAACAGAGACACAAAAACGGCAGCAAAAAACATATTTAAAATTAGACACTGAGCTATTCAGACATCATGTGCTAAATACTGTTTTATTCACTGTCAGGGAGGGAGTGCTGGAATCAGGAAGTTCCATAAGACCTGAAAATGACAGTGGCTTGTGTAGTGAGAAGGAAGTGAGAACTAATCCAGTGAGCTCCTCAGTCTGTCTATGGGCAACAAAATTCTTTATGTTTGCTTTTTGCAAGACCCTGTGCAGAGTTTCAGCTCACATGTAAAACTGAGTCTTCTCTGCCCCTGGCAGAGCACCAAGGCTACAGCTTTACAGTGACAAGACTCACAGAACTCCTGCAAACTCCCTGTATGAAAAGTTACACCTTGGGTAGAAGCAAGTGACCTTTGTTGAAAGTCAAAGCAGTGTAAACAGAAGTGTTGTCTTTCCATGACAAGTACTTGCATGACTCGGGCAATCCCCTGAACTGAGGAATTCAAGTACCTTTACAAAATACAGGGAAGCACGACTATAGCTGGAAATGACTTGACTTGCAAAGAATCTCTGACTGTTGGTTCTTTTTCCATTTGAACTTAAGGAAACAATCAGAAATGTTGCAACTTCCACCATTTTGTGCAGTGGTTCAAGAACAGCCAGCTCTCTGTCACCAATAATGTTGTAGGATTTTCTGCCATGGTATTGCCAGGCAGCTGTCACATTCAAATCTCACTATTGTAGCAGTTGGTGTTGTTTTCTTCAGCTTATATTTAGTGCTTGTTTGCATTCTTATTTTCTACCCTTAACTTTTGGGGTTTACCCTTAACTTTTAGGGGAATAAAATGTTAGTGGCATATGTAGTATTCCAAACTTTTGCTATGGATGCTGATCAATATGATTGGTGGAGGTTCTATACCATATAATGGGGAAATCAGTGAAAAAATGGGTACACTACTTTGGAAACAGCCTATTATACCCCCAAATAACCCGAAAAAGGCTTAGAAATAAAAATACTGAAATGAATTCATAGGAGGAAATGGGCAGGGAAGAATCCGTTCCTTTTCAATACAACGTTTAGGAAGAGACAAAATAAATACAGCACAATCTCAGTCATTTAGATGCCAAGAGAAAGGACCAGCTATGTTTAAAATAAGTGATTTATTATGGTTTATATAGTCCATGTATGCACCCACATCCCCCCCAAGGATCTGGATACCAAAGTTTCATGGACCTTCACCGACTACAAACTGGGAAGGAGGCCAAGAACAACCTTTCCACTTGCTTTGATGGCTGTGTTTTCTATCAAGCCATGGAAAATTGCAGAGGGACAGTCAAAAAGTGAATGTATTTCTATGCTTCAGAAATCTGGACTGATTATTTTTGTAAAAAAATCTCAAGGAAAACCCCTCATAAGACCCATGGCAGGGGATATTCATACAGTTGATGGACAAGGAGTGGGTATTGTATCCATGCTCTGCACACCCACAGTGCTATACCATAAAATGTTTAAAGATATTGTAAAAACCCCAATATGGAGCCCTTTGCATTAATATTTACTGCTTGATTTCTGAGCATTTTTATATTTTTTCTTTCTTGCCAGTTAGCAAATATTCTACAATTCCCCCTAATGCTGGAATTTTGAAATGAAAGTCAGACATCACATCTGAGCAAATGTGTCAGAGGTTGGCCTGATCCACCAGCTGGCTCTGAAGGATGCCTCTGGCCCTCTGAGATAGTTCAGGCATAAGGTCTTAGAACCACACCTATAGCATTCAGTATTTAGAAAGATTGTGAAATATACACTGCTTCAAATTATTTTAAAAATTTATTTAGATCTAGCAGAGAACATGTAGAATATCTGTGCCTTATGAATGGGAAGCCAGAGTAGAAGTGAAATATCTTAAATCATTACAATGACAACAGGCATTTATGTTTTGACAACTGATTAATGCCAAAAATGCAGTTCCAGGCTCAGGGGAAGTAGGTGAGAGCACGCAGGGTTTGTGCCCCAAGCCTAAGCAGCTGCACAGTAGGAACTGCACACCTTACAAGGATGTAAGAGTGCTTAATCAAACCTGAGGTAACACCTTCCACTAGTGGAAAATTTACTGAGTTAATCTTTATAACCTGTAAGATATTGGCAAGTGGTAATTTTACAAATTGAAACGCAATTATTCGATTTCCTTAACACCAAGTACTGCAAAATTGCAAGGAATCAGGGAAGAAAATTAATGCTGAAAGCCAGAGAAGGTGAATGCAGGCTGGAGTGCTTGTGCTCAGTTGGAGCTCTCTCCACCCACCTCCTTGCTGCCCCAAAGGCTTTTATTACACATGGGAACAGCCTCCCATGTTGTTTATAAATTGCAAAATAAATATGACTTGACCACGAAACGTAAATTCAATCAAGAAGGCCCATCACTTTGAAGCTATACCTCAGGAATTAAATTTGTTCACTAACTAATCAACAATATTGATGTCCTTCATGGTGCTGATGCTCACAGACAAAACCATAAATATTATCAGAGGATTTGTTTCTCATGGATTAATGACAGTGTTGCTGTTTGATGTGGTGTTTGGTACCTCAAAAGATGCTTGGTACTTTCTTGGCTTGGTCATAAAGGTCCAAATTCATTTACTTCTGAAGAAAATAAATCAGACATTTGTGAAAGGCTAGCAAAGCAGCTTAACATATTTCTGTTACGATATCAAATGGCAAAATCCAGAAATCAATTCAGAGTGAAAGCTTCCACTACTCTGAATTAGAATTTATTTTACTTCCATATCTTTGCAAAGTGATTCCTGAAAGGGTTTTGTACACATCTCTTGCAAATCCTGTGATTATTACACTGCAGCAGCATCTCCACGTGAACTTGAATTTAATTTTCAATTTTTTTTTCCTTATGATTCTTAGTATTAAAGGGCACTTACTGGGTCTCAATTAGTTGGATTGATGGTAATTTTTATCTCATAAGAGTAATGCAAATGAAGTATTCAAACCTCCAGACACCTATTGCAGTGCATTGGAGAGAGGCCAGCTTTCGCTCACAATGTTCTTTGACTAAATTGAATCCATATGTTTACATGGAATAAAATATTACAAATGTCTCCCAGGGGCAGCCAATCATTATTGAGTGCTTTAATAACCTAAACCAAAAATTCTTTAAGGTGACAACTAACCTTTAGCCAGAAAGATACTTCTGTTTATTTTACCTTTTTTTTCCAATAATGCAGGGTGTATTATCCTAATTTAATTCCAACTTGTCATCAAAAAAAAACTTATCTGGGATAATTCTGAAAAAGCTGTACAACAAACCATTTGTGAAAGCAGTAATAACTCAGTTCTAAACATATGGTTCCAATTTTGTTTTTCCTTTCCCCCCACCATAAATGTAACTTAGTTGTTGCAGTTTTATTTTTGCAACACATAAATCTGATATCTTTGAGAGAGGGATCTAGACATAAAAGAAAATCTATATTTACATTTTAAAACTGCTTCAGTTGCCCACCATTTTGTCCCCATAACAATATAGCCCTATTCAACAGGGTACCAGCTCCTGAAATTCATAGAGAGGCCACTATTTAACAGGAAATTCCTGGAAAGACATTTCATCTTTACATTTCTTGGGAAAAACAACTTGACACTGTCTAAACAAACAGAGTTTACTTGTGCCTGCAGCTTATGCACACACAAATCTAAACTCTAGATTTCACAGAAATCAGCTTGAAGTTGATCTGTGAGAACTCAACAGCAGGTCAAGAAACTATATTAATTTTCAATATATTCAAGCATACAGCAAGGTAGTGTGAGATTCCCACTTGGATTTAAGCTTCCTTCTTGATTTACTTTACTAGGAACTTGCAACGTGCAGAAAGTAACTTATTATCCATTTTGGTACTAGAAAGTATTTTGATAATTAAAAATGTATATTAAATACTCTTGCAGGCTTTATTTTTATTTCCATTTCTTAAATGCACTTACCAACTTGTCTCTGCCCTGGTCCAAATACAGGCCTGGTTCCTGTCCTTGAAGGCTGGGAATGCCTGTTCCAATCCTATGCAGTAGTTTTCTCCTGAAGTGCCACTGGGCATTTAGTGAGGAAAATGCCTTCATTATTAAGATTCCTCGCACAAATTTCTTTCTTCCTCAAAACTTCCCTCTGACAAAACGCATGTCCCTTCTCTGTCTCAGTTGTTGCAACCATTTTGCATGCAGGGACTCTTCTGCTTCCCAATTTGTCAGGTATATTTACCACATAGAAGTGGTAAAATGTGGCTTTATCATAGACTACAAACGTGTCCCAGAGACTTCAAGAAAAAGTAGTTTTGTAACCAGGAAAACTGTTTATGTTACGTTAAAATGCAATCCATAGATAGAAAAGTTGAAAATCTACATAAGGCAGAGATATTTTTGGAGCATCTTTGTCCATAAATGTGGTGAGGAGTTACTGCTAAGTTCAAAGAATGCTCAGCAACATCAGATAGACTGGAGAGTTTTACCATCCTGTTTTATACTTCCCTAAAGCAAGAGATGGAAATATCTGGGACTTGTTAAAGGCTTTCAGTGCATTTGTCATGTGAAGAGACAATGGAACATGCAAAAATGCATCAGCTGAAGCTCTTAAGTACTATCCACAGAGAAATAGTTGTGGGCCTAACCCACCAGACATGCAAAGACCAAGCCAACACAAACACAGATGGTGAAGCCCTTTTCAGACCCTATCTGGTGTCAAAGGCAGGAGAAGGTATCGAATTAATTTTGCACCCTAAAAGTACGCGTGGAATCCAAATTCCTCGATCTCCTTTGCAACAGCATTTAAGCACACAAAAACAGGCAATGATGAAAGAGGGAGACTTTCTAGTCTTGCTTTTGGGTTTGCTACCAAGGAGTTCCCTCAGAACTCCCCCAGGGTAGGAGGCTGGCAAAGCTGCTGGCCCACAGACACACACGTGGCTGCTCCCTTCTCTTCTCCTTGAATTCTGTACCAGTTACTGAAATGAGATACTGAGCATGTCAACACAAAAATGTCCAGTGTTATACTGACATATGCAGACATGTCACAGAGAGGGTTCTTCCCTCCTCTATGCTGATGGGTGGTGTCGGTCAAAATATTCCACATTTATACCATTTGGAGAGCAAGATTTAGGCCCATGTTTTATTTTGAAGCCAGACTTGTGGCACTCGCTGGCTGACAGAAAAGCAGTGGCTTCCAGGAAGGAATTCTGACCCTACAGAGAGAACTGCAGCACACAAATCTATAAAAACTGGATTACAGTTCACTCCTTGCAGGCCCCTGTCCTCCCCTGAGGATCCTAGCCCATTAGTTTAAGGGGGTTATGGACTCAGGTTCCCTATGTATTTCCATGGAAGCTTCTAGTTATTTTAGACCTGTTGTGAAACTGTAGTCAGGGACAGATAATACCACTCCTTTTAAACTGCAATTTTTTAACTGCTATTGCTTGCTTCCAAATTATCAAATCTGGTTTCAAACGCCATATCTTTTAAATAAAGCAACAGGATCTGTCCTATCATTTTTTTCCCCCAATAGCTTCACATTGTAAAGCAATCAAAGGAAGGGTGCTTAAAGCACGAGGTATCCATGCCAAACCTCCATGTTTAAATAATTTTCATTCATATTTAGGTCCAGAGAATAATTTACAGCATCATTGAAACGTTTCACTTTGGAACTTAAGAGTTGCAAAGGACCAGGGTGCTGACTATACTTAAGGTCCGCAAGGTGCTACAGAATAAAAGTAACAGGATTGTAGCACACACATACCTGCACTTTCACACATGAAAAAATTTTACAGCTACTCACAACTGAACTGAAAAGATGTAATAAATAGTAAAAAGGGCAAAGCAGACATTTTCTGCCTTTGCTACTAATGACACTCATCTATACGACAGACAAAACGTAGTTGGAATTAAAGTATTCACCTACGATCTGACATCTGTGCTTTTGCTGAGTCACATAATATAACATTTATATCTTCTGTTGATTCTGGATTTGTCTGTATTTATGCAGGTGCTTTAGTAGGAAAAAGAGCTTAATCTTTTTAGACCAAAATATTTTATCCTGACCATTAATTCTTGGTACCTTTAATCCTGAGGGAGATGAGAAAAGAGAGCTTATTTTAGCTTTTCAGTACAGATAAACACATGCAGTCTGTAAACAAAACAAGAACAGTAAATGATCCAGTAATTTTAAATTAATCTTTAAGGAACAGATATTAAACAAAATTCCTGACCACTTCAGAGATTCTTGACCTGGCCAGGTAGGAAAAAAGACATTCCCAGCCATCCCTTCACTGTGGGCTCAGGCCACAACAATTAACCACCAAGGATGACCAAGGGCCAGCCCCTGAATCTGTGGCCTGGTCTGCCTTAGTTTGCTTGGGCAGACCAAAACCCAGTCTATTTTCTCTCCCCCTGTAGCCTGTATTTTCTTTTACATATTTTAGGATATTTTCAGTCAGCTCAGACATCCTCCTCCTGCCGTGGAAATTTATTTCACCAAAAAAGCAACAGTTGGTAGCCTCCTACTTAGATTGTACTTGAAAACATGCTTGTAGCTGTAAACTTCTACATTCCTTTTAGCTGGAGCTCTTTTGGGGTTATTGTTATGCCTAGTACTTCTTGGAGAGCATATTTTCCAGCTGTCACTAAGGAAAAATATCTGGAGGTTAGACCATCTAGCAGTGTTTTCATTACCACACAGAAACTAGTGGGAAAAAGCAAAGAATTTATTAAAAAAAATTAAAAATGACAGATTTGGGCACACACTTGCATGCAAATTAAATATGAAAATGCTGATAACAGCAGAAAATCAGCTTTACCACTAGGACCCTTAGGCTTAGATAAAAATTAAGAATATCAGATGGATTTGACTGTAAAACCCAAAGTTCTGATTTCCAGAATGGTCTGCAATCTTTGCTGGGTCAGATCCTGAAACAGCCAAACAGCTGTGATTTTCTTAGGACCTCTGAGCATATTTTCTCTGCTTTTATCTACCATGACAGTGTCTGAATATTTTCTATGTTAGAATTAGTAAAGTCCAAAGCATATTCCATAAAAAATTTTGCCATGACTCTGTCTTGAGAAACCAAATGTTTGACACACCTTTACTTTAAAAATATAATTTTTTCCCCCTCAAAAGAATTATTTGTTGCTGTCTGGGTTTTCTTGGGCTGAAGCTGGTATCCAGATGTAATTCCAACAGTAAGAACAGTTTTTCCATGAAGACAATTTGCAGAAGTTCCCAAAGATGTTCAGTGCCTGGCTTTAATCTGCCCTGGAAGCATGTTTCTAAGCCAGAACCACTTAAATGAAAAAAACTTTATCCAGTACTTTGTGATCTACATTGTCCCACGGGAACACAGCTGTTGTCTTAGCATTTCAGAGACTGAAATTCCATCCTCAGTGTAGCTGTGGTTTGATCTATTAACTACTGTGCCTTGTCACCAAATGAATGAAAAAACCTTGGAAGACAAGATGTTATGTAAATTTAATCCATGTAACAGCAACACTATTTAGCCAAGCATTACCACTGGAGAAATCCATATTTCACTAAGTGTGGCTGCCACAATATATGGAGCTCTGAACTTGGCTCAGGAACAATCTGAACAGCCCCATCAGTTACATAAGAGACGATAAAGAACAATTCAAGCACAGGACTGATGACAGAAGACACATCTAGAGAATATGTTTAGTGTGTGCAGTCCTCTTGAGAAGGAAATCACGCTGGTGAATAACAACCACACAAGAGGCAAACTTCCTGTTGGTACAGAGCAGAGCTGCCACCAGGGAGGAATCAATGTCACAGCCAGTTTGAACTTAAAATAACAAAGTGTGTTAAAAAGAAGAGGAAACAAGTTCAGATGCAAATACCCTGACACAGTGAGTGCTTCAGGACCTAAACAAAGAATGTTGCTGTAAGGTCCCTACGAGTCTCCAATGAAATCACTGGAATTCATCTGCAGAGTTCTCCCAGAAGGTCCTTCTTGACCTTCTTGAGTAGGAGCTGTGCAGTGACAGCAGAGATAAGGCTCAGAACCTGTGTTAAGATAACTGGGCAGCTACAGGAGCATGTCACTCATTGGGAATTCCCTGGAGGATCCTCCTGAGCCAGGTCCATGTTAGAAGCTGTCACTGTACAAAAAGGACCAGCACACCCTCTTGCAGATGGAATAGGATGGGATGGGATGGGCAGAGGGGCTTCCTGGGAGACACAGGGAAGGGAGCTCCTCCCGGAGCACCAAAAAAAGGAGAAGCAGGTAGGTACAGAAGAAGCATTATTTTCAGAATGTGCTTTTTATTCATGGTCCTTTATATAAAGCCTCATGAACAGAGATTCATTCAGTGGGAGAATAGCTCAAGACAAACATACACTCTACCTCCACTCCATTCAGAGAGGAAGCAGAAGGTCCCCCTAAACCTGGCCCAGTAAATAACACCTTATTTCCCTAAATGAAGGGACTTGAATGGCTGTAAAAAGTTTATGTGCATCATTTTTTAGTGAGGAAAGACCTCTGACTTTCCTCAGAACCTCCTCTTCTGCCTGTTACCACTTCTCACAGCATTAATTTTGTGTTAGCTCACAGGCTCCTTTAAGGCAGGGTCTGTTCCCTTCACACACTGTTTAGCTCCCTGTAGGCTGCTATGGATAAATCCTGGCACACTCTTGAAACACCCCAAAATCTCATCCCCATAGTGACCACATGAGGATTTCCTACTCATTAACAGAGTGTTTATAAATACAAACTTTGTCCAACCATCTGGTAAGAATTTGAGAGTGAAATTCAAATGAATATTGTCTTTTACAGAATTTTATAGAGACGGAATTATGCCATTTTAAAGTTTCATTCAAATGAGGCAGTGAGTACTCAAATGAGGAAATGGTATAAATGCATATTGAGAGAAAACTAATACCAAGATTGTATGGTAGAAGGAAAAACTCCAGAAGTTTCATCTATCAAAAATATTTAGAAATATTATAATTATCATCTTGTATTTGCTACTACCACATCATTTAATATGTTGTCCTTTGAATTTCAAAACTTGGAGCTAAACTGAAGCTACCTCATCCTTAAAACCAAAACTGAATTTGCCCAAGTGAAAGTTTTAGAATTTAACTCAGGAAGAATAACTTGTTTGGTAGTATAAGAGGAAAAAAATTCCCAGTAAATTGAATACATCTTGCAAAAATTCTTTCAAAGGCTTCCTAATTGAACTTGCTTCGGCTTACATGTATTTTTTTTAATAGCATGCAAACATTTGAAAGCCTATAAGAACACGGTGTCTCTGTACATTTTGCTTCTTCAGAATTAACAACAGTACTTATTGAAAAGACAGTTTCTGATTTAGAAATGGGGCCTTTTTAAACAGTACTCTTACAAAAGCTAAACCAAAACACAACTTGATTTCTTGTTCAACCACTTTCAGAAAGCCTGCAGAGCCAACATAGAAAAGGTTCTAAGTCTGAAGAGAAGGTGTTTTTAATCCTTTTAATGAGGCAGCAGTAATTGCCTTCGGGGCTCTCTTCAAATCAGCAATATGCTGCCACGCTTGCTGCTCTGCTGGGAGGCTGTGAAGTGCATCCTTCCTTCTCCCAGGGCCTTAATTATTGCTTCCTCCGGTGCCCACAGCCTGTTCTGATTTTCTTTGGAGAGCGTGTCAGGGCGGGATCCTGTTCCACACCCAGTGCCATGTGCAGCTGAGGGGCCACACTGAGCTAGGAGAGGGATTTGGAGCCTTCCATGGGCCCTTGAAGCTGTGCTGTGACTGCTGCTGCCCACAAAAGCTTAATCACCTGTAAATTCAGCAGCATTTTTACACACCCAAAGCTAAACAATAACTATTCAGAGAACACAAATATATTCAGGGCCTGTAAATCTGTGCTAAAAGTGTAAATTCCCTGATGTCTTCTGTACCCTGGCTCCACAAGCACAGAATTAGAAAGACAGGAGGTCAGTTTTGAGTGAGTCAACACTCACTCAAAACTGCAGCTTTTTCTCACTCAAAACTAGGCCATCTACTTGCTCTGGATGAAATTTTTTAAATAAACCCATTCCTGTGCAACTTATTCTAGACACTTCTGTTAAGTCCTAAACATTTCTAAACAGTAAGAACTGCATCCTAAATCCTGCTTCAAAATAAAGCAGATCAGTCTGAACCCCTGTGCTGACAATGCTGTGCACAGTGTTAACTCAATCTGAACTTTCCTAGAACACAGGGATCTTTGAAATCACTTTTGGCATTTGTCTCAGAAATGAGAATATTTGCATGAACAATCGTTTTGGAGCTGCCACTGCCATGTATTAACTGGAGAAACTACTCTTACCATATCCAACTCTGCAACCCTACACACTGACCTTTCCAGCAAAGAAATAATACAGAAAGTATAAAACCAGCCTGAGCTGGCCAAGAATTGCACAGAAGCGTATTCAGAAACTCACAACTTTTGTCATCTCTGACAACCAAGTACTGTGCAAGTTAGCTGAGCACATTCAAAACCTGATGTCCTTGTGCAGTCCAGCCCTCTCAGGAAGTTTTCTCCTACTTCAGGCTAGGAATGTGACTTTAAACAAAACTACATAGCTGGGTTGTGCTCCAACATCGCCATTTAAAAATAAATGTATAACTGACTTTTGGTAAACTCATTTTCAAAACTTTTCTGTTGATCGGTATTAATCCCTCAGATAAATATTATTCTGAGATTATAACCATTTACATAATTATTCATAATTAGCAGGGCTATCTGTGTACTACTTGTTATCTAGGACTTTTTGTTGATTACATGTATGCTACAAAGCGGATCTCAAAAATAGAAGCTTCCATTTAATCTCTTCTGCATTACACAAAAATATTTGGCACTTGTTCATAATACATTAGCTTCTAAGTAACATAATAATAGAGCTAGCTGTCTGACTCAGGGCTATTTCTGAAGCTGCTAATTTGATTTTTTTCCAATAAACAGAAAACTTTCCCCATTATGTTGCTTTTCTGCTTGCAATGAATTATCCCAGATTGCTGCATAACTAGATAACCTGATAAGACAAATTTTGTTTGTTTCATATAACCTTCCTTCAAAGTATCCACTACATGCCATGATGAATGTAAAGTGATTTTTTAATAAACATACTTTATACTTTTGACTGATTTATACAGCAGTAATACATCTTAGGTAGCAAAGGAGGAGGTTTGTGTGCTCAGTGGGCTGCACTGGCACAAATCTACAGACAGGGCACGCTGACAGCTGGGCAGCTGGACACTCAGGGACATGTTGATATGAGCTCACTGAATGGCTGTAGCTGGTCTAGATTAATATTACTCTAACAAATATATTTACTCAGTCTACAGAAAGACTTTCACCCCATAGCTAAGGAAAAAAACATTCCAGTTTTGCAGTCATTAATATTGGTGTCCATAAAAAATGCTAGTATAGCATATAAATATTCTAATATCAATAGTTTAATTCACAAATGTACGATAATTCTAGAGCTGCACACAATCTGTTCCCTTCTGGCCTTGCTCCTGAGCTCAGTGGAACAGTTTCAAGGAGAGATGAGCGGAAATTTTTTCGTTTCGTGCCTAAAGAGCCAGACAAACAGAGCTGAAGGCTTTTAAAGGAGTAAAACTGAAAATGTCTTGTTCAGTAAGTCTTGTCCATGGAAACTTATTTGACATTTCACAATTTCAGATATAGGTTTTGGTTTCATGATTAGCCTTTCCAGACTCCCAGAACATGAAAGGCTGAATTTAAAGCTGAATTCATATAACTTTACTTGTTTTGACTTAAAGAACTGAACCAGCAATCATACACAATTTAGTGAATGTGTTGCTATACAACAGTCTTGACCCCACATTTCTCTCAGTTAAAAACTCTGAAATTAATGTGGATTTTGCCAGTGAGAATGCACTTTACCTCCCATCCTCACCCCTAAACTATCAAAGATCAAATAACTCCAGAGTTAGTAGCTCATTAAATAACATAGATTGCATAAACAGAATGTTTGATTGGTTCCAGTTCCTCACAGATGAAACTCTAGGGCTGCTTAGTGGAGAGCAGCCAGACTGTGTGCAGGAACTCCTATTGTGCCTTTTAGGTAGCCCCAGATTAGAAACGTGCGGTTCCTCATAAAAGATTTAACTGTTATGAATAACCTCTAAACACAGACCCTGATTTATATTCAGCTGATATTACAAATGCATTTCAATAATAAAATCCAAACTAATCTGAGAATTTACTTCAATTTGCCCATCCCAGATCTCACGGTTTTTTTGCTACAACTAAACTGACTTTTCAAAATATGAATCTGAACAATTCCTGCAGCAGGTTTAGTGTTATTTTTGTCAGCCCCTTAGGGCGTTAAAAGAAGTGGATTCTGAAAGATAGTTTTCCTGCCACTCACATCCAAACTGAACATACTTAGTGAGTCCAAGAAATGTAAATTAAAATATTCTGGTACTGTGATTGATCCAATAATCATCTCCTTGCGTGTCAGAGAATCCACTAGACGAAAACAGCAGCCCCTCTGATTACCACCTCACTGGGGACAATCCAGATATTGGGAAAGGAAATTAATTTGTGAAATGAAACGGTAGAATGATGGTGACAATGGCAGTGGCAGCAGAGGAACAATGGAGAGAGTAAAACTTGAGAAACAACTTTCCTGCAGTGAACACTTTCCAGTAAAAACCTTTCCCTGTTATTATTGCTGGCAGAGTCCAGTTGCTGAGGACAGTGGGTTAAAAATGCATAAACATATGACAACTCGTATTTGTGCAACAGTTATGAAGCTTTCAGTTCTGCTGTCCATACTGCTCCTTCAGTGAATGAGGACTTCAGCAATCAGATTTAGAATTCTTAGTAATTTCCTCCAAAAACTTAAACTAGTGTTATTTAAATCAACACCTTTCTTAGTTTCACCTTCGTATCTGCTTTCGTGGAAGGAAAGCAAGTAATGACTGCTACAGACATCTTAATAACAGATTTCATATGATCTCATGTAAGTAATTCTGACTGCTGTTGTCTGAAATAACAATATCACATCTTCATCCCCAAAGTTATTTTCAGAAAGACCAATCATCTGCAATTACAGCTGACAATGATGTGAGATGCATGTGTAACTTCAGCTCTTTCCAAGTCACCAGTTCATAACTGATGAGTACTCAGAGAACCTCCACGTTTGTAAGAAGCTGAGAACATTTTCTGGGCACGAGGATTCAGTGGGGCAGTTCAGTGACAGGAGGGAAAGAGTATTACATTGCCCACTTCCAATTCTCAAAGACTTCATTTACACATTTTTTCCTACGTTTCTGATTTTTGTCCTAGGAACTGCAAGACAAAATAGTAAGATAAGCATTTATGTCAGCTTATGCTGCACGAGCCCTCATGCTGACCCCGAGGGCCTTACGATTAAAGCTGCCCAGGAGAGGACCTGGATTGCAACACACAAATGCCACCCACCAGCTGCCGTGGAATTCTCACCAGGCTGGCAGGGAGATCCTTACATTTCTGTGAGGACAGAAACATGCACACAGCAATCAAGCATCTGGAGATGGGCAGCGTATATTATGAAGGGAGGAGAAGAATAATAGATGGAAGTTTCTTGTTAGAGCAAGAAGAATGCGTGCCCCCAGGCTGCAATAAAGAACAAGACATCCCAATTCCCATTGTCCTTAAGTAACCACTGCAGCCATCTCCACAGACAACATCTTTGTGGCATTAATGCCATGCTCTGCAGGCCTCCCTCTCCCAGCTACACAGACTAAACATTCTAGCTGCAGGTTTGGTCACCTATGATTTCAAATATAAGTAATGTAAGAAAAATAAAGCTCTCAGAAACCAGCCTATTTGTGTTAAGGCCTCCAAGAAGTGCTAAGTTGGCATAATTCAATTTCTTCAGTGTTGTATCAACAAGAATTCTGCTAATAAAATACAAAGTAGCCTTCATGGTATGAAAGAAAAAGGAACTTATAAATGATTCATTATTTTTTTTAAAAGTGCCCATATACAGAGATCAAGTCAAAAAAATCTCTTGTAGAAAGTAGTTTTTTTTTTTAAGAGTCAGGGTACCATTATTTCAGTAATTGTGTAGAAATCTGGAAGCAGTTTTTTGTTGTAGAAAATGCTTTATGAAAAAGGTCCTTTCAGGCTGGGAAGGGAGTGCTGGATTATAAGCCATGTTATGCAAGCCTGCTGCTCCAGAAGCCAAAACCCTGCCCCATCAATTGCATAACCAGCTCCAAGGGAGATCTTTACGGAGGAGCCTCGATGGAAATTCAGCAAGTTACCAGCCTTCCACAGGCAATAAACAAGGCATTTACTGTCTCTTGGCATTTACTGGAGCCAATTGTGCACAATTTATTTTTTTTCCCCTTCTCATTTCACAGCGTAAACAAAGAAACAACTTACAAAAAACCTGACACTGGGCAGACTGTCTCCTGTTGACACCATTCTGATCTGGGAATCATATTGCCCCTTTGAAATGCTGAACAAGCCTGTAGGCTGCTGGTACAATTCTGAAAGGAAGTGGGAGAGGCAAAAGCAAAACAAGATGCTCTGCAATGGAATGCACTGAAGAAAACCAAATATTTTAACCAATATTTAAATTCCTCAGATGTGGGACAAAACCTTCAGATCTCACTCTTAACAACTGAAGCCACTACAAAAAAAATCAGGGCTGATCTATATAGACATGAAAAAATGTGCTCCCCTACAGATCAAGAGACCCCTTACACATTTATTTACCATGTTTCTGCTGGACTCTTGTATTCTCTCTAGATTGTAGCTCAGTCCTGTTACAGGGCATGCCAAACTTTTGCCAGGTTTACACAGAGCAATAGAGCTGAAAAAACAGCACAACTTCCATTTCCTGTCTTTGTCTTGAGTATTAATATTTTTCTTCCTCATTTGTCAGTGCTGCACTCTCAGAGTCTTCTGCACATGTACTGTTCTCATCATTACTGGTCTGTGCACTGATTTAACATGCTGTTATTTTTCCTTATAGTAAAAGGCAAAAGGAGAAAGAAAGATCCCAAGTCTAAGTCTTGAGAGCCCACTGGGCAAGTCTGGTCTGGGGATTACATTTTCCATAGCCAAAACCCCACAAAGGACCCACACGAATATTGTAGCTTCTGAGCACTTCCCCCTCTTCCTTATTTCTTTTCCATTTGTCCTTTCAGTATCATTCAGCTTGGACAGGATGACTGGAGGTTTCACTCAGACCTCAGGCTGAGGTTATTCTTAAGAAATACAGTTTTGTCAATAATTTTCCTGCAAATCGTTCAGCAGAGCTGAAACACCTCAAAAAAGATTGGAGCTACAATTCCTTTATAATAAGACTAAAGTAAAGCAAAAGTCACACCCCTGTCTGAAGAAAGCAGTTTCAATCATCCAAAAGAAAAATTTACTCACCCTTCTCACACCATTATGTTTCACATTTGACATGACAAAATCAGCCACTGTGCAAAAGACCCTACCCAAAAACTTCTAAGTCTCTGTAAGTAATTAACTGTAAAAAGCAATGTTGCAGTTTGCAATATAGAACCCAGCAATCAAAGACCTGTGCACTAACAGGAAAAACTAAAAAATAGGCCTTAATGGTTTTGGTTTCTGGGATTCCTTAGATTCATGACATTAAAATTGATGAAGTTTGCAATCAGCACAAATCCCCCTTTCTCTCTTCAATCAGACAAACAAAGATGTGTGAGCAGCCTATCCCAGATATCTGTAAGATTCCTTCAATTATCCTCATAATGAGATTAATAGTGAGTTAAGAGAAGCAATATTACATGTGATACACAAGGCACAAGCCAACTACAAGAACTGTCATTTCTGAGTGTCTACAATGCAAACCAGCTCTGGGTAGGTAACTTTTTCCCCTTCACAATTAATTTCTTTTATTAAATTAGTCAGAGCATCATCATCTTACCTTGGGCACACAGAGAATTCCCTTTACTTTGCAATTTTATTAAGCTGACTACATGCATTTTTTCCCAGTTGCTTAAAATGCAGCTGCTTTGTTTTGAGATGTTAAAATTCCCCCTGAACGACCATTTTGACCATACATGTTCCCATAGTCTTCTAAAAGTCTCTTTGAACACTGACAAAATTAAGTAATGCATGATGGAACTTAGCAAAGTAAGGCCTTTTCAGCCATCACCTTGGCCCTCACATTGTTTTCTAATTAGTGACTGTTTGAACCTGTGCCAAACAACACACCCTTAGCTAAGCATCCGTTAAAACAGTAAATTAGTCAGGTTGTGCAACCCCTTTTAACTCTGTCAAGCCAAATAAATATTGCCTGGATATTATGGAGACACTTTGGGAAACCAAACTGAAATGTGCTCATAATATATAACCTGAGCTGTTTCCAATTAATAATAAAAACTTCTGGCAGAGGGGTAGTGCTCCAAAAGCACTTGCTTTCCTTTGACATCAATGGGAAGGAGCCAATTAGGCACTTCTCAAAATTCCATTAGGTATATATCTGAATATTCAGTTACCAGAAATATATTTATAGCCAGAATTTTCAATGACCTAGAGTGGTTGGAATAAATTGCATATTTACAATCCATTGTGGTAGCTAATGCTGTGGATTATACTTTTAAGAAGAGACATGCATCTTCTGAAGCCAAGGATACCCAGATGTATTCTCTGCATGACTTTAAAGAAGTCAATAGAGATTATCCTAGTGTAATATATAAATTACTCATGTTTTTGATAAAAAGCATTGTATTCCCAGGAAACAAAAAGACATTAGGGCAGGTGTATACAGACACAGTACAGACAGACAACATCATAAATAAGGAATCTGTGGATCTTATTTTTAATCTGCAATATGACTTTCAACCTAATTATCTCCACAAGCTCAACTACATAGGCTGAGTTTATTTTCCATCCAGGCACTTTCAGTGAAACAAAAGAAGTTACAGTTGCATCTACTTACAGACAGGATTTGCTTAATGGTTACAGTCCAGGTCAACTCCCCAGGGTTTAGTTATTTATTATTAAATAGATATTAATAAATGATTGCAAATATAGGGGTTTTTTTTTAAGCTCAAGTATGTTTTTAATGATCTCTGGCAGTGATTAAGGAGCAATTTGAATTAGGTAGATTAATCATAGTTATAGCTCCTAAGGGTAGCTAGCAGGTAGAATTTGTCAGAGAACATTGTGTGCTTGCCACCAACTACTGCTTATTTTGTTGCAAGTGCTGCAAGTCTTCACAAAACCCTGACAGTGTCAGTTTTCCATTCAGTTATAAAGATTAGATCACAACAAATAAGTTTGTGTAATTTATAGGGGACAATACCGGTTGTTAAAACAACTGTATTTTACCCTGTGTGTACAAGAACATTTAATTTATTATATATACAAATATATATGACATACATATATATGAGATATATGTATATAACATATTCTGTTTGGAATAGGGACAATTCTATTAAATACTAATTAAAGGACTAAAAGCAGGCTGACAATAGTCTTTTAACATAACTCCCAGCACCTGCAGGTTACCAGGTGACCCATTCTGGGATCCTGCTGTTTATACTCGTGTAGGCAATCTAAAGAGTTGTGCAAAATCTTTACTGTCAATAACTTCACAGGATGGCAAGTTCCAATAGTGATGTTAAACACATGGTTTGATGGTCACATTGAATATTCATAACACTCACTGCATTACAAGATATGTAGGAAGGAAGAAGGAAGGACACAAAAATGTATGGTTAAGACAGAAGCCATCCTGGAAAGCAGCAATTCACAGGAAGACCCGGGGGTCATTGCTACTAATACAGTTCAGTTCTTTGTGCAGCCTTCTAGCTCAAAGGGTCTGCAATACCCACATCAATAATTTTATTACTTCAGCAGTTCTTTACAATGGATTTTTGCATATTTGTAAACAAGAAATCAAGTAGAAACAACACTCAACATCTGCAAATGTTTGGAAAGACAGCTTCTTTTCAACTATGAAAATATTTTGGAAAGCTTATAGCACAACAGTGACACAGCAGGAAGGAGGTTAACAAACCTCAGTTTTGTCAAAGAAAATATTGATAGGGGAAAATTTCTAAGCATAGGTATTTGCACATTTGAAAAAGTGCTTTTCAGTTCTGCTGAAAAACAGAAATAGTTGCAAGAAAAGTCAGTATTTCCTACCAGTGAGGTTCCACTGTTTTTAATAAACATTTTTATCAGCGTGGATGAAGGAACCCTCACCCAGCCACTTACTGATCATTAGATGGGTCATCATGGCATGCTCTCTCCTAATTCTCTATCTGAAGCATTTAATCTCCCAGGATGCAAAAAGCTGAACCCCAGGTCAACCATCCAGATTATCAGGTGAACTACAATTGCCTGTCATCCACATGTCAGGCTATACAATCTACTGGCTGCTTGGCTATAAACTCTATGAAAGTGCAATATAATTCTATTTATTAACTACACAACAGCATGAGACTAATTATGAACACAGCAGAATGCTCGTGGCTTCTGCAGAAGCAGACACAGAGATTCCTTGAATAGCAAACATGAAGTATTTAAAAAGGTATTACTGATTTACAATTAAAAATACGTAACAAAGAAGACGGAGTTAAAAAAAGAAGTCAGAAATTTGCTTGGCATTCAAGAAAAACAATTAAGTTTTTATATCAAGGCATTATTTTGCCTCAGTATATATGTGAAATTATAGTTCTTAAACACACAATAGCAATATGCACCCTAAACCAACTTACAATGTATGGACCCAAGGAATATAAATACTGCATCCTTTCCTTCCCCATATTCATTAAGAATGTAACAGTATGTTCATGACTTTGCCAAGAAAATCTGCATTTAGTGGTAAAGAGTGCACAGTGAATAAGGTCTAATAAATGAACACCAATATCTCTGCCAGGTTCAAACAGAATTCACCAAGAAGTTGTGAAATTAGTTATTTGCAGTTTTTCTTTCACTTGCAGTTTCACAGCTGCAAAATTCAAGCCCGTTCATGCTTTCAGTGGGTTTATTTAGTTTTCTTAACATGATCTACATAGAAAGGTTAGTGTGATCAAGATTATTCTGTTGAATTTAATGTTTTGCATAATGAAATGCATGGCATACCATTTCCTATAAATCTCAAATGTGCAGAACTATAGATAAAATAGGTTAATATATGTTGACATCACCTGCACAATAAGGATATTCCCAAGATATATTAAGTTTTGTTGTTTGGACCAACAGTAGCACATTCAAGCACAATTTTTTAATAAAGCAACTCATTATATTATTAAACTGCCAGACCAGACTTTCAGCAGATGGAGTTAATTAACAAATGTAGTGCACTTCGACAGGCAAAGAACGTCTAAAAAAGTCAGAGTTAAAAGCAGAATGGTAATACATGGAACATTGATCAATTCCATACCATTTGCTAATTGTGTTAGTGTAAAGGGATCTTGTCTTCCCCAGATTTACCTTGATGATTAAACAAGCGTATAATCTGTGAAATTTATACTCACTGTGCTGAGAAACCCCAATGGCTTTCTGCTGGAAACCTTTGCATGGGCTATTTCCTGTTGACTTGTTCTGCTTAGGTATCTAGCTAGTTTTCCTTGGCAGGATTTTCTGTTGCCAAAAGACTGGAATGTTGAGGCTCTTACACTGACATGCAGGTTTTCTATGTGTGTGATCTCCCTGTTTTACACGTCCTGACTGTTCTGAAAATGCCAAATGAAATTGAAACACTGCAGAGGAAGATTATTTCGTTCCCACAAAATGTATGAGAGATGTTTTGTGTCTGCAGCTGTGTGTACCAACTAATGTACACGCAGAAAAACAACATGCAAAGATGATCCTACCAATACCTGCTGTGGTTTAATTGTTCCTGCATTGAAACACGTCACACTTCTCAACCCAAGGTTTGCTCCACTAACTTTAACTTCCTTAAAGAATTTCAGAAAGCATTTCCACAACCACATCCAAATATGCACTTCCACAGATTAAAATCATAACAAGAAAGCTCTTCAGTATTTTCAAATTATAAGTTTAGCTTAAAAAATTTCAGTTTGACCCCCCCTGACAAAGTTGCAGGTGTGTCCAAAGTTGGTTGGTGTGTCCAAACTGGGCAAAATCAGTTAAGAGACTTGAATGCATCCAGAGGGACTTAAGACAGGCTGGTGGCTTGAGTCAGCACAAAACTTCTGAAATTCAACCAGGACAAGAGCAGGGTCCTACATTTGGGGTGGAACAACCCTGTGGAAGAACACAGAGTGAGGAGTGAGGCTGAGCAGCTGTGCTGGGAAGGAGCTGGATCCTGGCTCCCAACCAGCCAAACAAACCCCAGTGTGCTCCAGCAGCCGGGATGGCCCCAGCACCCTGGGCAGGAGCAGGCTGCAGATCCAAGGAAGGGATTGTCCCCCTGGACCTGGCACTTTAAGGCCAGAACAAAGAGCTCTGACACAGCTGGTGGCAGCCAGGCCTTTGGGGAGACTGGGCAGCAGCTCCCCAGCACCCACAGGGAGCTGATCAAGGAGACAGGAGCAGGCTCCTCACAGCAATATGTGGTGCAAGGATGAGAGATAAAACACAAATTGAATCAAGAGAGAGGCAGATTGATTCAGGGGCAGAAATCTTTGGGTTGTGAGCACACCCAGGCAGTGGAACAAGGGGCCTCATCTCAGTTCTTGGAGGTTTTCAAGAGCCAGCAGGGTGAGGCTCTGAGCAGGCTGATCTTGTAGCTGACCCTGCTTTCAGTAAGAGCCTGGACCAGGTGATGTCCTGAGGTCCTTTCTGACTCAAATTAATCTGGGATTGTATTGCCTTAGTAAGCAAAATTGGGCCCTATCTTGCACTAGTTGTTAGCCAAATGCAACAGCAGGGACAATAAAAGAAATTTAAGATCTTTTACTGAACATGCTTAAAATTCACAAAAGCATTCACTACAGAGCATGTAAGGAACATGAGTACTGATAAAGCCAAAGCAAATGAAAAGGTCCCCCACTAATATTCCTTTTTCTTTTTTTCTTTTTTTTTTAGCAAAAGGAGGAAGAAGCATACTAAGTGCTGACTTTGCTACTTGGAAAAGAGGAGCGTTTAGACATGATACTGTGATATTCCCGGAAAAAGAATTTTCATATAAAAATTCTCGTATCTACACATGAGGAAATCCTTTTCTTCTATCCCTTTTATCAAATTATCTTGGAAAGTTATCTTGGGGTCTGCCACACAAGCATGGAGCCTTATTTTTGCTTCTATAACAATAGATTTTCACAGTTACTGTGTTTATGGGGAATCTTGAATCCTAATTTGCATATATACAGCTGTAAAATCTACTAATACAGAAGGATCTCTAAGACCACACTGAATTTTGTTTACATAGATACATCACTATTCAAGGACTCTGCATAAGCATTTGAAGTTAAGAAATGTAAGTTACTGTGAGTGGGGACAAAAATATCCAAGTAATTTTTTTATGCTTAGAACTTTACAAACACTGAACAACTATGGATCTTTAGATGGCTGCCTTGATTCTACAAATGAAATTCTATTCTGTTTTCTAATTCAAAACATTATGTTTGCCACAGAGTAGGCAAACAGTGGGCCAAACAGAACTAATGTACAGCATCAGAGTAAACATCAACAGCCTCTTCAATAATATATTTAGTGGAAAAAGTTCAGCCATGGAGACAATTTTCTCCAAACTTTAAAAAACCAAGCAAGCATGTAGCCCTGTTAAGGTCAGCTGAATAACATCTGTGGAACTGGAAAGATGGTCTATGATATTCAAGTATAATTTCAGAGTATTTAGTAGACATTGTTAATGAAATTCATAAGGCTATAAGCTTCCTAAATAGCAATTTCACTGTCATATGGATTATTTCCAAAGACTATCTTTGTGCCAGGATTTTTCTTTAATTCCTGAGCTATTTTTTTTAAGGAAAACAGTTCCAGTAAATAGATTACAATGGGAACTGAGCATCCTGGCTCAAATAATGAAATCTGATACTGATTCCCCAGGTATTGTGCAGTTTCCCCCAGTGAGCACTTCAGTTTACCCCACGGACAAACCAGCTGGGCAGGTTCTGGGGCACTACAATGAATGACTTTTGCAGACCATATGCTCCTTGCAAGACCATATGCCCTTTATGAGAGTCCCAGATTAACCCAGTTTGTGTGAACTCAAACCCCACACATGGCACCTTTGTAGGCAATAGGAATAACTGAGACCCCTTTTCTCTCAAAGAAAAAACACCACCCATAAAAACCCCCAAACCTGCCCCCTCCAAAATGCACCTGCCACCAAAAAATAAGACATGCCCACCCAAAAATTAAGCTCGTACAAAACTTTTTTTTAAAGTGTAATATATTTTCATGGCAAAGAGAAAGAGATTTACATTTTTTTGTTCCAGGTGAAGCAAAGTCAAGAGTGGATTTGCTAGAAGGATTTGCCTTATTAAACTAGCTAAAATATAAACCCCCCTCTTAGGACATTTACAAATTAAACCCAAACTGTAGACCAGTTATGATGCCTCTAGAATTCAGAGAAACATGCCTGTCTGCAACTCTTTTCATCTTCAGATCCACAAGCAATTTTGTTCCATGAATGAAATAAGTGGTATGTTCAATATTCCATTTGTGAGTGCATTGGCTCTTGCAACTTAATTAAATGCCTCACTAACTTCACACATCCAAGCATTTCTGCATGGTTGCCTCATATTAAACAATTCACAAGAAACAGAAAATATCACAAAACACTTCTGTAATCAGATATGGCATTGTACTATAAATTATTCTCATGTTATAGAATCTGTGCTAATAAATACAGAGGCAGCTGGTAGAGAAGCCTTTATGGTTAAATGGACCATCATCTCTTTATCACTGGCTAAGCAGAGGGGAATTCCTAAGGAGACAAACACTTGTAAGGAGCTTACCTCCCAACTGCCAGGCCAGGCAGATTAACAGCGTTGTCAATCACACCAGATCACCACCACTGTTCCCTCACTTTTATCCAAGCATCCTGTCGCTTGCTGGTTTTGTGTTTTAAACCCACAACAGCTTATTCTAGTGGAAGGAATTCCCCCATGGCAGGGGGCTGGAAGTGGATGATCTCTGTGGCCCTTCAACCCTAACCATTCTAAAAACAAAAAAAAAACCAAAACCAAAACCCAATACCTAAAAGAAATGACAGTAAAAAACCTCACCAAAAAACTCGCTTGCATACCAATTCTTCAAGTAAGCAACACATTTATGCTAACTTTTGTATTGAACAGCAGGTGCAGGAGTTATGGTGGAGGATGAACATGAGCCTGGAAACCAGCAGCTAAAGAAAAGCCCATGAGGGACAGGGAGACAGAGCTTCTTGCCAAGCTCCCTTTCAGGCCAAGAGGATTCTGACTTCACATTAATGTGAGATCAAGGCATCAATACATTTAATGTGCCAAAGCCATTCAGAACGGCTCTGGAATACTTCAGATGGAAATGCTCTTTCTTCTTTGGAAAAGTGATATCATGTGCCAGGTTTGGACAAAACCAGACGCTTTGATGCACACTGAACTTCCTATGAAAGCATTTTGAGGTTGGTCTCTGCAACAAGATCCTGAACCCAATGCCTTTAATGCCAGCAAGTGACAGCTACTGGTCCTTATGCTCCTTATCTCAGGACTCACAGCTTTCTTAGAGGCTCATTTGTTTAAGCACCAAACACACGATGAACCCTTGAGACACAATCTCTGTCTGCACCAACAATTGTAATGAAATGTGTGCAGCCTTCCCCACATACTCCAAAATTCCAACTGCCCATTGCCATGCAGCTGCTTTGTGTTTGTATCTCCAGCTTTGAGCCTCTCTCCTGAGACCCCTTCCATCTTCATGGAAGCAAGTTTAACAGTGATCAGAACTGGAACCGCACCCAACTTAGCAAGTCCACAGTTTCACTGGTGTTTTCCCTTCTCTCAGAGTTCCACAGATCTTACAACAAACTGCAGCCACCTTTGGGGCAGTTTCCATGGAAATGCTACACAGCCACATGGCTGCAGTTGTGTATTTCCTGTGGCATATGACACACTGCTCCAGATGGTGCTAATGGCATGGGACCTAAAACACATTTACCTCCCACTGCAAATCTACATCTGATTTCCTTTCTGGGGGTATCACATTTTGGTGATACTCTGTGAAGACAAAAGATGAGCTTTTCAAAAAATGTAAGTGCTTAGGTGCTGAAGTCACACTTTACCTGAAGCACTGTGGTCTTTCAGAAGTATTTATGTACCTGTGCATTTCTGAAAACGCCACAGAGCTCTTTTCTGTATCTTTAGGCCCCTAACTGCCCTGTAAAGCTCTGAGTATCTTCTGGAACAAAATCTGCCTTGTTAAAACAAGAAAAAAACCCAAAACATTACTCTAATTTACTCTGAATTTGCAGTTCATGTGCCATAGCAGAACCTTAATTCAGGTGGGTCAGTCAGGTGTTTCCATAGTATCAGTTACCCATCATTTCAGTATATACTCTGTTCAGCTGGGAACTAAATTACCTTGTCTGCAGAGCCTTGCTTGGGGAGTCCAGGGGGAGTGGGATATCACAGATGTCTTCAATATGGTGTTTGCTGAGAGCTTTGGCGACCAACCTGATTGAAAGGGAACACAGAGAAGGATGCACCACCACAGTATGCGCCATATACACACACATATATATGTACATATACCTTATTTATTCCAAGAGACACATAACAGAAAATGTGCACCTATTTCCAAGACTGTTCAGTAGCCTAGAGTGTCAGATCAGTTAGTAGAACACAGAACTCTCAGAAAGGCTGTTAATTCAGATCAAATGTTAGAAAGTGTAAAATTTTAACCCTGTTGAACTTGTACTTTAAAGTAGGATATGACTCAATACCCAGCCCTTTCCACAATTACAGTCTGCACAGTGAGACAGTAACACTGCCTGTGATACTTTAATAAGATGTTATAACTCACAGAGTCTTTTCTGAAATATAAACTCAATTTTCAAATAGACTGTCAGATTTTTACTCATGGTATAGAACCTGCTCCCTACACCCACCCAGTGTGTTTCAGAGGCTCTGGATGTTGCTGATCATATTCCCCACCCTTCTGCACACCGATATCTGATCAGCCCTCCTGCATTCACTAACCATGAGATAGTCTGAAATAAGATTCTAATGGACAGATTTTGTGCTTGTTTCACCCAGCAAAAAACTGGAAACCAATGTTCATAACTTCAATTTTTCATACTTAGAAAAAATCCCACTTTCATAGCAGGGTGTAGGACTATTGATTTTATTGTGTCAGAACAGCACACAGCCTCTCCTGTTTGTTTGATACCAAACAAGGCTCCTCCTTGCCCACCAGCCTCCCTTCTTTCATTTAGCTGAATTCATCTTGCCTGTGTTTCTGTATGTTTACAGCATTAGGAGATATCATGCTAATGAAACTTTTTCAAAGTACACCTACCTCTTATTTTATAGGAGGAAGAGAGTATGTGCATGCAGCACTAGTATTAATCCATAACCACCACAGAGGAACAGCAGTCCTAGTAACAAGAAGGTATCACATATACCTTAGATAGGGGAAAAAAGAACCAGACTATTTCTGTCTCTGCCCCTGCAGCACTGACTAACCACTGGGCAGATACTTCAATTTAAGGCAGACTCCCATTAAATTCTTTTCACTATGCATCACTCACCATTGGTGCATTATGAGACAAATAAAAGACAAGTAAGAGCCCATCAGTGAGGAAAGAAAGAAAGAAAGAAAGAAAGAAAGAAAGAAAGAAAGAAAGAAAGAAAGAAAGAAAGAAAGAAAGAAAGAAAGAAAGAAAGAAAGAGAAAGAAAGAAAGAAAAAGGGTTATAATATTTTTACAGAAACATTACAAACTTATTTAAGCTGCTTTATTATTTGTATATAATTAAATATTATATTAAAAGAAATCATAACCTCCCTTCCCAAACAGCTCCTCAATCAGCAATTACATTCACCTCCTACCAGAAACATTTGAATAATGTCCCTGAAAGGTCCTGAGACTAAACCCACCAGATGGGATAGATGGGATATCCTGGGCTTTTGCATGAATTATTTCAATCCATCATCATTTGGAAGACTCATATCTGCTGTAATATTGGAAAGCTTAATTTGATTTCCATTTACAAAGTAGGGCTTTGATGGATGCTGTAAAACAAAGGATAACAATCTAGCTACTATATCTTTATCTCCTCTGCGTTTTTGTTGACAGCACAGAACCAAGGGCTCAGACTCATGACCTACAAGAGTTTAACCACTGTGCCAGCTGTGACAACAGAGAAACCAGCCCACAGCATCCAGCAAGAGCAGCTGCAGTGAATCTCCTGCAATCCCCCCAATAACATTTTAGGCCACTACAGCAACTACTGCCTATGAATCAGCACCCTAAATAATTTTTAGTCAAAATTAATGCATTGAATGGGTTGATACAAAAATAATCACATGAACACACTGAGTTGATAGAGACTCTGCAAATCAATTTCATGATCACCCTAGCATTGTCTTAAACCATTTCATTTCTAGTGCTATTTCCTTATTCATTTCCTCAAAAGTCTGTTTCTGGCTCAAGTCTGGAAGGGAAACAAGTCTGAACACTGGGAAATGGTGTGTTGATGTTATATGTTTCACAAGAAATTACATTCAGCCCAGGAAATTTCTCTTTAGATTAGGTGTGAACAGCTGATAAACACACAGGCCAAGAGAATAAAAATTTGGTTAAAAGTTAAAATATGGCAAGTCCTGTTTTCCTAATGTAGAGAATCCTTGGATAGCTACAAATGTGACAGAAAACATTAATTTATTCCCAGTGAATGCCAAATATTACTATTTTAATGCCCCTTCACTTCACAATGTCAAGAATGCCCTTATCCATATTCTTGGTGTTCTGCCAGTAGATCTGGCAAAAGACTCTGATGTGCCTCTTTTAATTCAAGGCCCTCTGCTGTGAAGATCTCCCACACAAAGTATTTATAAACCACAATGTACCTCCTCCTTCTTCTCACAGAAAATATTCCCAGACATTCACGCTCTGCCTTTTAGATATTCGCAATTTCCTTTTCTGCAAAACGCACCATGTTTGGATTCAGGTGGCAGAAATGCTCCTCACAGAGCGGAGTCCCACACTGAGCAGTTTCAGAATCGTTCAGAGCTGTTTGCTCTGGATTCAGGTTGCAGAAATGCTCCTCGCAGAAATGCTCCTCACAGAAAGGAGTCCCAGTCTGAGCGGTTTCAGAATCGTTCAGAGCTGTTTGCTCTGTTTGGATTCAGGTTGCAGAAATTCTCACAGAAAGGAGGTTTCAGAATCGCTCAGAGTTGTTTGCTCCCAGGTCACTGCCCCAGTGCAAGGGCGGCTCCTGCCTCTGCCTCTGGCTCTGCTTTGCCCCTCACCGAGTGCTCAGCAGCCAGCTCTGCCCTCATGCTCTGAGGGCAATGCCTTGTCTGATTTTTAATGCAATACCTCAGAATCTCGCAATTTATCTTTTTTATTTATTTGTTAGGATATAATTTTTCCTGCACCGATATATTAACTCCTGGCAATCAGACCTGTTCAAACAGCACACTTCTGGCCGCAGTTCTGAGTTCAAGGAACTCATTTCAAAGGTAAATATATTACCATCAATTCCATTTGCCTATCAAACATAAACTCAGCAGACCAGAGGACGGCCCCTGAGCCGAGAAGCAAACGGAGCGTCGCAGACAGCAGGAAGGACACCAATAAACACCAGGATGACAAGATCCGAGCGAGGCTGTGCCCTGAGGCGGGGCCGGAGCGCACCCGGGCCGTGCCCATCGCTCGCCCGGGCCGGCGGCGCCACCTCCTGTCCCCTCCTGTCCCCTCCTGTCCCCTCCTGCCACCGCGGGGACAGCGCCGGGACCAGCCCGGCCCGGGACATCCGCACAGCCCCAGCACATTGAACAACTGAACCGCCCGCTTTGTTCAGCAAAGTTTTATCTTAAAATTAACAATACTAAGACTCAATACGTTGAATATCGCATGCTCATTCAACAGCCAGGGAGAAAAATTATACTTGACTTTGGATTTGAATCACAATTATTCCAATAATTAGTGAAAAATGATAATAAAATAAAACTTAATTGATATATTTCAGCAGAATTCTGATGTCTTTGGACAGTTGTTTCTGTTTAATTAAAAATATGTAATATTTTAGTTCTCTTATGTACACTTAAAATATCATTCCTGAAAGAGTTAAAAATACTCAAGTGGAGACTGAAAAGGGGACCCAATTCATTCAAACCCAGTTTCTCCTTAAAAAATACTTCCTTTGAATTAGCCATTTAAAATTATATGATGCAATCTGACAGAATTTAGCAAGCCACAAGGCAGACAGCAAAAACTTGGGATTGTCGTACACAGCTCAGCAGAGTTTGAACAGTACAATGGAACCACATTCTAAACATAAATACATATAATAGAAAGGTAAAAAATGTACAAATCTAAAATCCATCTGTTTTTTTAAAAGTCATTGTCTATACCATCTACTTGAGCACTGCAGTATTTCTACTGTGTGCACGGAGTTACATACCAACATATACAAAACTGGTAAATTTACGTATGACATCGAGCACAAACAGTAGCAGTCAGGGACGCTAGGAATAGTCTGAACATCATGAGTTACACTGTTGTAAGGCACTTAGGTTTCAATTATGTGATAAAAAAGAGAAACTGAACACATCAGAGAAACACCCACTTATATAACCAGACTCCTCCAAATACCAGACAGCAGATTAGGTCTTGGAATCTGCAAAGTCATTATTATTCTAAACTGTATTTATGAAAATAACAGGTCTTATACATGAATTATAGTAGAGCTACAACCTTTCCAATAAAACAGAGCCATCCAGAACATAAACCAGGCCCAGATCTAAAAATAGCATTTAATGCAGCTACAGAGAATTCTAGCAAGAAAGGCATTCATATCAAACACAGCCTGCAAGCTTGCAAAACAGAAGGAAACACAGCCAGTATTAGAAAGACACTCTGTGAGTCACTGTTTGTCATGGAACTTTCACAGGCACTCTCTCTCCTGTTCAGAAATGCTCTTCCAAAACACGAGCTACCCTAATATGGCACTGAGACAGGAAGGAAAACAGCAGCACTAGCACCGACTACTGGGACTCATCTGAGCTTTGCTTGTTTACAGCTGCAATAAAATTGCTCACATTACATGCTCTTAAAATGTAAGAGAAAAAAACTCCTTTCAACAGTAAACAGTTGTATTTGTCACAGAAATCCTGCACTTGGCCTCAAGCCAGGAATCAGTCTCAGGACTTTACCCCTTTAAAGGGAGGGAGAGGGGAATGCCAGATCATTCACGTAAGGGAAAGTCCCTGTTATTTTCCACTCAAAATGCTGCTTCAAGTCGTGTTTTTGCAGCAACCAAAGGTTGTGTAGCACGAGGCCTGCTTCAGAAACAGACTTTGGAGAAAGAAATAAAGAAGAAAAAGAGTACCCAGCCCTTTGCTCCCATGACAGGACTTGAGGCTTGAAGCTGAGTTTGGGGGATTCAGGTTAGATCAGGAAAAGGCCCCCAGAGGGTGGCTGGGCACTGAACAGGCTCCTCAGGGCAGTGGGCACAGCAGAGAAGTGTTTGGACAACACTTTCAGACCCAGGGTGGGAGTGTTGAAGTGTCTTGTGCAGGGCCAGGAGTTGGACTGGATGATCCCTGTGGGTCCCTTCCAACTCAGCACATTCTATGATCCTGTGCAATAAAGATTACAATATAATTATATCCCCACACCAGCACCTAATAAGTGAAAACAACATATGCAACCAGGGATATACCTAAGGAAAAGAAGACAAGTTCTTCAAGGAGCATGTTCATACATGCTCACAGGCCCAAGGCAGTGCAAGGGAGCTGGTGATTTATTCTCTTACTATTTATTAAAATGATACCAACTGCAGTCAGTGATAAAAGCTTTTGGAACCTGCCTAAGTTTTTATGGGGTTAGAACTTGTAGATTACATAACACTTCATAGGTAAGAACTACTTCTTGGCAAATGTGCTGGTTAAAAGGACTCTACCCACCTGAACAGCAAGTTTCCCACACAGTTATACAAAATAAAAAATAATTAAGATTTGTCTGTTTGGATGTAGAAACATTAAAAGCCTTCATCTTCACCTGTATTTTTGAGAGGCTGTAATTACTTTTCCTAAAACTTTTTTGTTCTTGCTGCAATTCTTTATCAGTTTGCTTGTGTTAAGGGAAGAGCAGGACTTTGTCTTCTGTTTCTTACTTCACAAAACATGTGAAAGGACCATGCAAAAAGACAAGTCTTTCAAAACCCCTAGTTCCTCAGTATATTTCAGCTCTCTTACATTTCAGCAACTGGAGAGAAAGCCATTAATGCTTTAGGCTAAGGCTCAGTACATCAGAAGCTGAATGTGGGCTCTGGAGCCCATGTTTTCTTTATGGTCCAATTTGATTTTATTCATGTGAACACTTGACACCAGAGACTGGCTAAAAGGAAGGAGTAACAGACTTAAGTGTGTACAGAGATACAGACACACAGCAATCTTAACTTTGAAAGTGGTCCTATTGGTCAGCTTTCATAAATTATCTTCCTTTTTTCTCCTTACTTTTGGGACAGATCCCAGAACAGATCTAAAGGGGTGGAGCTGACTGCAGCTGTAGATCTGCAGAAACAAGCCATTTCTATATAGACAGCATCACATTCTGTTAACACCACACCATTCACACTCAGAACAGGCAAGGCAAAGACAAGCAGGTGTCAGTGCAACTGCTGAAGATATTAAAACTATTCTGAAAGAATACTGATGGTCAAGATAACTTCCAATTTAAAAATCACTCTAGGTTTCAATCTTTTAAAGCATTCAAAGCACACAGTCCCGATGAGAGCTGTGCATTTATACTTATCCCTCGAACGACCCCGCACAGCATTTCCAGCCTGAAAGAGCAAATGGATTTTCCTGGATTTTCACGCCCTTGCAGGGGATCCTCACGGGCGCACGGCCGCCACCTGCTGGCAGCTGCTCCCACTCGCGGCTCTCCAACTGACAAGAATTCTGCCTTCCAGGAAAAGTGATTTTGTAAAAAGTACTAACACATTGCTCAAAAGGGAGCACTGCCACTGCTTTAATAAGAAATTCAACTGAAGTAGATGTTGGGTTTTTTTTTTTCATAGAAAATATTACTACAAATCTGTAGTAGCAGCAGTTTTTAATTTACCAAAACCTGACATCTATTAGCAACAGAACATACACAAAAATGTCTTTGTTCATACAAATAAAATTAGGTTTTTAATATTCACAAAGTAACATAAAAGAGCGATATTTTTCTTCACATTGATAATCGTTAGTCAGAGCAGTTGTGATATAAAAGCTGTGTAAGCATTCAGTCAAGCACCATGGCAGATAGTGCATTAAGATCTCTCATGAATGGATGATTAGCTAGTATTTGATCAATCTTCTGTCTTTGATCATAGCCAGGAAAAATTTTGATAAGGGCTTCTCTTAGCTGGACTGTTTCTGAGGCAGATCTCTGTGGTGGAACTGCAGGATGAGGCTCTGTGTTTTCTTCCCAGGGAAGCCACGGGGATGAGCGACCATCATCGTGCCCTCTGCCTCCACGCTGTCTGCTGCTGCCCGCCTCGGGCAGGAAGAAAGGTGTCTCAGAAGAATATTGTCCACTGCTCTGTAAAGCCTTCTGTGTTGACCAAGAATCTCTGTGGAACAAAATAAAAATTTTTACTAAATTAAGCTAAAGGAGATGCTAACTGTAGCTCTCTCTGTACAAGAGAGAGAAAAGAGAAATGTGTGTAACTTCAAACTTCCCTGCTGCTCAGCTAGTTACTGACTGGAATCAAATGACAAGCATTCTTCCAAAGTGAAACAAAGCAGGAGGTGTAACAGTTCTCAATCTGAATCTGCCACAGCTAACAACATTAATATCACCCAGGAATAGCCTCAATATGCTGTGAGTACATTACCTGGCAGATTACAGCAAATGTCAAAGACTGTTTTATGAGGGTACAGATAAAAAGATATATTGAACACACATACACTGATGTGGAACATGTGAAAATGCTGACAGACCAAAGGGGCTTCCACAACTGCTTCACAATACTATTCTTCACTTACTTTTGTTCTTGACTGAGCTGTGCTCATATTTAGATCTGGGCCTTGTTTCCCTCGTATGGGATCCTTAACAACACAATGAAGTAGTTTTAGCAGTCTCAGGATTTGAATACTGTTCCTTAATTACTGAGATTTCATTTCAGACTTTAAAAAGTTGTTGCTACTCTGTACACTGCTAACACTACAAAATTTAAAGTTCAATCTACTTTAGGCGCCAGCAGATACCAGAGAAATGTGAAGTGGAACTCATGTTACAGTCTAGTTTCCTACCACCAAGGGAAACAGTATCTAAACTACAGAGCTCTATTTTAAAAGCATTTGGGTTATGACACCTCCCCTTACTCAACATAGAAAGGCTTTCTAACTGCTGAATATCCTTGTAGTTTCTGATCTTGTTCCCTGTGCCATTTATGCTTCCTGCATCATTTAACTCATGTAGAAAAGTCACAGGGAAGGAACAAAATTAACTCTTTGCACTGGCAGCTTTTCTCTGACCTACCTGCCCCCACCCTCCCCTAAAAACCCAACCCCAAACCAAACACCAAAGCCTAGTTCCAGTTCCAAGTTTATAGATAAGAAACCAAGCTCTTTCTGTGGTCTATCACACTCACCTCCCTCAGAACACTCTGTTTTCATTTTTTTTCTCTCAGACACAGGCAGGTAAAACACAATGCTCCAAATAACATCTCAGAGGTTTTGTACTAGAGCTTGAATACTCAGCATTTCCTTCTGCAGTTCTAGCACTGCACTTGCTTTTTTCATGTCAACACATTCATTTTCAAATCAGCTTGTAATCTATGGTATATAAATGTTCCACCTTGTTCAAACATTTCCAACAGATGAGATTCTTGCTTATTCTTTGTAGTAATCCTTAAGCATAGCTTGCCTTTTCTATTACCAATATTTAAGTTGCCTCACTTGTTTTTAAAAGCTCTCTCAGAATTATAAGCATTTCTAATTTCTAAACTGCTGAAAGAACAGCAGTTATCATCTTGTGCAAAAGAGGAAACTAATACTCAAATCTTGGCAGTTCATGCAAAGCAAATTCATACTTTGAATATGTGCACATTTAAAAAGTACATTAATCTTAAATGAACAATATATGCTCATTAATATTTATAATTACTAATCAAATAAAAACAGATTTAATAACAATGCCTCAAAAATTGTTTTGACAACAGTAAGGTACCCTCAACCACGAGGTGGTGTCTCCCCTGTGACAAAAAAAAAAAACCTGAGTGCAGAGTGTTTGTAGCATCTCTTGTCCCACTGTGAAGAAGTGACCAACCAAGGTGTCTCAGATAACATCAGTGTAATTAACAACACAAACCCACATGCCTGGCACCTCTGGGTGCTGTTAACACCCAGAATGAAAGCCACCACAGTCAGATCTCAGAAGAAGCTTTTGTCATACTTATCTTAGTTCTCACAGAGATCTCGATTAGAGGCAAATGTCACCAGCAATTTCTGAACGAACTGCAGTAACAGGAAAAATGTGGGTTTTTTTGTTAAACTGCTACAAGCTACAGTGCTCCTGCTTAACTTTACTGTGCTTTATAGATGTGTGAGCGAACCAGTACAGTTTATTTCAAATGTGAAATAACTCTGTGAAACAAAAGTGAAAACAGTGTTTATACCTAGGACAGCCTTCACTTCGAAGGAAGTCATCTAATCTGGGTCCATTTCTTCCCAAAGGATCATCAGGAACCATAAATATGTCACCAGCAAAAGTGTACTGGAGCAACCTGCAAAAGAGTTCTTTTAAATAACAAGGTATTAAACCCTTGTTGTCCTTCACCTTTGTAGCACAGGACAAATTTCCTTAGAGTAGACACCACATCAGGAGTCCCTGTAGATTAATTAGTAAACCCAACTGAGATACAACGAGCATTCCCTGTCAAAATAATCCAATGGGAGCTGTGAACTCTTCCTATTACACTGCAGAACACTGGCTTTGCTTTTTTTTTTTTGACAGCAACTGTTTTATGACAGAAATTTTGCAACAAGACCACGGTGGAATTTCCTAGGTGATTAAAGATCTTTTGGTTGTTCTAACTCCCCTTCCTTGCAAGGATCTTCAGTCATGTAGCTAAAATGCCTGTGGTAGCAGAAAGCCACACAACTAGCAAATACAGCATTAAATGTTTACAGTTAAGACATGAAGCTTTTTTTCTGGAATCATTTTGGGACAGATAGAAATCTGCATTAAAAAAACAAAACAGTTCAATTGAAATTTGTCTGCAAGAAGATTTGGTACAGTGGAATTTCCCCAGAAGTAAAACTAATAGCAGATGTTAACATAAGCTCTTAAAAAACCACAGACTCGAGATGACATGTCAAGTATTCTTGCCGAAGTTCTGTAGAAGAACAGAACCTGACTTGGGTAGAATTCACTCAAGAAATTATGTAAATGCCTACATGGTTAGCCAGCATCAACTCCATGGTCTCCCAGCTATACTGTGAGATGCCAGGGCAAGTTTTTAGTTGCTTATTTCATTAGACCTATACTGACCCCAGCCACTGTAACAGATGTACCCTCAGAAGATGTCAGGGACACTGAGGGATTAGTGGGCAATTTCACTAACAAAAGATCACACCTTAACAGTAAAATAATCTGATTTAACTGAAAAGGGAAAAAAAAATCCCAAAGAACCATACCCAACAAAATAAAGAAACAAGAAGAAACAAACTCTACAAGATGAAGCAGGGATATTTGAGAACTAAGTGACTCATCTAAACCCAAAGAACAATTGAAGGGAAATGGCTACATGGATATGCTCTAAGTGCTCATTTTGTCAGCTGTGCCAATCTGTCCCACTTGAGTGAAGAGTGATTGACTCTGAACAATTAAAACTGACACTGTATATCCTCATCAGCTATTGTGCCTCCTTGAAAAAATGAACTTTCAAACAGGAGAGGCTGTGAAAGTGGGCTGCTCTAACAAGGCCTAACACCCACCTTCAGAAGTGACACAGGTGTGCTGGTACACCAAGCTCCTGCCTGTGTGAGCAATTAACACACATACATGACAGAATAGATGAGTAAAAGGGATATCAGACTACTCAGCACATGACTGTAAGGCCATGAATCACCACAGTGAATCACAGAGTACTGTATTGGAATCTACCAGAATTACATGACAGATTAATTAAAGATAGCAAAATCCCACATGTAGGTAGAGTGCCTACAACTGCAAGGACAGACATCCTTTTATGACTTCACAGGAATTAAATAATTACCTTTTTTGAATAATTTCTCTCCAGGCAAATGATTCTGTCACAAATTCTCTGAAGTTATCATTAGTCACAATAACACCTCCAGTTCTAACAGCAAGGTGTAATAAAAACCTGTAAAATTAATGTCAAAGATCACTAAGATAGTTTGTTCTGCTGAAAACAATCCAAAGATCTAGAAAACTAAACATTTCATCATACAAAAGTAATCTATTTGCATGAAAACAAGCACCTTGATTGCCAGGATATTATTCTGTTTTTAACCACTTTAACCTTCAACAATGTTTTGGGTAGCATGCATTTATTTAGTGCAGCAGAGTCTTCATGGGATGTTTTCTTCCCCATTAAAAACTCCAAACAAACAAACCCACACAAGCAAAACTCCCCAAACCCCTTGATCTAAATATTTGCAGAGGTAAATGGCCTGCTTTATGGAACAGTACAGTATTTATTACACAACCCAACACAAACTTATTTCCACACACTTTTTAGCTTAGCACTAATGCCTGTGTTCTGCAGGTCAGTGTTCTGCATGTTAGCTGTTTACTCTGTCAACACTTCTTAAAAACATTTCTGTTAAATAAATTATGACAAAACATAATTACTGATGTATTAAGAAAAAACATGTTTGCCTTCTTTTATAACCTATCTGAAAATATGTTTCTTGCCATTTGAAACTATTTCAGCCACGAGATGATGGATGGTGTCCTTTTAAAGGAAAGTGTATGCTTTTAACCAAAGTGCAAATATGTTATTATGACACTTATTTCCACAGTAACCTCAACTGTAAATACTGCACTGCCAGAGCATTTCTTAGGAAAGGCTGGGTGTATATAAAACATTAGTGAAGTATTAGGAAACTCCCACAACACAAAGTCCTAAAGCTTACTGTGTCTTGTTCATTGCTAGATGATCCCCACACTTCAAAGTAGATCTTGAGTACTCAACTTAGAAGTTCACTGGCTTAACATTGTTACATGGCAGCAAGAAGAAAATGGAGCTAAGTAGTATCTGATCAGTAGCTGATTATGCCCCAAGCATAAAAGACAATTCAGGGACAGTGATGACCAGGAAAGAATAAAAACATTATTATAATAAAAACATGAAGTTTAATTTCTTCAGACTGCCTTTTTTTTAAATTGCCATGAAAATTTGTAGCTCTCCATGACTTCCCAAATACATAGGAGTGTTTCCTATAACACTGAAATAATGTAACAGATGTGGAGCTCATTCTTGAGTAGGACGCATAGCTCTGTCAAGAGAGGTTGCAGAACTAGTGAATAGAACTGCCCATGAAATCTTAAGCTTTTACAACCATTAGTCAGATGTTTAAAAAGACTTTGAAACTATGTATATTCTGTACCTGTCATCATGAGCAGCAATTCTGGCTCCTAAAACCATCCTTGCAGGGGTTAAAGACAATATTCCAACATCCTCAAGCTGTGTTAAGAAATTCTGCTCTGTTAAAACATGATTTGACAATTAGTCTGAGATATAATCTGCAGAGAAGATGAGCTATTTTTATACCAATTAAGCTATAGAAATGACATTGATAGCTGAAGAATTCCTCATATTATAAAAATGGGGAAGAAGAGGTCAAAACTAGAAATTAAAGAGCAAACAAAAACCAACCCAAAAAATCCTCCACTGATGGCACACCTGTTAGCCTACACAGCATTTCAGGGTCTCTCACATAGTGTATGGAAACCAAATTGCCCATGCTGAGCAGCCAGACTGCTCCTGCTCAACATTTGATGAAGCATTCTCCATTTATTCTTCATGGAAGTATCCAAAGAAATAGTTACAGTCTGGTTTCATTAAGGAAACATTAGGAAATGTCCCTCACCTGTAATGGAAGGGTCACGTCTTGTTCTCCACTGTGGAACAAACACAGTAATATTTCTGTGGCCACGTTTCCAAAAGTAGTCAACAGCTATTGCAATTCCTCGACAGGAGAAGAATTTCCTCAGACCATGACTGAGGGTGAAACAAAAAGAAGGGAGATTAAATTCACTACAATTTTACTTCCACGATAACAAAGAAAATGGAACAAAACCTTGCAAAGCGAAGCTGGAAATCCCACACAGAGCCTCAGGAAAAGGAAAGGCAGATGGGTGTTACAGATGAGGAATCTTCTAAATGGAAAGAGCTCTTCAGCAAAGGAAGAGAACAGATACATCCCTTTACAACTTTACAGCTCAGTCTCCTTTCAGTTTCTTGGGCACAACAATGATGGAGTAATCAAAAGTGGGTTTAGCTTGAAAAAAGAGGCCAACAGTGATGGTTTCTGCACTCTGTTGAGTATAGATTAAAACTGTAATAGTTATAGTAGTAGTTCCAAATACTGTCCTACTGCAAAATAGTTGGGGTTCGTGGAACCTTTGGTTCAATGGATTAGCAAGAATTATATCTGAGCAGCTCTCTGGTAATTATCAGGGCCTCCTCTCAATTTCAACAGTCTGAACTATTGTTCTGAAGCAAAATAATGAAATTTCTCTGAAAAAATATTTAAAAAACATTATATTTTGGCATTAATATTTTTTTCTTAATTAAAAAATATAAGATGTTCATTATCTGTTTTTACAACTCCCTTAAGTGACTTTCCAGAAAAATTAGCAACTGCTTAAAATGAGGGGACACAGATTTGAATTTATGACATTGTGAGACCCTTCCAAACTGGAATTATCCCAATAACCCTATTTACCTATTTAACACACAGCACAATTAACTGTCTAACCAGACTCCAGCATTTTCATAGAGGCTACACTTAGACTAAACAAAGATATAATTCCCTAGAAAAGACACACTGACTGAGCACTGATGGCATGAACAGCCAAAGCATTTCCTGCAAAATAGTGTATAATCTATGTTTTGAATTAATGTCAAATCACTACATGAGCAAGTGGTATCCCTTTTCTAAACCAGTCACCCAAATAATATGCAATACCCTAATAGTAAGCCCTGTTAGTTTTGAACAGAATCTTATCTTTAAACCCTAGTTTCACCTACCAAGAAATCTTCCCAACACAATGGTCTTTAAAAGATTTCCATGGAACTACTTTACAGTGAAATTCAGCCTTTAGTAGCATTCACTTATCCTTTTCCAGTTTCATAAATTCTTTTAAAAATACATTTATGAAAATTTAAATTTGTTAAGGAACTCTGAATTTGGAGAGGAGTTCTTTATGTAGAAAGGCAGAAAAATGAATAAGCCATACCTGAAACATAAAAGGCAAAAAAAAAAAAATCTGACTTACTATGAGAATTTCCAGAGAAAAAAAAATACTATGATACACTTGCCCTTACTGAAATTAAGCACTCTTGGTGTCAAGAACAGTCAAATAAAGGAAGGCAATTTTCATAGAAGAGTTATTCTTTATAAACCTTTTGGGACAAATTTAAAACGCAGCCATCATACCACTAATTTAAATTAGGTATCCTATTCATTAAATGGGAAAACTCTATTAAATATTAAATATGAATTGATAGTTCTCAACTGGACTTCAAGAAATGCAGAGGTCTCAACATTCATGTTAAAATTTATGCCTTCTCTGCTTGCTCATCCTCCTGTTTTAGAGCTCTAAGTTGGCTGAACTACACAGTCTACTGTTTTTTAAGTGCTTTGAAGCTTAGAAAAGCAACTCTTAAATAAAATAAAAGCAAATTAAAAATAAAAGCAAGTTAACTTTATCAAATAACATGTAGAATTAGCTATAATATATCAATGCTAAACTAAAAGAAGTATTAAATGCTTTAACTGAAGGGACAGCAAATCACCACAGCAAGGTGGTCTTTTCAAGACATCCAGACTGGATCTGTTCTCTAAATGCCATTGCAAATGCTGGTTTTGCCTGTTCCAGTTCTTTTAAATCCTGTGAAGACCCTACAAAGCTATTTCCTAAATTAAACAAAAGATGATCATAAGCAGCACAAAGCAAAGAGCAGGTTGCCTTCTGGGACATGTAACACTTTCCCTTTGGTTTGTAACTAAAGTAAATACTGTTGCAAATGAGTGGTTTGGCTTCTTAAAGAAACGCTGTCAAAGGTATTGCCAGAGGCAGGGTTTGACATGAATTTGTGAAAATACGGCTTCACAGAGTTCGGTGGTAACATTCACTCTTGTAAACTTGAGAAGAGTAAGCTCATTATTTACTGCACAGGTTAAGGCATACAAAGATCAAATTAGAATCAATTTAGAATGATTTGCACAGAAGCCAGGAATGCAGAAGGGGGTGAGGGTGCAAAGCATATGGGTGCAAAGATAAGGGTGCAAAAGGGTTTAGCAGCACTTAATCATCAAGTACTTTAACATTTACCAAGCAATTCCATAGGGTTCACTTCAGCTGTAACAATGACTTAACTGTAGATTTGAGGCAGTAACACTCATACTATAATCAATTCACACACACAGGTACACAACGTGAACACTTAACTCTGTGCCTAAAGGTACCCATCAAAAAATTCCACACAGCGTCAGTGAAATGCTCACACCAAGTCCCTTTGCATTTCCCAACAGGCAAGGGTCACACTTCAGGAAGTGTGGACAGGTGTGTGGGAGCTTTTTCATCAGGAGCAGATTTGAATATCACAAAGGTGAGGATCTGTGAGCTCTGAGCAGTGTCCCACTCGAGGGAGGTGCTGGCACAGCTGCTGAGCACCAGGAGAGCTCAGAGGACCTCACTCAGGACTGCTGATATGGGGCTGCAGGATGATTGACTCTGGCCAGCAGGAAGTTTCCCCCTGGCCATAACTCAGTAACTCCTGGGCTTTCTTCCCCAAAGTGCAGGAACAATGGTGCCCTTCCACTTGGGCTATGATCAGGTAAATCATTTACTAAGGCTTCAGAGGAGCATTGCTTACCCTTTGTTTCCCTCCTTGTTTGGGCAGCTGATGTTTCTGATTGGATGCACCACCACAAGTACATATTATTTACAAACTATTCTAGCAACATATAATTCCATTCAATTATTCTTTCATTCTGAGTTTTCTCCACGTTTTATTCAAATTTAAATTATCCAACAACTGGATATTGCAGTCTGCCCTCAAAGGCCTGTTTCCAGCACACAAAACCAGGTAATTTTTTTAAAAATACTTCTTAGCAGTTAGGGTAAACTGGGCATTCTCTCATTCCACAAGCACCCTGAGACAATGTGATAACAACAGATCAACGTGCTGCACATGTTAAGAAAAGATTCTACAGCTTTTGCAGTTTTCCAGACTTAAGACACGAGGCAAGCAATGATTCAGAAACCCAAATAGCAATAGTCTAAGCATGTGGGTGATGCACTAATACCCACACACCCATCAAAAAAACCAAACCCCACAAAACTCAGGGGTCAAAAGAGCCCTGAACCAGCACAGGCATGGAAGGAATTCTAGAGGTATTGAGAAGTAAAACTGAGAACAATTCAAAGCCATTTTGCAAACAACTCTTCACTTCATGAAATGCAAGAAAATAATGAGGCTTGATGTGGCCAGAGAGAACCTGAAGAACACCTACAGGATCAAACCAACAGGCCCCCAAGAATTGATTATTTAGTAGGACATTTGAATATCTCAATGGTTCTGCCATTTTGAGGCAGCTCCTTTACGTTTCATAACCAGTTTTCATTTGGTTGAGTAGAAGGCACCAGGTGTTACATAACCTTTTTGGGCACTGTACGTCAATAGCACCCAGCTTCTATGCCCTACTCCAATGTGAGGTGTGTGCACGGCAATCCACTGGGGTGCATGAAGGAAATATTCAAACCGCAGTAATGCACAATATATCATTGGTAAATATACATATATACATTTGCAAAAGACAACAGGCTCCCAGCACTAACATGCAACGCCGTTAGAAGAGAAGTATGTCACTACCAGGTGAGAAGCTCCACTTTAAAACTACAAGATGTTAAGAGCACAAAAAAAACCCCAAACCCAAACCACTTAAGTTGACAATAATTTAACCTCATTGTTAGGCACTGGCGAACAAATTAAACTTCGTGCATAACACTGACTGCAACAGAGCAAAGCTTGCCCTGAGATTACTTCTGCCTGAAGTGTTACATTGAGCTGAACACTGGTGATTCAAATCAGGTTACTTTGAAATGGAATAACCGTGTGTACACGCACACCAAAAACCTAGCTAGCAAAAAACTTTGCACATGCCACTGCAACCTCTTAGCTCCCATTTCATCTGAAAGTTCATTGCACTTTTAATAAAGAGAAAGCTGAAAAGAACAATACTTACGAAATTGCAACATTGCTTCCATCAATAATTATGTGTTTCAAATATGGTTTTCCAGGTTCATTTATCAACTCCAGTCTGTATGGCTTCTTCAGGGAGTCCAAAAATCTTTGGACTCCCGTAACTGAATGATCTGGATGTGGACCCACTGTGTCTCTATCCGGATGTGAAGGATGTTTTTGTGAAGACAGTAACCGGTCTGGGACAGGATTGTCACAATGTGAGCTTCGGGAAAGGCGCTGGTGGAGAGGCCTCATTTGGGAGGAGCTGCAGTGTCCCAGCTGCTCCTCAGAACCAGGGTGGCTGTTCTGTACAGTTGAGGACCTTGCAGATTTGTGCTGAAATGAAGTTTTACTCTTACTTGGAATATGCTGCACATCTGAGCTCCCTCTGGCTACAAAGTCAACATCTTCCAGAGCTCCAGCTTGCACAGTGCTGAAAGTTACCCCACCATCAGTTTCTATATTGCCTGACCTTGAGTTGAGATTCTTATCAGGGCCATTAACATCTCTCTGTTTATAGCATAGAACTGAATTTTTGCTGGGAGGGGAAGCAGATTTGCATACCAATCTATGCATTTTATCTTCTGCACCAGCTTGTGTGTCTGAAGCACCTCTTACTCTGTGATACTCATTTTTTGTCTCCTTTAAAGTATGACTGGACTTAAGTGGACTTTTATTCCTAGAAATGCCTTTGTCTTCTAGCTTTTGTGAATTATTTACATTATTTCCTAAAGGAAGATTGACAGTTTTAGGCTTTTGAGACGACTGTTCGTGTTCTTTTTTAAACTTTAAATTTTCCTTTTCAATTTCTTCTAGCAATATTAATGGTTCCACAGATTGTCCTAGGATACCAATAACTTTTTCTACAATATTTTGAGAATACCCCATCGTTCTGAAAAAGTTCACAAGAATCTTATATTCCATTTCTTCAGTGAGAGCATCACCTTCTTTAAGGCAATAGGTAGGACCATCTGATTCATTGCAGCTATCCAAAACCAAATCAATAACTGCATCAGTGCCTGAAGGATTCTTGTGTGAAGCAGATTTCACTTGCTGATCATTTTCCAAAGAAAAATGCTTTTTAGGGAGCCTTTCCTCCTCATCAGAAGACCTTCTTTTACATGACTGCCTCTCTTTAAAGGTCACTGCCTCTAAGGGAGGGTCCTTTATGGGAACAAATGTTGTTTCAGGAGCATCAGAAAACACTGTGTCCATTTGCTTTGTAAGCTCAGTTACAGGTGTGCCAGCACTGCTTCTTGCCTCCTCCCCATCTGCCCTTCCATCTCTGTTTGCAGCAATGACTTGGGAGGTGCTGCTCCGTCCAGGTGGCAGTGGGCTTTCAGAGCCTGTGAGATCTATGATATCAGTCTGCTCTCCAGAAACAGAAGTTTGGGTGAGAGTTAGGAGCTCTCTTTTTAGTGCACTAGGCAAAATCAGTAAATCCATTGTGTACTTATCTGCATGTGCTTCCACAAATTGTCTGAACTGCTTTTTAATGTCTGATTCATTGTCATTTAATAAACTTTCATTATTCTCAAAAAGCTTCACAAACTGCTGCACGTGACTTTGAGCCATAACAACAGCTTCTGCACCCCCCTTAATACTGAGCAATCCCATTTCCAGCACTGTTACATCAGCACAGGTATCCTGAACGAGACTGTTGAGAAACAGGCTCTGTGCACCAACAAAGATGCAGTGCATGTCCTTTGGGTAGTACTCCTTTTCTTCTAGCTCAGGTTCACACAGTCCCTTGATGTACTCCTAAGAGGAGAAAGAGAGCAGAGTGAATAGTTGTGAAAACCTAATATACCCAGTTGGTTCTCATTAGGTCAGTAAGGGACAGGTATGTTAGAAAAGAAAGCAAACTCAGCATAAGAATTGAGAAAGTAAACACTGCCAGTAAATAGAAATAAAACACCAATATCTAAAATTATTTTTAAATATATCTCAAAGAAGCCTCTCTTTTCTATCCTCTTGTTTATGGCTGATAGTAACAGATTACTTAATTTGTAGACCAAACAGTTTAAAAGACTGTCAGAAGAGATTTATTTTCCCATCCCCATTCTTTGGTCAAAGAGAACTCTTCATAAGCAAATGCCTTTCACTAGAGTTCTACCTAGTCTATAAATCTGAACTTCTAAAAACACTTTCTAAAGGATGTTTCCAAAGACTTATCACACCAGCAGCCATCCTATACTTTTGTTACCGACTGAGAAAACTCCAGGCTCCAGACACTTCTGTGTTCCTGAAGGCCAGGTTTTTCAAAGATTAAAAAGTAAAATTCCCAATGCTATTTCTGCCACCTGGAAGTTACTACAGGCAAATTCACTATACTACCTTGGTTTAAATGTGTCAAGAGTTCAAAACTCTGTCAACACAGTATACCATTTTATTCTTTCAGATAGCATTATTTTTCCCAAACTGCCTCTTTCTATGCTTAAAATTCTTTCATATAGTGGAACCAGCTTCTAAGCTGCAGTCATTGTATTTGCAGAATCCCAAGTATACCACGTTTTCTAATCTATATTTACTCTCAAACATTAATGCTTTTAAACGGATCTGAGAAGCACCACAAGGTAATGAGTAACGTAACACCACTTCCTATCACCTCGAGTTACATCATCACAGTACCAAGGCAGGCAGCCTCAGGAGCGTATCAGCACAAAGTGCTTCCGCAGCAAAACCCACAGGGCTCCTCTCCACGCCTTACTCATCACATGACTGCTTTTGCAGAGCAACAAGATAACAACAGAACTGGTGACAAGGATACTCTAAACCTGGGAATTTTGTTTTTAACTAAGCAGCACTGGAGAACGTATACATTACATGCGACTGACTAATTAAAACATGAATTGCTGTCGCCACACCATTCAACGGGAGAGAAAGATGAGCAATCGTTTGTACTTTCTAGTCAATAATTCCTCCAGACAGTGTCTGAAAACTGCTCTACCTCCAAGAGAAATCAAGTTTCTCATACCCTTTAAAGTATTAAGAGTAGAAGACATTTTTCATCTTGTTAGGGAAAGAGCAATTAGAAAACTGAAATCTTGTGCTGTTTATTTCTTGTGCTTTAATTTCCTGGAAAAAAGGGAAGTTGTACTGCAGATGCCTGGAGAACAATAGCTACCTGTAACAGTTTCTGGATTCTCTGAGCCCAGGCAAATTAATTTAGAGTAAATTTCAGAGTCAAATAATTCAAACCCTTATATATTCATAGTATTTTCCTTACAAGTCATTGTAAGGAAGTGCATTACATGTCGAGGAACACGTGCATTACACAGTTAAGAAATCAAGTTTTTGAAAGCAGGCTGCCAAGTTTGAAATCAGTCACAAAACACATGCTCCGGCTCCCCACTAACATCCAAGCGTAGTTAAACAGACCGACCAACGCCCACAAATCGGGATTTTGGGTTTGAAAGACCTTCAGCCTCGCTACTGCTCACACCAGAATTCTCATCACATGACTCAAACAGCTGTACTTGCCAGGTTCACTATGAGTAATAAAAATTTCAGCATTACTGCTGAGAAACTCCCCCCCAAAGGTTAGATTAGTTGTGCAAGACATTTGACTCGTGTGAAGACGCTTCAGGGCAACTGCTGTCCCCTCTGAGACACAACTCGCACATAGGGGTCTCTTAATGCCTTAGAGGTGGGTTAAAAAGAGAGCTGCCCGCTTCAGACTGGTGAAGCTGTTCAGGTCTGACAACTTTTCCATGAAGGAAGTACTAGTTGCATTAAGCTTTAGTGGGAGCTTTGGTAACGAGCTACTAAATGCCACACAATAAGCGAAGTCTGTAAGGCAAAACATGGCAACGCCCAAACAACTCCGAGGAATTTCTCGACTCTGGGAGGAAGAAGGAAAGCGAAACATTTTTATCTCGCTTTAAAACAAAACTCGGCCCCTCCCCACCGCTGTTACCCCTCAGCCGCGGGCGGGACGATTTCATAACGCGGTGCCCATGAACTTTGCAATTCTCAGCTGAGTTGTTTCGCTTTATTCCCTACGCTTATGTCAACATGGCCGGAGACTCCCTGGCACCGGGCACACACCCACCTGCCAAGGCAGCGCCGCTTGCGTTTCCTCCTGGGGCACTCGGCTTTTCCCCACCCTTTCTGCCTCCAGCCCGCGGCCCCGGCCGTGCCCGGCCGGCGGGGCCTCTCCGCACGCAAACCCCGCAGCCCCCGCGCCCCGCCCGGCCCCGCACCTTGGCGCTGCTCACGGCCTTCGTGCAGCCCTGCAGCTGCACCCAGATCCTGGCACTGGCGTTGGGCGGCGTCAGCGTGGGCCGCCAGTCCCCCTGCGCCCCCAGCACGGCCAGCCGCACCTCGAACAAGCCCTCGATGCGGCCCCGGCTGCGCTCCAGGAGGCGGCTCTTCTCGGCGGGCACGGTGAACTCATCCACCCTGGGCCCCGGCGCGGAGCCGTGCGGTGTCCGGCGGGCCGCCATCAGCGCGGGGCGCGCAATCCCATCGCAGCGGGAACAGCGGGAGCAACAACACCGGGAACAGCGACACCAGGAAACGCCGCACCGACCGCCCGCGTCATCGGCCCGCGACGGCGCCGGGCCGCGCCGCCATAGCTAGCACCAGCGGCCTGGCCCCGCCCCCGCCCGGGCCTCGCTCCGCCCCCGGCTCGGGCTCGCCCCTCCCCTCCCGCGCCGCTGTGAGGGCGGGGCCGCCCCGCCCGTGAGGGCCCCAGGGCGGGTCAGCCGTGCTCCCCGTGCCCGAGCAAGGCCATCCCGAGCTCATGGCACTGCATTGCCCCCAGGCTCTCCTGCAGTATCTCCAGGGACGGACACTGCACACCCTCTCTGGGCAATCTGTTCCAGTGCGCAGTCACTGCACAGGAAAGAAATTCTTCTTCATGTTCAGGTGGAACTTCCTGTGCATCAGTTTCACCACAGAGCAGAGCCTGGTCCATCCTCTTGGCACGCCTCATTAGATATTTATACACATTAACGACGTCCCCTCTCAGTCGTCTCTTCTCGAGGCTGAGCAGGCCCGGCTCCCTCAGCCTTTCCTCGTGAGAGAGATGCTCCAGTCCCTTGATCAGCTGTCACCCTCCGCAGGCTCCGCTGCAGGAACCGCCTTCTCCAGGAGCGCCCCGTCTCTGGTGCTGGGAAGCCCGGAAAGGCTCAGAGCCTCCCCGCCCCGCCTCCCGGTCGGTGTGTCCCTGCCTCCCGGTCGGTCTGTCCCCGCCTCCCGCTTCTTCTGTCCCCGTTTCCCGATCGCTCCCCGCCCCTCGGTTCCCCTCATGCCTTTCTGTGTGTGCCGGGAGGATGCGAGCGCTCCCCGCAGCCCTTATCGCCCTTATCGTCCGGCACAGCTCCCGCCTGCCTGGCAGGGAAAGCTTGGTTTATGACACTCTTGATTCAGCCAGGCCTGGTATTGTCTTCTTGGATTTCATTTAAAAAGAAATGCACACTTTAGCCTTTCTGATGGCAGGGGACAGAAGTGGAGCTCCCATCCCCAGATCTTTAGCTCTGATAGCTCAGAAAATATAGAGAGCACATTTTTACTTAAAGCCCCCCACTCCCAAACTGTTAAAGAGACGTGAGATAAGATTAGTTATTGAAAAGTATCTCTGGGGCTGCTGTTGACTTTTGAGTGCCTGGAGGTGACAATACGGACCAGCTGTTTTACAAAGGAGTAAATGTCTCTTTTCATAGCATCCCAGACACAGGTTAGTATCTTCCAAGTTCCACTTGGAACTATTTGATTCCAGCTTGTTTTGGCCATCTCTTTAGCATCATTGTGAAGTTAGATTTTAGCAGCTGTTCATTAAATACAGCCTTCAAAGGGAGAACAAATCTTCTATTGTTGTGCATTTAAATGTACATATTTTGTTTTCATCTACTTGTATGTCACACTAGGAAAGGATTAATACAAAAATATGAAATATCATTTTTATAAAGCTGCTTGTATTCCTGATTAGAACATTTTAACAAAATGACAGTTTACAGTTCTTAGCCCATAGAAAAATCCTGTTAAAGCTTACATCCAGGTATTACTGTATACACTTTCCTATGTGAATTTGAAGTCATTATTTGAGCCAAATGAAATATTTGTCTGTGGCAGTGGTAAAATGGAAAACAATTACATCTGTGTACACAGGCTGCATTTACACACATACTGCACAGGACAGGGTCTTGACAGGGAGTGTCATATTCAAGAAAGATGCTTCCCTGAAGTACTTTCCTGAAGACAATTTTTTCCCCTGTTTTTGTTGTTTAGACATTCGCATTTTGTTTTCCCGTTAAATTATATTACAAGGTTCACACATAAGAATGCAATCTAACATTTAGCGAGGCAATTTCTGAGGTGATTGGTGCCATCCGCTGTTAAAATGCAGCCACTGCAGCCAACGTTGCTTTCAGTTATTATTACTTACAAACGACATTGTAAGCAAGGAATCTTATAATAAAAATGAAATTACCAGCATTTTGGGACACAAAGTAGCATTAAAAAGCTGAAAGAAAATTGACTTCTACCACATCAATACAGCCTTTTGGAATATCTTGTATAAAAGGAGGTTTACTGACTTCTAAATGGTGTGGGTAATGCTTGGTGCTGTGGATATTTTCTTATCTGTTTTGCCATGCTGTGTGTTATAAAACATGGTTTCACTGCTGAATTTATTGTATGTATATAATTCTAGATATATTTTTGCTAAATTTGTATTCAAATGCATTATAAGGGTCTGAGGCTGCTCTCAGGGAGGTCACTGTGGGTGAGTGGTTGTGGTTCTGTGACCCAGCCTGCTGAGATTAGGCAGTACCTGACATTGTAATATTCAAGACAAACTAAAGCCCTTTTGAAGTGGAAAAACAATGCTATTGAAAAGGTTTACTAATGATTACATACATGGGACAATTATTAAAACAAGGTGGAATTTTCTTCCTGCATTGTTGTGATGCAGACTAGAAAAAATATAGTACTTTTACCCTTTTTTTGTTTTGGAACCACGGCCTCAATTTAATCTTCCTTATACTTAGAAGAAATTTCAAGCCTTTTGCCACAAGCATAAATGCAGGTGTACAAACCTCAGATGTGAGCTGGTTTGAGAACACTGGAAATTCTCCGACATCTTACAAAAGGCTGCTTACAAAGTGGATTTGTCAGGGAAGAATGATTTTGTTTTCCTCCTATGGGCTTTTGCAGGAAAATATCCAAACTGATAGGCTCTGTTTAGTTGAAGGGGAAATTTCACCTTCCTGGATCTTTGGTTGCATCTTGTAAGTTTATTTTAGAGATGGAAAAGTGCAATGTTTTGCTGGTAGCAGTCGAAGGAATTTGACACACCCAATACCTGGTCTTACTTTTCTACTTGGCACAGCAGTGGGATATATTAGAGATTTTCCTGATTGTGAGTCATTGCCAAGTTCATTATTTGTATTACTGTTGGGGAAATACTGTAATGTGTAAATAGATGTGGAGTTTTTTTTCATGTTTCACAATAGCTTGCTTCAGCTGCCTTGTGCAGCTTCTTGCGCTTTATTAGAATTTCTGCAATTGAAAATTGGTTGTGTGAACGATTTTATGAAACATCCTTGAAACAGGAGCTGTACTGGTTGAAACAACAAGGAAACAAAATTCTCAAACTGTGTTTCAGACCCGTGTTGGGTAAGTGAGCTATGGAGTCTATGAATGCACTTTACAGATGGTGCTCTGATCCTCAGTGTTATGGTCTTCAGTGGGGTTATTTGCATGCATAAATTTAAATATTTATTTGATTGTTTGCAGGATGTGGACTTAAAATACTAAGGTATAGGAAGTATCCTGCATGGATATGAAAAACAAAACCTTAATTTGCAGTTATAACACGAATAGTAACATATTCTAAGAGTGATACTTCAAGTAAATTCTTTGTATACCAGAAGGAAATATATAGAAATAATGTGACTAGAGCTCTCAAGTTTTGTGTGTAATATAGTCCTAAAACTTAAGTCAAAGTCAAATTCTCATTAGGAAATTTTGGTATATTTTTAGGGTAATTTATTTGTTGTTGTTTTTATTGTTTACAGAACTACAGAGAAAAAAGCCAAAAATGGTTTGAAATGAAATGATTTTAAATGCTTTACAGAGACAAACTTCTACATCTTGCTCAAGTCCCCAGTTATGTTGTGACAGACATTTGAAGCCCTAGTGACCAAGAAGGTGATTAAGAGGGTTTCCCTTTTGGAGAATTTGTTGTAATGCTGCCATCTGAATGAACCTATAGATCATCAACTTTAGTATCAAGAGGCAAACTTTTTGAAAATTATCCAAGGTATATGTTCTGTAATTAGTAGTTTCTATAACAGAAACTTATTCTGTCTCTTAATTCTAGAATTAATTACTTTTCTTAATTACAATTTCCTTTCAAAATAACCTGTAGAAAATAATTGAGTCCTTTTGAAAGGAAGAAAAGACAAGAGCACTGCAATTACACTTGTATCAGTTGTTGAGAGTGGGTAGTAATTTTTTTCAAGTAATGGACTCTGCATTTGATTTTTGAGGCTTTTTGAGTATGTTGGCTCAAGTTTCTTAATTAGTTACAAAAAACTGCAGGTGTATTGGCAAAGACTGTTATTTAGCCTGGGAAATGTTCCAGGAGACAGTTTTGTGGGTTTTTTTTTGTAATGTAAATATTTAGCTATATTATTACCAGTAATTTTAAAGGTTCCACACTGTGTGACTACTGTGTATTTAAACATTGTAGCTTCACTTGGATGACTGACAAAACAAATGATAACCTAAGAGTATAATCTTTATTGTGAGAGGGGATTGAACATTACTGAATTACTTGCAGAAATGACAAGTGGTATCTGAAGGGGTGTCAGCACCATGCAGGTGGCTCTGAGCAATGCAGAAATGCTGCAAAAAGTGAGCCATGCTCAAGTGCCACTCTAAGTTAGTTTAAAATAGAATAAATACTTTATCAAAGTTTCTGCAACTGAAAAAATTAAAGCAGTATTCTTGCTGATCTTGCTAAAATCTAGGGATTTCATAAAGCTCTTTCAAGTAATTTTGTATAGGTTATCGAAAGTTAGATTCTTGAGTGTCATTAAGGTTTTATGACTCTTGCAGCCAGGTGTTTGTTTGTTTTTTCTTTAAATTTTCATGAACATTTTGCTACTGATCTGACTACAGGAATTTAATTATCTTTTTTTCCATAAAACACTAGGTGTGGTTAATTGCTGAGCAAAGTTCTTGTGTGTGCTGTACCTGTTAAGTAGCTGACTGCTAATAGAATAGAACCTTCCAGCTGATTTCTGTCTATTCTGGGCGGGTCAGTTCAGTTTCAGAGTGGGTGGGAAGTTGCACCAGTAATTGAAAGGCACAAGGGTTACAGTGAGCTGTGAAGATGTGCTTACAATGGCTTTTAAATGCTTTTAAAAGATGCTGCAGCCTGTAGTAAACTTTACTGTGGGTGATCTGCTTTTTGTTTTTCTCTTTATATTTGTACAAAGCAGGATGAGAATAGGTGTAGAAACTTCTATGTTTGAATGATGTCAGTTTGCAGATAACTTGCATAAAATCTAACTGTTCGAAGGTTGAGACCAAGATAAATTAATATCATCTGAATGTATGGTCCTGTTGACTTCAGTTTGACTGCTGAGCAGACTAAATGCTGATTTACCTCAATAAGGTTTTACAGAATCTGGTCCTATATTTTGGTATTATTTTAATGTCTGAATCAGTATGGTGATATTTGGGTTGTATTTTCTTATACAGAACAATATTTTTTCTTCAATTACAGATGAGAGTTCCCTTTGAATACACCAAGTTTTAAAAACTGTTTTGTATGGACAGTAAGCTGGACCAGACTTTCTGTGCATACAATGATTTCTATCCAGTCAAAGTGTGTGAAGATGTTTCTGATATATTTGCTCTGTAACTGATCCTCTCTTGAGAGGTGTATGAAAACACTGCAGTCAAAATTTGAACTAACAGATTTCCTGTGGGAATAAGGCTTAATGTAATTCTACTAAAGACAGTGGAATTATTAATCAGCTGATGGAAATCAGAATATTTCCAACAATTTCAGTAAATTTTTAGTTACACCAACTGGACAAGCTAGGCTTCTGTAATAGTGGTGAAAAAAGCAAATTAAGCTGACTCTCTTTACACAAAGCACAATAATGCATTTACATTTGATTCCAGTGTATTTTATTGCATGTCTCAGAGCAAAGGCAGTTCAGTTAAATATCAGTGGAGGGCTTTTTCTAGACAGAGACCTCTGGAAATTGCTTCAACCCTTTCACATTTAGAAAGCATATTTAGAGAAATGGGATGCCTCCATTTATGTGCTTGGATTCACAGCAGCAGAAAAACAGTAAAATGTTTTCAGGATGATACCATTCCATTTCAGCTTATTCCACTACAAGTAATGGTATTTTATTGTAGAGTCCTACATCAATATCTAGGAAAAATAAATTGGAGGTAATTTGCTTTATATGACTGATAAAAATTTTCAAACATCTGTCAGTCATGTTACCCACTTTTTCATACTGCTGTTCTGCCAGTCTCCAGCCTTCTCCAGGCTATGAAATCCTTAAACAACACTTCCATCATGCATGTAGAAATACATATAAGTCAGGACTATCCTCAATTGCATTTGAGCTGTATTTGAGCACAGTTAAATGGATTTTTGCCTTGGAAATAAGATGTAATAATTCGAATTCCCTTCCTGGACAATGCCTACTCTTGACTGGTTAAAAATCATCTCCCTTGACCTAGAACATGATATATGCATTTAAATCTACTTTTAAATCCAGTTAATCCATAGAGATTTATATTAGGTGAGGATTAGAAGAGCATGGCTGTGTTACTCAGGGAGTACTGTGAGGGCCAAACTTCCTGCTAGAAACCATCAACAGCAAAAGAGAAAAAAAAAAGCTGGGATGTGACCTGAAGATATGCTCTTGGGATAACATATCATGTCGTGTTTATGATACACAATCTTACAAGTTTGAATAGAATTTATGTTTTGCTAAACCTCATCACCGAGCCTGTCTTGGATCCAGTTCATTTTGAAAGAGTAAGCCATCATTAACATTTTTTCCTTTTATTGATGAATTATAAAGTTACCATAAGTGAGCAGAAATGGTTCTAACCAAATGTTTCCCAAAATACAGGTGCTGCAATTTCAATTTTATATGCTGTGAGAATGAACGAGAAAATGTTTTAATTTCTCACACTCTACTGAAGAAGCATCCTCATAAGAATCAGGTAAAAGTGTTCTTCTTGTATCAGTGTTTCCTTGTGCTTTGAGCTGTGAATCACCAGTGCAAGGTCACAGTAGTATTGTTTAAATAACATCACACAGGGTAAGATTTGTGATAAAATAGGACCTAAAAAGCATACCTGTTCATGTCAGCTCATTAACTTTGCTTACTGATTTAATTTGGGTTATTTTTGTGGCATAAGAACCTGTGAACTGCAGCCATTTCACTCTGCAAGCCTTGAACAACGGTAGGTGATAGTTTTAAGATTAGATATGTTTAAGAATTATCACAAGGGTGCTGCAGGTCAGATCAAAGGCAACAATGTACCAATAATATTTATGTAGTTTACTTTGAAATAGAGAAGTTCAGTGTGTTCAATACCTTTAAGAATTTGGGGTTTATTTTTCACTTACACTGGTGGAAATCAAGAGTTAATGGTATTGATATCATTGGGTCTATTGTGGCTTAAAAGCAGAACAAATGAGACACTGGTAAAAGCTCTTTAGTATCTGAGCTCTCTTTCTCTGAAAAGTGTTTCAAACAACAACCTTATTGCTTTACCTGCCCATCAAGAAATCCATTACAATGTCTGTGAAACCAGAACCATGAAACTGGGTTAGGAATTGAGCTGTGGTCTTCCACAACGCCAAGGCATGGTATGGGCTTTGTTAGCTTTTAATGAATTGTGTCACATTGCTACCAGACAGCAAACACAATCCTATCAACTTTGCTGTTCGAAAAATATCACTGCTATATAAAAGTTATTTGAAGTTTGATGCAATCAGAAATGCATGAAGACAAAAAAATTGAATTGAATCTTCATACTTTCTTCACCAAAATGTGTAACTCCTGAGAAACTTAGATTCTATATCCTCTCTAGCTGTTTGTGTTCCTGAGAGTTTCCTCTACAAGGAAAAGCCCTTCATATGTTTTAATTAAAGTCCAGAGAAGAAATAAATTGTCCTTGGCATATGTCATGCTAATGAGCACTAGTTAGTTTGAAAATACATGTTCATTGGTTTTCCATGATAATTCCCTGTGAAGCAAAACACTGTGTTTATACAGAAACATTTTCTGGGAGCAGTAGGGGGCATCATTTCCCTTTTGTAATTCTTCAGAGACATTAATCTGGTGCATTATGTGTGCAAACGGAATTTTTGTTTTGTTTATGGCATTAATCCTGGGGTTAAGGTTGGCCTATGGTGAGCAATAATAAGTTTAACCTTTGACTTTGTGCAATAAGATGTAATTTATTATTTTTAGACTCTTCGTAAGTGCCATTGCCCTCACTTCTGCTTAAAATAAATTGAGACAAGTGAGCATTTGATATCAGTGATCTTTACATGCAAGACATAAATCTAATTTACTTATTGTCTGAGCTTAGTTCTTTAGCCTCTGATTATGTCTTTTAAACAGTGCAAACATTTTTTATTTGTTTGATTTGTTAGTCAATTTTTGTAGTTCATAGACTCTTTGATCTGTCACATGGATTTCAAACCAGTAAACATAAATCTTGGAGTTTCCAAATGCATGGAAACTTTATGAAATGTGAAAACAAAGCAAGCAAGATATTAATATGCATAATATTTACTTGCAAAGTAACCGAGATCAGGAAAGCATTTAAAATTTAATTTTCAAAAGCAATTTAAAGATCATTAAACAACTAGCAGCATATAAATATATTGTTTTTGTAGCCATTGCTTTCACTTATAATGTGTACGTTATTTATAATTTTTTTTTAAATTGTAAGTGAAACATTTTAAACTTTTTTCTTTTTTTTTTTTTAAACACTATTATTTAATTTGCATTGAATGTTTGTGTTGCCTTTTGGTTTGTAAGTGAAGAACAAATTTATAGCAAGTTTACTACTCTCCATGCTCTTCAAGCAAGAAAAAAATATACTTTTTAATTGTGTGTACTATGACTACTTCCTCTTTTTCTCCATGTGGAGAAAGTGTTGACTCATCAAATATTTTTGGATGGATGTGAGTTATGTGCTGATTTCATAAATGGTAGGGTTCAGGATAATTCAGGTAGAATGATTCAGACAGGCTCATGATGCTTGGTAAGACCAGAACACTGAACCTCTCCCCCATCACAGGCTTTATATTTTGATCTTGGGATCTGTGTTTATCCTAGCAATAATCATAAAAAAGTATTTTTCAGCATATATGGAGCATATACAAGTTAAAGGGCAGAAAAACTTGAAGAGAAACAAAAGTTATATAATGCTATTTTGGAAGAGTACTGATGTTTCGTAGGAATCTAAAACTGGTTTTTCAGTCTGGATTTAATAGTTTTAAATGAAAAAAGGAAGTTAAACCACATGGTTGAAGAAGCTCAAACCATTTATACACCCTTCCCATGAAAGCATATATAGAAAATATGTGTGTAATTGCATCATTTGCATGGTAGGACTGCCCATGATCACTTTCTTTGGTCTTCATAGCACCAAGGGTTAATTTAATTGTAGTTTCAATCTTGCTCCTAAATTTAAATGTTTGACAACTGAAGAGACTGCTAGTGTCTGTAATATGTGCTGCTATTTGAATTTTCTCCAGTTTGTTTGATATAAGTTGTCTTTTGGCTGAGCTTGCTCACAATAAAAGAGCACTCAGAGGATCAGAGGATGAGCTCAGCTCCTGCTGGCTTGTTACAGGTGAGAGATGTGCAGGATATTACAAATCCAACAGTAACAGCTGTATCTCATGACACACAATACACAGTGATGGATTGTCAGGGTAATTAGATCAATATAATCTTAGAAGAGTAATTTTGAAAATCTTCCTGCGGCATGACTTTCACAGATATACTTTGTAATTTCCCTTAAGTTTTAGTTATTTTAGGTAACGAACATGTAATAGTAAGAATTGAAGACACCATCATTTATGCTAATTTCATACACTGCAGCACTGTTGAGTAGAATGTGCTTAAATATGAATTCAGGAGGAAGAAATTATTCTAGTGACACAGAAAAAGGAAAGAAGAAAGGAAGTGGTTTTTTTTTTTCCAAATGTCACAGATATGACATTAAAAAAAGGCAATTTATTTTTTAAGAGCTGGGCTGTTGTGTTTGAGAACACAAAAGCTGTGTGAGAACTGAAGGGTGTGCTCGTTGTTGATGAACCAATAAAATGTATTGCACTAAGATGCTATTCACACTGTAACTCCTCATATCAAATATTTGCAATAGATACCAATTTCTAAGATTGGTAATCCTCCTCACAGGGTTAGAGCATCAAGGGATGGTAACTTCCACTTGCAACAAAAGTGTATTCTTCAGCTAATGATAATAGACTGTCACTTTGGATGTTGATCAGTTGTTAAAGAGGATCTTTTTTTGTGCAGCAACTATTTCCCCCAGAATTTTGAATATCTGATGTTGTTATCAGAACTGTTGTGTCTGGAAATTCCAGTCTAGAAGCTGAAATTCTCCTAGGAGGGATAGAAAATGCAAGGATACTATGTGTCACATAAAGGTATTAGCCTGCCCCTGGAAGTGGCACAGATAAGAGGTACATACTGCAAAATGTCATAGTCCCCAGTTTGCAGCCATCCTCAGGATAAGTCAAGATGCCTTTTCCTCTGTCCTATTTGCAGTTATTAATATTTAATGTGAAGTTATGATAAAGCAATATGGGACCAAATCCCAGGACTCTTCCCAAGACAGATATTTCTCCTGACTGCCACAATCAGATCACCTTGAGTGCCATCACCTGGCCTGTGCAGGACATTGGGGGATCATGCCCAGTCACCCGGGGTTTATAAAAGGCAGTTCCTGCTTAAGTAACTTGATCTCCTTCTGTGACAAGGTCATCCACTTAGTGGATGAGGGAAAGGCTTTGGATCTTGTCTACCTGGACTTAAGCAAAGAATTTGACACAATTTCCCACAGCATTGTCCTGGAGAAACTGGTTGCTCGTGGCTTAGATGGGTGCCCTGTTTGCTGGGTAAAAAACTGACTGCAGTGTTGGGACCAGTCCTGTTTAATATCTGTATCAATGATCTGGACAAGGGGTTCAAGTGCATCACCTTTGCAGGTGACACCAAGCTGGGCAGCAGTGTTGATGTGCTGGAGGGTAGGAAGGCTCTGCAGTGGGACAGGCTGTGAAATGTAGCTCTGAGCTCTGAATATATGACCCAATTTTTCATGTGTGTGCCTTTGTGCCCTTTCATATAGAAGTTGCAATGATAGAATATGTTGAAATTTTTCCTATCAGCATGGGAAAAAAAGCTGTCTTACTTGTCAGAGGCAGCAGGTATGAAGGTCTATCACAAGACTCTCCATTTTACTAAGCAGAAATCTTTTTCCACTGAACGGATAGTAATTCTGACAGCTCTTCTAGGTTCGTATCAAGTAATGCAGAGTTTTTTCTTTCTGAAAATAAATCTAACAGTGCTCAACAGTATTGGAATCTTCATTCTATCTTCCTTTCCTGGTGAGTTTCTCCTTACTTATAGCAGGGTTTTTAGGTCAGAAGAATGGTTAGCCTTTAAAAACCGAGGGTTAAAGTTTGGGGAGAGAGAAGGTTGTGGCTCATGTGGAGAAGAGAAGCTAAAGATGAATTAAAGTCTCACAGCAGGGAGCTGCTGCTGACCTGTTACCTCTAATCACTCCAGAGCTTTTCTGGGGTGGACATTTGCTCCAGCTGCAGCTGAGTCATTGGTGTACCTGAATTGATACAGCTTCTGGTACAGGTACTTTGCAGGAGTGAAATGATTCAAAAAAGAATAAATTCTGGTTCAATTAGAATATTTGCTTGTCTGCACTAGAAATATGTGTTGGTGCAGCTGCTATCAGTGGCTTTTTATCGGGGCATATTCCCTTTTATAGACAAAGACTTAAATGATGAAGAAATTCAGTGGGAAACTATGAAGTGAATGAAGATTTCCTCTCACTCAAATGAAAGTGAAAGGCTGAGAATTGTTTCAAAATTATCTTGTGTGGGAGACGCTGTATAATTGTGGTGGTTTATTCTTCCCTCTAAAATCTGCACTGCTTTGGCCAGTGGCCAGTAGAAGAATTGCAGTCTGACAGTTTTGCCTTTTTATAATCCTATCAAATACTCTTAACTACCCAATTAAGGCAGTTTCTCTTCCACTAACATGCTTTTCCCCCTTGTATTTTCCGTCAAGACTTTTTTTCCCTGGGTTTAAATACTTGAATTACTGCTTCAAAACGACAGTTGAACATTTTTAGGTATGCTGAGATCACTTCAGGTGATTTTTTTCTGATAGGTTGTTATGACTTAAGGGCTCTACAGATCCTAAGCAGTGGCATCTGAATGAAGTTTCAGTACATGTGGAGTCTGGCGGTGGGTTTCAATGTGTTGTCTTTTCTCTCTATTCTTTTTGTAACAAAAAAAATATTTCTGGGAATTTCCAAGGAGTACAGTACACTTCATTTTCAGTTGTCAAGATAGCTGACAGTTTATTATGGTACCATGAATAAATTATTCCAGGGTTCACACTTAAAACAAAGGCAGAAAGACTTTCTTTTTACCTTTTTTTTTTTTTTTTAAAGCTGACATTTTGAATTTATATTAAGCATAGTATCACCTGGATACACACTGCATGAAAATGTAGACTATTCATAATGAATTATTAACCCAAGGCTTTTACCCTTTTTTAGATGCACTGGAGATGCTCCACAGGATACTACAGGGATATGAATGTGGGAGAGAATAGGGGGTTTCTAATAAGAGGTATAGCAGGCTACAATACCAGTGCATGTCATTGTTCAGAAGCTATTTTCCATAAGAGGAAGTTTTCTATTACTGAGTGTTGTGCAGAGACCTCTGAATATATCATTAGAAGCACAGTAATTTATGGATTTACTTTAGGTAACCTCCTCATATGTAGGTTAACTGCATAGTCAGGATTGTAGTTTAAATGTAGTCAGTGAAACTAATCCATTAGCAACTGAATTTAATGCACATTTTTAATAATGATATTTAAAATGTCAATGTTTAATCTTGTCTCGGTTCTGTTTGAAGAGTTGACAGTCTCCATGTAACACTGCAAGACTTTTTGGAACAGTCAGCTGTTTATTCAAAATGAAATAATCAGCTGCAGATAAAATTCTTCATCTTAAGTTTTGGTGCACACGGTGGTAGGTGGCTTGAAAATTGCAAAAGGGTACAGGCAGAACCTTTCTAAATAAAAATGGCAAAGTTTGTCTTGTGTTCTTTGATTCATTTGTATTGGATGAATAACTGAAGAGCATCAAGACGAGTATTACAACTGGAGGAAGGCTGCTATTGATTTCTGTGGATTTTGAATCATATTCTCAGGGTCATATTACTGATTGTCAGAAAGTGCAGGATATTATGGGCTTGAGCTTTTTTTTCCACTGTAGTCCTAGAATATGAAAATATATGGAGTTATATAATCAGAAAGCTCAATAGAAGACCATGATCTGAATATTTTGAGAAGACTTTTGTCTCTTTTCTACTCTTTGAATATTTGTTTTAATGCCAAGACCTTATTAAAAAAAAAGTAAAAGAGTCAAAATTACCCAAGGAACTGAGAAAAAATTAGTTAATCCTTAGATATAATCCTTAGATAGTTAATATACAAGCCTCACCCCCCCCCAGTTGGTTGGCATACACAGTTGGAAAAAATGAAGTTTAGACAGGGCTAAAGTATGCAAAAAATATGCTGGTGACATTTGCTCTCCTTGTGGTCATTTTCCCAATTACTTTAGACTTCCAAGGCATCTTGCCTGGTTGCTGCTCAGTAACTTTCTTAGCCAGAGGAGAGCTGGAATCTTCTCCGTATATGCCTACATGATAACTGTTTTATTTGAAAACATTTAGGATGTGAAATGATGCTGTCCCTCTGACTCTCACCATTTCTGGGGAGATTCAACTTTGAATTTTTACATAATCACCCCAATGTTTCTTCCTTTACCTTCTTTCATTTTTGGCTGACATTTTCCTTCTTGGATTAGTTAGTTTTCTCTCTTTAACTTTTATTTATTGTAGTACTTAGAAGTAGCAATTTCTGAGGGACAATGCTATCTGACCTGTAATTCCTTAAGATTAGGCCTAAGTCCAGCATACAGAATTTACAAAGAGGGATAGAAATATAGTGCTAATGCTGCATAGCAGTTTCAAGAGGTGCAATGAGGGCAGATATTCCTTTAAAAATCCTCCCACAAATAACTAAAATATTTTTTCCTCTCAAACAAAATTTTCCCTTCCTAAAAAAGCTTGAAGATTCAGTTGAACTGCTATTTGCTTAACACTGAGCACTAAATTAAGCTCAGAAAAATCTGTTTTGGTCTTCTCTAGTCCAGGATGTTTGAAGAGTGACCAGCAGAATCACTCTCTCAACATTCTCTGATGTTGTCATTCTTTATAGCAAACAGCACTGTTTAAAAGGTTCTGGACTTCACAGACTCTTGTAATCCTTCTTCTGTACTTTCATGACATTATGAAGGTCTGTTTTATTTGTCTTTCTAGCTGCAAGATCTTGAAATTGATTTTAAGGAATTATTTTACTTGTTGAGATAGCTGGGATGAATTTGACCTCTAGTTTGACAGGCTTCATTTGGCTAAAGTATGGGATATGCTTATGGTTCTTCAGCTGGAGTCAAAAAAGTAATAGGAAAGTCCATAGCTGCACTGAAGAATTTCAATAAATGTGAAAATGAGTTTGAAAATAAAACATGAAAGAATTAGAACAGTGCCCATTTTTAGCTTTTGACTGTAATCCTCTGCACAGAAACTTGAATTTCTGCAGACCAGAAGAATTAATAGCTCTTTTTATTGTGTAATTATGATGTAACCAGCCAGGAGATAGTTGAAAATCTAGGTGCGTCTTGTGTTTGCAGACCTATGATTCCTGATTACCATGGATGTTTGTAATTTTTAAGAAAGCAGATATATATGTATTATATATTAAAAAAAAAAAAGAGCAGGAATTTCTCCCTGTGAAAGTCCAAAATGGACTGATCCGAGTGAAGGGAAATTGATTTCTCTTTATTAACAGAACCACTATTACTGTTATGGTGCAGAAGACAGTAATTAAAATACAGTTAATATAAGCCACCCTCATTTTGAAGCTGCCTCAGTTTGCAGCCTGGGGGTAAGCCAAGTAATTAAGTTTGGCTGGAGCACTGAAGGGAAGATACATCTCACTAGCTAAAAACCCAGAATGGTTTGGACAGTACTGGCACAGGAGGAGGCTCCCATGAGCTCCCAGAGCACTGTGGCCCTCAGTGAATACACTGCTCTAAGTGATGTTAATTGCGTTAAACACTAGAGCTGAGTATTTTACAGGTCAAACCATGGTCATTCTCCTGGATGTCCAGCCCATCCTACACAAGCAATGTCTCTGCATTCAAGAACCTGGCTGAGGTGACTCTGATTGCAAAAACACCCAATTTGTTGCAAGATCAAGCAGTAAAGAGGAGTTCACTTCAGGTGAATAAAAGCGGCAATTTGAGTGATCTGTGGATGGACTGGGAATGGAAGACAGAGAAATATGAGCAGATAGGGTAAAGCTGGCCTTGGAAATAACCATTTCTGTGGTAAAACAAGCACATGATCCTTATTCCACAGGAAGCTGCAGGAAGTACTCATCTCCGAGGCTTAAATTTTGTGGAACTTGGTATTTACAGGGAAGATAAAAACATGAGCAAAACATTCACACTTCCAAAAATTTGTGGATATATTTGTCTCCTCAAGGACTGTGCAAGAGTTTTAGAGAACATTTCCAGTGTGACTGTCAGTGTCAATCCTGTTATTTCTGTTCTGCCTGTTACATTCCAGTGTTTCCTGTATCATAGCTATGATGTAACATATGGTAGAAATACATGTATATATACATAAGTGTATTGATTGGCATAAATTCCTCATTTACTGACTGGTGTAAATGAAACTGAGTCTACTTTGAGAATTATCATCCCTAGTAAGATCAGCAGGGCTGTATATCAGATTTTTTCAGACTCTAGAAGACATCATGGTATTAGCAGAACAGTGTTGGTTACTCCATTACTTCGGAATCCCTATATTTTAGTACTATTTTCACCACAATTTTGTTCAGCCTTCCATTTGGAATCTTCTGTTAGGTGGTATGAAACACTGTGTTTTCTAACTGAAACCGGCTAACACATCTGATGGATACCTATCTAGTTGAAGAAAACCTTGTCTCAGGTCTTTTTTTTCTTGTGAAAAAGAACAGAAATAAGCCCTGGCTTCCTGGGCAACAAGTCTCAATAAAAGAACTCCTATTGCCTATGAACACATCTGAGGTTTTGCTGGGAGCGTTCTGGCTGCCACATTTTTCTGTACTCCCTGTGCTGTCAGTAAGATACTTTGTTAAAAAGTTCTTTGGGACACTCTGTCCTCAAAGATTCAAATTCTGTTTCATTTGTGTTATATAAAAAAGAAACATATCCATGTACTTACTGTGATTTTATATTTATCTATTTTTAAATCTATTTGTAGGACAATTAGCTGTGGCATGATTCATAAATTCAAAACTGAAAGAATGGTTGCACAGAGCAGGGAAGGGACAGGCTTGTCTGCCAGGGTTTCAGTGAAATATAGCCGGCTCTCAGACTGTTCCTACCAGAGAAAGAATTCAGTGTAAATTGTGGTGATAAAGATGAATAGTATAAAGAAGAAAAATCATGTCCAATTGTACCCTACAGTTTAAAATTAGGTGCAAATTTACTTTACTGGTTTGAAATTTAGCTCCATGCTAAATAATGGCTGCTATGTCTATTGATTTTGGGAATGACCTAAAGAATTACAAATCCAAGTCAGACTCTAGCTGTACTCAGAGTGAAAGTGAGAGGACGATAGGATATGTCTGTTACAAACTTAGCACATCAGGTGGTTTTTTGAGCTCACAGGCCAGTTATTTGTGATGTGCAACCACAGCAATTGCTGTGCAATTTCTCAGTTGGTTCCTCTCTCTCCCTCCCCATGTACTCTGTCGTTTTCCTCTGACTCCCACACAGCTGATAAACTATTCTCCACCAGCTCAAGGGGGACAGTTCTGAATCTGTCTGGAACAAAACTTAGAAGCAACAGGAGAAATACTGGGGACAATCTTCCAGCATCAAGTTGATTGCATTGATTGGATCAGAAATGAAGAGGAATAACGAAAGCAGTCATAACAGTGTGCCACAGAGCCAACATAAAGTTTAAACTGCAAGAAATAGAGAAACCTCAGAAAGGAAATGCATCATTTAATTAGAATGGAAATAACACTTGTTTGCATTTTTTGAGTCAAGTTGCTTATATGAAGTACAAGACTGGTAGTCACTTAGAAGCTTTTGGCCAGTTTCTTGTCTTATGTACTTTACATGGTGGAAGTTGCATTACTTTACTTGAATCACTTTTAGATCTGTGTAAGCCCACAGATTTTCCAAAGAGACAGAGAGTATTAAAAATGTTCAAAAGAAAACTTAGAATGGCTTTTTGCTACAAAGGTTGTGATAATTTTTTCACAGTTGAATCTCTTACTTTTAATGTTCATCTTGATTTACTTTGTGACAAGCCTCTGACTTTTTTATTTTAACAAGAAAAATGTGCATATTTTACATAGAAGAAGAAGAAACAGAAGTTAAATTCCAGCAAAGCTCTTCAACTAACCCTTTACCAGTTCACCAAGACTTGGTGAGAGGCTGACAACTGGAAATATGGGCTGGAAATTATGAGCTGAGAAATAAAATGTGAACTGCATTTATCAAATTTTCACCCTTAGTTTTTCTTTTGCAATTTTCAGATATTTATCGTTCCAGTGTTTTTCAAAATTCTTTCTCCCCTAAAGTAATTCAGTTGTTTATTATCTGTATATCTGCAAATATGACAAACACTAAGAACAACCTAAATTTTGCTGCCAAGTTGTTCTTTCAAGCTCAGTTATGGCCAGTGTTATTTACCTTCAAATGGCAAAGCCCTTGAATGAGATTTAGCATGAAAGCGACCAGAAGAAGGCACCTGAGTTCCCTGTTGCATTAAAGATGTGTGAAGGATACACATGGGAGACACAAGAAGAGCTGAAGATGAATGGTAGAGTTTTGTTTCGGATGTGGAACAGCTGCTGTTTCTGGCTGCTTACAAAAGATCCTGTCTACTCTACTTTTCGAAGGAGCTTGAACTCACATTACTTTGTCCATTACGCGTTGAAACTCCTGAGGTATAGATTGGGGAGTGTGTCTGTTTTCATAATATATGCTTTTCTTGTGACTGGCATGATTCTTTTGCAAATCAATTCCCGCCCCCCCCCCCCAAATTCTCCCATAAATTCATGGAACTACAAATTCATTGTTTTATACTCAGTATCTCTGTGCATCATCAGTGAAGGCCGAATGGATGGTATGCAGAATGCAGAGAACTGATGCTGCAAATGCTTTTGTTCCTTGGGCATTCTGCAAAGTAGGAAGCCAGGCAAGGAATATTCAATCAAGGCATAAGGTTACCTAAAAAATATTTTCTCAATAGCAGAGCTTTAACTTATGAAAAACGTTTAGAATATCCACAGGGAAAATCTTTGGTTCTGCAGTTTCATATTTAGATTACCGTAGCTGGAAGTTAATTAGCCCTGCTAGCCTTTTTCTTTTGGGCTAATTAGTAAGAAAACTGGATATAAAAAGTCAAAGTCATTTTGAGAGAAAAAACTTCAACATTTTGTACAGAGCAGTCCCTTTGGAGGATATTATCTCCATAATGACCATAGGATGCTCTCCATTCTGACAGAATGTAGTTCTACAGTCTCTGGACTCATTTAGACGATGTCTTAGTCATTAATGATTTCAGGCCTAGCTGCTTGCAATTGCCAGATGAAACCACATGACATGTTGTTTAATTATGCAATGATCAGCAGCCTTTACATTTTAATTAGGGAGCCACTGTAATGAAGCCGTCCCACTTTACATATGGCTTCTTGGGCTGAAAGGCTGTCTTTACTAATTGGTTGTTTGGAAATGTAATTTTGACACAGCAATACAGGTAGACTTGTCTTCACTTCTAATGTGTTTCCTGATCTCTTTTTTTGATTTGGCTAATTAGTGCTAATAATTTAAAAGCTGCATGGCATTCCAAAGCTCCTGCTGTTTACTATATGTATGGTAGTTTTGTTAACAGATTTTAGTACTGTTATACATGGTGACATACTGCTAGTGCCTACTCACAATTTTCTCTGGTTTTGTAAGATCACAGGGACTTGAGCGTCACGCCATTCTTTCAGTTAGCTATGTGTGAAACAGATTCCTGATGCAAGGAGTTTAAAGAACTATAATGACCATTTTCAGTACTCTTCAGAGACTACTTGCATTGGAAAATGCATGATCTTTTGAGTTTAAGTTTTTCAATTATTAATTCATGAATATATCTGCAAGAATGCCAAGGTCTCCAAAATGATGAAGGCTTATCCTTTCATTGCTGTTTGTTTTCATTTCAAATCAAAGCTGTCTTGTTTGTTTGTTTACTTTTTAGAAACAATAGTCTGTTCTTTCCACTGGGTTTTTGATATAATTTTGACAAGTAAAAAAATTAATTTGCATTAAAGAATCAAATAGGTAAAGTTTCCTTCTCCCCCTGGATTATATTGTGTGGTATGATAAGCAGAAACATTTCCCAACCTGCTCCACCATTCCAAGACCACATGCTATATCTCTTTCCTATTTGGTGCTTCATTTTATTTATAACAATAAAGTAGACAGAATTCATCTTAGTTCCTCTCAGGGATGGCTGTTTATGAGGATTCTTGCTCAAAAATATTTGTCTCTGCATCCTTTCTCCCTTAAAGCTATTTTTGCTTACATCCAGTTGGACAAAATATAAGTTGCTTCAGTTAGTCAAGAGCCTCAGCAGGAGTGTTTCAGGCAAACATTACCACTGCTCACTTGTTAGAGCTTTCTTCTGGTCAGACTAACACTGATTAAATCCAGGGTTACTTCCACATGACACTCCCAAACCTTTTACCAGCCTTCCCAGAGCACTCCATTAGGTTTGCTATTCAGCAGCTTCTGACAGCCACACAGGCTTTAGGTCCATATGAGTTCTCTAAAAATACTGTTTACTTTCAAAGATTTCCCGTGTTTTTAAGAAAATCAATCCCATAGTTCTCGTTTGTTACTAATGTAAAGGTGTTAGAGTGGGAACATATTGTGCTGTGTATTTTTATTTTTACTTTGTGTAGCAAAACAAAGACTTAAGCATGATGAAATAATTTTGCAACACTGAAAAATCAGTAACAATCTCTCAACTGTTAGAAATCTAACAAGAACTTGCAGCACCTGCTACTTGGTAGTCAAATAATTTAATCTCCTGTATCACAAATATTTATGTGCATCACTATTGTGTCTTCAGCCAAGCCATCCAGATTCCTTACTTGAGGTGAATAATGTTTGTAGGAGGTAGAAGGTTATCTTAATAATTGCTTCCATTGCTTAATTTTTTTTCTATAACTTTTTTTTGTATTGGTAACTTGGCTTGGCATATACTGCTAGGGTACTAGAGCCCTATGGGTGTTGTTAAAATAAGACAATGTAAGTAAATCCTTCTGACAAAAAAAGTTTTAATAATTACTAGATGAGGTACATTAGAATGATGCTTGAGCAAGTTTACTTTTTCCATGGTCACTATCAATTTTTTGGAGTTACCTACAAAAACTTGCTCTAGCATAAAGAATTGTAGATAATTCTTACATATTCAAAACTATTTCCTAATTTTCTTCAGAGTAAATACCAGATTCTGATCATTATACTGGAGTTAGCATGAGAAATTTCACTGGAATTAACATTAGCTGGGATTTCTGGAAAAGACTGATCATCAAGGCAGTTGAGCTGTACATGTCAAGTCAACAAATCTATGAGAATGTATTTGGCCGATAGGATTCCATTATCTCCTACTAAAGCTTTGGCTTTCAACCAAATTTATTTTGTTGTGTTTATACAAAATGGACACAGGGCACAAAAGATAGCAAGGTGCAAAGAGCTGAAGTGATTTTTATCAAAATATTAAACATATGAGCTGGTAAGAATTTCTGAGCTTCTTTATTTGTATCATTTCTAAACCTAAAATTTTATGCTCAAGCAATTGGATTTGACCACGTATGGTTTTCTGGTTACTTCATATCCAGCAATCAGGATGTGATCCTTCATGATGCTGTGTGGCTTTGCCTTTATTTCCCATAGCACATGAGTCAGTGTTTCATCTTTACCCTAACATCTTTAGATATTAGGTAGCAATATCTAATTTTATTGAGTGCTTTTGTAGGCTAAGTTAGAACAGCTTCAGAGTAGCCAGCACGACCATCTACATGCTTAGGTCATTATCAACTCAAGACTCATACATACTCAACAAAACTCTGATGGGACAATAAAGCACTTGCTCCTAATCCAGGTTGTGTCTTTAAAAGGAAATTGCTTCTGCAATTGTGAAGTTGCTCACAACTTCTCGTTTGGAATGCACTACATACAGATATTTCTTGTTACCTGCGTCCTACCAGGGGACCCCTGTGACACACTGACACATTTACACATTGATCTGAGGAAAAGGAAAAACTTCATGTCATTTCAATAAACCAATACAATTGAGCTCATGCTAACATGAAACCAAATCTATTGTGCTTCTGGTTTTATGGGTTGAAAGTTTTTTCTAATGAGAAAAAACATCGCTGTGTAAAATTTGGTTTTGTTGATCATAAATACTTTTGAAAAATGCTCTCTTGATCATCCAGATTCACTTTCTGTTGCATTTTTCATGTTCTTTAAACATTTATTTGGAATTTAGAGAGATGCCTTTAGTGAGCTGGTCTTTTTAAAATGTAGTTATAACTGGGTGTAGAAAAGAGGATAGCAATGTGTATAAATATGGCCACTTTATTTTCTCAAACATGTCAATATGTTTGATATAAGCCTACACTTATTTACCCTGGAAAATTTAGGACTCTTTTTTTCCGCTTTCTAGCTTTGCAGCTTGATGTTTCCAAAACATTTAAAATGAGAGGCCCAAAGATGAAGATCATTAAATCTGTAGGGAAAACTGAATATAAAACATAAATGATAGCTGGATTTTTCAGTAATGTCAAGGCCTTGGAAGACTGATCATGCAAAGAACAATCTTTGCAGAAGAGCCCTCAAGTGATATGAGGTCTCTGGAATTATAAGAGCCATCCCTTTGCATTATGGAGAGATGAGCATTTGATCAGCATGTTTTCAATGTCATACTGGCCCTATAGATTTTGATAGCAGTGTGTCGTTCTTTCTTGGGTTTTCTGGTCTTTGAATTCATATTTTAGTTAGAGTTCTCTACAATGGATTTGACATTTTTTTAGCTTTATAGTCATCACTTATAAACTGTTTACTATTTATTTTATTAAGTTAAACAATGCCAAAACAGGGCCTTTTTAAAGCTTAAATGGCCAGAACTCTTGTTTCATGTAGCATCTTTGTGAGAGAAATTAAGAACTTTGGTATTTATGTGAAATATGCATATATATTTAAAATTTAGGATGAGTTCAGTGGAACTGCCCAGGAGATGCATTTGGCTTTACACATAATATAAACCCAGGATTTAGATTTATATTTCTTCTGAGAAAGGGATGGTGCATACACACTTGTGATTTCTACAATGTGAATGATTCATGTGTTTTCAGTAAAATTATATGCAGTGGTTAAGACTGGAAAAGAACAGATCAGCATTCAGGCAGTTTCTTTCCATCCTGCATTATGGCAGATTACTTACTGCACTGGCTGATGAGTAGGTGTCACATAACCTGTATACTGATACCAGATTTGTATTATAAATCCTCTGAAAAAGACAGGAAAACCCCTGCAATTAAAGGTAGACAAGTACACATCAGGTATTTAGATGAAGTAGATAAAGGTACTCCAATCATTAGCTGGTGATTTGCCGATAATTATGTCTGCATTTCAGGTTTGTAACTCTATTTGCCAGAATAGATTTAAGTTAGATACTTTTGAATTAAAAGTAACTATCTAAATTAAAAATATGTTGCCAAAATTTTAGTGGTTGCATTAGGATTTTTATGATCCTGAATTTTAATAGTGCTATATCAGCATAGCTGGTAAAATACCTGAGAAGCATGAACAGGATTATTGTTCCCTATGGTTGGCTCAAAATATTAAGTATTCAGCCTATATCTTATTTGTGCATTACACAGCACTATCTGGCATCAGAACAAAATGTCATCTATTTGTAACCTGAGTGAGGAATGGGGATACCTCCTATAAATGCTTACGGAAGGACTAAACTAAAGTCTGCCAGCATCAGTGGAACAACTCTGTAGATTTGAGTTAAGTTTGGAACCAGGGCCCAAGTACAGCTGGGTGGTCACAGGGGATTCAGGTCTGTGTCTCCAAGCAGGTAAACTGAAGAATGCCACCCACACAGCAGAACAGCAGCCAGAAATGTTTGCCTCCTGCAGAAGTGCGGGGTCCATACCCTGCATCCTGCTGGTGGGATGTGTTCACCACGTCTGGAAGCAAACTCGCTGCTCGGCTGCTCAGAAAGGCTGAGATGCTGCCTGTGGGAGTGGGAGGTTCCTGTGGCTTGCAGCAACTGGTCAAGCAGCTGGGTAGTGATAGCAGTAAAGTCTGGCATTGACTGGGAACTGCAAGTGGTTCTTGGTCATGCTAAGCCTCTTTCTCCAATTTGTTTCCCTCCTTTTTGCCAGATAAAGCAGAATATTTGATAATAGGCAAGTTTTTCCCCAGGGTATGAAATCCATGTGACCCAGCAGATAATGCATTAGTATGATTAAACAACCAGAATGGTATGTCTTGCTAACTACTGCAACTACTGAATTTTAGTTTTAAATTGAAAAGATGTGTTTTTAAACTAGTAGTTTCTCTTTAACTGGTTGAAGTGATTGCTATCTTTTAAAAGGTGATTAATGGCATATCACTTAATATATATCCTTAAATATATGTATGGTATGACTTCTCTCTTATTTGGGGAACCTCAATGGTCAATATTAAGATTAAACCTAAATGTTCAAAAGAAGTGATAGCAATCATAACAGTATGAGCCCAAGGTATCCCACAGCAGTTCAGGGAGCCATGGCTTATCAGTACTTGATTGGATTAAGCCTGTAATTGAATTTCCCATCCAATTTCTACAAGATTTATAAATATCTCATACTACATTCCATCTTTCTTTTAAAAATGTGTTGTTTTTTTTTTTGTTTGGTTGGTTTTTTTTTTTTTTTTTTTTTTTTTTTTTTTTTTTTTTTTTTTTTTTTTTTTTTTTTTTTTTTTTTTTTTTTTTTTTTTACTGTAGCACACAATCAAAAGGCCTCATGGTTGCTATATTGTGTTAGTATGAGCTGGTGCACTGAAGTAATGAAGAGTGATTTTTATACATCCTGGGCTACCTACGTTCTTATTTATCTACCAAGACAACATTCATCCCTATAACATGGATATGAGTTTCTGCTGTATCACTGTTTTACAGCTAGAGAGGAGAAATGCAAGCACATTAAATGTGTCTGTGCACAGAGAGGCATTGCAGAGCTGAGTCCTGGATTGACACCAGCTAAGCCTGTGCCAGAGCCCAGGGCAGTGGAGAGCTAAAGGCAGGGTTTACTGGCTTCAGTGCTTGCTGCTCCAGTCTTTCCTCTTAGATCCTTGTGTATTTCCATGCCAGTGCAAGGCAGTAACAGCACAGCAACGCCACCTCATTACATCCTTCCTACACCTTCACAGTGACTTCTAAGTCACACATTGTCCTTTGTAACAGAAAACAAGGCACAAAGTTTGCATTCACATCACGTAAATTGGTGCCTGGATTGGTCATGTCTCTCCTTAGAAACACCTGATAGTTGCAGCATATTCACCATGGTGTCCAAATATTCTGCAGAACTCACAGTGAGCCCTGCAGATCTATCTGCTGCACGTTTGTGGGAGATCAGCTTTCAATTCCATCTTACATGCTCATCCACAAAAATATTTGGAAATCTTAGGGACTAAGTCTCTGATAGGTGGTTAAATTCTGCCTTTTGTTGTTTTACAGAAATAAGTCTGACAACAAATAGCTGTGGAAATATATATATATTTATTGTGTAAAGAGAATGGGATAGGAATTAGCATCAGAAGTGCCTTGAAAGTGATAGAGACACCTCGAATACTTTCAGTTTGTACTAAGAAAGATGCTTCTCATTACAGAAGTGACCTTGATATATCTGAAAATGAACATGGTGGGGGTCTTTTATACTGAGAAAGCTTTTGGCCATCAGGATAAAACCAAAATGATAAAAAACCCCCTTCTAACAGATCAGGAGGCTCTGTTGGGGAGTCCTTGTACTGAAAGATCCGTGTGTGGTGTCCTGAAAATTAAAATTCCAGTCTGTTACTTATAAGAAGAATCTGCTGCTGGTAAAAAGAGCACTCCTTTTTATTTCTTTGTATGAATTACTGAATGTTAACTACAATTCCCATTATCTGGCTCCCTTTTTTAAACTCTTGTGCATACCAGCTTGTATTAAATTGTCTTTTTTACTAACTGGGGTGTGGTGAAAAAGCAGTGGCTAACAAACGTCATCACTAAAGATTGTTTTTATTGTTTGAAGCTGTTAGTTACATAGTTAATTACATCTCAGCTATTTAGGACAGTTGACTTTGTGTTAATCCAATTAAATATTTTAAGCAGTGACTTTATTTAAATAACATTTTTCTTCCAGCACAGGTGCCCCTGTGTTTTACAAAATAATTTTACTGCTGGTACAGAGAGGAGTTAGAACAGCTAGTTTCAGAAAATTTAGTATTTATTTTAAGAAATTTATTTTTCTATTAATATTTTATTTTTTCTGCTTTATACTTTCCTAATTTTATGTGTTATTTATAATAGCTACTATATGTTCTTGCTGCTACATCATAACAAGACAATATAGTAGCTGATTAAGAATAACATAACTGAAATAATTTTAACACTTGTAAACACATGAAAATAAAACATTTACATTACTCATTATTCAGCTATTATATTGCTGACATTTATTGAAGAAAAGATATTTTTCAGAGATATAACAAATTGTGAAACTGACCCTTTAAAAATGTACTTTCACAAGAAGCAAAAAAAAATAGGCAGGGAAAAAGACAAAAGTTAAAATTTAGTAAGAAAGCAAGATTCTGAGTTTTAACTGGCTCCTAGGTGTTCTTGAGAAGTGGAGGTAATTGCTATTCATGCCCTTGTGGATGTGATCTCAGCTATCCCTCCAGCAGATCTTACACCCTGACTCACGGAGCCTGTGCCCACCAAGAGCAGGGAGCAGCCTGGGGGGAGCTCTGAGGATGGCAGTGACTCTTCCAGCACGACAGAACAGTTTTCTGCCCTTTGGAAACCACCAATGGTGACCAAAATACAGTGAACTAAAGGTTCATTGTAGCACAGGAAAGGAGCAAAAGCCAAACCTTGCTTTTTTTCACAAGCTTAAAGTTTTATGCTGCAAGCTGTTGTTGTTGGAGTAAGGAAAAAATTAAACTTGAAATTCAGTCTTGCTTCTTGGAAGTGAGTTTTTAATAGGAACTTATCCACAGGAGAAGTTTAGTGTGAGTTCCTAGGTTTATGTCTTTCTGCAGACATGGACTTTTCTTGCCTGACAAAAGATATTTTTTCACCTGTGTGTCACTGCAGGTTATTTAAATAAGTGATCTGATTTACAAATGCAAACATATTAAGTCAGAAAGTGCCTTATAGTGACAAGTACAGGTGAGTTACAGAGAGCTTTAAATGTAGCATATTTTTGAAACATAGGTGAAATTTTTGTAACTCAAGTTCATGTTAAAGAGAAGATAGCTTCTGAAGGTTGGTTCAGCTAGGGAACTCAGGGATTTAATGTGTTTTTACACAGTTTGAAAAAAGCAACAGACAAACCTTTAGTTGGACTTGATCTAAGAGATCTTTTCTAGTCTTAACAATTCTGTCATTCTATGGCTTTCTAAAGTAAAACATGGTAATTAGAACTATCAATAGAAAAATGCCACAGCTTATCCCCCTCTGCTAAAGAAGACATTAAAGTCAAAGTTTGAGATGTACTGGACTGTCTTTTAAAAGCAATATATTGAATTCTGGTTCAGTGAATCATTTGAGCACATGCTTTATTTTAAGTATATTCTAAAACGTAAATAAATTCCTCAAAAGTGTTTCTGAATGGGAATGACCCAACAAGTATATTATTATTGTTTGTTTGTTTGTTTGTCCTAATCAGAACCTCATTTTTCTTTTAATTGGCCGTTACTTTCTGAATGTAATACTTTTCCATTTTCATGGAAAATTAGCATGGGAAGCATCAGCAATACCCATATTTTTTCTGCATTCTCAAACAATTTTGGAGCTATTTGCTGAATAATGTTTTAAAGAAAATGGGCATTTTTCCTACTAACAAATACTTCTTGTGGTTCTTCAATTCTTCAGAGGACTGCTTTTGTTGGGTTAGTTGACTTAAAGGTTTAGCACATCTCTAGCAATAAACAAGCATGTTGGGCATGTTGTTTGATGAACTTCAAAGATTTAAGCACTCAACTTTAATTACTGATGGTTTTAGCAACAGCACAATAACGATGGGCTCCTGCTTCACTAAATCAAAGAAATGTGACTGAGGGACTTCTGATCCAATTGTTCTCATTTAGTTCAGCTCTCACAAACATGGCTGTAGAATATCATTGTGGCTTGAGTTGACATGATCAAATAAATAAAAAATTGTGAGAATCAATACATAACACAAACCTGGTAGTTCCAGCCACTTAATCAACTGCACATATTTGTGTTTCGTTTCCCTCCTGCCACTTTTTCTCTCCAACTTCTACTTTATTTTTTTTAAGCGCTTGTCATTCTGCAACCTAGTAAAGCTTAGCAGCTGTTGAGATGAAAGGATCAATATTTCCCAATCAGGATGATCTGTAAGACACTATTACTATATAGCATTCAAGTGATAATGTTACTGAGTAAAGCTCTGTACCTTTTAGTTGTTCAGTGATAATAACAATCTTTTGTCAGCCTGCTGATACAAGTATGCACATTGTACTGAATAGTTATGATTGTGTGGCTTGTCAGCATTCCAAGGTTTTGCCAGAGACCTGGCTCTATGAACTCATTCAGAGCAGCAGGGCAGGTTTAATGGGCAAGTTGGATGAAGCATGAAGCCAGCTGGTGTCAGCTGCCTCTTAACAATTGTAATATGTATCAATCACTCAGCATGAATTTTTTTATTGGTATATTTTTGATCTTTGAGGTCTTATACAAATAAAACATAATTACTGAGATTTAAAGAGGCAGCATTATTTACAGGGAGGAGATTAAATATTCCCTGAATGGATAATCTTCAGCATTGCCACCTCTATTGGTAGGAAGATAATTGAAAGGAACCAAAAAGAGCTTCTTGTCTTTGGATTCGGCAGAGAGAGAATCCAGTGCATGGTTTCTACAAGGACAGGGGGGTTTTAAGGATATACTTTTAATTTTTTTAAAGCAATGTAACTTCAGCTTAGAAAACTGGTTTAAAATACCCAACAGATTATCTTGGAGTTATCAGATCACCAGATCTCTAAGAATATTGGTTAATATAATGTCAGTAATTAATTTTTCTGTACTATAAATCTGACATCAGTATTTTATGTCTTATATGGATAGCTTAACAAAACCTTTTATGTTTAACATGAGATTGTACAAAAGGTGAAGCAACATCCTAATGCAGCTGAACTGATTATTGTTCCACCATTACTTGTATTAACTATGTTGTAATCTATCAAAACAAATGTCAGCCATGTCAAAAATAAAAAAATCCTTCCTGAAATCTTGTCTGAACTGCCTGCATTAAAAATCAGCCACAAACTATGCCATGAATTGTAAAAGGTGTAGTTTAGTCCAGGCAAGATATTCAGAGTTTTTGCATTGCTGTTTTGAAGGCAAAGAAGAGGAGGAGACAAAAATGTTGTAGCCAATTAGCTAAAATGGTACAATTGGTGCATTCTAAGCTTGATGGGCTCATTAAGCATTAAAACTCCTTGACATTTCCCTGTTGTACTGATAAATAGGAATGAACAGTTTGCATTTTATACTTTACTAAACTGTATGTCTTTTTGGCTTCTTCATCTGTCATGTTTTACATGTTTAATTTTGCATCTATTTCATTAAGAAATTCAGCACTAAAGATTCTTTGCTCTTCTTCTAATTATCTTCCTTTGGAAAACTCCTAGTTTTGTATCAATAATATTGTTTTGTTCTAAAGTTAATAGTTAATACTCGTTGTTAAATTGCCAAAAGGATATAGACTAATTTACCATGTCACAGCTGCTTGGTGAAAATGCCATCATTAGTGATCCATGAGTTACAAAGAAAAATAGAAAAAAAAGGGCAACAGTCTCCTAAACACCCCAAATGATTTTTAGAAATCTATTTTTATTAGAAGAGTTTTGAATGGAACCCTCCTTGACGTAGTTAAATATATGAAAACATCTTTAAATGGAATTACAACTGCATTGATTTAAAAAATAGGAAAGAACAGAGGCAGATGGTGAATGAGATAGTGTTAGCCTTTTTATACTAATGAAATTAACCTCAGTACTATTCCAAGTTCAGAAAAAAATCCACCTGGATTGGATATTAGTGGCATGAACTAATGAAAAAGACCCTTTAGTTTTTTCCTTTTATTTTTCATTTGCATTCATAACTAATTCATTCAAAAATCCACTTTTGGTTTTTCAAACGTGCTCTCTCTCTCTCTGAAGAGGAAAGCTCCTGATAAGTCCTTATTTTCTCTAGGTTTTTACAGGTCAGCAGCAGGCCAATAATTGCTAACTTCTGTGTTAGGTATGAAGGACAAGATTCGGGTGGCAGAGCAGGCTGCAGGGGTGGCCTCTGTAGGGGGAGTTCAGAGGCTGGCCTGTGCCAAAGCACCAATTGCCAAAGCCAAGCCCTTTGGAGGAGTTGGTGGCACCTGTGTGAAAACATATTTAAGATAGGACAGAAGAACCAGAGGGAAGAGGGAACAGAGGGAACAAACAACGAGACAGAGGAACAGTTGCTTGATGGTGGGGCATGCACACCCCAAAGGGACTGCGGCTCCTGGGTGAGCCCATGCTGGAGCTGATATGGCCCCAAAGAGAGCCTGGACTGTGGATAAGGCCATAGCAGAAGTTCATCAGTGAGGGGACTGCATCCTGAGGAGCATGGGAAACGAGTGAGAAGCACAGAAGAGCAAAGAGAAAGCTCTGTACTCTGCCCCTGACTGCCTGACCACTCACCGCCTCCCTGAAGGGTCTGAGTGTACCCTGCAGTGACAACAAGGCAGGCAGGAGAGGGGTCTGGAGTGAGCTAATGAAGTTGAGTCTGCTGTTTTCCCTAAGTAAATTTTTGTCTTCTTTGTTTGCCAACACCCAAATCAATAATCAAATATTTATGTTACTGGCAGTAAATTAATTTGCTCTGACTGTAAGAGAGGTTTACTTTTTGGCATCTTTTTTGACGTGGTACAATATTCAGCCAGTAGCTAGATAAATGTGTGGTGCTGCAATAACCATTTCTTTTCTGATCTAGCACAACAAGTAACTTAAAAAATCTCTGTTAATTATAATAAGACCAGTTTTTACAATTCTGGCAGTCTAATGGGACGTAAAGTTATGATTAACGTGATTAGCTTTCATGCTGGATAGACCATAGTAGTCAGTGAAGTGCTGCAGAGACTGCAAAGGTTCTGTTCCCACACTTTATTTGTTGTTCCCATGCTGAGGGCCTTTGGCTGACTTTATATTCCCTGTATTCTACCACATATGATGTAATCAGCTCCCACAATTGCACTCGTTCAGGTATATGGTGCTTCCAGAGGGTGTTCAGTTCCAACACCTATGTGAGACCCATGAACACTTTCAGGGTTACTCCTTGTGCACTTTCCAAACCCTCGATACTCCTGCAGCAGCAGGAGCTCCTGGAAATGACAACAAGGCCCACAGCCATGTTCTGTGTCATTATGAAATGACAGGGCTGTGGGCTGACATGAACAATTCTTTATGAAAGTGGGGGCAGGTGGCTGAATAAAAGCATTGCAGAATGTTTTTATTCACTGTTTTAGAGGCTTCAGTAAGAGTTAAATTACAAAGAACATTTAAAAACCTCAACAAACCACTTGTTGCATTATTTATTTTGGAGGGGTGTATTTTTTTTATCCTCTAAAATTCTATGGGTCTTTTGTAATGTTTATTACTACAGTTTTGTCTGTGGTGTTTTATCACTGTGTTCTTTGCATTGTCATAGGCATATTTGGCACCACTAACATGATGTTTAAACTTCAGATGGTAGTTCAGTATTGGGGTCATACCAGTAACACATGGTTTTACATAAATGCATGAATTTCTATATAGTATTTTTCTAATACAGATTCATACCCTTCAGAACAGCTGAGGATGGGTGTCCTTGTTGACACTGGCTTGCATTCCAGTCTGATAGGAGATCTTAGAGATGTCACTGGAGCTGCTGAGACATTGCCTTTATTTTACACAGTCTCCCTACCAGTCATGCTGAGATTTGAATTTGCTGACATCGAGTGTAGTGGAATCAATATATTAGAATTTTACATTTCTGCATCTTCTGTGAGATGGAAAGCTTTCAAAGAACAGTAGCCCTCCATCTGAATGAGGGTACATGCAGTAGAGCTAACCATAATACCTTTACCAGAATATAGATGTACAGCTAGATATAGATATCCTGATGGATAAAGTACATAAATTTCTTACTTTTTAGGTTTGCTTTGTACTGGCTGAAAATACAGACAATGGAAAAAGGAGACTAATGCATATTAGAATGTATAGGTCTTTCAAATGTAGACCCCAAACATTTTTAAAGGTGCGTTTATTCATCACTAAGTAGTATGGCGTGACATAAGAGCATAATTTTTGGACAACCTGCCCTGCCTTCCCCTGCCATTCCCTAATCATACAGTATCATTCCCTATTTTGTAAAGGGGGTAAAAACAGGACCAATTCAGCTCACACATGGGATGGAATTTGTTCTCAAAATATTAAATTTTGATTCTTCTTCCTCCCCATCTCAAACTTCAGGTTAATGGACACTCATATTTAGCCAAAAATTCTCTCTAGTAATCATAGAATTGTAAACAGAAAGTATTGGAAGGTGTTTTCCCTGATTTTCTATTTTAAATGATCTTTTCCTTAGTGCTGTGTTCTCTTTTTTTACAGTGACTGTATTCATCTGTCATTCTGCTTAAGCAGTCACTCTTTAGGTCTTGATTACCCTTGCTTTGGGCAATCCCTTGTCTTTTAACTAATACGATGAAAGCAGATCCAGTGAGGCTTACACAATGAGACCTTTATGGTGCTGCTCAATCCTATCTGGTCATGCTGAGACCAAGATTGGTCTCTCCTTTCATTGGATTCATGATCACAAACACAGCTGTTATAATGCTTACAAAAACTAGCCTATGATGCAAACACTTAATAACTATACCAATGCAAGAGACTGGCTTGGCTCTTTCTGCTGCTGCTTGATTTATTATTAAGAGAAATGTTTGTTGGTTCCAGGGAATAAAAACGTTTCAATTGGGAGGCTCACTGCAGTCATTCTGGACAAACATTGTATTGCCTCTCAACACACTCTTGATAAATTTTAACAGATAAAACAACAAAGAAATTAAAATTTTAGCTGGGTTTCACTTAAATGCATAATATTCACGTGGGCAGGTTGGTTCGTGTCCCTCAGCAGAATCTTTGTGGGTTAACCCTGTGACAGTTCTGGGGTCTTCAGGCTAGATTTGTAACTAAGTGAGGGAAACAGGATAAAACCCCACAGGTTTGTCTAGTTCAGAGTCAAACCCAACAGCAACTGTGTGCCCCTCTGAAGCCATTGATTAAAATCTCTAAATGCCTCTTAAATGTGTGTTACACATTGTGAATAGTTCTGATGCTCTGTTATGTGGCTGGCTAAGTAATTTAAATGGCTATTTAATATGGCCATTTAAATGGCTATTTAAATAATTTAAACAGGCCAGACTGACCTTCACCACAAGATGGGATGAAGAGTCCCAGTTTGCTTTAGCATCTTCTTTGGGTTTGGAATTGGGGTTGTAAAATCTTCAACTGCTTCATATCAAATCCCTCCTTCTGTGAAGTGTCTGCCTGGCCAGCAGAGACACTCCTCAATAGCTGGGCCTCCCTTGCAGGGAGTGTATGTGTGTTGCCTGTTAGTGCAAAGATTCCCAGTCCTTTCCAAAGGCGTTTGCTTCCTTTCTTTGTCTCTTTGTGCAACGATACAATCCCACTCAGAGCCTAGCTCTTGTGTAATCACTTCCTAAACATAAAATCCTCATAATGCCTAAATATATTTTTTTGCACTTCTAAACCTTGAAGTGCAAAGAAAAATTATTGCTATTTAGAAGTGTATCTAACTCAGTTTAGGCTTGTGGTTAAGATCTATTTATTGGAATGGACTCTGAAGAGGCAACTGAAATTAGCACATTCTTTTAAGTGATCAGTCAATTTTCATGCTTTGATACCTGAATTTATGGAGCTAAGCCAAAGGATTTTTTTCTATGTTTTGTTTAGGGAAAGTTTCACAGAACTACATAAACATAATCACTGAGGATTTTTAGGTTTTTTTCATGGGGTCATTGACACCAGAAAAAGAAGACAAAAGTAAATTTGAAGCCAGAAAAAAGTATGAGATTAGTACAAGTAGGAAGAAAAAAAATTAGATTGTTTGTTAATAGGAATATTGAATAATTCCTAAAATGAAGAAACAGTATAAATTTCCTCCTGCAATTTCTGGAAAATCTTTTTAAAATATAAAAAAGCAGAAACAATAAGTTGCACCAAGGATTTGTGGGAAACTGAGATTTTCTGATAAGGAAGTTTCCACATCAGAAATGCAAAGCTGGGCTAGATAGAAATACCAGAGTTTTGTCTTTGGTGATGTTTACAAACGTGCACAGCCATTTCTTTTGTCTTTGCTTTGAGATGCTTGTGCAATATAAATATTGCAGAAATAAAACTTTAATCCCAACAGCATAAAACTCCACTGATGGCCATCAGTTCCTCACCTGTGTTATCTCCACAGTGGCCTTAGCTTTTAAATAGTTCTTTCATTGGAGAGGAAGGAAAGGTCAGCGATCTCTCATTGTTCAACACCACCGAGGGGTTTCCGGAGATTGGCAGCCAGCAGAACCTTGCAGGGAAAGTGCTGGATAGCGCTGCCAGCACAGGCTTGCATAGATCAGCATTTCATTACAGAAATAGCAAATGTCTGATGTATTTTCTAGGTCAAGGTGGAAAAAGTTAAATAAGGATACTGACAACTTGAGTAGGGGAAGGTGGCTATTGTGTGCAGTATTCCACCAGCTGTGGATGGACAGTGTAACCCTCTTTTCTTTCATTATATAACAATACTTAAGTATTTCTTCCCTGAAACCTATTGTGTGTTTGGATATACCAGAGGAGCTACAAGTACTTCTCATAAAGAATTTTAGATTCTTTATTTAGTTGTGATTTAGATTTAGTCATGATTTAGAGGGAAAAAAAGTAGTTTAGTAAAAGCTGAAAATGTTTGCTTTTCCCCAAAAATGTTCTTTATAATCACAGCATCTCAAATGAGCTGGTGGAACTGAGGGTTTCAGGAATGCAATTTAGGAAATGGAAGGTATCAAGAGGAGCAATGGCTTCTAAGGCGACAGGATGGTGTCTACAGATCTTTCCGTTTAGAAGGCTCAACAGTAAAAAAAGCATTGAAAGACCATTTAAAGACTTATTTAAGACAGAAAATTAGTTTCTGTCCTCTAATTATTGTTCCGTTTTAACTATTTCTTAGTTGTTTTATTTTTCTGAAAGAAAGAAAAATGAAGAGGTTCTGCCATTAAAAAAATCAGAAGAGTAATCTTTGCTGGTAATTGATCAGTTCAGTGCAATGCCAAGCAACTTTTTAAGTGGACTTTGGCAAAATGTCATGAAAACTATTCCTTTTACAAAAGCATTACAGATGATTGATTTTCTTCTATGTTCTTTTGCTCCTCCTCTGAAGAAAGAAGCAGATGAGGTTAAAATAGTGTTTGTTTACTTAGGATAGTTGTTTGGAGACTTACATTTCGAATTTGCACGATTCAGAGAGAGGTCTGTGTAAATGTGACATGGACACAAGTGACAGGAGCGGTTCCTACACATTCAGAATTCCTCTCTCAAGGCGGTTTTGATGCAGAGCAGGTGGCTTGGCAGATAGAGCTCCACCTGGATAAACCATGGGACATCAAAATAGCCTGTTACCTACTGACATGCAGGAACCACAACAGGAAATTGAGATGAAGTATGAAAACCTTTCTGCTACAAATTCAGACAGCTCTTCTGCGAAGGTGGACCAAGGAAAATATTATAAATTTCTTATTTGGGTTAATACTGAATGTTTTTTTAATTTTATTTATTCAGTTATTTTTGTATTTAATTTGTTACATTGTTAATCTGTTTTGGATTATCACAAAAGCAAAATATGGGCAGAAAATTTAGAATATACTTGTGTATTTGTGATTGCAGAAAAAGGAGAGCTGCAGATTTTAATTCTGAGGTGAGTTCACAATCCTCATCAGGTAAAACCTGGTGAGGCTATGTTATGCAAACTTGGGTGCTCTCTTTCAAATAGATGAAAATAAAACTTCTTTTTGTCACTTGAATGTATTTCAAATTTTAGAATTTTATACTTAGTCTTTACAAAAAATCAGAGTCTTTGTCCACAAGACAACTTAGAGTTGTCACCAAGCTGCCAGATAACAAGCTTATATTGTTCAGGAAAATTTATTACAATTTTATCTACTTGTACTGTTCAATAAAACATTAGTATCTCAGCATTTTTATTTAACAATAGGCAACCTTAGGCCAGTAATTATGCAACAATTATAATAATAAAAACTGTCCCCTGCTGCTCACCTAGAAACAAGAATATATTAAACCAGGACTAACCATCTAAAAGGAAAGCAACAAACTACACTCATTTTTAATGCCCCTGCAGTGCACCATGGGAAGCTAATAATTCACCCTCTAATTAGTATCCCTTCTGCTGCTGTTGGCGCAAGGACAGACAAAGAGGCATCCGCTTCATTACAAACTTGCCTTGGTAATCTTTAAATGTCTTTCTTCTCTGCAGGTTGAATGCATGGAACAGGGGCAAATAGAATGTGCAATTAAAAAAGGTTTGCTGGTATCGCTAGTCTGACCATGCATCCTATGTATAATGAGTGCACTAAAAAGTGAAAAAAAGGTGCCATTTGAGTGTGCTCATTCTCTTTTTTGGCTATATTATAATTCTTCCTTCTTTTCCTTCATTAGTGTCTACATTAGCAGAAAAAAGGGAATACACCAATGGGGTAAAGATTTGATAACTTCACAGCATACCTGCAATGACAGGGTTGTTTAGACTTTGAGCAATTGGTAAAGGTTATAAATCTAGCTTGAGAAAAAGTGAATGACAGTAGGCCTTAATTAATGCTCGAGAAGATGAATTGTTTCAAGGGGAGTGTATCAATTTTAATACATTTCTCTTTTAGAAACCAGAAAGATTTTGCCACAGGGCACTGCAGGTTTGAAATATGCAAAGCATTTCTACATGATTTTTAATACTGTGGCGATTATAGTGATCATACTATTACAGTGATTCTTTCCTTTAACTGTCTTGTTTACACACGCACAGTGTATTTGTTGATTAATTTAAGCTTATTAAAGAAAATGTTGCATGCCTGAGGATATTTTCAACTTGCCAATACACAGCTGATTCTAATTATCAAAGAGAAATTTTAGTTTTCACAATGGCCTGCTGGTGCTGTCAGAAGCAAGGCCAGCAATGGACTGGACAGCACTAGGACCTCATGCTCTGGTTCAAATCTGGCTTAAATCAGTTGTTATTCCCATTTTATTGCTGTGTAGTGATTTCTGTGAGGCCCATTAGTAGGCTCAAAACAAAGCTAAGTGTAATATTGCCTCTTCTGTTAATTTCGAGGATTGCTTACTGAGTAAGCAAAGGACCTACCTCTTCATCCCTGTTTAAACCCAGTCCTACTGTCTGTGAGATTCTGCTTGTGCAATCACTAGGAGAGCTGGGTGTGCTCAGGAGAGTTTAATATCATTCACGTTTTTATGTACAGCCAATAAAAAATTCAAAAGTGAATGACCACAGTAGCCAGCTTAAACTTTTACCTTCTGTTTTGATATATATCAGTGCTGCTCTCTGCTGAATAGGTAATTAAACTTTTTTTTTAAAAATAAATACATAGTTTGAAGAAAGTTAGTGGAGTTCATTATCCTTCCACCTGACATTGCAGGCCAAGAGCATGTGAGTATTGGATTATCTGTATGTAAAATACTCATAGTACTGAATCAGTTCCTTGGTTAGTTTTTACTATTAATAGTAATTAAAGGAGCCACAAGGGAAGTGAAGGAGTGTTGTCTGTAAAACGAAATAGGATCTTCAGTTGATCCCTCCATCTAAAATAAAGATATTCCAGAACTTCATAGGAGAGTAAAAGGACGTATAGTACATGTGATAGAAAAAAATGGTTTGCTTGCATTCAAATAGTGCTTCACTCTTGATCCCAGTTTGTCCTAATTCAAATGTGCACAAATTAAGAAATGGCAAAAATTGCTATCTTAGGCCATGTGTACACTTGAAAAGGAAGTCGATGCTGTTTTAGATTATATTAGGAATTTTCATGTTGGGAAATAAAAGATCTGGAGGTTGTCCTGATGTAAAATCAAAGAAGAAAAATTTATGGAGAGCTTACAAGTTTTTATCTGTACTGTATCTGTCTGGAGAATAAATGGAGGACTTAATCAAATAGTTCCATAAATTTAGGCTTAGCACTGAATTCACTTAAAAATGTCAAAATTGGATTTGGTTGGCACTCAATCGTACAAAATTACTTTCTAAAGAGTTATTCTCCATTTCTATTATTGGAGTATCTTGATAAGGAAATAATTGGATATAAATTAGAACATGTTGGTTTAGTGATGCATGAAGGCACACTTTGCACGAATAAGAATGGGAGCAAAACCAAAATCCTAATGATAGTCTCTTCTAAAACAAATACGTATTTATAATAATGACTAAACCTCAGGTCACTTGGTTAATTGTTAATGACATGATGGGTTTAATGGATCTGGATGTAGCATCAGGATACTTCTACAACTGGCCATTAATCTCAACACAAAGACTTTCTGCCTCAGTCATTATTGCTTATTGAACTGACACACTTGAGCATAACTTATTATCTTATGAATGGCTTCTCATCCAGGTATGTGGTGCACTGCATCAGGTTACATTGTTTTCCATAAAATAATATATTAAGTCTCTATTTTTTATGGTTGACTAGAAGCAGCAATGTCTGGGCTAGCAAAACTCTGTGGTGGACAGGCTCACCAAATGTGTCCTTGGCCAGCTCCCAGCTGCCACAAGAAGGAAAGCTTTATGGACCAGAAGGTTATGGAATCCATATGCAAAAGTTAACTTTTATTGCCATTCCTTTCAACAGCATCATGCCTGGCTTGCTCACCATGATCACCCTGTGGAGTCTGTTCTTTGATTTCACTTTCCCAGGAAGCTTCACACTCGGGAGGAGAAAAAAGAAATCTAGACACAACTCCATGGTTTTATATTTTGTAACTCCATAGAGTAATTTTGTAAGTCCATATATACAGTCTCAAATGAGATCTTCTCTGACATTCTGGCCAAAGGGGAAGTTGTGCTTCATTCACGTTCTGCCTCTTGTGTCACCTTCAAAGTTTAATGCGGGGAAATTTTGCTTGGTTTTGTAATGACTGATGGCAACTTGGGGAGTTATTACAATAGTAAATATATTAGAGTTATAAATATTGGTAAATACATTTGTATAGATTCCAGATTCATAACAGTGATATTTTAATTATATTACTTTGTTTCTTTTTTGGCCTTAATTCTCAGAAATATCACTATTCTGCAGAAATTAATCATGTAAATAAAATTAAAATTGATAAATTTTGATCTAGAGAATGTGTATTTCTAAACATTGATCAAGATAATAAACAGCTTACAGAAGGTTTTAGCTGAAGATTGGGGTTAAATTTGTAAAATTATTATTGGCTGTTTCAATTTCTACTATAAACACAATGTTTTTCTTAAGCATACCACATGTTCCTGTTTGGTGAAAAGTGGGATTTTTCTGAGGAAAAGAAGTAGTCTAGAATTACTTAATGCCTAAATTGATCACTACTTCCAGGAAATTAGTTGTGTTTGTTGACTTGGCATAGCAAAAAGCATAGCTAAGAAGTCCTGAATATTTGTGAGACAATTTTCTTGTGTGCTGCACCATATTTGCAAGGTCATATACCATTATAAAAGGTGTAAAATCGTTGGGAAAGACAGAAGGCAGCAATGGACTCCACGTCATCTGTGTTCTATATTAGGTTTTTAGTACATCTGAATTCTGCCAGATTGCCCTCAGCTGCCTCTACAGGCTTTAGAACATTGTCTTGTGGCCACTAAATCACTGACAGCTTTCTCTAGTGGTTTCAATGCAACTGGTTTCAATTTCTAGTTTCCACAGTGAGACTAAGAACGAACAAACAAAAACGAAAGTGGAAAAGTAATTAATAAAGTAGATAAAAGATAGAATTTTGACATCATTCTTAAGTAGCTTTGTAAAGAGAGCTATACTTTTTGTAATGATCCATTATTCTTCCATCTCACATGTCTCAAAAATTAATTTGCTTTGTGGTATGTAATATATAGTAGACACATGAGAAAAGGATAACTAAAAGCATAATTACTGTTTCTTAAGGTAACTTTCTGAAGCAAACTTGCAGTAGTAAGGTAACACATTATGCTGGTTTTATACACTATAGCTCCTACATTCCTTATACATTTTCAAAAGTTCTCTAGGATAAAACATATATTGGCCTAGTACACAGAATTTAAAAGCTTAAACCCCTACATTTCACACTGCTGTTTATATTGCTCAGACTTAAAGAGAACAGGATTGCAGAATATTTAGAACATCTTAGAGTTAGAGTTCTGAAAAAAGAAGTGAATCCTTAAAATTTTATGATGTAAAAATATTTGCTTAATACTATGTAATTGAATAGTAAGCTTGCCATCACTGTCACATATATTGTCACATATATTGTCACATATATTGTTGCATTTAAAGGAGTGGAAAAGTCCAAATGTAAGTGATGACCATGAAGTTTTGAGGGGCTCTTCCAGATAGTGACAATTTTGATATGTGAGAAGGTATGGCCTTGTTAAAATTTATTTTTGAGCAGTTCTTGTTTGCAGCTCCTATTAATACAAAATCATTTAGCATACCGTGGCCCTTTAGAGGACTACATTGCAAATTACATTTCTGAGTTGGGCTGTTGTTACTGGGCTGAACATGCTGATCATGCACAGGATCGAATGATTATTAATAGTTCTAGTCTTTCCTGGGTTGCTAGCTGCACAATAATGAAAAAAAGCATCATGGCCAAGGTACAAATCAGATGGAAATATCTCCTGTGAACTTCTCATTCTAAATTTATACAAAGCAATTAAAAGCCCCTGTACTTACATATTTCTTTTAGACTGCACTAATGATTTGGAAGTAACAAAGTAAGATAGACGTTCTGATTAGAAGAGACCAGCAGTTCCCAGATCAATAAGAACAGAATGTCCTAATACCTTCTGTACCTCTGGATGAGGGATTTTCTTCCACTGACTTTCAGTTTAGAAGTACTCACAGAAACTTAGAACTGTAAAATAAGAGGGTTTTGTTTCCCAAATTCTGAAATAATAGAAATTTGTCTGCAAGTATAGTTATACTGCTACATGTATTGCAGTAAAATCCATGTATTTCATGTCACATAAGCTGTATGAAATTTTGGGCACAGGTTTGTCCATGTCATGTATGTGATAGACAGGTGAAGGTTCTCTGATGTGCAGTGGAACAAGGGACTTGTTTCATAACTACAGAAATGCGTGGTCGATGAACAAGGGTTGGGAACCCACAGATTTTAGACAGTGAAACACTGAACAAACTTTCCATTTAGGGAAAATGAAAATGCTATGTTATGATAATTATATAATGGACGAATCGTAGTTTGGAATAAAAAGGAGTAAACTTTAATCTGCTTCTCACTTTCCTCATTTATTAGAGATTATGCTTTCAAGCATCGTTCAATTTTGTCAAATGCTTGCTTGTGAATATTTTTCATTGAATTATTGCATTTGCCTCTCTTTTTGTCTAGTCTATTTCTGCTTTTTTCTGATTTTTTTTTTTTTAATCTGCAAAGTCATTGATGTAGCATCTTTTTCTCAGCTGAAAGAAACAGTTTAAGGAGTTGGATTGCTGTGACAGGATTACAACAGTATGTTGGCTCTGTCTCTCTGTCTCACTCCTTTAGGAATCCTGTTGGGTGCTTCTTCTGGGTAGGGTAGTAATTATCCACTGATTTACTTCACTTAGTGTCATCTGCCTTCAACCTTTCCAAACCCTATTATACAGGATGAAAAGAGAGACTTTAAAGTAGTGGTTGCCTAAGGAGAAGGAAGGGTTTTGATGCTATTCCTAAGACAAGCAATGAAGAGCTTGCATTATCCATCCCAGTATCTCAGTATTAATTATTTGAGCACCTGAAAAATTAATTGAGAAGCTGATTTCCTCTATGGAGCTGAGTAAGAAGGTAAGGGATGCTCATCCCTGTACATTTGAGCTTTTCCCATAAAGAATCTGCTGTGCTATTTCTGTAGCATTAAAGCCATGCAGCCCACCACAGAGCCATGCCTTTAATGCCAGGTCATTTTGGCCTGCTACATCTCACATTCTTTCAAATGTGCTGCTCTTCAAACCAATCTCTGCTTCCACGGTCCCAGTGTTTTTCCTGCTGTTGGAGAATATGTCTGTCAGCCTCTTTAGAGTTTTTCTGTGATTTTTCAGGATCCTGACATGCTCTTTGACCCAGCTGCCTCAACATGCTGCTGCTACTCTCTCGTCTCTCTTCTTTTGTCTAGTCCTGTACAGAATATGTAGCTGAGTTGTACAGTCTGTGCCTTGTGTTATAATTTAAAACTCTGATATGATCTTTAACAGAATTACCTCCATTGCAGGAGTTTAAAATCCCAAGAGTGTAGGATTACTGCAATATTCACTCGTGCCACCTTGGAGATGCATGTCCTGTAAGGATTGCTCTTAAAGCAGGCACAAAGGTGGAGCAAGCAGTGTACTGCCTCTCCTTGTGTCAGCTCTAACATTAGGGCACAGATGAAACATTTCCAATTTCTCCTAAGGGCTGCACAGCAGGAGACATTGCACCAGCAGTTTGCAGGATGTGTCGAAAGGCTGCAGCATATGCTCTCTCCTCACTGCACTCACCTCCACAGATTTAACACCAGCAACTTTAACAGACTCTGAGCCTGAGATATTGGGACAATGTATTGATACTCAGGAGGGAATCACACTGGAGGCTTTCTTTCCTTCCTGCCTTGTTCACAAAACACTGGAAACAACATGAATCTTACTGTTCAGGGTATTGTAGTTCGTGAATGGAAAGCTATTTTCATGCCTGTAAGAAGCTATGAAAAGTGTTATTCTAAAAAAAAAAATCTACTGTAAAATTTAAGCAGTGCTATCTGAAACTGCTGATTTCACTGTGGCCTCAAGTGGCATATTAACTTTAAAAAATTATTCCTAATAAACAAAGATTCTTATCTGCATTTACTTGCTTTGAATTTTATGGAAGCAGCAGTTTCTCACTACAATAAACCCAGATCAAAAAATGTTTTCTTTTGAATTCAAATCAGCCAAATGGGCATCTTTTTCTGAGTTCATTCATGCAGCTGATCTCTGGTCTTCAGCATAGTTGGGAGTCTCATGTGTTGAAAGGGGTGTAACTTTTTTACACTGAATTATGTATTTATATACGTGTGCCAAACAGCCAGAGCCAGAGAAACATCCTCCAGTAAACTGTAGTTAATAAAAATTACTGTCCTTTCATGGATCTCCAGTTTAAAAAGGATCCTTTAAAGGTTTCTAGTCCCAATTAGATTAGATTTTTTTACCTAACTTATTGTACTATCCAGCCAATGCTGTACTATTGTAAACATCTTTTCAGTGTGTTTCTTTTACAAATAAGGGCCACAAGATTTATTTCAAAAGGATAAAAATAATAACTATTTTGTACATCTGAATGACATCTGAACCACATGCACCATTTAAGAATCCATTCATTTTGTCTGTTTGTTGAAATACTGAATGCAAGTAGTTCTTAAGATTTCCCATAACCATCACAATAGAAGATAAGCGTAATTTTTTGTTGTAGTTACTATTTCCTACAAGCTCTTTTCCTCTTCCTATAATCTGAAAACAATTTCTATAATGAAAAGTTCTAAGAATGTGGTTTTTTTTTCAAATTTGGCGGATAGTCAATTTTTAATTTTATTTTTTGCCAGTCACATCAGATTCTTTTGGGAACCTATAGAGAGGGAATGCAGATCATTAGGCAAGTTATTGTTATTAAACAATGGAAATCTTCATCGAGTCCTGTTGTGGAAAAAGATCCTGGGCCCATTAGTCCCAGCTGCTGAGCAGCCATAGCTCCAAGTGAAGTCAGTAGGAGGTCAAGGTGCTCAGCCTCTCCAGAAGTAGAGAATATTGCATGAAAATAGATCTATCATAGTAAATGGAAATGTTACAAGTACAGAAAGGATTATTCAACATCTTCATCTATAAAATATGAATCTATGGAGACTGTTTTCACACAACAATCTGAGTTGCAGTGTGAAAGATGATACTTTCAGTGCAAGCCCTAGAAGGAACAGGGCAGATTCCCATTGCTCCTATATATTTTTTATGTAGACCTTTGTCCTCCTTCTACAAGTTGAAGGTGTAATTCCTCTGTTTTACCTTGCTAGGTGATGCCTAAGTGCGTATCCTGTTTGCTCTCAGTTGTTCCCTGGTCCCTGTTGGATCGGTGGCAATGGGGAGCATGCATTATATCAAGTGTGCACTCACAGCTCAGCCTCACAACCACCCAGGTTTTGTAGCCCTGGATGGGTCTTTACACCAAAATTTTGTCAGCAGACTGGACAGGGTAAGCTACAGCTTAGGAAGCAAAGAAAGTATATGAACCTATAGGGCATAATGTATTTGACTTTCAATTTACTTACCACTCCTTAAATATTATCATTATCATCATTTATGTTATTTAAAAGCTTCCCTGGAAGCTGTTCTCTGATGCCAGTATTTTTTAATACGTTGAACAGTAAAACCAGTACATAAGTTTATTAATCTTTGTTAATCGAGATTAAAAAAATACTACCAAAACATTTTCAGCTATTGATTGTATAATTGGACAACGTGTGTTTAACAGCTGATTTTTGCCAGCTTATGTCTTGTAAACATTGACAGCCTTGAAAGGTTTTCTGTCCACCTCTCTCAAAACATGTTCTTTTGAAAAGGAAATACATTGTATGCAGGGAGAAACAGTCTGAACTTGCTATGAAGCTGGTGACCCAGAGAGCCACAGCTTGGCTTTCAGTTTACTTTGGGGGCAGTGAAATGACATAGTTCTTTTTCTGAAGTCTCTCCCGTACCACAGTCAGGTACCTGGCAATGCCCTTTCATGAGCTGCCCACCACATGCATGAGGCATCCTCCTTCTTCCTCAGGACTCTGTCACAGTAGCATTTTCTGAGTAATCCCTGTGGACAGTTGCATTTTTGTCAATTTTTTGTGCCAAAAATTGGAAACAAGTCCACTTTTTTCCTTCTCTCTACCTGTGGCAAAACACAATTATTCTGTCCCTTGCTCAGGTTGTAAAATGCAGTTTGTGGATTTACCTGTTAATTTAAACTGCTCTGTACTCCTGTAGTGATCCTGTAACACCCATTGACTTAGCATATGTAAACTAATGACAGAGGCCCTGCAGTTGACAGAGATGTTTTAAAACAATGCATTTGTTTTTCAAAACGTGTTGCATTCAGAAGTTTGGTCCAACTGTTAATGATTTGGGGTTGCTGGGAGTAATCAAGTAAAACATAGCAAATATTTCATTTGTTTAAAATAAACATCGAGTTTAATGTTCTGCTTGAATCTGTCTTAGACCTGCATCTTAGTGCTTTCAGGATCTCTGTTACTGAGAAGGATTTTTTGGAACTTATTTAAGTGGAGTTTTATTATATTTGTACTGTAAATGAGCTGTTCTGGAGGAAATCCTTGGAGAATCTCCACCAGTATAGGACACAACAAATACAGCAGCAGCTGCAGCATCAGCATGCTCCTCACACTTTCAGCTAGCAGCTCAATGAAACATTTTGGCAAGGCAGAGGACCCAGTGGGTGCCAGATTGGCACTGGTACCTATTGTGTTTTCTTTGCCTATAGGATTTTTTTAAAAATTGTCAATCTATTTTTATGATACTGCAGCTTGAAATAAGGTGGAAAAGGGGAAAATAATTAATTCTTCCTTAGGGTCTCTTCCCTGTCATGAACTTTTGTCTTTATTCTTCTACTTTCTTCATCATGCTAATTAGGAAAAATATTCAAACACCTGATGTCGAGGACAGTTTCTGGAACAGGATGATACATTTTAAGGGAGAGAATTTCCTTGACATTAACACTATAGTTTCTAACATATATTGGTCTCTGTTTTCAAACGTAAGTGTTTGAAGGCATGCTGATCTCATGCAGTACAGCAGAGAACAGGGCTGCCTTGTTTCCAGAACCAGAAGCAAACAGCTGTGCCACTGTGGTGTAATGCTCAGGCTAAGTGGGGGACCTGCTGAGGACAGAGCCTATCAATTCAAGAGAATTGCCAACATAATTGGCAATACATTACATTTAACATTGTGTAATTACTACAAAGGGGAAGGAATGGAATTATCTCAGTGAACATTCTGTGCAGTGTCTTGGAGTGACTTCTAGATCTATATATATGGGCTTTCTTTGTTGACAGTTTCAGCAGGAGATGTTCCATGTTGAATGCAGTTAGCTCTGGTCTAGGAGCTAAATCTGTGATTAGAATTTCACTCAGTATCTATCTTCAGGAGGTGGAAAATATGGCTACCTAATGCAAAGTATGAGTACCTGCTTTTTAAGCAGTGCCTCACACAAGCACCCCCTTGTAGAGGCTCTGCAGTCACCACCAGCTCCCAATTAACTTGGAGGATAAGTCCAAACCTATTGGCTTTAACTTGTAAATCTCTGGATGCCCTGGGATCCTAGGTGCCCTAGACCACCTGACACCATTTGTGATATTCCTGCAGGTGTCATCAACAAATCATCATTATGCCTTTTTTTTTTTTTTACACTAATGTGTCTTTTTCTTCATTTCTGATCTGTAGTGAGCAACAAGATGCTGAGCTCTATGTCTTGTCTTTCACATGTGGGACTTCTGTGGCTGTGTTAGACAAATGGTGGTGTAAAAGAATATATGAAACTAGACATTATGGACAGCAAAAACTGACAGCACATTTAGAATTAATACAAGCCCACAATAAATGTAATTGATAAGAGCTCTGGAGAACCTCAGAATAAATAATTTTATTCACACTTGACAGCTATACTGAAAAATTTGCCTGTGCCAAAAGCAAAAAGATAGAAGTTGCCTTTGCAAACGATATGAATGCATTTAAAGTATCTAAACAGATGATTATATTTCATGTTATGAATAGCTATACTCAGAAGTGTGTTTCTGGAGAAAAAGAAATCCTAGGTGCCAGCACATTCCTGCCTGGATCAGAACTGCAAAAGATTTGAGCAACAGCTTATTTTTGACAGTTAAACTTGTGTTTCTTTAAGAAGATCAAACCAAGTTTTATATAGTACAGCAGTTACTGAATTTTAAAAATCTTTTCTACAAGTAGGGTTTGACAGTCTTGTTTTGAAAAATGTATTTTAATAATTAATTCCTGTATTTTCCAAAAACAAAGACACTTGTTTGACTTCATGCATTTCACTGAAGTCAGTGAATTTATGTATATAGAGTTAAACTGCTTACATCTTTATGCCACTAAAGACTTTGATGTTATTTATTGTTTAGCAGTTCTGTGGTAAAATTGTGTTCTGAAAGCAAAGTGGATGAGATGCAGAAATATTTACAAAGGGGAGAGAAAAAAAATCCTAAATGAATGAGTGCTTATTGGCCACTGAGAATTTTTTAGCAAGATTTAAAACAAGACAGTGATGGTAATTATTATTTGCTGAGCTTTATTTTCTGGGTCGTAAATTAATGCATAAGCTAAGTAGATCATTACCTCTGCTTTTGTATAATCATAGATAAACTATGAGGAAAAAATATCACTGAGGAGAAAGTGTGCTTGTGCAATTATCTCCTTGCTTGCTGTTTACCATGTCTGACTATAAATGTTTTATTTTGCCCTGACCATGTTAGCGTGAGTAGGGAGGTCAGAACCATTAGCAGATTGATCCTTCTCTTCTCCGTTTTACAGCCCCTATCCATTGTTATTTTCACTCCAATGGCTTTTCTATTTCTCTTTCAGTACAGCTAATTTAAATAAACAAAGTTTGGGGTTTTCAACTCTGATTATCCATCTCTTCCTCTCTCTGTAGCTCTTGTTTCTCTGAGCAGTCTACTCTTCAGATGGCCATTACCTCCTGTGTGCTCTCTTACTGATTTTCAATACTTATGTTAGTTTTTGTGACTTTTTCTATTGGGTAGAAGTGTTGTGTCTTAAATAATATCTATTAATTTTGGAATGAGAATGTTTCCAAACTCTTTATTCATTTTTCTCTCATGGCAAGCTATAAATTTTCTTAAGCATCTGAATTCAGCGAGGACACCCAGTTGTCATTCAACACTCTGTTATTAGCTGCTTTAATTCTTGAGAATCTGCATTTATTTCCACATTTGCATGCCTATGTTTTAGTCATTTGTCTTTTACTGCAGCTACAATAAGATAGGAGATACTTTAACACACAATTAATATTTATCCTGGCAAATGTGACTGAATTGCTCATCACTCTTATAACAGTGTTTGATCAAACTGCCAGTCATTCAGCTTATTAGTGTCAGTGTTTGTTACTGATTTTTATTGTTCTTCGAGCAGTCTCATTTTCAATTCACTTGCCAGTATCCTTTTGTTTCTGTACTCTAGAAACTTCGGAACTCTTTAGCATCCAGGGTCTTCTGGCCGGCATTTTCTTTCACCCCAGGACCCCCCAAGTTCTCCCACAGCCAAATGAAGCAGTAGACACTGTAACTCTGCTCCTCTGTCCTATTTCCTAGGATATTGTTTCTCCACAAATGTTTACAGTGTCCTCTCAGGAATTGGTAGCAAAGTGATTGTGCAAAGGTGAACACTTGTGCAGGAACGCTTCCTAGGAGAATGCTAGGAAGTGTTATTCCTCTTCTTGAAAGTACCATGGGAGTGTTTACATTCCATGCACAAAGGAATCAGCAACTTGGAGAGAATTGTGTTTAACAGCACCTTCAAAGTAGAGCACTTCTAACAGAGTAAGCGTTAATGAAAAGTAAGAGGATGACAAAATAATGTATTAGAGAAAAATCCAGATATGAATTTTTGGAAAGGATTTAATGTAGAAAGTGCACTTTTATGGAGGAGTCCATAGAATCCAGTGAAACAGTTTCCATCTTTACGGAGCCACAATGCAGAGACTGAAATACAGAAAGGAAAGGATATAAGTGGGATGGAGTTAACTTCTCCACAGCAGCTCTCATAGTGCTGTATGTATAGAAGAATAATATAATGCCATCATATGAATTTGTATTTTCAGTTCTGGTCACCTCATCTCACAAGGAGTATAAAGGGGAAGAAAAGTAGTTCACAGAAATTATGGTAGACATAACCAAGTGATATTTTAGTATTATAAACAAGTCAGGCATAGGAAAAAAACCCTTTGAATTTTGTATTTAGTGCAGAACCACAGATGCATATTAGCCCAAGGCCCTGTTTGTGTGTCCGGTGCAAAAGAGCTTCATACACACTGGAAATATTAATAAATCAAATGAGAACAAATAAGTGTGGTTGTGATTTTCTGCAAAATAACAGGTGTTGAGTGCATGTATTAAGGCACCTGTTTTATTTTGCTGTTATTTGTCCAGAGATGCTTATTCATGCTAAATTTAGCTAGGCTGTGGCAGAGCATGAGTTCACTCGGGAATGTGAATCTGTGAAATATGCTTTCACTGGAGCATGGTGAATAATTTAGCTCACTAAATCTCTTTTTCAGCTTGCCATTTAACTGTGAATAGATTTCAATTTTGATTTATTTTGTTCTTCAAGTTATTCAACAAAAGGTTTATGCAAATACATTGCAGCCTAAGGACAGCTCATATATTACCCCCAGTGACTCCAGCTTCTGCTGCTGCTGATGGGACTGATTCAGTGCTCTTTGAAGTTGTTGTGAAGGCTCCCATACACTTCAGTTACAAAATCCTGCAGATATTTTTTCCATTGACTTTAGTGAGGATGGGATGAAGTTGTTCTCAGCTGTTTTACTCATGCTCTGTGTCTGGCCAGATAGCTCACAGAAGGGGGTTTCTCTGCTTGACAAGATGACATGAAAATCCAAAGAGTCCTTAAAGATTGCCATGAGACCGTTCCCTCAAAAGCTGTGCATTTCTGCATGGTATTTCATCTTTCTGGAAAAAAAGCCATTTGGAAAGTCATGTAGTACAAACATGTCTGCAAGAAGTGATTTAACAGCTACATAGTACATTTCCAAGTCACTACATATATGTAGTGTATTTACCAATTTACAATCAGTTTAAACAATACCTACTACGAATTTATGCATTATATGAAGGAAAACTCTTATCTGGAAAGAATTTTTATTAATTGCAACATATAGCAATTAAGTAATTGAAAACAGTTGTTGATAGCATTGGTTCTAGTATTTTGGAAAATACCTGATTTCTTGTTAGCAGTGCAGAAAGTTTGAGTTTCATTTCTTATACTCCGAAGTCTTATTGGGATATGTATCTGAATGAAAAATACAGGATAACAACTCTCCATTGTATGATTCATGCAACTAAAGAATTTATACACTTGTATATAATTTCCTTTAACATCTGATTTTTTTTCAAAAAGATGAAAATGTAAAGATGTTTATGTCTAAAATAAAATATCTTGGGATACTTGGGGTTTTTCTCTGTGCTTATGATTTAAAAGAACATTTGGATTCTGTACCATCAGTTCTAAGAAAAACTAAAAAAATTCTGAATTCTGAATCTAATTTTATGATTACTAGGCTTTACTTAGTTCTTTATAAATTTAGAAAAAAATTACTTCATTGTTTTATTTTCAGGGATTAAGTGTAGAATAACCTCTGATGATATTGGTTGCTAACCAAGTGAAGGATTTAGTTATGTGGAAATTTCCTTAGTCACTTGGCAATTTTTATGGCAGTCAATTCTTTGAATTCCCTCCTGTTGTGACTGATGATGAAACATTTACATATACTTCATTTTTATGCATAAGTATAATTTGACCTATCAATATTATTTTGGTTTACAAAGTCCATAATAGCTTCTCAACACTTTCTCCATATCCACCAATCATCTTGATACACAGTATTTATTTTGATGGTGGATCTTTAACCTCTCCTCCTTTTCCTGAAGGAAATTCTTGACTGAATCTTTAGTGGAAGTCATGGAAGGACATAATTTTTTCAGTGATAACTTAAGAGATTCATGTGGTTAAACCTCATTTTTATCTCAATCTGTTCTTTTAATATCACCAAAACTTCTTTTAATCCCACTCATTTTTCAGTTTTTTAAATATGTACCTTTTGCATGTTAGATATTTTGGTGGAGGTGTGAACCCATGGTAATCTCTTCCATCATGTTTCTTTTAATGCCATATGGTTACGCTGCTGGATTTTGGATTTCCTTGGATATTTACAGAAATAGTAAACATATATTTATTTTCTTTCTGATTTGTCTCATTGCTTGCATGTTCCAGGCTTCTATTTTCTTGTAACATTTAGCAGCCAACAGTTACTTCCCTCCTGTACTGTTCCAAGTACTCTGTGCCCGTGTAGGTTCTTGAAAGTATCACTGCAAGCACATTGAAAAAAATTGCCTTATTTCTTTTGTTTTGTGAATAAGCTTTTGAAATGCACCTGGCAAAGGAAAAACAGCAGGTGCCAAGTGATTTGAAGTGTCTGCACTACAATTTTCTATTAAACTGGACAAAAAACTCATCCATGTACAATAACCAGCAGGTGAGAGATGATTTTGTTAGGTTGTATTTTAAGGACTGTAGTTAATTCAGTAGATGGCACTATTCCTCCTGAGTCACTGAGTTAATAACCCAGATACAAGGTGGTTCTTCACTACGAGAGTCATCTTTTTTTTCTTCTAGTTGAGTCTGAATAAGGTTTTTGAATATTTGAGTCCATTAAAAGTTCCCATGAGATTATTTGCAAGAACATGGGCAGCTTTCTGCCAGAATTCCAGTGTAAGTGATTATTTGTTTGATCCCTGTAAAGCAGGCATAAAACTCTATATGATATGTGAGCAAGTGTGACAGGAATGCTGCCACATCACCAGGCCCAAGCAGCTCCTGCACTGATCTGCTGTGAGAGACAACAGGACTGTGGCTTCTGGGAGTGTGGGAATGCCAGAGTTCAAATATTGGTCAAAATAGCATTGATTAGGATAATTAAATAATGAGAACAAAAGTTGTATGTGTTCCAGACATGTTTCAGTCCTCAGAAATAAGAAGCAGTATAGCCTTGGCATTTTCTTCAAGGAAGAACTTACTTTTTATTGGATTGGATTGTTCCCACTAAAATCTAGGCATTTTTGTCACACTTGTCTTGAAGAGAACAAGTTCTATTATTTTTTTGCTTTTAAAACTGTGATTTAGATGATTCTGTGATTCTACTTTGTTTGGTGGACAGAATGACAGACATGGTGACAGTTTCATTGCAGGCATTCAAAGCTGCCACAAGAAATCCCGAGTCTCTCTTGAAAAGCATTACAAAATGAGAAATGAATAAGAGGAAAGGAAATAAAATAGTCCAGAGGACTAAACCAATTATTTCCCAAATGTATTTCATTTCACCAGGCATGAAGTTGCTTTTTTATACATGAAAGACTTACAAGATGGGGTTAAAAATTTGGTGCATTCTGTATATTCAAGTTCAAACACGGGAACTGCTCATATGCATGGGCAGTTCTTGCATTTGTTGCATTTTTTCCTTGGCCCAATAGTGGTGAGCTAAGAGTATCTATGAATATAACATATGTGTTCTCTGTAATGTAGTGCTGAATTTTTAAAACAAGTGGAAAACGAAGGTATTTTAGAGTAAACATAATATAGGCAATCAAAACAATTTTTCTTCCTTTCAATTAAATATGATGTCTTCTAAAACAGCCCGTGGTCATAAATAGAAAATTAATAAAGATAGTGGGCAATTTGAAAGGTAAGGGTGGAATTCATTGCTGTGTCTTGAAATGGCCTAATCTAGAATTAATTTTCTTTAATCACAGTAATAACATTTCACTTGCTTGTTTTGGAAATGTGGTGGGAACACAGCTGCTTTCTCTGAGGAATGGATTGTAGCAGCTTGTAGTTTCCTTCCTAATTTGCAGGGTTGGAACAAATGGGCAGGTAGATATTTAGTGCAACAGTGCACTGGAGTATTTCTTACTGGAGTATAACTGGATACCAAGTGCTGTTACATAGCAGAGTAATTAGAGGTCCTTAGTGAAGAGTGGGTGGTGTATAAACACAAAGGTTTGTAGGGATGGCCTTTGGATACTTACACATTTTTAGTTCTTATGATAATGACTTGTGTCCCGAAACAACCTCCTTGAAACAGACATCAGCATTGATTAAAGGGAGAATGATCTGTGATTAAGACACAGTCAGGGGAGACCTGGGTAATCTGAGCGCTGTCCCCAGTTTGGTCTCTAACATCAAGTAAATAACATTCTGCAGGTTGCCTGTGCAATGTTGTGGAGCTGAATCATGGTGATATTCAGGGTTCCTGTGCCTCATCCTCCCATCTCACAGAGTGTTTCTCTAGCCATGTTGTCACTACCATGACTTTACTCCTTTTACAAAACAGGAGAAATTCCATTTCACTTAGAAAGTTTCTTTCAAATCTTTAACTTCTCTGATGTGTCTAGCCGTAATGATGTGAGAAATCTCTATGTTTACAGTATTGACACATAATTTTTTAAAAATCAAAATAGTGGTAGCTCATAGGAAATTTGTGACAAATAAGAGGATGATAGATTTTCCCCCCAAATCAATAGATTTTAAATTTAATTTAAGATATGTAATTAAATGCAAGCTTTTTTTCCTTGATTTTATTGGTAGCTTGGTCCTCCCATTACTGTTTTATCATCTAAAACAAGCCCTTAAGAAGCAGTATTGCGTAGTTTTGATGTATAAATAACCTGAGCTTAGCTTGAAATAATGAACCTATTAAAAAAACCCAAACCAGCAACTATAAATAATTTCCTCTAGCTTTCTCACTGAAGTCTTGAGAGTTATATCACTCTTATTTTTTAAGATTCAAAATAATATCAGAAACTTCCATGCAAAAATTTTGTTTAAATAGGAAGGTCTTTTAAAATAACGTCAGTTGCCATGAAATATTTAGAAAGTGGGAAAAATGTTTCTTCCCTTACATGCATTTTTATATAGCTGTGTATAACAGAGTGTTTTACACACTGTGCCATGAGTAGCAGTGACCCCTGTATTTCAAAACTGGTGAAATAGAAACCAGGTAGTTACTATTGATTTGTGTAATTGCTCAATGTCCAAGCAGTGATCCCCTATTGTTTTAGGTACAGTGCATACAGTATTAGAAGTCTTTGCCGTCCTTGCTCTGACTCCAAAATTAAGATTACTGCTTGTAATAGGGCAATAAATTATCAGCTTTGCATTTTCTTCACTTAAAAATACCTAATTACTAACACTGTGCTGGTTGTTTGCTCTCAGTGGGTTAAAAAAGGAAAGAGTCTAGCAATAAATACATTTATTTTCTGTACAGAGTAGTAATGATTCCCTTGCATTCCTCCAAATTCTCCCAAATTCTGTCACTCAATAATATGCTGCTCTTGTCAGCCTAAAAGGGTCCCAGATGGACACAGCAAATCAGCTGCAAATGCATCCTTCCTTCATTTGTATTGTTTAATAAGCTGATACTGTATCTTCAGTCAGTACTTCTGTCAGGTTCATGTGTGTTCTTTTTAAAGCAGTTCTAATTCCATAGATAAATCTCTGTTTGTGCTGTCAGAGTATTCATTGTGCAAGACCAACTTTGCAACATTCCCAAGGCAAAGCAATTAAAATTCTGCATTTCCCTTAGCCCTTCTGGCTCCTAATGGCTGTTTATATTTTCTGCGAGGGTGATGGAAGAATGAAGAGACAGATTTGCTCAATACAGAACAGTGGCATTAAATGATACTGACCTTCTTTAAAAATGCATGTTTTTGTTATGCTGAATGCTTTCTTATCCTTTCAAACCATGTTTGGTGTGGCAGCTTGTTCTGTCCTTGCAGATAAAAAGTGGTTCTGTGCTAATGAAGAGTTAGCAGCTTTTTACATCTGGTAAGAGAAAGAAACTTTCATTTGCAGTTGTGCTGGCCATGGGAGATTGTAATTGCTGTGGCTTGTGGCAAATTTGTTTGCATCAGAATATATCCACATGGGTGATTCAGAGTTAATTTTAGCTGTTGGTGAGGCCCTGAAAGCTTTACACATTTTTTTCTCTTTAGCAATGTCCAAGGTTCTCTTGTTTTACAGTTCCAGTGCTTCCTCTGTGAAATTGAGGCATGTGCATGTGACAGTCGGTTTTCATGAAGACAGATCACTGTCTATGCAAGGTTAAACCTCAAGTCCATGAGTTTTGGCAGCCACATCACTCAGATATGGCAAAAGACCATCACCTTTCAGTCCCTTGGCTGTCTGTCTTGTCAAAAGCTTTTCTGTAGCATATTATGTCATTTAGAATGTCTTTATAATGAGTATGCAGAAGTAATTTCACCCATGTTTAAGTGCTACAGGGACCACAAGGAAGAGAAATTAGTTTGAAACTACACTGTTGAAGAATGTGGCTGAGAAAAGGATACAAAGAGCAGACTTCACAATTTTCCTATAAGGAATAACCGGAGTATCTAGAAATAAGGATAGGCCTGTAATTCATACATGCTGAGTATCCAGTGATCATATGCACTTGAACACAAACTGTAGATGCTCAGAACTTCTGAAAATAATCTATTAAATAAAAATAAACCTTGAAGAGTCCAAACCTAAGTTTCAAGCATTTGAAGCTGGAGACAGAATTTTAAAAGATCTTAACTTCAACTAGGGCACATATATCAGGACCAGATTTTCAAATACACTCACCAGCACAGTTCCCATTGTGACACCTAAGACCCAAGTTTTAAAAGGCTTTGCCCCTCAGCATGCTTAGGTCTTTTAAAAATTTGTCTGCAACTGTGTAGATGTAATAGAACTTCTTCCTCTGAAGTATAAATATCTAAACCCAAGAATGGAGAGAAAGCTCATAGAGAACTTTCCTCAGATTTTTTTGAGTGGGTGAAATTTAGTCTCCCATTCTTCTGTTATTCTCTCTTTCAAAACTAAGAAACTCATGAGTACTGAGATAAATAAGATTCAAGGAGATTATGTAAGAATATTTATGCATTCATCTATTTACAGATAAAATAGGGAGACTTCAGATCTCCTTCTCTAGTTTCTACTCAAGTTTCTGTACTGCTTTTATTCCTTCCAGATAATCTTCCTTTGTTATTAGTGAGATCAGGATACCACCAGTAGAAGTTCTATTGGAAAAGCATAGACTTAATCATGGTTAAATTAAAAGTTTTGTATTTCTGAAGCTGCTAGTTAAAAATGCAAATGTTGTTTATTGGAAAGTTGTTTTTTTTTGAAAATAAGTTTCACTACAGTAGGGGCCACAACCTTTGAAAAGTTTTAAAATAAAATCTTAAACCAGGAAGTAGCTGACTTATTGATAATAACCTTCTTGAGAGGAAACTTTCAACTGGAAAACTTTATATATTATTTTCAGCTATAAAGTACATCTTAACTAAGAGAATGTGAAGTATCTAAAGTGAAAGACAAGATGTTAAATTTTCATCTTCAATGGCAAGATAATTAAAAAATAAGTACCTGGATTTAACCTTAACCTTTCTTTAAAAACCAAATAGGATTTTTATATCACTTTATAACATTTAATAGACAAAAGATGTATGAATTTATACATTTAAGCATCTTATATGGTTCTTGAGTGGAAGTTTGAACTAGTATCAAAGAATGCCCTGAGTGTGTAAATATAATTAGTCTGGCTATTATGAATCAAATCCTTCATAATCCTCATACATACAGAGGCTGAAGGATGAGATCTGTTTGTCTTTAGAACTCCTGAAATAGAGCTAATTTGCAATGGCTACGCTAATTCAGCTTATCTATAAAATGAGCACATATTACAAGTGCTGTTTTATGGTTCTAATATGCTGTGATTAATTTTATAACTAATTTAAAGCCTTGGACACTAATTGGTTCTTGTGCATGCACACACACAGTACCCTGGCAAAAGGCACACTGCCACAAAACCTTGGGGCGAGAAAATACACCAGATAACCTCTTATCTGATGATAATTTGAGCAACACGCATTGTAAAGGTTTAGCAAAGAGTAAAACACATTTGTAAATGTACTGTCCACATAAGGATGCTGCAGAACTTTTGAAGGCATTAAATAATAAATTTTAGTACAGATCCACCTTTGAAAACAAGGTCAAAGTCAAGACAGATCCTGAGATAATTTTCTTCATTAAGGGCGTTTAAGAGATCTGTGGTTCTTCTCCTTTCTCCTACCCACCAAGTATTACATTATTACTGACTTGAATTAATTCTATGCAGTAAATAACATAATCCATGAAGATGAAAAGCATGGAATTAACACTATAAGGCAAAAATGCTGCTTGAGCAGAAGCAAGCATTTTATCATGTAAATATGCAAATATCTACCTACATACTGACATTGCAGTTTCAAGTGTGTTGACACTATGGACTAGGGGAGATAACTTTTGTATGGTTGCATTCAGTCAAGTGTATTGAATTTCAGCAGAGCTTTGCAAAATGCCTCAGGAAGGGTGTTTGGCACTCTTGTGTTTAACTACATTCTGAATGTATCTGAAATGCCTGCAATTTTCTTGAGGAAGTAAATGAAATAAAGCCTTTCAAAAAACTTAACACAATTCAAAGTAGATGATATAAATCCATTGTTTTAAAGATGAGCAGTGTCAGTATTTTATTTGGCAGCATTATTTGTTGGAAAGTGCTATTTTCATTGCATATAAGTAATTGTCTGAACATTTGCATTTGTTTTTTACAGCCAATGTAGGTTACTACTAAAATACAGTGTCTCTGACAGGTTTATAATTTTGCTGACACAGGTTGGCAGATAGATGAGCATCTCACATGGAATATAAACATAAATTTCAATGAATAAATAGAACAGGGTCTGTTAGCACAGTCATCAAAAGTGAAAAGCCTCATAAGAAAATAACAGAAGGCTTTTGACCCTTTAAATTATAGCTCACTAGCTCACTGCTACAATGAACCAAGCTCCCAGGCATTGCTGGTGCTCTGACTCCCCTCTGGCATCTCCTGTATGCTGTTCACATCAAAATCCCCATGGAAGGTCACATGCTCCCAAAATTAAGTAGCTAATAGACTACTCGAATAATCCAGATTCCAGGTCAGAGAAAGTGTGTATGTTAGTCTGCAAGATTCAGGGCTGAGCCTTTTTAGAGAACTGTAGGAAAAAAGAAGGCATATTTGAGTACTTCTGTTTTCTGTTTAGCTTTTGCCTTTTTAAGGTAAAACTCAAAGCAATTAGAGTAAGCAGTTTGAATGAACATAAAAGCTGGGACGTGCTGTAATATTATTAATTAGCACTCATTTTCTTAGAAGTATTTCCCAGCCAATTGTCCCATTCACTTTGCAGGGGGCATCCTGGGTACTGAATACCAGATAATCTGCTGTGTTAGGTGTTAAAATAAATATATTAACATAAATAAGTGCCTCCAGGGATGGTGACTCCACCACTTCTCTGGGCAGCCTGTTTCAATGCTTGACAACCCTTTCAGTGAAGAAATTGTTCATGCTGTCTGTAGGTCTGTCTGCAGCTGCTTGTAAATGCAGAAGAGGCTTCATTTGAGGTTTGAGTTTGAAACCCTCACATCTTTGGGGATTTAATTACCCTAATATAGGGTTCTAGATGGAGTTTTTTATTAGTCAGGCACTGGTGTTTGATGCATATCTAGATCTTGGTTAGCTTCAGGACTCTGAGGCTGTTACCATCCCACTTATGACATTCACTTATGACATTGTGATTGGCAATAATTACACCAAAATTTACAGGCATCCTTTCAGGCAGCTGAGATGTGTGACTGTAAACACACCTGAGCTAACGTAAAGCTGCCTCATTACAGCCCTGCAATGAATGAACCCATCAAATGCGGAACTGGGTGTGCTCTGCTCCTGACTTTCAACGACTCTGCCTTCCTCCCTTACAGCAGTCCCCAGCTGAGCTGTTGGAATTAGAAGCAGTTAGAGCATGTTCACTAATATTACAGACATTACTCCTTTTACAACCTGTTTTTACTTTCCTGACTCGACTTTGACAGTCCCTTTACTGCTTGTACCATTCCTCCTAATTGTCATTTTCATACCTGTTATTTATATTACTCCCATTACTGTCTTTGAACCTTCAGTGAAAGACTCATCTCTGTTGTCAGAACAGCAAACTGGGGAACTACCATAACAAAAGACCTTTTGTGAATCAGCTAGTTTCAGTTATTTACAGTAGGTGCCTTGATGTAGAGGAAAGATGTGTGGAGTTTTTTTTAAACACAAATTAATTATAATTCTTAGTGTTTGCAATTGTTCCAGAGACTAAAAGTGTTGGAATTTTCATAACAGATTCAATAATATATGTGGAAAAGCCTTGTTTTTCTTTTAAACAAATTCTGCCTATCAGAAGGAAATTGTTACAGTGCTTCTTGATTTCTTTATGTAGGGCTGTGGGATTGTTTGATTGTACAATTTTTAATATGAGTCACTATAATTTTGCCTCTGGCTGATATTTTTCATTGGTACTTCAGTTTTTCATTGTTGACAGGTATTTTTGAAAGGTTTGCATATATATGTTGCATTTCTTAAATGAAGGTATCTTTGGTAGATAAGGCACATTGTGTGGGAGTGTTCTTGAAGAAAATTGGGAAGAGCTGGGAATTAGATAATTAACCTAAAAACTGAAAACATGTCTGCAAACAATTTACAGATAAATTACTGTTAGATAACATTGTCTACCAGGGAGAATTGCATTTTTTTCCATTAACAGCAATTCTGTTCTGTTATCTTAGCCTTTTTTCCTGACTATATATCTTAGCACACAGACCTTTGTTCTCATTTACAGTCAGCATTTACACTGATGAACTCTTGTAAACTTTTACCTCTTCTTCCTATTCTTTATCCCAGTTAATAATTGAAAATTAACCCTAGGAAAAAAAATACACTGGAGGAGGGAAGAAAAAACTGTAACATACAAGAAATTCATTAAAGCAACCGTGAAGTTATCTTGTAGAACAGACCATTTCTTCAAGGGAAACAGGCTATATTGAGAGTTGTACTTGGCCTTTAGCAGAATATGTAGTGATGTGTGTGGGTTTTTTAAAGTGTGGGCTTCTTGTTGTCACTTCCTGGCCTTTTGTGTATGATGTTTGTGATTGCTTCATTATGATTTTTGTGTGTATTAGAACAGGACCTGAGGTAGAGCTGGTATAAGTGTAACTGAAGAGTTCTAGTCAATCACCTCTAGACTAAATTCAAATTCCCTTTGTCTTTAGGAAGAACACAATAGAATGTGTGCAGACTGAGAGCATACTGGTAAGCTTCCCATTTAGAAAAGGGTTTGGTGGTGAACCCTGCAGTCTTCATTCAAACAAATCTCTTTGTTGAATTCAGTGTTAATGCATTTTGGGTGACATGTACGACTGCTTTTAGTGTTTAAAATACCACCAGTTTTCTTTTCTTCCTTTCACAGTTCTTCAAAACAGACTTATATCACAGGTTTGTATTTAATGTGAGATGGTTTTTTGGTCTTTTTGAAGAGGAAAATTTCTTTCTTGTATAAACATCCTATTTCAAAATAGGTGCACTGTCAGAGGCCATATGAAGAGGTAATAGATATGCAACTTAAAATCAAATCCAGTTTACCCAGAGTTCAAAGGCAATAGCAAAGAGATCAGATATAGGAGAAAGTAGATGAATCTGTTGTACTTCCTGACTGAAGTTCTTCATAAAGTGTGTAAATTCTAAGAGTTAAAACCAAAAAAAGTCTTTAAGAGAAGAACCCACTGGCTTCCAAAATAGGCTAAATACTTCCAATCTCTGTAGTCTGCTGCCAGAGCTAGAATGTAGTATTTGAACTCTCTTGTTTCATTATTTTTGAGTTAACATAATGTGACCTTCCCCTATCTTTTTATGGAGCATCACTGCCTTGTCTGCTAGAAAGATTTCAGATGTTGCTCCCATTTTCCATGGCCCCTGTATAATCAGGGCACTCTGTTTTTCTGTTCAGAATTTTGATTACACATTTTTTGTTCCTGAGGTTGGGGTGTTGTGTAGATAACTTCTGTTTCAATTTTCATGCCTTTACTGATTCTTAAGATGGTTTTTTTTTCAGTTCCTATGATAAAGGACTCCAAAGTGTTGGTGTTTTCCATGTATAGATAGAAAAATACATTGGTGTTTGTAGCAACAACTTCCAGACCCAAAGTGGTCAAGTAGCAATCTGAACCTAAACAGTCATGTTACATTTCAGTAATAGGACAATAATAGGACACTTGCATCACTTTATGGTTCTTACACCCATGGATCTGCAGTAAGGTGAATAATGAGACATGAGATGAAAAAGAAAATTCTTCCAGCAGCTGTATAAAGGCAATTACTGCATTATAGGTTTTCACTCTGGGATGGTTCATCCCTGAATAAGATCAAATCTGTGTTGAAACACACCATGATTTGTGGATAAATAAACCCAAATACACTCTTATTTATGAGAGATGTGAAAATTTGGAAGCTCAAAATTTAAACATAGTGAAATTTTCCTTATTCCTTGCCAAGTTACTGCTTCCCTTGAAGTTCTTACCCCACCAAGATTGTTGTAAAGACATCTCTTTACCCAATGGAAACTAGAAATTGGACTTCAGTGTGTTCTGGCAGGACAGATCTCTCACTCTGGCCCTGACTTATGTGAAAACACACATTACTTCATTACTCTCCTCTGAGCTACTTCAGTTTGTAAGGAGAATAATTAGAGGTTCTGGGGAAAGGAATGAAGTGTTGCATATTTATTAGGAGACTACCAAGCTCAAAAGTCATAGTTACCTTAAAACTGAAAGTTTCAGATTCCAACCTACCAGAGATAATAAAAACAATATCACTAGGCTGACTTTTTCATTTAGCTTTCACTACACAATAAATGGGCAAGTCCTATCAAATCTGCACGCTTAAACTTTCAGTGAGACAGATAATCTTTCAGATTTTATTATAAGAATATTATTTCCCCAAATTCTGATGTACGTTAAGAAATATAATTTCATTTTGCATTTGTGATTTTATTGAGATAGAGAACAAGAGACTTATTTAAGGTGTTGGGGTAGGAATCTGCTCACCTGAGAGCAAAAACCAAAATACAAACACATGAATATTATACTATGCTAGACTACATGGTTCTGTTGAATTTGAAATGCTTCATAAAACCAAGGTCTTTTTTGTTCCAGAATTTAATTTAAAATAAATAACAAGTCTTTGAAATTGTTGACATGGGACTTTACAATTTCCTTTAAAATTTGCTTTTAATTTATTTTAATGGGTTTTCATTATAATAAAATTAAAAACTTCTTCTTGTTTGCTTTTGGTTTCTTTTCCTCATGAATGTATGTTGGGGTAGGGAGCTTAGTAAATTTCAGTCTTAATTCTGTTTTCATGAAGCAAAATTTTCATCCTCTCATTCTTCTAACATCCAGTGAATAGGCACTGGAACTGCCCCAGCCTTTTGTCAAACAAAAGTTTGTTGTGCTGCTGTTCTACTGGGCCTTCTTGTAGATGAACCACTGCATTTTTCAACTCCTCTTTCATTACCCAATGACAGAAAGTTTTTCTAAAAATCTTGAAAATAATTAGCATAAATACTGATTTGTGAATTCTCCTGAGAAGTGTTATTCAAAGTGATGAAGTGAGGCACAGTCAAAGTAAACTGGAGATTTAATGAGAAATGTTTGGCTTGATTCTTCTTTCCTTCACTTATAAATCACTAATAACTACTGCACTCTCTTAAAGCAAATTTAAATGTAATGGGAAGAAGCCATGCAACAGAATGTTTGTGCTAAAGTAAATATTCCTGGAAATGTTGATTTGTAACAATCATGCCCAAACAATGGAAATACTTTGACTTATAAAATCTTCCTTTATAATACACTCTCAATTATTTTAAAATACATTTAAATCTGATCCCATTTATTAACAACTTTCAAGCAGATGGAGCATTTTTTTTCTGGAAGCATTTTGGTGAGAGGTGCATTGTTCCACATGCTGCAATTCCACTGATTTACAGCTTCTGCAGCTCAGGAAGCGTTTCTGGATACTCCTCTGTTTTATTCATTGCAAAGGAGAAGGGTTTACAGTGCAATCTCACTTTTACAACATAACTTATAAATGAAAATAGTTACACAGTGAAAATTTATAGTGCTAGAGTCACTAACATATACTCAAATTTAAAGGATCAGATATTATGATTTTACAGAGATTTTGCTCTTAAAGCTTTTTTTCACTTAAATTTGATCTAGCCAGAGAGACTGAGAGATTAAACAGCCATTTAAAGCAAGAGAATTTCCTTGTGCCAGATCAGAAAACCTCTATCTTTAATCACATGAGTATTTGATTATCTTTTGAACTGTATCATTTGTAGATTATCATAGAGACTTATTTTTACTTAATTTGTCACATATTGTTGATTTTTTCAAACTGGCACACCTAAACAAGAGTACTGTTTACATAAAGCTTTTATATAGTGTTTTAGATAGAGCACCGCTTCTAGGTACTAAAGGTGTTACACAATCACTAATTATTTGGTCACTACAAACATATTATCATCCAGCAAGATAAAATTGAAGTAGAGGGATGAATTCCTTGGTATTAATATAAAGGCAGTGAAAGAAGGAGCATCAGAATTCAATAAGCACCATGTATTAAAGCTGAAGTATTGTTATTTCAAATTTATTACATAATGAGGCAAAAAATAGCCAGTGACATTTTAAGAACAATTGGAACTGGAAAGTGATGTGAACCCACAGGAAGTATAAACTGCTTTAGAATCTTTAGGTCCTATGAGTCAAAGGAAATAAAAGTATTTGTATTTATGATATGGGATGAAGCCTTTCAGTGCTATAAAAGTGATGAGAAAGAGGAGAAGCAAGTCAGGAGGAAATACTTGATGCCTCACCTGGCTGCCCAGAAAATGGGCCATGAAGTTGGTGACAGGAACTGCTAGATTGCACATGGAATTGTGTCCTTACCATGAACTCGACTGTCTTCGAGCAGGATCAGCAGCCATAAATTCACACCTTGTTCCTGGTGGACCATGTGTGATACTCTCTGTATCTTCCTCAAAAGGTCTAAGGGACTGTGGGCAAATCTGCTTTGGACACATGATATGCAATGAGGAAAAAAAACCCAAACCTTAGACCAAAACCTTGGGTGTTTTGCTGTGAGGATGAGAAATAAGGTTTGAGCATAACCAAGAATCTAATTTTGTGAAGTACAGGAAAGAAACTACCAAGTAGAATTAAAGAATGGAGAGGCTGAATAAAAAAGAAGAAAATGCTAAATTAATAATGAGATCACCTCTTGTACAAAAATTTTACCTCCTAAAATCTGTTTGTGCTATCCTGTCAACCCCATCTAATTTGCATGGAGAGAGGTTAAAAGGAGATGGCAGCTGTGCACAGTGTACCAGGGCATGAGAGAGTGTGCACATTGTGCAGTACACTTGGTCAAACTGCAATGGAGTGCTGGCACTGGCCCAGAAGGATGAAAAGTACTGGCTTATGTTGATAAACAAGTATTAATGAAACAGTGTGAGAGACCAGAATGAATGATACAATCCTTGGCTCTATAACTGCATTAGCCTTTTTGTTTTTGCTTTTGTTACCATGTATTAACAGCCCTGAGTAACTGAGGGCTTCTTCTGACAGATGCTGCACATGTGTATGCATAAATACTTACATGACATATACACATGCAGAGAACTGGGAGGAGGACTTTGGCTTAAAGATTTATGAAATTTTGAAGCATATCCACAATATGTAAGATTGGTATTCTTTCTTAGTAATGGCTGTAATGCCAGAAAATGTGATTATTGGAACTGAAGAGGAAAAGATAAAGACCAGAGAAAGATTGATAGGAGGGAGGAAGAAAATACACTGAAAGATACTGGCAATTGGTGTTACATAAAATATATCAGTGTGGGAAAAGTAGAAGAAAAATAGCAATTCCAGCTATATCTGTAGGTGCAAATCCTCTGCTACTGGGAACAACTTTATGGACTTCAACAATCATAGATTCATACCTTGACAGGATTAAGACAAATAATGCATTAATTCAGTTTCCCCATTCATTTCAATTTCAGTAGCTACCAGAAGACACATTAAAGAATGTCTTCTGAGCAAGTTGGTTTTAGGGTTATCTAGTGTATAAAGAGAACATAATGGAACTACTTTCCTCAAGCAGGTGAGCCCACACTATAAAACGACTTCAAAACCTTCATACTCTGAAGCCTACAGTGAAAAAAACAGACAAAAACTTCATTTGAAGCCAATTCTTAGCTTATTTTTGCAGCTGCCTACTCTCACCTTTACTCATGGTGACTTTGCTGAAGCAGCACTGCCTCTCTCAGTCTCGTACACTGGAAGGACTGCATCGAAGAGAGCAGGTTGACTCAGCAAGTGTAAGAGCAGCAGGCTGGTTGCAGCCAATTTCAGCAGGAGGATGTGAAAGTTATTACATAACTTGCTCTGCAACCTGTTCAGCAAAACAGATGGAGAGTAGAAACAGATGCAAGGGCAAGAAGGAGTAAGAATACAAGGGTAGTAGGACAAAGAGGGGAACATCATAAAGGGGCAAATTGAAGAGTGAAGAAGAAGAGATAGAAAAGAAGAAAACAAGAGTTGATAGAAAACTCCTAGACTGTCTGATAGAAATGTAATTGATTGTGGTAATTCTGGTTAGTTTTCTCTTGTAGTTCCTTGCATTCAAAATACTCACTGAGAAAAATGCCAAAACAAACCACAAAACTCAGAAACAAAACATTTACAATACCATTCATATTCATTATACAATATAAAATTATCAATATTGCAAATTTGGTAGAATGTTATTTCACTTTGAAAATCTTATTTATTGAGAGAAATTCCAGAATAGTTTTACTGAAGTCAGTAAAGTTACTTTCCATTAAGTGTAATAGAAGAATACTGTACTGCTAAGTATTTTGTAGATTACTAATATTTGCTAGGTTTTGCTAGTATTCATGTATATTGTTTAGAATAATAAGTTGGTGTTTGACAGTTAAAATAACCCACCTAATCATCATTCCTACATTAGTCATAATTTATTTAGCTTTTCTTGTGGTACACATTTTCATTACTCAGTTATCACTTTAGGAAATATTAAAGGTTTGAGTGCACTGATCATTCTGTATAAACAGGTTAGATTACTTCCTTATACATCTGTTTGCTGTTTGCATGTGATATTTAGTGGAGTCTCTGCAAAGTGTCACTGTAGTCTTCTCCAAAGTCTTCCAGAAAAAAGTGAGGGTTCTTTTCATTGCTCACCAAGACTTTAGAATAGGTTCATTAACAAATCAATGCTGTAGTTTCTCCTACGGCAAGGGTGCACTAACCAAGAAAGAAAGATAAATTCAGCTTATTTAATGCAAATCCACGCTAATTGTGCATTCTGTGATAACATTGGCAGGATAATTTGCTAGGAGTTTGATCTAAGTTCTCACACTGTATTTCAAGATCACAGAAGGATGACATTAAAAAGCGCACCACCAAGGAAAAATACTAATCTAATTTTACTGAAGATGAACAAAATTAACCTTCATTTGAATAAGCAAGCACGTATAGCATTTGGCAACTAAAATCTGTCCTCTGAGGACACAAAAGGCAGTGATGAAACTGCTTATATTCCAACTCAAAACTTTATTCTTGAAGGCTTTTACACATGAGTAGGTGCTAAATAATAATAATGAGCAGAGACTGAAACAAACTGCTGGTATCTGAAGGGTGTCAATGCAGTCAAGATAAAGAACTGGGAGCTCTTCAAGTGAGTTGGGGTGTGACAAAATCTGTGCTGATGAATGCTGACATCCTGAATAAAATCACTACATGGCTTCACATAGGTCAAGAAACTACATTGTTTCCCTGAGCCACAATGACAGCAGGGTGACAGAGATTAATAGCTTTGTATTGACTGAGCAACTTCCAGTTCCTTATCTTTGTCAAGTCAAGGCTCTGTCCAAGAGCTGAAATTGTTATTAGACTTATAATTGCAAAGACATTTAAAGGGTTTCCCCTTAAGGGACTATGAAATCCAATAAACCTTTCATAAAACCTCAAGCATTCAAGTGCAAAACCCTTGTCTCAGAGACAGGCACGCTCACAGCCATAACAGGGGAAACCTTGAAGCCTCTTACATTGAATAATGTTTGATTTATGAAGTTGGTTTTGAATTTGTATCAGTTATTTTATTAAAAATATATGAAAGAATGTTTTAAATATGAGTGAGCTGTGTTCACTTCTGTCTTGATCAAGTACTCCATGTGTCTGAGCTGGAGGTCTTTCTTCACCTGTCACTTAGATTCATGAGGGCTCACAAATACTGATTTTGTATTGCTAATTTAAGGTGCTTAATTCAATTTGGATGAGATTAAATCTCAATTTCTCACTGAAATTTCAAAATAAAAGCTGTAGGATCAGACTTGTATTTCTTTATTATTGTTGATTTGTAAGGAAATGTTTGCAGCTTGTAAAGAGTTTTCAGTGCTATATGTCAGGTTTACTTAATGAACCTATTTGAATGAGAGGATGGAATGTTTTCAAGCAGCAGATTTAGTGCTTATCTCTTTACTTAGAGTCTCTTCCAGTACAACACAGTGTAAACTGAGAGGTGGCACTGGCCTCAGGAGATACCAGTGTCTTTCTTTTGTTTGAGAAGCTCGAGCTTTTCTAGGAAATTATTGTGGTTTGTTAGTAACCCGTTCTGTGCTAAATTTTCTGTTACTCTGTTTATTTATTTCCTTCAAAACTCAAAGGGATTGCTGATACCAGTCATAATAGTGGTAACTGCAGTCACTTGGCAGCAGAGCAAATGATATTGCATGGTGCAAAGAAAGGTAGAGTCTGCCCTTGACTTTAAAGAAAGGAAATCTCATAAAACTCTTCTGCTATGATTTGTTTTGTTTTATTTTGCTGAGAGATTAAGAGATAAACAGGTAACATAATTTAAAACTACATTTTAGTAGTGATAATCAGACTTAATAGCCAAACATTCAGGCACATTCCTTTGATTATTTCATTAATTCTTCAACAAAACTGAGTCTCATTCTCTAGAATTACTTACTCCAAGCTATACAGATCTCTACTAAGGTATCTGCAGCCACCACTGACTGCTCTCCAGATATTTCAAAGGTATTGATATGTGTTATGTTCTCATTTCACATATCACAGTGATAACTGTACTTGCCACCTCCCCTAGCTATAAGCTTTATTCTAGGAATATTGGAGTGACATGGAGATTATGCCTGATCTTCCCTTTAGCTCCAGAGAAGACAGTTTGAGCTTTTTGACAGTAAGAAAATGTTTTAGTTTTAGGGACCTGTAAACCCTAGCACTGAAGTGACTGTAAGATCCACAGCATCCACTGGATTGTATGAAGGCTTATTTTTGGTTTGTTGTGTGTTTGCTTAATTCACAAGCACGTTTTAGGCTAATGCAACCATTATCAGATTTTAACCTTTTTCCCCCCTACCTGAGGAAGAAGGACGTTGTGCGAAGCTAACTCAGTTAGAGCTCCCTTGTTCTGTAAAACAGCATTATGTGCAAATTGTCAAGGGCAGATAAGCATGGGAACGTTTCATGCCATGGTAAGAACACTTTCACTGAGGCTAGTGCAGGTAGTGAAGGTTCAGTGTAGGGCACAATAAGCAGGATTTTAGTCATACTGAATTAGGGAATAGTATTTTCCCTGCTGGCTACACCCTGTTTTCTACAGGGAAAAGTGCCCAAGGAATAAACAGGAAAGAATTAACAAACTGGAATGGACACAAAGTGGTAGAAGTAGTTAAAAAGGCTGAGGTATGAGGTGAAACTGAACAAACCCTTAGTATATCTATTTGGTGTTTTGGAGTTCATGGAAAAAGGAATAACACCATTAATCCTTCTGAGTATTTCTGTAAATATTGGATTTTTGTTGTATTATGCTTTTTTCCTCCAGTGTTTTTCACGTCAAAGCTAATTTCTACGTATATTGCCACAAATTAACTTGCCTTCATTACTTGATTTGTGACAAAAATATTAAGCAGTAAAAATGTGACTTAGAGAAAGCTGTGATCAGTTAAGTTAGCCACTGGCAGAAGATGAGCAGGCCAGCCATCTCTTCTCTTATTGAATGTTTATCAGAAATTTTATATTTATGTATTTTATTTTGTACATGTTGTTCCCGTATATACTAAATAAGAACCCTCTGGATGCTCTTTCACATGAATATGCTGTGTATTTTCTGTCCATAATTGTGTCTAAGAAAGAAATTAAGAAAGACATCTATATCTATATCCCTAAGTTGTTTGGAAGTTGTGCTGTTTGTAGTTTGCTTATCAGAATTGTTGCCAGTTGGTGCAAGTCAAGAAGCCAGGAGCTGGTGACCTATTGATCAAACTACAACAGCTACTGGAGTGAACAGACCTGTCCAGTATCTGCAAAGTACACTTCCAATTCTTAAGCCAGTTTTTAAAAGTAGAATTTGAATCTTGAAGTAATAGCTTGTGGCAAATAAAATAAAAACTACAGTCTGGGTGACTACTTAATTCAACATAAAAGGCCAGTTGGCAGCTGCTTTGTGATTAATAATCTAAAGGTGGGAGAGTAATTGCAGCAGTTTCTTCCTCTTTTTTTTTTTTCTTAAGTTCTTTTCCAACCATTAGTTTTATGTTGGTCCATCTGTAGAGTCATGTTTCATAATTGTGGTTAGATTTATTTATTTATTGAAATAACCACTTTAAATTCTAGGAGCTTCTTTAACAAAAGTTGTCTTAACAAATCCAGAGGACAAACTGTAGTAAATAGTAAACTAACATTTTAGTAGCTATATTTTGTTTAATAGATGCAATGACCAGTTTTAAAAATCATTAATTTCTAGGAATTGTAGTAATGAAATACTTTTTTTTTTTAATATCTGTAGGAGAGAATTAGTCAATTCAGGTTCTGTTCAGCTGTGAGTTTTATGTGCATGTGTTCAGGAAACCCATTTAATTTTGGACTTTCTCTGTTATCTGTGAAATCTAGATATTAAGCTTGGATTCCAAGATACATACAAACATAACCAGGTTCAATAGCCATTCAAGAATTCACATGGTGCTTTTACAATCTTATGGGGAATACAAAAGAACACTGGTGTGGCCAATCTGCAATTGGATACCTCCCTGTCAAGCATTTCCCACAGAATCTTTCCAAAGCTTGGGGATGGCAACATCCTGCATGAAGAAAAGTTTCCTAGCATGAATAACTAAGTTATAGTAAAAACTTCAGGGTTCATTCTATAACTATACTTTGTCAGTAGTGCTAGGAATCAGTTATGGTGGTCATTTCATCATTTATCCCAAGGGATGATTTATTGTGGATAATTTTTCTGCAGCTGGAGATACTCAAAGTCATGGCAGCACAACATGGTGTGGGTGCAGCTGAGGTGATCTCATGCAGCTCCTGCCAGTACCTTCCCTCTCTGGTTACCTCTTACATCTGCAGCCAAAGGGGATCTGAACTACACACTAAAGATCTATGATCTCATGAAATATAAATAGTGATTGCTGTGTATAATGAGAGGCCATATGAATGAGGTTTCTGTCCTGTAGTCAGTGGGTATCCTACTGTCACTACCATTGAGAAGCCAGCATTTCCTGATAGTTATTATGTAGTGAGAGCTGTGGCAACCATGGCTTTCTCTCCACTGCTCAGGAAGTATTGGCACTAATCCTGCAGTTAGGAGCAGTCTGGTAAATTTTGATTAAAGTCTTATTTTTTAATAGTTTTATCTGTGGGTTTTTTTATTGTGGTGGTTTTCTGGGGTTTGGTTTTGACTGTTTTTTGATTTGAAGTTATCATCATTCCACAAGTGAAAATGCTCACTTTTCTCACTATGTTAAAATTCTCACTATGTTAAATAAAGAGCATTGGCAATTTGGTTAGTAAGTGATATTTTTGAAGAATTTTCAAGGAAGCAGCTGATGCTGACAACAGCCCAGGCCTGTGCAAGGCAGTTTGTTCTAACACTTGTTTCACATTGTTTTGTTGTTTATCCTGAGATAGATTTTAGTCAAGCTGCTGAGTGCAAATGAGGTTTGCCAAGTTATCCAATTTTCCTTTTTAAGTTCCAGAGGGAGCTACAAAACAGTTGTACTCCATTCATAATCATATTAATCTAACTGTACAGAACTATAGAGAACTGGGAGCAGATAGAATAGAATTCATTGCACTTTTATCACAGGATAACATGATGTTTCTTCAAAAAGTTTGAGTGGAAGAAGAGAGATGAAAAAATAAAACCAGGCTATTTTCCCTTCCAATTTATATTTCTTCAGGGTGGCACTGAATTTAAGAAGCCTTAAAGGGCCATAATTATCAATCTAAGCAGAGTTCATGTTCTATTATAATAGCATAAAGGGTTTCCTCTTCTTAATTTTGGTAATACAACACTTGAAAGATTGCAGAAAATGACCTTATGTTCCTTAACTGCTGCAGATGCTATTTATTGCATAAATATAAAGCTAGAAAAGAATTGTTGTTATTGATTATTGATACTGTTTTTTCAGTATAACTGAAACCTAATTTTGGACTCTGTAGTTACTGAATAAATGTGATACATTTACCAGATGTATCATCAGAGATGATTCCTGCCCTGAAGACTTAATAGCTCTTGTGATTCAGTGACTTGCACAAATATAAATCACAGCAAGGCAATACATTTTCAATAAATCTGGTACTGCACTGTAAATCGGCCATGCAGGGTGAGGATATGATGGATCATAGGACAGGATAAGGCTTTGCTAGGTCAGAGCCTTATTTAAAACTGGGGACCATAAGGACAGGTAATAAACCTTATGAGGGAAAGGAAATGCAGCTGTCTGTAGCAAAAACATGGAATCGTGTGTGTGCCACCTCTGTGCACGAGTCTGTTTAAATTCAACTGAATTTGCAAAGACATTTGAAGCTGTGATTGTTGCAGTTAGTGCCCTTCAGGAGAAGAAAAGGGGGAAGAAAAAAGAGAAAAAGTGCTGTAAAAATATTTTGTGAAGAAAAACTTTTGACCTCTCTATTGATTGTTAATTTTTTTTTAATATGCAGAGTAAGAAACAATTTATTTTCAGAAAGTATTGACTTCAAGGATCCTAGGTCTGGGAGGAGAATATTTATTAGTTTATATAATCAAAATGTTGAAAGTGTTTCTTTTTCTGTAGCCTTAGCTCTGTTTCTTTCTTAAAAGTAATAAACACTGTACACAGGAGTATTGCCAAAGTAGACTTCTGATACCAACCTGGGGTGTTGATATAGTTACATTGCTCTGGGAAAAAAATACTGGTGGTTTTATGAGTATTTCTGAAAATGAAAATACAGGAGAGAAGGTGGGGGAAGGGGATGGCATTTGAGATACCTTTTAAAAATTGTCTGAATGTGTGGCACTGTTTCTCACAGGTTGCCTGGGTAAACAGAATATTTTTATTATTCTGAGTTTACCAGAATTTTCTTGCTAGATGCAGGTTATTATTGTGTGCGGAGAGCTTCAAGTCATATTACTTCCCTTCTTCTTCTGCTCTTTCTTTACTCTGCAGTTGGTCATATTTCTTCTTTCACTGTACATATGAGCATGTGCCCACCCGCTTGGTGACAGATGAGCCAGTGCCATGTGGGACACACTTCCAAAGCAAGTGGGACGAGCTAATGTATAAAAAAGCTCAGAAAGGATTCCTGCAGTTCTGCTGACTTCACTGCTATTACAATTTATGTGAGCAAATACTTTATCTCAACTTTTTCTGCCTCTCAGCCTTGCATATTTTAGCTGCTGTTTTTAAAGTGAACATGGGTTCTCTACAACAGGAGCGTCATCAGCACTAATGAGGATGTTTCAGACCAGATCAGACTCATCTTCAAATAATTCCCTTAATATTCCCATGCTCACCCCAGTGGGCTAGAAAAAGAATTAATACAAAGCCTGTTGAAAAGAAAATTCTTATAGTCATAATCAAACATCTTGCTTCAATTAATTTTCTGCTTGGTCAGATCTTGACCCTGGACTTGAACTGAGACAAGTAATAGAGTATGATATAACCAAATACTTTGGAATTATTTTTTTAGAAATTGCTGTAATATACCTATCATCAAAGAAATTTACTGCTGTTAAGGCTTAATGTAACAGTTTCAACTGTTTTAATTTTATATTAGGAAAAAATTGTAGAAGGACAGCTTAGTTAATTGCCTCATTACTGGGAATTGAAGCAATATTATCATTGTTACCACAAGGATATTTTTTTTTTGGTAACAGGGGCTAATAATGGTAAAGTATTGTTGGGAGTTGGTTAAGGAATTATGATCCATTCTAGATATTCTTAAAAGGCTGCAAATGTTCATGTATTCCTGCTGACATATGTAGCCAATAATTTCCATCACAACATCTCTGTGGAAATTGAAGAAAATATCTTGATAGGAACAAAATTAACACAGGTCACACATCACTCCATATGGCAAGTCACCGTGCCAAGACAACTCAAGGTGCTTTGTAGTAGATGGAAAGTCACTAACAAATACCTTTCTCTGTCAAACAGTGTTTCTGTTATCTAAAGAAAGTTTGACATCCATGTCTTCAGCCAAGATCCATCAGTGGTTTTCCATTACTTTATTACATTAGCTTAATCTGACCTAGAAGAAAATATAGATGCCTAAGCACAAGCTCTGTATCCTTGTGTACTCACCTCAAATACCTTGAGAAGGAGAAAAAAGTTGGCATTGGAAAGTTTAAAAATAATCAGTATAAATCCTTCCAGTGCTTGACCTTTACATACTGAAGTTCTCTCCCTGCCCCTTCTTTTGCATTTCAGCTGGGAGAAAATGGCCATTTATTACTTTTGGATCATGTATGGGAAGTTGCCTTCAACTTTACCTCCCTTCAGCTTTGCCTGTGAATGTTCACTGAGAACAAAGATTAGTTTTTACCCTGGCTGATCCATACACATCAGGTTGCAAAGTGGGGGCTCTGTGATGGAGCCACACCAATTCAGCCTCAGTACCACTGAATGAAACTTCCCCGCTGAACTTTTGCCTACAGGGTCCAAATTTTATCTCCTTCCAGCTATATATTTTACTCAATATTATCTATAAAAGCACTGGAAAGCCTATGCTGAATCTGTGCTTATCTCTGGAATTATTAAACCCCACAATACTGTCCCCAGCAATTTCCTGCTGTATTCTACATGCAGATTTAGGACCTCAGTTTCTGAAAATGCTTTATAAATATGACAGCCACATTTTGATATTGATGCAAAATCAAACATACACATGCACTATTTGCCACTAGCTTCTGGTTTGCTGAGATCACATGTGAGTTCTTAATTTGGTTTTCAGGAGACATCTTGATATATTTCAACTGCTCTAGCACCTTCTGCATGAGTAATCCAACCGTGTGCTATGGCATTTGTAACTGGGGAATGTTGTAATTCTCCAAGTGACATACAAAAAACTAAATAGATATGTTTGATGGGGTATTGACAGCAGTTGTCCTAGTGATATTGTGTTTGAATGCAGTATGGTTTTGCATTTCTCTAATTAGACTAATCACATCCCAGAATTTTGAAGACATAATTTCCAATACAACTGTGTAAAAGCAAAGTGCATGTTTTTATTCAGTGGCAATTGTAGGAGTATCACCAGAGGAAAGCTAAATCCTGTCTGTGAGTCTACAGTCTGCACATTTCTCATAAGGCTGAGAATGATCTGCTCCTTATGGCCAGGTTCAAGTGACTTTGGGTTCAAAAGAATTTTTTGTTGCCCTTATTGAGGGCTAAAAATAGCCAATATGTTATTCTGTCCACTTACACCTATAAGTAAACAAACATATAAAATACCCATATAGAAAATCAGTTTTAAAATGGAAATGAAACAAGCTCGAATATAGTGTGATATTGGCAAATATTGCATACGTTGCTATATATATATCTTTTACAGATCTTATCATACTGGAAAAACTAGTCATTTGTAGGTTTTTTTTCCGTATCCTCTATTATAAAAAAATATTGCTTTGCGAAATATTTTATGCGGTTCTCAGAATTTAAATTTCCCAGAGTATGCATTCACAGTAGCACCAAGGAGCAAAGTTTCCTGTTCCATTTTTTTTCCTTTGGTCTGTTTGGTAAGGAACAGACTTGACACCCATCCTCTTGTTATCCTTTATGTGAACCTGCCTGTTCCAACTTTGTAATCTCACAGATCAGGATTAACTTCCACTATAGGCTGCATTCATTTTAGGGGGATTTGCTCACAATATTGAAAGACAGGATGATATAAATGGATTAGAACTCCTGGGTCTTGCTCCCCATCTCATTCTCATTGTGCTTTGATCTTCTCTCCTCTGTCAGGAAGCTCCGTTTCAGAATGAGAAAAGACTCTGCCCATTAAGCGTGAAAGACCTCTGATGTTTGATGCAAGGAGAGCATCTGCCATGTTAATAGATTTGTCAGTGAGCTAAGTGCAGAGGTACTAGCTTTTGTTCTGGATTTGTAAAGTGCCTAAAAAAAAAAAACAAAAAAACCAAATTAAAGAAAGAAATCAGTACTGACACACACTGAAGCTCCTGAGAATGTTTTCTATTTTACTGTCTTTGATGGGAAGCTGGCCCTATGAAAATTGTGTGGAAGGCATATAAGTGCTACTCTTGTAACACTCAAATTCCTAATACACTGCCTATTTATCTTCAGTCTGTATATGATTCGTGAAGGGTTCAAAATGTATCTGTTGAGAGAGTTAAAATGTGAGTTGATGCTCCAAATGTTGGTCTGCTCAGAGGCTCGGGCTTGTCTCCTCCACCAACACATATGGCCCCCGCCCTTTAAATGTCAAATGTCATTTGTCTGCCTCTGAGTGATAGCATCCACACAAACTTATTCCTACCAGAAAGTCTAAATTTAACAGAGCTCAGCCTAAAGATTTAACAGATACCGTTACTCTCTGCACATTTCCGAGATTTTTATTGTACATAACTTTTCAGAGTCTTGAGCCTCCTGTGTAATATAAGGTGTTAGAAACTCAGGTTATTACCAAAGTGGCAGCCTCGGGCAGGAGAGAAAATTGGCACAGAAAGACCCACACTTACTTTCCTCATCCTTTTTTTCTGCCTTCTGGCTTTACCCTCAACTAATGTACCACAAACTTCCAGAACTCCAGTTTCTGAAATATGTGCACTCCTATTGTTATCTTTGCTGTATTGAGTATGAATATTTTAAATGAGGAAAAAGTATGAAAACATCACTGTCTACACATATTTCTCTGTAATTCAGTCTATCAATTTTTACATGAAATTGTAGTAGGGTGCCACCCCTGCAGCAGCAGTTTAGCCTTCCAACAGGCTGCCTCAATTGCCTTTTCCTCTTTTTTTTCAAATTATTTGTAGCTTTAACTTTATTTCTGTTCACAAACAGCTCTTCAAACCTTCTCCCCTTCCCCAAAGGAACAATATGGCAAAATTATTTCCCTAAGGCATTGATTCAGTTTCTGCTGAAAACTGAAGCATCTTCACTGACATCAGAAAGATCCAGTATGGCTTGTTTAAAGACAAATTAGAAATCTCCTACTTGATAAAACTAAAAACATATTAAAATGAGAATTATTTTTCTATATTTTGGGCTGCTCAAATATCTGGACTTTCATAAAAAGCCCTGAGAAAATGTAATTTCTTGGTACCTAAGCCTCAGCTCTAAAGTTGGCAATAACCAATGCTTTCCTGTATTCCTCTTCTAGAACAACTAAAATGGAGTAAAAAGTTCTTATTTCACTAAAATGCCCTACATGAGGAGCTCACCTATGATATATATTAGGATTCATTTTCTTTCTTCTCACCCATCATACAGAAGTAACTGGCCATGGTACTATTCTAAGCCTTCACACAACCACATTTTGCATTGCATTTATGGGTTTCCTGATCTTCTGAGGGCTAGCTCTGATTTTGTTTGATGGACTGCTCTGTTGAAATGTAACGTTGCATTTTTACTTAAATCCTTCACTTCATCAATGGACTGAAAGTCAGCCAAATGCACCTGCAAGCTATCATAGTGTTTATCTGTTACCACTGTGAAAGAAAGGGAGCTGAACACCTTCAAATTTGTTGAAGTACTTCTCTGGTGCTGCTCACAGGTGGCTGGAATTAAATTGACTAAGTGACTTCTCCAAGCACAGTACCTGTCATAGCTTGTCTTCTTTTCATAACTTCAAAGATATGAAAGTCATAAAACCAAGCCCAGAAAGGATCAGAAGCCACATGCTCCTTTGATTGATGTTTTGTCATATTTTGGCTCATTACTTCACCAGAAACCTTCTCTGCTAAATTTCAGAATTTATGAACTCCCAGAAAATAAATATTATTAAAATCTGGGTAAAAGGGTCACAGTGAATCTAACTAACATGCATGAATCAAACCCTTATGCCTCCAGGATGACCTCAGAATAAGGAGATACAATAGAAATTACATTCAGTGTATTTGTTATCTATTTCTTTGACCTTACAGCCACCTTAAAGTGCTGAAGCACTGTTGTTGAAGGAAATATTTTTTTGCTGCTGTGTACAGAAGTTTCTTTCTAATGAACACCACAGGGTTTACTGATCGCTCTTAATGAGATAGGAACAAGTGTCCTGCAGGTAAATTGTCACATATTTTTAGAAATAAACCAATCAATGAAGGTGATGTATAGAATGATAGAGTTATCTGTACTTCTCCAAAAGAGAAAACAAATATATCAATGTCCTTAATGCTTTATATAAAAGACACTTAAGGAGCTGGCAAAAACTCTGTTTAGACTTGTGTTTCAGACCTTAAGAATCAATAACAGCAGTTAAAGTGAGATTTAGGGACTCTTACAAACATAACCAAGAACAATATTCAAAGGAACGAAGACACTGAGGGTTGTCACAGGAGAAAAAAGTCTGATTTTGTCACTGTGTCTCAGTACTTTCAGGAAGTATCTTTTGGGAGAAATAGCTGCCTCTGAATGTTACTGTAACATAGTCCTTTTTTACAACGACCTTACTGCTGTTTTTTGACAATTACTTTGACTACCTACTGCTTAGTAACATGTGGTGGATTTCTGCTATTCTGCTAGAATTCAAGCAAAGAAAGAATTTGTGTACACTTTTTAGCAGATGTATTTATATCTGAGTATATGTACCAGGATCTACTATTTATGAAATGCACCTTATTCTATTGTGTTTGGTGCAAGGGAGATATACACTTTTTCTTTATGTGTAATGCTTTTATATAATTATTTTTATTCTCAAAGGTACATTTATATCTTTGGACAGTATTTGCATATATGTGCTGCATACATATGGATTGTTTTGTCCACTACTGAAATGCAGGAGGCTTTGGCCTTCAGCTTGCACTGCATAGGAAATGGGAACCTACTGATGGATGGATGTGATGCTTGCATAATAAATGCTCTGATAGAGCTTATATTTTAAAAACTTTTAATCTGGGCCCTTACTCCATGCAGGTTGAACATCTCTGGAAGAAGCATATATAACTGAGCTAACTCTAATAAACTTTCAACATAGTTCTACCAATCTTGTGCACAATACTTAATATGTTAACTCCCTTACTACTTAGGCTTTTCACATGCAAAATGGAGAAACATGTTACTGTAAAATTTTTCAATATTTTCTTTTTTCACATGCAAATGTCCTTTTGCTTAATTAGATAATATACCTGTGTAAAGACAGAAAATCAGGATTATTTTGTGTGTTAAACTGTAATGCATTACAGATCCCCTTGCAGCAAGACTTTTTGTAAGCTTGACCATAATTTCTTCTGTTTTTACATGGACGTTTTGAAATTGGTTCTATCAAACAGATTAAGGCATTTCAGAGTATACAGCAGGAACCCCAAATTATGTAATAAATGCATAACTAAATGCGTTTTTGTGACTTTCCTTTTATATGAGTTTGTCTCTGTTTTCTTAATGTTGGGATTCTTTTAACTTGTGGAAGAACAGACTTCTCTGCATGGCCAAGGGCTACATTTATTTATGCAAAAGTAAGGATTGGCATTAAATATTTATATATCTCATTTATTTGAAGCTGCTGCCCCATAAAGAACAGACTGCTTTGGGGTTGCTATTAACTGGCTAGGTTTTTCTGACCTCAGTTTAATTCTCAGACTGCTGTGCTTGAAATTGTCACCTTGTATGAAACATTCCAAGAAAATGACAACACTGTTTTGAAGTGTAAGTGAAGAGCACATGCTTGTCCTGCTCAGTGACCTCACAACATCCTTTACACACTTGTACTTTAGTCCTCACCAGTTCAGTTGAAGAATTCAGTTCTCACGCAAGGGTTGATCGTTTTATCACCTTTTAGGTGTCTTCAGGAATTTGCTTATTGCTCAGATACTCATTTAGTACATTGCTGTGAGTAGCAGACTTCTGTTGCTGAGTAAGTCCCCACTTGTTTGCTGTAAATATGATGGACCTCTGCCTGCATTCGCTGCTTTGCTGCCTGGGGAGAGGCAATGTGGAAAATGTTATTTAAGGAAAAATGGTGTACAGCATGCTGCATGAAACAGTCCTTAGGTTCAAAGCAGTAGGGGCTAGAGACACAGACTGCTGTTAATGACAGACTTGCTATGAGTTTTTTAGATAATAATTTTGAATGCTAGTTGTAATTAATTTTTCTGAGTTCTGCATTTCTGTGGAAAAGGCTTTGCCCTTCTGTAAAGTTTTGCTGCTTTGATTTTACTTTTGTTGGGTTGCAGAACATGTTTTATTTATGTCTCATAATTTTTAATCTATGTATACTTTTCTGTACTTTCCTTTTTTAAATGATCTCTTGCACTGTGGAAGCACTCAAACATTTGAAATACAAGCAGTAAAATGCAAAGTTCATGATGCATCTGTGGAAGTTGGTGTTCTGTAAAAGTCAGAGGTATTGATACGTGCTTACATGTTTTGCTTCACAACATATTAATGGGTTATTTTACAGTAGCATGGTATTATAATCTTATTTGTATGTAGCAATTTTTTTGCTGAGTCTCCTTTGTAGCATATTTCAATTTCTATGTTATTTACCCACATTTTTTTTCTACAGCCTGTAGAATACTATGGGTTCAGTTCAGAGCAGAAGTTGACTTCATATCTGTAATTCAAATTGCTGAAGTTTATAGTGTATTTACAGCTCCATCTTGAAGATACCTGTTCAAGTGATTAGTATCATTGTAAATAATTAGTATCAGTTGACTCAGAATTACCATTTGTTAAGGCTGATTTCACTTCTGGGAATAGAAATTTACCAAATAAAACTGTATTTTAAAACAAATAAGATGCTCAAAAATGACAGTAACTCATTGGCCGACTTGGAATCATTACAAGATATGAGAGATGAATCTTGTCTAGTGTTCAACCTGTATTTAAGTTGTAAGATCAGAATTAGTGATGCACAGTCCTTGAATGTTTTTGTCATTTATAACTGGTAGGAGCACAGAATTCTACCTGGAATTTTGTCTAGGCTGTTTATTCAGGATGTAAATATAATCTGATTATTAGGGGAGCTTGGAATGCTTTGAGAAGATTATTTTGAGGCCCATTAAAAAAAATAAACTCTTCTTTGACTAGCTGTAGATATGAAGAATATAGCAAAATAATATATTTCATATTAAATGCATCACTTAGACTCACTTAGACTGAGAATGAACTTCTCCAACTTTTCAGTTTCTTTTGAAAGATGAACTAAGTAAGATTATTTTTTTATCTAATTTGCTTTTCTTGTCTCTAATGAGTCTGAGTTGTAACTGTTTGAATTGTAGCTGGTATTTCTATTTGATCTGTTAGTTCAAATATGCCATGTCACATCAAGGAACCCTTGATTTATTTCCACATCTCTTGCAGATGGATTTGCCAAGCAAACAATTTTCTTAGAATTATTTAGATTATTTTTGGCCTTTTATATTTAGTGAGAAAAGTGCAATAGATCACATTTTTATTAACATTTCTAAATGAGTGCATATTATACTGTATTCATCTACCCCCAAAATCAATATTGGTTGAAGCTTGTTAAGATGACTGACAGGCTGGTTATTACTTCTGCCCTCCAGTGCCTGTCCACATGGATATTCCCAGCCATTCACTAACACTGGCTGATTTTGGTTTAAAAATGAACTGGCTTGTGACTGATCCACAGATTTACAGATTGTGCTTCCTTTCCTCAAATTAGTGGTATATAGATTATTTTACTTTCAAAACAATGTTTATTTTATAAGTGAGAGACATACAACATGTATAAGAGTTTAGAGCTTTGTTTACCTAAAAGATATTCAGAAAAATTATGCCTTTATTAAAAGTTGTGGCAAGAAAATAGAAATACTGGAAATGCTTGAAATCTCTCAAGAGAATTTCTTTTCCTAAATCACTGCATTAGAGTGAAAAAAAATTAAGAAACTTTAAAAGCTCTTTGAAATAATCCATAGAATAGATTAGGAAGTAAATATAATTTCAGTTAATCGTGCTACTATTTATTGAGTCCTCAGGGGAGAAGTTGTGAAATATGAAAATCAGATTTAGAAAAAAAATCTGGCAAATTGAACAAAACTTTTTTTTCTCCTGGAAAGGGCAGATCTGACAATAAGGTTATTTACATACACCACAACAAAATCAATGAAGTAATTTTACTTTCTGTTTTCTCCTCTGCTGTATGCAGGTGTAATAAGTCATCTTGACTGGCTGAGGAAGGAGGGATCCTGGAGGCCGTGGGTCTTTATTTCTGAAGCTGTACATGTAACAGCTCATGAACAGACTCCTTTTCCAGATTCATTTTCTGCAATCCTTTTTATGTTGAGTAGTTAATTAAAAAAAATATGAATCCAACCTTTCCTGAGATGCCCTTTTGCACAGCAGTTTCTGAGTTTCTCTCTATCAGTAGAGCACAGTGACTTTGGCCCCTCACCTTCTGATCACTGCTGAACTTTGCCATGGGGCTGCAGGCACTGTGCCCTAAACTGCCAAAGGCTGGGGCTCAGTCCTCTCGTGTGCATTGGAACTGCTCTGAGGACTAAAGAGAAGGAGGCTCTGCCTTTCACTCAGCTCTCGCAGAACTGCCCATCAAATGAGCAAAGGGGAGGGCAGATCTTCAGCAATTCTTGCTTTTGGCAATCAATGAGGTTTGTAAGACATTATTGGCAAAAGAATATTCTTAAATCCTAGAAATGAATTTGTGAACAACTATGTTTTCTGGAAAAAGAGGCTGTTCATGAGCTACTTTCTGTGGGTGTTGCTGAAATACTGTTTTCCACAATCCCAAGTGAGTTTGTGAAAATCAGATTTTGGTATATTTCCCACTTAGCCAATTGCACAAAACTGAGTATTTGCACAATTGTTAAGTTGTTAAGCTGCTTTTAGAGGTACCATTCATTTTTTCCACCAATCTGGAGAGAGACCCACATGAGAAACAGGCAGTATTCCTTTAAATGCTAACATCTAATGCAACAAAAGATACTTCTTACGGTTTTCAAGCACATTTATATTAAATGGAAAGTAGGCCGATGGGATGGATACTGAATCTACTTTTTTTAATGTTTATAGGAAGCAATTGGAAAGAAATTATATTCTATGGGGGAGTTGAATGATATGCACTGGATCAGTGCTCTGGTCTGCAGGAGGCAGAACTTGTTCATCCGCCTGCAGGATGCTGAAGGAGAACATGAAGTTTCCCCACCTCTATTGACCATTTGCCAATTCTCTACAGGCAGCAGCTATTGCAAAGAGACTTAGATGACATCTCAGGAAATAAAAGATTTCTCCTTTCCAACTGAAATGCTTTATGTGCTGCAGGATACTTTAGTATCTTAACAGTACCCAGTATATATTTCATTATGTGCTCTTTTTTTATGTGTAACTGTTAAAGAGCAGAGTTTAGTTCTGGTTTTTGGTTTTGGTTTTTTGTTTTTTTTTTTCCTTTCTCTAAAAATTAATCTAATTTGCATAAGGGTTTATTTGGGGGGTTGGGGAGGGCAGGTTAATCAGTCTTACTAAGTGATACAAGCTTTGACTACAAAATAAATTCAGCAATGTACCTTACAACACACTAAAGCTTGATCATAAAAATAATGCAAAGGTAGCATCATCATTCCTTCCATAGCTCTTTGAAGTTTTGATCTAAAATACTGCACACTGCTAAAATTTATAAACTGTGCAAAGTAAAATATCCTGTATTTCTGAATTGCCTGCTGGTGCTGAAAATTATAGCATTTCCCTCTATATGGGGATGCCAGGAAAGAATCTATTTCATATGGGTAGCTGGAAGAACAATGCAAAGTTGTGTCTTTACAAATATATGGCATAGAAAGATTTTTAGTTGTTTACTTTTAAATTCAATCATGTTAGAGTGGCAAAATAACATTGGACACTTTCACTAAACAGGACCATGTGTTAGAAAATGGGCATTTCCTGCCACCCCCACCTCCCCTCCACTGTATACTCACAGCATCAACACCAAATTGCAATTATGAAGTTTACATTTTTGCTTGAAATATTTCCCTTTCTCCAAAGGAAATCTGTATTTAATAACATTTCTCCATAGGTATCCCTGGATGTTTCAGTACTGCTCAAGTCCCACTTTGAGAACTGAAATAGGACTTTGATCTCATGCTTTAAATCTTTCAAAGGGACAAATCCTCACCCACTGTGAATCTGTGCCCCTCCCCTAGGCATTGTTTACTATTGTCACCACTAGTGCTTCCAGAGCTACTTTGTGAGTATGGGACTGTTTCCTAAATATGATTGTAATTCTTAATTTAATATGTCTCAGGAACCAGTTTCCTTTATCAGAATCAGCTCAAAGAAAGTCCAGCAAAAAAAGGAGGGAGGAAGAGGGCATAAATACTAAGGTTAGACATGTTTTAACTAAAAATATTGGACTGCCTTGCCTGGGGAAGCCACCAGGGACAAGGCTGATACTTCCATAATGGCTTTTTTAAGGTAGCAAGAGTCATAGCTTCAGCCTTTTCCTTGTGTGTTGTGAATCAGATGAAGTTGCCAATACCCATTCTTCTTTGTCAGACGTTTGAGTTATTCTGCAGTCTAAAAGCTTTTTGCTGTCATTATTTAGGTTATTGGTGTTATTATCATATTATATATATTAGAATTATTGAGAAGAGGCACAAGCACACAGTGCCTCATCTGCTTGATCTGCCACGTCTGTTTTTCTGAACACTGTTGAAAATCTGAAACTAAAACATTTCCTGTTCTGAACGTACTGCTTATTATTGTATACAGTCTCTTTATTTTGGAGTGGTTTCTCAACACTGTTGGATAGATATGGTGATCTACAAAGGAAAAGAAATATTCACTTTAGGATGTTATATATAGCATGCCAAGCACTGAAAAAAGAAAGAAATGTATGCCTGATCTACAGCTTCAGAAGAGAGTCATTCACTGAAGATGATGTGCTGTTTGTTGGAAATGAGGAAACTCAACGTACATAAAGACACTTCTGGTTTTAGTACCTTTGGTTCTGGGCTATCAGTTATGTGGCACAGGAAGTCTGATCTTCTGGAGGTTTTCTTAGATGCTTGCAGCAGCTTCAAGTAAACTTTTTAGATGCTCAGAACTTCTGGAATTTGATCTGAAATGGAATAGCAGCAAACTTTATAACTCAGCCTTCTGTGGGCACTGTATTGTCTGGCTAAAGGCTGTAAGGAAGATACATCATACAGTGTTTGTAGGGTGCTTAGATTGACTCTCTTATTGCACTTAATAAGAGGAGGAGATACCACTATAAGAATAAGGTTTGTAGCTTAACTGATTATTTTCTCAGTAATCAGCTGGTTTTTTTCAGTAGTTGCTAAGAGAAAAGCTGTCCTACTGAATCAGTGTGGATTTCAAGAGGGATCTGTGCAGGGAAATTTTCTATTTGCTCCTTTGTATGGCAAGTATTACAATTCTTTGATCTGTCATGTTGAATAGCAAATCTTAAGTTTCTTGCATAGACAGCAAGAATTTACAGTCCTATTTAGCAAAGATGGAAACTGCAGCAGAAGTCTGAGAAGCAAAGAAGTTCCAGACAGAGGGGAGTTGTGTCTTTCTTCAATCTACTGGAACAAATTTTCTCTGACATCAGATTCCAAGACTGGGAAGTTCTGATTTTCTGGTTTGAAGCTGTCCTAAAAAGTGGCATTATTGTGACCCTACTCTTGGCACATGCCTCCTTTATAACATTTGAACTTGTTGATCAGTTTTAAACAAATTTGGCATGGGTGAAAGTGAAGAGATTGGGAATCTTCACATTTCATGAACATGAGAATTAGATATTGGAGAGAGAGGAAACTGCTGTCATATCCTTACCCAAGGAAGACAACAAAATTAATCTTTGGTAAGACATCAGAGACTCTGCATAAACTCACCCTTGAGACAGAAATCTCAACTATGATATTGGATTGTGATAGTTTTGAGGCTCAGAAAATAATCAGGTGTGGTTTGGGGAGGATTTTTTTCCCCCTCTAGTTGAAAAGAGCATCCCTATAGTTTGAACTGGATTAACTTCAGACATCTAAAAAAAAAATTAAAAATGCAATTAGAGCTTTGATGAGAGCACTCAGGTCTAATTTAGAACAACCTGGACTGAGCATGAAATAGCTCTAAAAATAGCAGGGCACTTAAAAAACTGGACAGGGTGCATGGAGAAAATACAGATTTACATAGTTAAAAGACTGAATGAGTAGAGACGGAGATTTTTGTGCTGCCACTATTTTTGTTGCCACTTCATCACCTAGAGAAGAAAGGGATGAGGACTTTACATATAGTTTGGAGTTTAAGGAATGATTTGTCATCCCTGAGTTACCATAGTATCTGGTTTCCCTGGTTACCAGTGACCATGGAAGGGACACTAGGGAAGCTGAAGGCTGGTTATATATTTATTTTTTGAGAAGGGAAAAGAGAGAGAGAGAGAGAGAGGGGTCAGAGAAGATTTTTGTGTGTGAGAACAGCATGTGAGAATAGTGCTGGAGGATAACAGTTGGGAACAGATTTTGTCTGAAATGGAATTTATAGATTTCTTTTCAGTGCAAGGAGTTAAGTAGTTGAAAGAAAAAGATTGGTGGTGAGAAACAGAAATTCTGATTAAAAAATGAGGAAAAGAAGAGCTCCAAGGCTGTCTTCCTGAGATTCTGGAGCTTGTGTCAGTACAGGTGATACAGGGTGTGATTTTACCAGATTTCCTCTTTACCACAGTAGCACTGGACTGGTTCTTTCTGAAGTTGGGGCTTTACAGAGAGCCAATCTACTTGTGTCATAGACAGCATGTTTCTTGCTAATCCAGAGGACTTTTTTGGTAGTCCTTGTGGCTGAGACTGCTGAATGGTTCCTAGAATGGAAATTCAAGGAGATCCACTTAGTGTTTCCTTATGGCCTGCTGCAGAACTGTCAACAGACAAATAAGCATGGCAGATTATAACAAGAAGAGTTCTCAATGAGTATTTGTTTTTGGTTTTAACAATAAGAACATTGCTGATTCTACCTTTTGCTTTCAAACTTACCTATTTTATGTTCAGAAAGCCTTTTGAATGATGCCACACTGTAACGGACACCCAGTGCAGCAAACACTCCTGGGCAGCTTTGGGTTCGATATTCAGTGGAAAGCAAAGGAAGGCAGTAATTGCTTTCATCCTTTAGACTTGTTGACACTTAATCAGAGCTCAGATTTCCAGGGAGGAATTATTCAGGCTTGGGGAATTTTTGACACCTCTACATTAGTAAAATATTTTTTTAGACATTTTAATATTCTTATTCCACAAGGACCTGCTCATGTCAGAGAATCTCTTACAGAAAATTCCCACAAATGCGAGAGTGGCTCTGCTGCACTAGTTCCAGTGTCTGAGGCAGCTGAAATGGAAACATAATTCTGTTTTGTCCTTGTATTTTATCCATGATACACATTTGTTTGATTCCTTCATTGCTAGGGCAATTTTTAGGTAGTTGACTGGACCAGCTTCTCAGTATCCTTAAATCAAAACAATACAAAGGCTTAAATATAAGAATACTAAACTTTATCATGTGTAAACTCTTTATGGCTGAAATTGTAAATCTCTGTCTTTAATATGCTCTTTTATTTCTTTGCACAGATGATTTTACTAGTTGGATAATTTTAAGCATGTGATTACAATGTTGTGAGTAAATACATCATTTTGCTATCGTTCATTGCTGAGCTTGTTGATGTTCCATTCAAAACTTCTTTACTAAGTTTTGTCTTTGAGAGGTTTTCTTAGTAATTTTATTTTCAAGATGATTTAAAATACCAAAAAGGCCCTTCTTTCTATCTCATCTAAGGTAAAGATTTTTAGGAAATCAAAGAGTAAGATAACACAGTGTGTATGAGCCTTTAAATTCACTGAGTCAAATTGGCTCTAGATTTGACCCTTAAATTCCATGTTTCAAACTATCAGTAACTATGGTGTGATGACTTGAATATCCTGAGCATTTTAGTAGTGTACAGATTACCTTAATTCACCAGAGGAGAAGGCTTCTGTAGTACTCTAATACTACTCTGAGCTTATTCATAACTAATAAATTACCAACTACCATCAATTTAGATTAGTAATTCTGGTGACTTTAGTAGATTCATAGTATATGAAGAAAAAGGATTTACATTTTGGTTCTTCAGATTTATTGTGCTGATATTCCCTCTTATTCACCAGTATAACTCAAAATATTTGTTTCCAAATACGAGTTCAGATTCCAAAATTCTCTCATTTTTTCCTATTTATTGTATTTTTCCTTTTGATTGCATTTTTGCCTCTGTGTTTTTAAAAGGATATCTCTTTGATCCCAATTTGCATGAGCACAATGTCAAATGTACACATGCAAATGGGGTGGTTACATCTGCATACCATCATGCATGCAGTCCCTCTTTGCATTGGCAGGTAGGCAAGAGCTAAAATGCAAATACACGTTAGTCTCAGTAGTGTCACAATTCTCATTCGTGTGACAGCAAAGGAGAACTTTAGAAATGGATTAGAAGAGGGTGCTTAAGGGGAGCCTTCCCAGCCTACTAGGCTTGAACCAACATTACAGGCTGATTCAGTGGAAGGATCTATTGGTCCCTTCCACTGTCGTTCCCATAAGGCACTTTTTGTGCACAGGAATAAATTGGTTCCCTTATAGAAACTCTTGTCTCAGTAATATTTCTGCTTTGACATGAGACAAGTTTTTCAGACAATGCATCTCTGCAAATTCTACACTTTGGTGCCCACAGCCAGAGCTCAGTTCAGCACTCCCACCTTGGGGGCTGAAGAGGTCCAAGTGCCACCTTCACTTGGCAGAAGTGAGCCCCAGCAGCTGCCCAGGTACCAGGGCACTCCTTGGGTGAGCCCCAGCAGCTGCCCAGGTACCAGGGCGCTCCTTGGGTGAGCCCAGGCTTATGAAGCAGCCCGGGCTGGGTCTGTGTGAGAGGGCAAAGCTGCTCCTCCCACCTCATCCCTACAGTGCCACACTTAATGTCCTTTGCTCAATAACGGGAGATGTTGGTGACCCTCCTGTGCCAGTCTCGTTCTTTCCAGCCAGCTGCTCTCCACTCTGATCAGAGGGAGGAAAGTTTTCAGCAACGAGATTCCCTCCCCCACCCTGACATTTAAGGTAAAATCTCCCTTTCCTCAGGCAAAAATACTTGTGCCTCGCCTTGTTGATAGGCACCAGGTAGCTTTCCCTTAATACATGAGCTACATGTTCTAGTCACCTTTTTTAAAAAACATATAGCAACATTTTATCATAGTTAATCTTCCTGAAACATGACTGTCTTGTTAAATATTATTCCTTTCATGCTACTGAAAAATATTTTATTCAAAATATGACTTATTTAACAGCTAATATGTCTAGGTTACGATTTCCACAGTAGAAAGATTTTACCATTTATTTTTCTATCAATGTTCAGATATAAGTGGAAAAACTCCCCAAAGTTCCCCAAAACCCTAACCATAATTGCCTAACTCCAAGACCAACACAGTTTACAGTTTTGAGGAAAATCTGCCATGAAAAAAAAAATAGAACATGTATTGGAAAAGACAGAATTCAGTTAAAAGGTTGCCAGTGTACACATTTTGCTACTTGTTCATAAATGGTAATTTAATTTTCTGTTCTGTTTTGCTGACGTATTCCAAAAATCTCTATCAGAAGGTGCTCTGTTGACCTTACCCTTACTTGCTAAATTTTACAAGCACAGTGGTAGTCACTTCCCTTGAAAAAGATATTGTTGTGAGTAATCATTGCTGAGTGTAACCCCATCTATCCCATATGTGACAATAAAGCTGGCCTTTAAAATAAAATAAATGAAAAAGAAGAGGAGAGGGAGGGAACAAGAAAATAAAAAGACACTGATATTCTGAATCTCATCGTTCAGCAAAGGGGAACAACTTTTTTAACAATCCTACCCTCAAAACCCCACCTGCAGCTTGTTAAATAACTGCCTGATGAAGACACCACCCCCAAACCATCACAAGGATCCAGGTGTTGGCCATTTGTGCTAACGGTTTGTAAGTGAATCCCATCAAAAGGGTGACTCAGCAGATTAAAACTGAGGTATTTGAAGAAGCTTGGGAAGGGGGACGCTGGAAATCCTCTCCTGCTAGAGCACATTTGCCCAGAAGGCTGCTAATTGCTGTGCAAAATTTCTCCGGAGATTTAGAAGGTGTTGGTAATTGGTGGAAAGATACTAATTTATTTTCCAGGGTGAGATGTCTTCTGAGGTGAGCAGTAAGTTTTATTTAACAGGAACAAAGATTAAGTAAAAGCTGGGAGGATGGGAGGGAGAGGCTCCTAGGAAAAGGTGATGTGATAACATTTTTATTGTTTTCCCTGCAAATAGGCAGGAAAGCTGTGCTAGTGATTTGCTGGAAATGCTTTAATGTCTCTTTCTGTGCACAGTTATCTTGTGAAGGTTGGTTTTTGTGTCCCAAGAGGCTGCAGAAGGGGTGTGTGCCTGTACCATTTCACATCAATCACTTGTCCTGTACAGAAAGTTGAAGTGTACTTACAGTTCTTTTTAGAGATGTCCTGAATGTTTATATGAAAAATTAAGACTAAATGCTATTCAGTTAAAGATATGTTTGGGGTGCATATTTCTGTATTCCTAAAATATGAACTCATTAAATGAAGGTGGCAAACCAGCACAACCCTGTCGTAGAAGTATCTTCAGAGCTGCTTTGTTTTAGGCTGTCTTTCCTGAGGAGATCAATAATGGATGGCTGACATAATTCTTTCACCACTCAGAAATGAGAAAGCCTAAATGCATTTCTTTAGGGCAGGCATGTTTTTCATCCTGAGCTGAAAAGCCTGTAATTGAGTGAGGTTTATAAGTGTGATTGCTATTGGTGTGTGTTCCAATCTGATGTGCCTCTGAAAGGTTCCACTGGCATTTACCTGACTCTTAGGAATGTTGACCTCATCTCCCAAGCTGGCCAGGATGTGAAATGTCTGTGCTGGGAGACACATATACAGAATAAATCTTAGAAGCATTGAGGTTCCGTTTATGATTGTGTTGGTAACTTCCTCAAAGTTTACTAGCTCTACCTAATTTGCATATACTATAAAAAGAAAGTAGAGCTGAGAACAGGGGCCCATCCCCTTGCAATATTGACTTGTATTTGTATCTTCCTGGTGAAGTGACTGGAATGACTTATCAGGCTTCCCATTGGTAAGAACACAGGAAAACTGAAGGGTTTCTTCAACTGGCGTGTTCTACTGCTACTCACATGTCTAAGAATCAGGAGGAATGTGTACCTCTGAAATGGTGTGTCAGTATAGATATCCTTATAGCACAAGAATCTAAAGTGCAGTTCCTATTATTTGTCAATACCAGCAGCTTTTAGGTCTCCAGTCATTTATACAAATGAAAATGTACCTGAAGTAAAGCAGCAGGAGCAAAGAACTACAGATTCAGTGTGAATCCAGAGTCATGACTGTACCCCAGATCCCTCTCTCATGGAAGCTCTCCTTTTAACCCCTCTAAATACCTTCCCTTTCTCCAGGAGGCCCCTGTGGCACAGCTGGTCTGTGCTCTGGGCAGGTCGCTGACTGTGCTCCCACCAAACAGGCACTCACAGGGCCAGAGCACTTTCCAGGGCCAGGCAGACTTGCTGCTCTTGCCTGAGGGGGTTTTATTTCGTTTGGAAGGCTTTCTGTAGTATATTTACAACATATTCTCCAGAATTACTCAGGTGTAGGGAGGCATTATGGTGGCTGTAAGACAGACTGACACTGTTGAAGACTTTGTCCTATCTGCTGATTTTGCCCATCTTTTTAATCAGATTAACAGTCTGCTTTGCACCATGTGCATCCCAGAAGTTTCTTGGAAAAAAGCAACAAAATTCTGTAATTTAATGTATTACTGTTTTCATCTGTCATTTTGGAAGGCTGTGGGTAAGACAGATTGGTTTACAGCACATGTGAAATGGTGTTGAAATATGCATCACTGATGCACCAGGGTAATGCAGTTCTTTTCACAATTAATTGCCATTGCTGAGAGAAAGGTAAATGCAACTTTGATTAGCATTTTCGAGGGGCTGTTGGGCTTTTCTGTTGTTTGTGAAAGGAAGGTGTGATTCTGGGGGTGTCATGGGAGTCCTGGCTGATGTCACAGTGCTGGTTTATGTGGCTCAGAGGGGAGTGCCAGGTGCAAAATGATGCTGAGGGTCCTGTGGGTCCCAGCTGTCCCTGGCCAGGTGTTGCTGTGGGGTCTCTGTGGAGCACCTGGGGCTGCTCCATGTGGGACAGGGCTGGTTCCAGGTGGCTCTGGAGCCACCCCAGCACAGGGCACAGCTGAGCCCCTCAGCAGCACCGGTGGTGCCTCTGTGGGAGTGTGTTTAGAGGAGCAGAAAATGCTGGACAAATGCAGGAGGGGGGAGGAAAGGCAGGGAAAAAGCAGAAGGAACACCACTAAGGTGCATGCCATCACTGTGTGCTTCTGTGATTGAAGGTGATGTGTTGCTGTTAGTTGCACATATAGAACCTTATCTCCAGAAATAAAATAACCCCCTAAATGCTGTAAATCAGCACCACTTGTGAAATCCACAGTATGTCTTCTGTGCAGTGTGAACTCGGTTCTATTGGAAGCAGTATTCCCGTGTTTGTTTTGATACACAGTGGAAATAAAGTACTAGTTCTCTTACCCACAAATGTGCTATGTGTTTGTGAATTGAGTTTCAAACTCTTTTATCAACACTGATTGCTGCCTGGGGAAATGATTCCAATATATCAAAGCCTGAGAGAAAAGAAAGCCAAGGGTAGCTGGATATTTCAAAGCAGAATAAAAAATGAGCATTAGAATTCATGACAAGTAAAAGCAATTTGTAGTACAGAGGTAGGCATTGTATTAAATAAATGCATTTAAAATATTGCATGTAAATGAAGTAGATGTCTGAATTTAAGAAGGAGGAACAAGTACTCTGCATCAGTGCCTAATCAGGTATTTGTAAGTAGTAAGAGACTTAATTTAAAAATAGGATTACCTGTAATTCACTCTGAATACTTAAAATTTTTTTCTTTATCTGAATGAGTCACATTTAGTCCTATTGAGCAATATTTTATTCTTAAAGTAGGTTTCTTCATTTGCTCTACCTATAACACAAAATAGTATACAGTGCTAGATACAGTGGAAAATATTCCTAGCAGCCAGATATTTAGAGTCAGAAAAAGGGATATAGTTCACTTTCTTCATTATGATATGACAAGGACAGCCTCCTAGGAGGGGTGAAAAGTACTTTGAGTGCCAAACTGAATGACACCCACCATTTAGTTTTTTTCCTCAAGCATTTATTTTCAGCTCATGAGTACATCTATCGTGTGTTTTCCTGTTTTCTAATGGAGATGTGGCAATGTCATGAAAAGTCATTTCTGAACAACCTTAGTTCTCAGTGTGAATTAGATAATTTGGAACCATGAGTTAGTCTTATACAATGGTAAAACAGTTACAAATGAGGCAAAATACAGAAAAGTAATCCTTTATAAAAATAACTTAAATTAGTATATTTCTTGCAGAATTTTAGGATGTGACTAGACTACATTCCTGTTTTATTTTATACACTTTGGATGTTTAGAAGAACAAGAGCTAAATCTGGTTCTTTTAACATGTTGCATAATATGTGTTCACTTGCAAGGAAAATGCATCCTCTTTGAATACTTTTAGGATGTCTTTCATTTAAAAGACATTAGCTATTTGCAGATCTTAAGAGACAGGAACAGCTTCCACCATAATGTGGCTGATATTTGGGATATGTTCACAATTTTTATTAGATTCCAGTGTTGAACTTTATTTAGCTGAGAACCCTGGGGTTTACTTGGTGACATACAAAATGTGTGTACATGCCTGTGTGTGAGGTTTGAACAGGCAGCCACTTTCTCTTTTCAAACAAAGGACATCCAGAACAGCAACGTGAAGCATTGCACTCAGTCCTGATTTCCAGGGTTCAAACCTCTGTATGAAATTGAGTTAATTTCAGTATTGCTCTCTAACATGGCTTTTCCATGTTTGTAAACTCTTTTCAGACTGCTCAAAAAGCACACCTGTCAAAACTACACATTTTGGTGGCAAAAAATTTTGAAGCAGAAAATATTTTGTGATATGACTGATTCCCCAACTTTAAAGCCCTGCAACACAACGTGAGACACGCCAGCAATACAATACTTTGCAAGTTGATTTCAATCAACCTGTACAACACATAATTTTTTTTTTTTTAATAATTTAAAATTCCCTCTCAGTAATTCTGAAAGGTTTTATTGTAGCAGTGTGAAAGTACAGATGTCTTAACTGCCTTGAAAAAAAGAGCAAAGTATGGCAGACTCAGGTGCTATTTCAGTCAATATGGCAGTGATCCTGTGGGCCTCAAACTCTCTGTTTAATGCATAAAAAATACAAATAAAATCATTAAGCATTGACATTTAAAAAGAAGTGTTGGTAACTGAAACATGAAGCAGTACAGTCAGATATATGGATGAAGCTGTGTGATGCTATGAGTTCAGTGTGTCCTGGGGAACCTGTTCTGCCTGTCCTGCTGTGTTAATGCTTGAGTTGTAAAGCTGAAAACATTCAGTATCTTATTCCAATCATCATTTCATCCTCAGACACTCTTATAAACACAGCTCATCTGTTACCTGGACTTTACCATTTTGTCTGGTCTTGATTTAATACATGTTTTTAGGGCACATGGCACTCATTTGTGAATATTCTCTTTTTCAGATGAACAGCAAGTTGACAACAAGTTTGTGGTGGAAGTTAAAACACTTTAAAGGACATATAATCTGCTGTGCTTTTCAAAATCCCCAAATAGGTAAGATACAATCAAATTTTTATTCTAGATTCAGTTTTGCCAGTCAGGCACCATTATAATTTGACAGGCATGATGTGATACAATGAAATCTGAATGACATAACCTACTGTGACATATCTGATAGGCCAATGGAGAAATTTAATAAACATTTCCAATAAGTTTGCTGTACTTGGCCTATCGTGTCCCCAGCCATGCCCCAGTGTTCTGTCAATCTTTAGGTCAGCTATTTGTTCTTAAAAATGTAGCAGTTTGCTTATTCATGAGAAGTTCCATAGGTGTTTCCATGTACCCTTCCTGGGTATTCTGGATCTGAATAATATTGCAGCTGCATAATTATTCCAACGTAGGCACCTGTAAATCATTGGACATGGACAGTAGAGAAGCTGCTGAATATATGGAATCACTTAACCTACTTACATATAATTTGCCTAGCACAAATATACTGTGTTGTGGCTAGCTATGACCTAGTTGGCTTCTTTCTGAAGTTCTTAGGTGTTGAAAAAAAAGAAGCAAAGACACAGCTCCAGGGTTTCTCTCCTATAATTTATCATGACAGCGGCTTACTCAAAGAATTAAAAGCAAGGTATCTCCTCATCTGCTCCTTTGGATTTACATTCCTGCTGCCATGAGAGGATTCACTTAGAATTCAATGAAAACCAGTTGGTGCAGCTAAACTCCCAAACCTCCTGAAGTGGCATTTAATACATAAAATTAACAGAACATAAAATTCTTTTAAAAAGAATTCTTCACACTAACCCTTCAGCCAGATATCTGTTATGCCTTGGCTCCTTTTCTAACTACTTAAAATTAATGATTTGGAATCCAGAGTTTTTATGTTTCTGGAGTCATCTAATCCTTGTGATTTCAGTGGGAATTGGCAGGCTCACAAATGTAGCTCATAATTAGAATATATTTATCATATCTGCATTACCTTTTTATTTATTATCACAAAGTATTTGTAAATATTATTTCTAAGAACTTTATCTAAAAACCTTGTAAACAATTCAATTATTTTAAACAACAAACAATGTGATTTACAGCACTTATGAAAGAATTACTTTTACAGCCTGAGACAAAACTGCAACATGGTCTATTCCAAACTAGCCCATGTAAATCTTTGCTAAAAATTGACTGGGCTGTGGAATCCAGAAAGCAATTTTCATGTATTACTTGCTTTTCCACTTGAAATATGGACTAAGGAATCAGTATAAATTCATTTAATGTACTTATGTCATTTTCTCCCCCAAAAAATTTGTGTATGTAAGGCACTGTCAAAAATGTCACAGCAAAGTATGACATGAATACACCAGGTTGTTCTGTAAAAATAAGAAACTCTTCTCTCCATGTGATTCCAACTTTGAAGGTGACTTATGTTTTCAAAATAAGTGTCCACAGAGTCACTCTGCATTCGTATTTCATTTGAAATTCTTGCCCTTTATTATGGAATTACTTCACTGATGAAGGGCATTCGAACAGCTAAAGTCCTGGAATGTGCTGGTTAAAGACAGGAATAAGCTGCACCTGCTCCTGTATAGTAAGAACACTGCAATGGTTCAGCCTCCCAAGCCTGACATACCTGGAATATCAAACCTCCCTGCTCGTCTCTGCACAGACCAGGGACAGCAGAGGTGAGCACTGTCACCTTTATTGCAAGTAGCCAGATGGTCCTGTTATTTCAGTCTCCTGAATAGATAATAGGTAGCTCAGGAAAGAAGTTCTTATTGTCAGCTGAGATGTACTAGTTTCTAGACACAGAATATCACTGCTTAAATCTGTTCTTATTGTGGTACTTGCTATCTAAAATAATTTTCTTAGACTAGATTATAGAAGCTAAGTGTAAATAGAAATATTGCACGGTATTGAATCATGGGAATACTAATAGTCTATGTTTTTTCAGCAAATAAGCCTCGGGTACAAATGTGATCTAGTATTATATTTAATGTAGCTATTTGTTGTTATAAAGCGTTTCTGAGGTATTTTAGTTGATAAGCAAGCTGTGCATTAAATTTCAGTAAATTTGACATATAATTTTGTAGGGAAGAAGTAAAGACAGAATGCAGGTAACAATGGGCTCCAAAAGAGATTTGGGGATATATGTTGCTAATGAATACAAATCTTTGTAGGTTATATTGAATGGTCACATTCAGCAAGTCCAAAAATATTTTATTTTGAAATCTGTAGCTGTATTCATCTGTTTCAAATCTCTAGCTGTGTTTTTGTCCATTTTCTATCTATCTGTTCTCTGTTGTACTGTTTCTATGGCTTAGCCCCATGAGGATATCCAGAGGCAGTGCTGTGGCAGACCTTGCTGAAACCTCTACCAGCTCACTGATGCTCATTTGTTTTAATTTCTTCTCTCTTCTTTCTTCCTCTCACCTTTCAAACCTTTGTTCAACAAACAGCCCAGAGATGCCTTGCTAGTTACTTTGCATTAGATGTGCTGACTACCATCAAAATGAAAAAGTGGTTTCTACCAAAAAGGAGTTATGGGAGTGAAATGAGGATTTACATGGTTGAGAATAAGCCAAATTCATAGAATGGATTGGCTTGGAAGGGATCTTAAAGATCATTTAGTTCCACTCCCTGTCATGGACATTCATTCTGAAAGTAGCTTCGTTAAAGCTGCCCACTTCTTGAGCTGCTTAGTTCCAAACTCCTTTACTCATCAAGACAGACAGTTTTGCAGTGCTGTTTTCATGAATGGAAACCTCTTGAAAACACACTTAAGGTGGACTAATCCTACAGCAAGATGTTTAATTTTATGCATATAGTAATGCAATACCTCAGAGGCTAATTGTGCTTTGGAGCTACTCTGTCTGAAAGGAGACACTCACTGACTGGGATGATGGGAAAATTGCACAATGCAGAAGGATTTGCTGTAGTTCAGAAGCAAATCCAGTATTATTGCCACTGGCAACAGACTTGAGACACTTGTGAGAGAAATGTATAGCTTCCCATCATTCCAAGAACAGATTTGTGCTCATACAGCTGAATTGTACTTTGGGTATGCTCCCTCTCCTTTTTTTTCACCCCAGAAGGAAAATACATGTAATATTTCACGCATTGCATGTATTTCCTTTGCTGAGGAAAGTATTTCCCACTCTTCTGTGGAAAATTCAGTGAATTTGCAATAGAATGAATCCTTGGTAACAATGAATTGCTTATATGTTTTTTCCCAGATTTGCTAAGGGTTTGTCAGTGCTAAGGGTTTGTTCTGATTATACTTAATATGTGTAGTCCTGGTGAAAAGGTACTATGTTAAAGGTGATTTATACCTCTAGAGAACTCGTCTTGCCTTGGAAGTACAAACTTTGGTTACTCAGCAGAATTTATGCAATTGTTGCAAGCCTCATCTTCAAGTGTCTGCATTTACACTGTACTTGCTACACTGCCCTGGTATGGTTGTAAGAGGAGCTACCTCTTTTCCCCCATCCAGCCTCAATATAAACAAGATCTAAGTTGCGAATGTGATAATTAATTATACATTACAATTCATTAAATATTCTTAATTCTGGTGGGGGAACAAATGAAATTCATCATTAGCAATTGAGTTTTAGAGTGAGTGTGTGTGGGTGCATGGGAATATGGATGCTAGAAGAAATGTATGCAGATTAAATCCATTAGTAATTTTTTGCACACCTCATTAGGCAAAATATCAAATCCTACTTAGCTCTTCTACTGCTCTCATTAAACAATTTAAACTATAGTGCTCCATGTCATGGAAAGAAAAAACAGTCCCTGGTGGAGTGTCCCACAAGTCAAGTCTCAATTCACAGCTGTCATTCCAGCTCCTTGGGCTCATCATGTTGCCTCCCTGTACTGTGGCATTGCTCAGTCTGCTGAGAGCCAGCCTGGCTATTCTAGAGGGGCTCTCTGGAAAGCAAGTGGCTTCTACTTCTTGTCACAGCACTGTCCAGGCTCTCTAGCACTGTAAGTGGCTTAAAAACTGTGTGCAACTCTATTGTATGTTGAAAATACTTCCCAGTGATGATTGCAAAAAGTTGCCCTGTTGTTCCCCTTGTCAGAAAATACGGAGTTATCAGACAATTGAAGTCTGTTTTCTGAGGATGTCACCCTTGTTAGACTTTTTTATGGAATACTTTATTAGGTTGATGTTGGAATATCTGGTGTGGCTACAACTGGGTCAGAGGCTGTGGGTTAATCATCACTTTAAGTCAGTTTAAGCCAATTGCATTGCTTTGGGAAGTGTTCCCACCCTGCCCTGACCCCAGCAGCTCATTCCTGTCCTCCTTCATGTGCTTTTGCTGGCACAGAAATGGACAAGAAAGGGGGGCACATTGGCTTAAAATTATCCAGGCAAAATAGGGCTGAGTTAATTTTGATACAGTTAGGTTTGCTGGGCTGGCTCACCACCTAACCTTGCAAATACTCCATCATAAAAGAAGGAAAGAAAGTACAGGCTGAGGTTGGAGAGAGGAAGGACACAAAAGTGCTTCTTTTAACTGTACTTATAGCAGTTAAGGTTTCCATAATACTGTGGCAATAATGTAGTCAGCAGTTCAAAGGAAGCTCTATAATGCAAAGTTGAACAAAAGTAGGTGGAAAACTTTAAAGGGAGTTTGATTGCAAGAATTTGTCACTTTTTGCAGGGAAAGAAATAGGGTTTCCTCTTGTTAATTCATTTACACACAGCAAGAGGTATGAAAGAAAGTACAAGCTAATATTATAACAGTCTATTCTAAGTGAAATTCTAAAAAGTATGGAAAGACTTTCCTTAATCCTTTCTCTTCCTGTTATTTGACTACTCTTTCTGATTTTGAGACTGAAAAGTGTTAAATATCTTTCATTCCATGCCCAAACCATTTTGTGCAATGCAAGCTTGCACAGTTTAAAAGCATAAGGCTCTCTTAACTAGAAGACAACAGGGTGAGAGGAAAAATTCTCAGCTGAGTACTCAAGGTTGTGGCCCAATTAACTTTTCTTTCTTATTTATGAGTGAAAATGCAGTAGAGTCAGAAAACAGTAACAAAGGCACTTACTTCCTCTCCATGTACAGCATTAGAGCAGTATTTAACTTTCAAACTAGGTTAACAGTATTTTTAGCTTCTGTCCTCTCCTTACTTCTTGCAGATGCCAGAGCAGGTAGACTTTCCATTTTTACCTCACACTGGAAGCAGCAGTGTATAAGAGAAGAGCTGAATTCTTGTGGTGCCACATGTAGTGTTCTTTGCTGCCTTTGATCATTTGTCATTTTGATCATTACAGTTTGAACAAAGTAGTTAATTGATCCTTTCTCATTGCCTCCTTCACGTCCTGCCTGCCATCAGCTTTGGTTAATTTCCTTTCTATTCAAAAATGTACAGGAAATAGTGCTGCAGGTCTTAGCACAAGTGGGTGTGCCTGGCATTCTGCTGTGAAAGGAGCGTTCCTGGCAGCAGCTGGCACCTTGCTCACTTGGTCAGGAGTGCTTTGGATCTTCACCAGGATGTCTCTTGTACCTCATTTCCTTTCTTTAGCCAGTAGGTGCATCTCACATGCTGAGAAGGGCCAGAAAAAGGAATTGGCAAACAGGAAGATTTTGAACAAAGACTCCTGAACCCTATATCCTCTGTTCCGTCCCACAAAAGCAGATCTCATGTGGGATTTATAAAAGTGGCCAAGTAGAGGTTTGTGCTCTTATTGGCTTTGTGGAGACTTAAGAGGGTTATGGTTCCCGGGTATCCTGGTGAAACTGGGACAGTCTGGACAAAGTGGCAGCAATTCCTGTAATTCTGTATGAGTACAGCTTGTACTGTCCTCACCCCACACGAGGGAAAGGGGCTGCTGGCTTCTGACACTGTGGGTCACTGGCACATGGGCCCTCTGAAGTGATCTAAAGAATGGAGTTTAACCTTCTAAACAGAAAATCTGGTTTTATTGTTTTTCTTCTGTGTCATCTGGGCAATCCAAACAGGGTTAGAATCTCCCTCAGCTGTTGTATGCTCTCTAGTTTCCCTGGCCTTGCCAAAGGAAGGGAGTTCTGTCAGATGATGGCAAATGGGCAAGTACTCATGGCACAGAACAGGCCCTCAATTGCACAATCTGGGGATGGGAAAGGAGAGAGGAGGAAGAAGTAATCTCACTTTGTGTCAGGATTGCCTTTTCTCCCACACCATAACCCATTCCAAATCCCTTTGTTAAACTGTGAATACATAGTATGCTAAGCAAATAATTTCTCCTATTATACTTTACATGCAATTCTTCAAATTCAAAGGTCACCAGTCAGACATGTAAAATGACTTCATGAACGACTTCAGCTCGTTAATCATGCCTCAGTATAGCAGTGCTCTCCTCTGTTCATTAGAATAACATTCTTTGCTCTTTATGGCAAACCATCATTATAATACAGAACAAGGACAACAGAGTGTGAAAGACTTTTTTTAATGAGACTTCATAGCTGCTCATGGTGGGACTCCTCATCCTGTTTGCTCTTGAAAGAGCTGTCTGACAAAGGTTCAGGATTTTACCTGATGAAGAGAGCCAGAAAGAGTTTCACAGAGAAAACTGTCAATGAGCTTACAGAAAACTGCATAAACTTGGCTGCCCTATCGGCTGAGCTGTCAGTCTTCAAACAAATGCAGAGAGAAAATCTTTAATTGTACTCACCACACACAAGACATTTTATGCGGTATCATTGTCATATGCAGCTGTTCTTAATTCACAGAGAAAAAGCAGCAGTTCAAGATCCCCAGGATCTTGAGTGGACTCTGGATTTAATAAGGAGAAATTCAGTACTTTGATAATTACTAGTTACTGAGGAAAATAAACTGTTAATCAGAACCTTGAACACTCAGTAGCATCATCAATGCTCTTGCTGTTATTTTAGTCCTTAACTTGGATATACCAAGGAAATGGAATCACTGCAATAGTGCTGGACTCAGACATCTAATTTAAATCTCTCTTAATAAATATTTTAAGGGATGTTAATAATATTTTAGACTCTTTCTTCTTTAGCTAGAATAATGAAATTGCAAAAATGGCTTATAAAGTTTTGTAGATATTCATTTTTAATTAAAATGTTCTTCCCTGTTTTCCCTCAGGAGTGGAGCGACCTTAAGCACTAGAAAAGGATACCAAGGTTCCTCCGAAAGAGTATCAGTCTGATTATTGCCCACATTCATTTCCTGTCTGAGGCCAGTCCAGGTGCTCCCCCCAAAAAATAAATACTTACAAATCCAGGCTCTAATCTTGTTCTCATGACAAATTTTCAACTTCCTTTGAAGGCAAATGCGGTTTTAATTCATATGGGAGGCAGCATCAGAACAGTTCTGCAATATGCAGATAGAGGAGTAATAATGATGAGATATACTTATTTTATTGCCAGCCTCAAGAGATAAAATTGAACTTTACAATCAATGGGTTTGTGAGGTGTTTGAAAATGATTGTTGTTCTTTCCCCTAGCCATCTGTTTGTTTTTTATTACCCATCTCCACTGTTTTTTATATACTATAGATGTTATTTTTGCAATGTACCTTTCATCTCCTATATATTGATTAATTTTTACATGTAATTTCCTAGTACTTTTTTCTTCATCCCTGTGTCTGTTTCATACCTGTTAACTCAGTATGTACCCCTAGTTATGAGATCCTGAAGCAGATTTTGCCCTAGGCTTCATCAGCTTTCTCCCCAGCTTTGCTGCTATTTTGTCCCTGCAACTCCTTTGAAGTTTTGTATGTCCATCTTTTTCTTCCTCACTGGCCAAGGTCTCTTTCACATGGGTCCTGCATGGGCCAAAAGTAAAAAATTGGGTTTTTTCAAGCCTGGAGAGAGGAAGAGGCACTATTCTTTGCTCCCCTAAATATTTCTGCCATTGCTGGGTGAAGCAACAGAGGTACTGAAATAAAATGAGCTGTTCAAAGTATAAAGTATGGTTACTAAAATGTTCATGAGGTGCTTTCTTCAGCTGCTCTCTTCTCCAAATCATCAGGCTTCTTTTTGCTGCATCTCTCAGTCTATTTTCCATCTTTCTCTCTGATAGGCCAAGAAAAGGCTCTTTTTTCCTTGTAATCTCCAGTCCTCTTTCCCTTGTGTTGCTCTGATCTGCTTTGTCAAGTGATCAAAGTCCCTGTACAGGTGAGCTGTTGCTTAGTTACCACCTGCTTGGAATTCACTCTTGAAAAATTGCTTTGTCTTGAGAAGTAGCCATGTCTTTGTTCCTTGGTGCTCCATTTAAATGGATGATCAAAGTTTATCAGCCTGCTCTATTAGCACTGTGTTCTGTGCAAAACTTTTTCTTGTCACTTCTATGGATTTTAGGTCAATCTGGAGAAGAGAGATGGAAGAGAAGGCAAGAATGCTCTGCAGTTTAGAGGGAATGTTGCCAGAAAGGAATTTTGCAGGGAAACAAAGCACATAGTCTCCAGCACCAAACAGTCTGAACATAGCCAAATAAATCCAAAAGACAACAAAGATATTTTAGTGTTGGGTGGCTGCTGACTCTCTAAGGGGAGAGGTGAAGAGCAATGACTGCATTGCATGGGAATTTCTTTTGGGAAGTGCAGGAGCCTGGGGGAGGTGACTGAGATGGTCCTGGAGAAGGATTTAGCCAGAGCTGTGTATTTCTCTCAGTTAAATCAGCAAGGAGCAAATCCTCCCTGTGCTACTGCTCAAGTCCAGAGCTGTATTTTCACTATTTAGGAAATATAAATACTGATTTGTGTGACGATAAATTTGTGTGATATCTGGATATAGAATATATGCTTCTCTTGCACTTCTCTTGTAGAATAGAGCTGTATTTTGTGAGCTAGAGCAATTTCCCCAAGTGGCACTTAAATATTAACTTCAACTAGCACACTTCATAATGCCAAGTACATTCTCTAATACTGTTTTATGTTCACTTAGGCTGTTTTTGTTAGTTACATCTGTGTCAAGTTCCTATAATCACAACAATTGCTGTATAATCAATTTATTTCTGGAAATATAGAAACACACACCAGTAAAATTATAGAGTAGTTAAGGTTGAAAGGGGCCTTGGGAAATTCAACCTCCTCTGCTCAAAGCAGATATTTAGGGAGGTGTCCAGTGGAGTTTTGAATAGATCCAATAAGGGAGTATCCACAATCAATCTGGACAATTCATTTCTATTTTCATTGATATTCATAGTTAAAAAAACCAAAATTTTAAAGTCGAATCTTCAGTTTGTGTCTCTTGCTTTTGATCTTTCCCTGTGTCCTGGCTCAGTCTCCTTTTCTTTCCATCAGTAATTTACACATGCTGCTAAAATTTGAATAAATGCAAACATATGTAAATCAAGGGAACGATTCTGAGGGTCAGTAAAATGTGCTGTGGATAGAGTATTATCCAGTTTCTACATGAAAGAGATTGCAGAGAAATGGAAGCAGAAGGAGCATAGAAAAAACCCAGTTACTTCTGAGATTTGACTAATCTCAGTGCACTTAATTCTGGTGCAGCTTGGTGAGATTCTTTCTTTGCTGTCTAGGTAAGTTTTTTGGGAAAAGGAGGTTGTAGAGGTTTCACTGCTGTGTTAGCATCATAGCTTCTGTTGTTCAGTATCCAGTACAGTTCACTTATTTTTTTACAATGTTAAATTTTGCTAACAATGAGGTAATATTAAGTAGTTTTGTTGTTAATTCTTTTGCACAGGTACAATGTCAGCATAAAAGCAGCTACTGGGGAGATCAAAGCTGGAAAGGATCAAACATTGGGAACATAGTTTTTATATTTCTGCCAATTTGTCAAAAATTACTAAGGTCTGTGTCATATAAAGGCATTACAGATATTTGAAGAACAAACAGTTTTGAAGAAGTATTAAAAGACATTTAAGTTTAGAAGCAAGATTATTGATTTGATATGCAAGATGGCTTGGATACAGGGTGGAAAGCAGGTGGGGAAAAAAGGAATAAGATTGAGAGCAGTTTATGAAACCAAAGTATGTGGAAATTCTGATAAAGGGCCTGATCCTGTGTCAAGGGCCAAATGGTGGTAGTACTACTGATTTAAAAACCACACTGCAGAATCAGGTCCTATTCTGTTTAAAATAGCATGGAAAGCTCTATTTTCCTCTGTAGTGCTGGTTCTCTTTCTATCTCTTACATGGGCTCTTAGAAGAAGTGTTAAGGCAAGCTTTCACATTGAGTGTTTCTATATTAAATTTAGTTTTTATGAAGCAGCTAGATTCTATTTATATTCCATATCTCATAATGTGAGAGTTTTTGTTAATTGCTAGGCTGTAAATACTGACTAACCAATACAAATACTTTCATTTTTAACTTATGACAATAATAGAAAGAAGGATGCTTTTTGACTCCTGTTATTTTTGTTGTTAATAGCTGAGAGCCTTGCAGAGTTTAAAAATATCAAGCCTTGAACAGCTTTTCTCTGAAGAAGCTCTAAGGCATGCGATTTGTTTGCCAGCTGATGTTTGCTAGATTTAAGAGCAATAACAAAACTTCTAACCCTGAAGTTAATTACATATTTAGTAAACATTTTTATAATCTGTTGTTACCATCATGTTTTGTGTGATATGTCAATGTCTACACTAAAACTGTGAATTTAACTAAGGAAAATCTTTTCAACTTCTGGCAGAAAGTGTAACCCCTCTTTTTCTGGATCTGCAATGTGCAAAAGGAACAGAACCTTAACTTTTTATGTAAGCAGAGTTCTGACTGCCTGGGCATGGAGACAGGTATGCCATACCTGGGTATAAAATCAATCTTTTGTGAAATGTGTGTGTGGGCAGGATTTCCCACTGTTCAGGAGAAGGTGCTCTTGCATTGGCCTCCTGCCCACTGTACAGTCCCATTTTGTGTTCCATTCTGCCCATTCCAGTTGGCTGCACATCTTCTATATAACTTTCCAATTTTCCCTGGTCAGAGGGTTTTGCAATTGGAGACAACTCAAGGTAGAGAAGTGCTCAAACAGTAAAACAATTGGATTTTTTATTTAGTATGGATGTGCTTGCTTTTCTTTTCTACAAGTTAAAGGCTGTTTATCATTCACTTTGCCCAGCTTTCTCCCTGGCTTGGAAGTATATACGGGCAAGATCTGTGTGTATTTAAATATATGTAACCTCACACTGTCAGCCTCTCAGAAAAGAAGAAATTAAACAGAACAAAATCTCTAATGATTAACTGTCACTATCTTTAGTGATTCAGTTCTGATGACAAAGGGTGAAGCAATTTGGTTTCCTGTGTTTTGCTTTCACTTTCTACAAGGTAATTGCTTCCCCAATGAAGGTAGCTGAGCTCCAAGACCTAATTTCTTCCACTTTCCTACCAGGTTCTGAAAAACCCGCTCTTCAAAAATTATCATTGGGTACCAGGTTCCAGTACTTACAGATGCACTGGTTTACAGAAACAAAGGTAGTTCTTGTGCTCAGATGCTGGGTGACAGTGCAAAATTATTCATAGGAAACTACTGTGGTTTCATATCAGAGCTACAGGAGCTCATGAGGGATGTCTTTCAACATCCAGCTTGTCCATACACAAGGTAAGAACATGAGAAAATGAATGGATTTTATTCAATCAGTAATTACTAGGAGATTTTTTTCATTATAAGTTTGGTGGCTCATTAAATGTTTTGTCCGCTTCAGATTAAGGACTGGTGTGCACAATACTATCTTCAGTATGTTTTCAGCAAAACTGGTTTTATTAGCTATTTAAATATTGTTAATAATTTTCAGCAGAAGAATTAAGAATGCATCTCATCTAATGAAGAATTAAAAATAATTTTATTGACAGTTAATTCAAGTTATTCACCTATGGTATTTTGAAAACATAAAACCTAACAACAACAAAACAAAAATATATTTGTTTGGACTTTGGTTTAGTCTAAATTCTATAAGAACTATTTCACAGAACTTCACAGTCCAATACGCTGAGTTACAGAAAAAGAGGCTGCAGATAATGCATATTTTGTGTATACATGGGGCCTATAGCTCTGAGTATGGGATTCTGCATAGAAATCTTGTGTTTCTGTGTACCCCAGGGATACATACACACATCAGATGGGCTGCTTCCTTCTTCTCAGAAATAGTGCATAGGCTCATGACTGCTGTCTTACAAACCCAGGACTGAATGTTGTACATTAAGCTACACTTATGATGCCTGAAGGATTTTTCTGCTTTTCTCCTGAATACTTCTTACACTGTTCCCTATATTCACAAGTATCAGCTTGTGATGCTTTAGGTGATAGTTTAGCCTGGTTTCATGGTGTTTAGTAAGCCAGTAGACTAAACACCCCTGAAACCACGTAGAGTTAGAAGACCAAACACTGTTTTTGTGGGCCCTCAAGGTCTCCTAGTAGGACAGATTTTGTAAACTAGAAGTTAGCCCACCCAAGCCCCTTATTGGGCCCTCCTGGTAGATATGCTAATATGTAGAGTCTTTAATTGTATACTTGACTGGGGGACGAGGCTTTTGCGGCGTGTTCTACCTGGACAGCAGAAGCCATGGAATGGGACCCTATTAAATACCGAGGTAAACAACCCCCAACCCTCTAACTGTGTCTGAGCCTTCATCTCCTAAGACCAGAAAAAGGCATCACTTATAACAGTGATTTGTAGAGGCAGAGTCATAAATGCAGATCCTGAGTTTCTGTTATAAGATCTACACAAACCAGGGATGAGAACTTCTCTTGAAGGAATTATTGACTTTATGCTGAATCTGTGGTTGTTCTGCTCTCAGCACAAGTTAGAGGAGTCTCAGTCAAGCTGAGAATTGATAAAGCAGAGCAAAATGCTTTTCTGCCTTACCAGTGATCTCCCCTCCTTGGCTGCCTCTGCAGTTTGTGGGGGTGTGAGCTCGTCCATTTGTACACCAATGGAAAGATGTCCTGCCCCCAGGGAGTGGAAGAAATCCATAAGAGTTGTATTTTGGCTCTTACACTGCTCAAGGGCAGAATTTCAAATACAAAAGAATGCTGCTAACCTTTATCAGGACTAGCAAATAAATGTCTGAATTGTGACTTTGTTTTATCCACGGAAGTGTTGAAATTTTGACATAAGTCCAAGAAAAAGGTTCTAATGCTTTTCCATTCTGACAACTTCCTGTAGGTTATACTGGGGCAGTGAACATGAATGTATAGATTTATAATCTAATTTCTGGGAAGCCTGTGAATCGGGAAAACTCAAGTGTTGATATCACCTGCTTCAATGTTTTGAGTCTGATGTATCTCTGGTTTTGCATTTTTTCTGAAGAAGTCTCATAAGGATGATTTCTTGGTGTCTGTGCTCTGCACATAAAAAGGCAGTTATCAAGCACAGAATAATTATCTGGGGCCTGTTACAATGCTGGCTTCCAGTTTTGAAACTAAGTGCATTCATGAACAATTGACTGAGGACTCCCTTGCTCTGTTGAACCAGGAGAAAGAACAGGCAAAGCCATGAAAGTAGTAAAAAACAAAAAAAAAAAAAAAAAAACAAACAAAAAAAAAAGAAACTTGAAGAAAAAGATCACCTTCTGTTCCATCATCAAGTTTGCCATCCTTACTGTGGAGGAGATTGAAAAGACAGGAGAGCTCAGTTTCCAGACCCACTGTCCTCAGTGTCTGATAGCATGGATCCCAACTAATGTCAGTTCTGAATGTGACTTTAAGATGTGAATTCTTTTCCACCCAAAGCTGCATACAATATAATATTATATTCTTTCATATAGGTCATCTAAACAGCTGTTGAATTGTTGAAGCTTCTAGCCTCTGCTGATCTGAGTCAGGTCTGAACTGATGACCTGCTGATGAAAAGCTAGAGTCAGATTTCAGTCCCCTGAGTCATTTAAACTGCCTGCAAATGCATAATTAACATTTAAGATGCAAGTCTTTTTTTAGTAGCAGGGTATGAGGGATGAAGGTAGCCAGGGTTTAATAATCTAGACTGTCCTGATACAACACTGTAAAGAAAATGTCTGTGCAGCTGGGAAGTGCAAACTTTGATGTTAGAAAGGAAAAACATTGAGCTACAAGTCCATCAGTAGTTTACTGAAATAAATTTCAACACTTCATTTTCACTGTTTGTTAAAGGATTAGGAGAGAGAGCCGAGGGGTAGTTAGGACACTCATCTGAAGTATTGGAAATGCATTCAATTCACTTAAACAAGGTCCCCCATATCTTAGGAAAGGCCTTGCAAACACTCATACATTGTTTAAGGTACTAGGAGGCACCATTCTCCTACATAGGTGTCTCTTCTCAAAAGATTGAGTTCATCCTTGTGTAGAATGGTGCCTTTGGTTCTAATTCTGTCTCTTTTTGCAGGAGGACGATTAACATTATGCTCTTTATGAGCAAAGATGTGCTGTAGTGAGTCTGCCAATGTCCTCACAAAATAGTGTTGTTCACTGCATCAAGCAAAGTTCACTTTCAAATTTGCAGTGGTGGAATTTCCATAGCATCTTTTGGAAGACTCTCTGATAGGCTAACAGATTTCGGTGTCACTGAGTTTTTGCTGATAAACACAGTATCTATATCTTCTCTTAATATTATCCTATGACTCCTACTTATATACACCCAACCTTTGGCCCTAATTTTTTGATGTGTATACAGACTTCCATACCTGCAGATTTTCATCACAAATCACCAACAGTAATGGCCATCAACAGAGACAAAGGCCAAAGAAAGTTATAATCCAATTTTACATAGAAAGAAATGCATTGAAATGTGTTAGGATAAATGAGAGGCTGTGAAAGACTTGATGTTTACACTACTTAAACCCCTCCAAATCCAAAAAGGACTGCCTGCTGTGTCAGCTTCTTTTAGACAGAATTTTTCAGGTTGAAGTTGTAATTAAACTGGTAAGATCCTTCAGCAGGGATATGATGGCAAATGTTTTTGAGTGAAGTTGTGTCTGTCAGGCTGTGGCTCCCAGCTGGCAAGGTGCTGTGTTTGGGATGAGCCGGTACAAATGAACTCTGCTTGCTCTTCCTTGACTTTATGAAGAGGTAGATTTGCTGTTCTTCTGCAGTGTTACTGAATTGAGAGTGCTGGGATGTGTGTTGAAAAGGCATATGATTACTTCTGGAGGGAGCTGGCTGAGATTATTCCACCTGCTGCACGTGGCAGTAGAGCTGCTGTCAGTGGGTGGAAATATCTGCTCCCCAGGAAAGAGGCCAAGGAGAAAGAGGAGCTCTAAGGTAAGGTAGGAATGAGAAGTTTGTTCTAGTGAAATGCTAGCATTGCCTGAATGTTTTGCAACTTGGTTTGCAAGAAGGAGTAGAAGGAGTTGGTTTATAAAAGGTTTTCTTGAGGTGAGCCCTTTGATTTAGCTTACCTTATTTGTGTAGGGCCTTGCCTAACTACCAGACTGATTCCTGGTTGTGTGTGACAAATAGGGCAGAAAATAAAGCATCATTGCAAGTAGCTTCCTCACGGCTTCGATTATGAAAAGCCCTTTTCTAATTTTTGGCTTGAATTTATTCACAATCTCTTTGCTTGCATTTGGTAGTTTGGCACCATTGTTCATTAACTTAGAGTGCTCTTCTTTTAGTGATGCTTTTTCTCCCCTCACATGTGGAGAGAGCCATCAAATTCCCCTCAGCCTTCATTTTGCTGGCGTGAGACAAGTTCCTTTATTACCCTCTTTCAAGCTCTCCATTCACCTTCTCAGTCTAATACCCTTTCTGACACTTTTCCATCTGAAGTTCAACTTTTTAAACAAAGGTCATGATCAGTATTATAGATAACATTCCAGATAAGACTTTATTTTCCTTCCTCTCACAAAAAGATTATTCACTTTACAGTCTGACAGTAGTCTCACTGAGAATGTCAGGATTTTGCACAGGTCAGAGAGAAGTCTCCCTGCTTATTAGAGCTGTAGATATTCCCTCCTTCACTTTGTCTCCAGATTTCAATTACTTGGGATAATATGCACAAATACTTTTTCACCTACAGGAATAAAGGCAAAAAAAAATTTATTAATTTGTGAAGGATCGTTCTTTCCTATCTTTTATCCTAAATGCTATACAAGATTAAAAATATGTACTAATGTTCTTAATAGAAAATAGAAAGTAGCCAGCCATGATCAGTGATTACCAAAGCAAACAGAAACTTATTAAGAAACATTTTAAAACAATTTCAACATTTTAAACACATATTGCAGAACTGTTCAGTTCATTGTTTTCTGCATGGACAAATGTTAAATTTTCATAATAATATATTTAAATTCATTAAATAGATTCTTTTCATAATAATCTATTTTAATAATTTATGTACCTAGACCTACATCCTTAGAATTAAGAATACAGCTTTTAAGGGCATGGTATATTACTTTCAAATGGTCATATTTTGCTATGGAAGAAAAAAGAAATATAGCCCCCCACTTTGTTTCATTGCATGTCACACTAGTGGAGGTAAACCATATGGAAGTGACTCAAATAAAAATAACTATAGAAATTCACAGAATTACTTGTGATATGAGATACATCCCCCTGAGTTATGTCCTACCTCTATTGAAATCTATGGGGTTTTCTCTTGACATGACAAGAGAGATTTTTCAACTTCAGTGTCTCATAATTGAGGTTTATGGCTGCTTGCTGTGACAGGCAAAGTCACCACATTTAAATTACTTGCCTTATATTAAAAAAAAAAAATACCCTCTCCTCATTTACATGCCTAACCACGAACAGTTAAGACTTGCATAAAGGAGAGACAAATACAGGAGGAACACTGTAGCAAAGAGAATAGTCACACCAGGATGCATGTGGCAAAAATGCTGAATTGGAAAACAAAGGTGCAATTGCATGAATAGCTGATGTAACTTTTACTTACACAGTAAGGAAGTCAATAATAATAATAATAGTAATAATAATAACCACCTCCAGATGGGTTGTTAATGAGTTACTAGCTACTTGCAACAGCAGTGGAATATTTTTAACATGTCTGCTCCTGAGAAGTCAGGCCCAGGGCAGACCACCACTGAGTCTTTGAATCACTTTCATCCTTAAGGAAAGGACTTTGGCAAGTAGCCATAGGTGGGGAAGGGGTTAAGGGTTGAGCCAATGGTCTGGGAGTTGTACTTCTGTGGGGATACCGGTGCTTATCTCTGTCTCATTACAGTCTCCAACAGTAAAAATGAAACATGGTCTGATTGGTTTTATTTTTTTCGTCTGAAAGTGGAAGCTTTCTTCTTTCTCTTAATTATATCATGTTTCATTATGTATTCTTCTTGTGTGGGAGAGGTCTGGATGGTAAACGATTGTAGAGGGAAAAGATCTAGGCCACACAATATAATTTGTATAAATTGTAGAAATTCCCTTAATACCAGGCTTTTTCAAGGCAATATTTACATTGTATCAACCATTCCTATCAAATATAGAGTGAAGTGATTTCAGGTACATTTGCAAGTGCATCCTTCTTTTTTGCCAACCAGTCTTATGTCAGTCTAAATGATCTGTGAAGAGAAGCCTAAACTACAGAATACAAGAAAAGTATCCTTCTGTTCCTATCCTTTCTACAAAAAGACCAGCATCTGAGAATCTTTAATGCTTATTAATAGGGAAAGATATTAAATATAGTCTTCACCTTCATGTCCTGACTGCAGTGGAAAAAGGTCAGTGCTGATCTGCAGAGCTGACACTGCATATTACACCATTATGCTGTAAACAACTGTACACAGGTTTACTTGGAAATTGTAGTATTTAGTTTGCTACTTGAAGGAGAAAATATAATGCTAGCAAGAAGAAGCAGGCATCAGGTAGCAATTTCTATTTGTTCTCTTTTATTATTGGATGTATTTCCCCCATCCTCATATTTCAAATAGCAATAGAAGGAACCATAGGTAGAAAAACATGGACATCATGTCCCTTCCAGGTTACACCTAAATATTTGTGTACAAGATGAAAGAGCCAAAGAGGGAGCCATCACTGATTTCTACTGTTAACTTCATTTAAAATGAAGCTACCCTGTATAGAGAAAAGCTCACCTGACACTTGAAAACCATTTCCCCTAGAAATAAAATTTGTCTGGGTCTTTTTAAAGTACTTTTGGCTAATGAAAACCACTATCAGGGAATTTCAGACAAAGAATTAGATGTGAATTAGACTGTAAAGGTGTGTAATGTAATATCCTATAATTGCAAGAAAAAAAAAATGGAAAAAAATCAAGAAATAACACCCAATAACCTTGTCACCTCCTAGAGGATGTTTAAAGCAAACTCTGCCAAAAATTTCTTGCAAAATTTGTGCAGCCAACGCAATACTACTGGCTTCAGCAATGGTGAAACACTAGTGCTGTCTGAATCATCTAAATTGCTGTGCAGGAGTGTAGAAAAACATACTGATTAAGCCCTTACAGGTTCCTAGCGTTGGCACTGCTCTAGTTGGTGGAATTAACAGATACAACTGGTTGTAGAAAATGTAGTCTGGTGCAGCTTTTTAGTGTTAAAGCAATACTGGACAAGACAAACTCTGGTTTCTATGCAAGGAGTTCAGTGCATCAATTGGACCAGCCAGCCAAGAGAAAGAAAAGGAATGATTTTGGGTCCTTAGTAGAATTTATTTCCAAATTACAGATGGCTTCAAATGGACTTAGAGGGCTGGGTTTTTTCCTCAAAGAATAAGGCTTTAGTGCACACAGCAAAGTCTCTAATTTAAATTGATATCACTTGAGCCACAAGGTAACAAAAAGTAGAAAATGGTGTGAGTTGAAGTGTATGGTGGTCTAAACAATGTAACTGCTGATTCACTAGCTGGCTGCTAGGCTAGAATCATCTCACTTAGTACTGAAGGGAAGCACTTACACTTATGAAAATTATTATTATTTTTGTTTAAATGCTATACTGTCTGCTGAGGAAGAGCAGCAGGTGTTGAAAAGAAAGATAACAGTTAAAACTGTGGAAGGGCAGAGGATATGTAAAAGAAAGATTACAGTTAAATTGTGACAAAGAGAAGGTTACGATTCTCTAAGTCCTCCTCAGGGCTGTTCCCAATCCGTTCTCTGCCCTGCCTGTAGCTGTGCCTGGGGGTTGTCTGATCCCAGGTTGAACTGTGTGAGGTTCTCCCAGGGTGCCCTGGCTGGCATCCCTTCCCTCCAGTGTGTCACCTGCCATGCACAGCTTGGTGTGGCTGGCTCTGGGATGCCAGTAAGGTCTCTGCCCTGCAGGTGTGTGCACATCTCTAGCTCCTCTTGTTTATTTCCTGTGCCATGTGCATTTGCACAGTTGTTGGACCCCTGAGGAAGCTGACTGATGGCTGGAGTTGCTGGAATTCCTTTGTGCTGTCCTTCACATGCTGATCTGCAATCCCTTTCTAGGGTCTGGGCATCTATTGCTGGCATTGGCATCAGACTGGTAGGAGTTGGATGGATTGAGGTTCTCCTCAATTTCAAAATGTGATTTCCCTCCAGAGATGTTTAAACTTAGCTACCAATCCACTGTGTTGCTTGAGTTAATACAGTCCATCACTATCTACAAGAGATTTCTCTACCAAATAAAGACATATGGAGGATATGGAACAGACTTGCCCAGTCTGAGCAAGGAGATGCCTGGCCATTGGAGTTAGGGTAGGGTATGTGGGTTGCTCTGTTATGTGTATGTAGCATTTAGGCTGGGATATAGGTCATAGCACATTTTAGAAGTTCATTATTTATCCAGGCTATAAGTTCTGCCTGTAGTCATGGGAGAGAAGTACTTTCAGAGGGTAATTGACATCACCTTAGCATAAAGATCTCCAGTAGCATACTTGACTCTAGAGGTCTTTCTCTTATTCTCTTTCCCCCTGTTCCTCTCTTTGTTAACATCAGGGGTAACTACAAAACTGGCAAAGCTCAGGTTCCTAAATTTCAGTCAAATTAAATTATGTGACACGTGGCTTTAGAAAACTTAGAATTTGGTATGTATATCATCAATCACTTCTTGAATTATAGTGTCTTGGGATCAACTGAATAGAAATCTTTACTTTTCCTGAAGTTATGTCAGATTTTTGCCATAACTTTTAAGAATTCTTTCCTCCCCTTGAGCATTTCCTTTTATTTAAGATTGCCCACCAAACTACTAATTGGACTATATTTCATTTGTTTAGCTTATTCTTGTATGGACGTATTGACATCAACAACATTTGTTCCACTATTCAAATTTGCATAATGATGCATGCATGAGATTTGTAAGGCTATTATGCAATAATAAGCTTTGTATTTCCATAATTATGTCATAAGCAATTCTGCCACGAGTAGTGTCAGTGAAGTCAAATAGGAATGACATTACAGTCATAAAACATGAGAAAAACACTTGTCTGCAATAATATTAGTAATGACCTTACAGCTTCTAGTGCCCCAAGTGAAACTGGGTTATTGCAAACTGCATAGTTTTATGTGTGGTACAAGTGGGTTTATTAAAGTGAGATTTTGATTGCAAGTTTTCCATGGACACCATTGCAAAACAGCAAGTTCATCCTTTTATTGAAACCTCTGGACAAAATTGGAGGAAGCTGGAAGTTTCTGTGATGAACTTCAGTCAGCCCAGATCGTGATATCCTGAGCTGTTGTGAGGAAGATGGGATGAAATTTAGATGTGGGGTTCTTTTTTGTTTTTTTTTGGTTTTTTTTTTTTTTTTTTTTCAACTGAATCTTCTCTCTCCAACTGATACATAAAACATTACCTGTATCCCTTTTTCCTCCCCTTTTTCACCTTTTGCTACTTTACAGAAGGCTAGGTGGAGAATAGGGTTTGAATTCTTTGGGATAGACCCATTTGTAATTTAAGAAACTGTACAGGCAGTACTGTCAGGCTTGTGTATGTTTTTATTTTCTTGGATTATGAGAATGCTCTCCTCTTTAGCTCAAAGGTTGGCTTAAATGGAACAAATCAGACTGTCAATTTTACTTTCTTTTTCTTTTATTGTTTTCTTTTTAGCCTTTTTTATAAACGCCAGAAAAATAGAAATGTGGAGGCTCTTCCAGCAGTCAACATGTTTTAGAGAGAAAAGGTGAAGGGAGCAGGAAATGTTTAATAAAATTTAGCTGAATAATCAGCTGACCTGCACATCTGAGTGCTCCTTTCACACAGGTAATGCAGGCAGTTTATTTTAAATATTGTTACCATATCAGATCATTGCTTGCACGTACATGTTTTATTATTTAATTTTTCTATAGCATTTTCATTATACCTCTGCACTTTAGTGTTTACCCAGAATAATAATTTGTAGTCACGAATCAATAACATTTGAAGGTCATTTTAAGACACTAAAATGTTATGTATAGAAAATAGAAACTAATTTTTAGTCATGTTTATCTTAATTTTATGTATTCATTTACTTGTCTGTAAATCATTACCCTGGTTTTACATCTTGTGCTGTGTTTTTATCTTTAATATACCATCTTTCATTATTAAATGACCATTTGACTATTATAATAGTGACATTCCCAGAATTTTATAATGAAAAGCAAGTTTGATAGAACACACATTAGTCTGATGTTATGGAAAAAGTCAGTAATGTTGATGCTGTTTGGGTAAAGAGATGTTCCTGTTCAAAGAATTTTAAAAATCTCAGAGAAATCTTCTGAGCTTTATTATCAATCACTCTTAATTTACTCTAAATAAAGATATAGTAAACAAATAATACAATAAAAGGACCAGTCCCTTTGAGATTTTAAACAAATATGGCTAGACATGTCTACATTGCATGAACGTGAGAATTTACAAATCTGTGTGTTCATATGTGCATTTAATCTCAACAGAAACCAAACTGTTCATGCAACTGCTTATGTAGATTTTTATTGTGTTACAGCCATTCATTTCTACATATGAAATTGGTTATACTGACTGAAAAAAATGCCATTCATCCACACTTATGTCTCTTGTCTGATTTTGCCTGTAAGGAATGAACCATGTTTCTAAAGAAATGACAAATTGGAACTAAGTGCACATTTCTCTCAATGTTCCAATAAAAGCTTTTTGAACCAAGGGCACAGGCTGCCTGACCAGTGAGCCGTGTGATAAAGCACAAACAGTGCAGGAAATGAAAACCCTGGGAGTAGCAGATGATGTGGGCAGGAGGCACAGGTATTTCACTCAACTCTATCTGGTTCACTCCCCAGGCTCTCAAAGAAAACTTAAACATTATTTACTCAACCATGTGCTAGTTAAAACCAATATCTCTAGACCATCTGTTCAGGAAGATGACCTCATGCAACTTTCTGCCCCAACATTACGTCAATGTAATTCTGACTAATCAATCTCTGCTTGATCACATTGTCTTACCTATAGAGAAGAAAAAGGTCGACTTAGATTTAGCTGGGTATTTCAGCATCATTTTGTGGAAAACAGTCAGACCTTAGTTGTGATAAAGTAGCTTGGCTCTCCTGCGTGATGGGAGCTTCTCTGAAATATGCCAGGTGAAGGGCTTGGCCGTGTATATTCAATACATCAAACTATAATTTTGTAATTTTTCACTATGAAATGTGTTCCTTTTCAAAATACTCTTCAGAGGTATCAGCATTGTTTGAATCTTCAGGATTTTCTCATATCTATCTATTCTCTTCCAATTATGTATTCATATCAAAATGGGGCTGCTTTCACAATGAAATATTGTGGTGTAGTAAAATGGCTAAAATACTTCTGCATAGTACTAACTTCTCAGTGTGTAGTTGAGCATCACGGACCTTGTATCTTAAAATGGCTGTTGGTTATAACCAAAGACTCTGGCAAATAAATAAATTGCAATGTAATAAAACAGTTCAGTGTGTCAGCCTAGGAGTTCCTAGGAAAGAAGTGCAAATAATGAACAATAGTTTTTCAAATTCAGTGTGTGAGTGCTTGGGTTTCCAGGAGTTTAGCACCAAAATGGGTGCCTGATGAGCACCTAGAATTGAGCGAGGAGTTTTGATCAGTTCTACTTCATCTAAGCAGGTAAGTGCTGGGTATTTAATCTGTGGATGTACTCAGTATCCAAACTGATGAGAATACTTCCATTAATTTGCCTTTTCTCCATATTTTATGTTCTGCTTGTTTTGTCAGATCCAGTTTAAATGTATGTGCATGAATCTTACTTTAATGGTGAGGAGGATTTGATTCAGTGTTCCCCTTGAAATGTTGTGAAAGCCTGGTTAGACATTCTAGCACTGAACATGGTTTTACTGAGCATTTTCACATGTCCCTGTCACTTCTGTTTATTCATTCACACCTTTGCTCCTTTCTGATATAGTTCCTGTTTGTTGCCAGGCAACTCTGGCTGTATTATGCAGGTTCTGCAGTACACCCAGAACTAAATTGCAGTCCACTGTAAAGCAGTAACTGATGGTAGGCTGTACTTTTTTCTTTATCACACCATACCTTTGTTTTCCAATTGTTTGTTTTTAATTGTGTTGTTCATCTGAAAGTTGAAAATTTTCCAGATCTGTACTCAACAGAAAAAGAAGATGGAACAGGAACACAATGAAATGTGGAAAAAAAATTTGAAAGGCATATTTTTGTTTAATTTTTAGTGTTCTAAAATGCCTTTGGGGTGTGCCATTTTCTTTTGAGGCATCACTGTTTTCACGTGTGTTTTCACACTTCTCAGCTTAACTGTGTTACATCACACTGTTAGTGAGCATCAGCACTACCTAGAGACAGGCAGAGATACCATAGAGTTGAATAATCTCTTTTTATTTACATTGTTGTGGAACTTAGGCACAAAGAGGTTGTGTGTATGTGTTTTTATAGCACTGTGATATGTGGAGCTGGTGGCTGGGGTTGTCCTACCCCATTAGAGCTACAAACTTCTTCAATGAATCTGGACAGGGCATAGCAGGGAAAACATTTTGTATAAGGTCCTGGAAAGTTCTTCTAAAAAGACAAACAAGAAAGGAAAATTACAGTTGCTGTCAATGGATACATGTCTAATGCTGAGGAGAATAAATCTCACACACGGGAATTCATTTACATACTATTAAAGTTGACATGTTAATATCAAAGCATTAAAATATGTAAATAGCATAAACATGCACAAAATCCAAATTACTGCTTTACATTATCTACTCATTTAGTCTCTGATATTTTATGACTATTCAGCTGTGTCAGCAAGCAATTATAAAAATCTACTACAACTTGATGGTAATGCATTTCTGTGTATTTCCTTTTCTTTCCAAAAACATTCTTCCAGTGCTAAAAGAGAACAGCATGGAAAAGACTCATATTGCTGAGTGTCCTTTTTGCATGAACAACATATGCTTTGAGTTTCTACCGGTTCAGTGGTCTTTCTTTTATACTGCTTACCAAAAAAGGCAGATTTATATGCAGACTAATGAGAAGTGACATTTCTTGCGCTCTCTGCTACAGTTACAGTGCAAATTTAATCCATTGCAGGTGTTATATCATTACAAAATAAGCTGGAGGCATATGAGCACTGAGGAAAAACTTAACAGTTATTATCATGGAAAAAGATGCTTCAATTTATAAAGCATTGTACCTTTTCTGTCATAAAGTCTTTACAGCAGGGCAGAAATTTGTCATAAAATCTGTGCTGCCAACCTGTAATAAGACAGTCTCTTTTTTGCCCTCCCAATAACTTCAAACAGCTATTGAAAGCAGACAGCAGTGATGTGATATTTCTTGATTTCACTAAAAGTGTCTGAATTTTGATCATGCTTTAAATTAAATGGAAACGTCTTTGGCAATGTAATATTGCTATTGTGAAGAGTCTCTTGATTTACAAAAAGAAACATTTCATGTCACAGCAACTTGAGTTGTACCAGATTCTGTTCTGTCAGTTCTTTAATGGTCTTTAAGAGCTGTTGCATAGAAAAAAGCAAAATCACAGAATTATAGCATGGCTTTTTTTGGAAGGGACCCCAAAATCATCTTGTTCCAGACCCCCTGCCATAGGCAAGGACACCTTCCACAATCCCAGGTTGCTCCAAGCCCTCTCCAACCTGGCATTGGACACTTCCAGGGATGGGGCAGCCACAGCTTCTCTGGGAACCTGTGCCAGGGCCTCCCCACCCTCACAGGGCAGGGTTTGTCCTGAACACCTAATCCAAACCTCCTCTCTGTCAGTGGGTTGTCATTTTGGCTTGTCCTGTCACTCCCTATTCTTGTAAAAAGCCCCTCTCCATCTTTCCTGTCTTACTCCCTTCAGGTACTGGAAAGCTGCAGTTAGAGAACCCCAAACCTTCTCCTTTCCAGGCTGAACAATCCTAAGTTGCTCAGCCTTTACTTGTAGGAGGGATGCCCCATCCCTCTGATCATCTTGGCAGTTTCCTCTGAACTTGCTCCAACAGTTCCTTCCTGCAATTCCTCGACTTTGTATAAAAAACATTACTGTTACAACTAGAGTTTTATATGTATTAGAAAACTGAGTTGAACCCTCAGTTTGAAAAATTTACTTTTAACTTAATTGGGAAAAATACTTTTTTTTTTAAAAAAAAAGGTGTTCTGGAATGATTTTAATTATTACTTGGTCATAGAGGCTTTCTGTAAACTGTTCCATTCTTTTTGCTTTCCTCTGAGTACATGTGAAGGGAGTTCAATTTTGGAGGATTAGAGCTGTAATCTGAGCCTCTGGTGTTGCTGTGGAACTGATGTGGTAAAGAAAATAAAGGGAGCTAAGAGATTGACAGAAACAACTTCTGTTAAAGAGTAAGTTACAGACAAAAGGCTCACACAAAACTATTTTAAGCCAAAGGCAGATGACACAAGGTTCAGAATTTAATGAGCCTTAAATGCCATAGACTGTGCCACATGTGCAGTTATAGCATGATGTTTGTGCAGTTGCATATCTCCATTTTTTAAAAGCCCTCAAAGCTCACATAAATAAATTTAGTCATAAGGAGCTCAGAAATGAAGCCTGAACAATTTCAGGTTTAAGCAATCATCTCTTCCAGGTTAGATTTCATTTTAACTGTGGCAGTTTCAAGCTCAGTTTTCCTACCAGCTCAGATCACTCCCAAGGAATATAATTTTGCATCCCGTCCCTGGGAAGGGTACAGGTGGGGGTGACTCCCAGGTGGCCCCAGCAGTAGCTGAGTCTCTGTGAGCTGTGCAAACACCTCTCCAAGCTGTGCCTTGGAAATTTCCTCTCCAGCCTGCCACTGCCTCTTGCCAGTGCTGCCTTTCTTTGCTCTCCTCACTTGCTGGCTTCCTCTGCAGAGATTTTGATCAGCCACCGCTTTCACTGATGTGTTATTTTGGTTTCTCTGTGTGTTTGTGTTAGGGCTGCATTCAGGTCTCCAAATAACAATTCTGTGCCATTTTTGTGCTTAAGTGCCACAGAGTTGAGACTGATTTAGATGGTTGCTCTCAGTTTTGGTAGACCTTGCAGGCCAGAGCAGATGCTGGAGAGAGAAAGATGCTTTGTATTCAGATCTCTGGAATGCAGTCATTCCCCCATGATCTCAGGTAATTCTCCATGGTTCTTTTAAATTTATGCTGTGTTGGAGACACTAACATCCATCCTTGTTTCTGGCAGCAGTATTCCAAACAAAGCTTATTCCTAATTTGGATCATCTGAAAATACTGACTTTGAGATTTATAATTACACATTAGTGCAATAAATTAGTTTATCAACAATAAATTTTCAAAGAATGGTATTTCAATGGGATGAAATTCCCTACTTTTCACTACAGGCTGAACTTGACATTAAATTGCACTCATTACAGCTGCAATGAGAAAGAAAACAAATACTGACATTTTCTTGCACTACTTTTCAAACCTTTTGATTTTAAAATTCAAAATTACTTTTTCAATTTCAAATTGATACAATTTACAGAATAAGTATAGGAAAATAATAATAATTTTTAAAAAGCCATTTCACTTCAGGGCAAAGAAAAGATTTCTTATAATCAGAATTTATTTGTCGTTTTGTGTTTCAACTGCTAAGCCAAAATGTACATCAAATGTTCCACTTCTTTATGCTTCTAATTTTTGCATTTTGCCTTGAAGTAATGATCTGATCTGGTCTGAAATGCATATTGTACCAAAAGATTGCATACCTTTGTAACAGAATAGAAACAACAGAGATATTCAAGGTTCTGCTTTTACTGGCTATAGACTAAGGGGTTCCTGATTACATCACAGTACTTTACAAAAATACTCACTGGTCTGAGTGGTCAGAGCTGCTGGGGCAGCTCCTGGCTGCAGAGAGGATCCATGGCTGCTCTCTCAGGGCCATCTGGCAGCGAGTGCCTGCCTGGAGCCAGCCCAGGGCCAGCTCAGGGCCACTGCTGCTCCTCCTGGCCTGGGATCCTGTGCTTTCCCTTGGCCTGGGCAGCAGAAGGAAATTCTTGCCATCCGTCCCCCTCCCTGCCCTGCCACTGTTCTGGGGAGTGAGCAGGAGTATCAGCTATTTGTAATGGAAATAACTGTGGCTGGGTTTTGGTGTGGATGAAATGAGAATTTTTCCTTCGGTCCTTCAGGAGCTTCAGGAATAGAAGCTCGTTAGTAAATTCAGAAGAATATATGTTTCAGGACTCAAAATGTGGGGGACTCATTACAAACATGTAGAAATCTATTTTGGGGGAAGGTATAAATTATTTGCTACACATTAAATGCTTTACACTGCCAGTGGTCTTCCACACAGGTCTCAGTTCATGTTTCAGACTAACAAAAAAGCATTGCCAGTGTGGAGATGAAGGGGGACAAAAAGTGATGATGAGATTGAAGGATGGGTCATTTCATGCTCTAAATGCGTGTTGCCAGCTCTACATACATCGAAAAGTGTGAAACGTCAAGGCTGTAACTTAAATATGTGGGAAGCACAAAGTTGGAACATACTGGTCAGAACTGAGGAAGAGAGGAGAAATGAGAAGTTCATTTGCTTACTTTAAAATGGGGAGCAAAAGGTTTGTCTACTTCCTGTATTTTTTTCCTCTCTGTTTCTTTTATTCAATATACACACAGGAATAATTGATTGGGGTTTTGATATTTGTTAGTTTGTTTTACAAACAGACCTTTCTTCTCTCCCTTTAAATCCCCCCCCTCCCATATTCTTAAATAGAAAGCTACTTTTGCCTGTGTGCACTCTGCCGTTATTTTGTGGGGTCTTGTTTTTCTGTAGTAGTAGCCAGGTGGAAAGTGTGTGACTTCTGTAATAAATAATACAAATGAGATGCTACCAAATGAAAAACCCTGGAAACTGGGGGAGAAAAAGACAGTTTGCAATCTCCCCTGAAGTCATGCAGTTATGAAAATAAATATTCTCCACAAATATATGAATTATAGATAAAGTTTGAATCTTTGCTGAAGTGGTTTTGGCTTTTCCTACCTCATCTCAAGACCTCATATTAACAACAGCAAATCTATGTATAGTTAAGTGTGTAAATGTTAGATGTACACCTTTTCCTACCTCATCTCAAGACCTCATATTAACAACAGCAAATCTATGTATAGTTAAGTGTGTAAATGTTAGATGTATACCTGGACTAGAAGAATTGTCATGGGGAGATGGAATTTCTCATATAATCTTGTATACATCTCATGTTCCACTCTTGTTGCCCATTCCAAACTAGATACCATTTTTCTAAGAGGGCAGTTTTGCCCTCTCATTTTATTTTATAATAAAACCCTGAAATTTTGTGTATTTGTTCAGTAAGACATCATCTGAGTTTGTGGAAAGGGAAAGAAATCCCCTAACTTTTGTAGTGTGTAATACTTGCAATGCACTTTGCTGATAGCAACTACTTAAGTACTTGGTTTTGAGATTAAGTGGGCATTATTATTTATGTACAATGGATATGGGCCATGGAGAAACAGAGAGCTGGCTGGAGCTACCCAATGATTCTATGACACAAAAAAGATGAAATTTGCAAGGCCTTTGTCTCCACTTCTGTGAGAAACTTGTGTACATTCTAAACTTCAGGTATCTATTTATGTCCTTGCCTGTTCAGTAGGCTATGAAATCCTGTACTGTGAGCAGTGTGTATCTCATCATACTCGCTGTCTGCCACAAAAAAAATAAATTTAAAATATCACTTCTGCAAGAAAACCAAGGTAAAATCTTTGGAATTGTTGTATTAAGTGCATTAGGAACAAATCCCTTCTGACTGTGCTTCATTGTTTGACCTTGCTAAATTTTTTGCCTACAACTCAAAAATAGGTGCACTGTGAACTGCATTTTGGCCTTTATCTCACAGAATTTCTCTATGGACTTACCTGAATTCAGCTCAAAGTTTTGTTCTGAGTGGAGGGTAACACAGATAGAGGCAATTTAATGAAAAAAAAGTTGATCTTTAGTAATAAATTAGCAACTTGTCTTGATATTAGTGGGTGAAGTGTTGCACATAAGTTAGTACATGATGCTTACTATGCTAGGAGAAAATTAAAATAACTTGTGTACTACATAGCTAAATGGTTTCCAGCTGGGTGTTTCTTCCCATGGCTAGGTTAGTGCTCCATTTTTTTTTAAGCAGGTAAAAGAGAATACCAGGTTATGAAATTAATTTAACTGAAATTAAATAAAGAAACAAAACATATATTTTGTGGTTCTAAACTACCAAAAATACATGATTGTTATTAATAAGTGTGTTTGTGTTGCTCCAAGAAGGGAATTGAAATTATAATTCTTAGTTCTGCCACCATATACCCTGAGATTTTGAGGGGAATTCTCCGTGGGTTTCCTGCTATTTGTTTAGTGATATTACCATGTGCTTGAGAAGAGTGACAAACAAAGAGGGATTTTAATATTTGTATGACTTAGGCTTTCTATGTGGTGTTTATCTTTTGAACTTAACCTCAAGATACTGAAAAAATGCTTCTCTTGATGTTGTGGTTGGAAGTCCTGCCAGGGCTCAGGGGTTGGTGGTAGGATATTATCTGCCTAATTCCAAATGACTGTTGACATAATCTGTTGCCAAATGCATAAAAAAACCTCCTTATGTATAAAACCAGATTAAATGATATTAACAAGGATGCAGATGAAAGATCACCAGGTGAAATATTAATAAAAGTTTAGTGGGCTGAGTTACTGTCCTCAGTTGAATTACTTGTTCTCTTTTTTTTCCTGTAGACAATTTGTCATTTTTTCATGTGGGAGCAGATATGGGAGGAGCTTTGTTGCTCTTCAGTATGTGAAGCAGTGTTTTTTAAAGCACTGATGTTAGCAGCAGCACCAACATTTAAATAAATGCAGCCAGACATGATCACTGCTAGCTTGTCTCTTTTGCTGTTGGTCTTAGAACAACATTCTGTATGAAAACTCAGTCTTTGCCACTGATACATGAACTTTTATAGGGTGAAATCCAAAGTATCTATAAAGGACTTTCCTACTAATCAAATTGTGATGAATCCTGACAAACGCTATGATGAATCCTGAAAAAATTTGCAATCTGGTCTTGGAATTCTGTATTTGAATATTTACATTCAACATTATTATTGTTTGTCACTCACTAGTAGACCAAATAAAGTTCATGAGTATGGGCTAAGTCTGTTATCTAAGTGTGCGAGTAACTATTTTGTGACAGAAACTGTTATTTAAGACCACACAAGGAAAGACAAAGATTGTTTTTACTCTCACTTCATCTTTGCTGACTTTGTATATCTCTGCTGAGTGTTTCTTTCTGCTTTTCCACAATTTCAACGCATCTTTATTATTTGCAGATTTAGTTAGAACAGCCTCTCTGATCATAAAGCCACATACCACTAAACAAGTTGTAAATGTAAGTAACCATGAAGGAGGGAAGAAGCCTGGAACTCTGGAAGTAGTTGTGTTTAATACTCTGTTGGCGTGCTGCCTATTGACTTGTACTGTGAGCAGCTTGCCAGGAGTTGAAGGTGCTGATCCTTTGCTAATTTGTAGAAAAATTTTTCAAACAACTCATCTCAAATTATTAGTAAAACAAGAAAGATTGTTAAGAATTAAATAAGTAATGAGAAATTGTGTGATATAAACAAAGTTAGAAAACATTAAAACTGTTGAAAGAGAAGAAAAATGTTTTCTGTTGATTTACGACAGAAGCATGAACAGATGTGGTAGTCCTAACGGCCTTCTGTAGAATATAAAAACTAAACTGCCTATTGTTCTGACACTTTTTAAAGCATTGTGAACTGTGTTTAGGGATACCAAGAGGTAGATGAAAACTTCAGCTGGAGGTGGTTTAGAGAACAATTCCAATACAACTGTATGTGCTGTCTCACCTTAAGGTAGAGGCACAGAATGTGTAACTGGGGCTATCAGTATTCTGAAGAACTGGGGCTTCAGCATCTGATTAGAGCTTTCTTTATCTGGAACTTCTGCTATCAAAGTGCTGATCATTAACCTTGTTTCAATTAAATAAAAATGATCACTTGAACTGAGTGCAAATCAAAATGCACCTGCCAGCCCTTTTAACCAGGCAAGCACTTAATCACATTGCAACACCTTTGCTCTGAAAGATGCTGAGCTGCTCAGCCTTTCAGGTTCATGGCTTGAATGGTTCTAGGAAACAAGAAGGGATTTTGACAAAACTTTCTCCGAAACATTTCCTGAATGCTCTACTGGTTCCACTTTGTGAAAATGACAAACAGTTTTGGAAATCAAATCTATTCTTTCAGATTATTCAGTAGCTTAAACACAGCTTCTCTCAGACACCTGACTGTGTGAACACTGGGTTCAGTTTGTCTTTTTGAGAGCATCTGATGGTGGCAATATGCTACATTTTGTATCTCTCTCTCTTGGATTTCATTTTCTCTTAGGCTCTCCAGATAAAGTGTCATTTGTGAGCAGACAGAGCCGCAGAAGCTAAGTCCTGTTTGCTCTGGGAGTTTAGAATACATGCAGACATGGACAATAGCTGTAGAGACCTCAATAAACATCTGGGGAAATATTATTGCTCTGCAGCGTTCCCTGGACTTTGGTGGCAAAATCCTCCAAGGAATGTGTTTCTGGAAGGCAATTTGTGTCCAAAAATTTTATTTACACAGCTCCAACTTGTCTCCAAGCCAGCTTTGAGCATGAATTATATCTTCCTATCCCTTCTCCCTGCCTATCAGCTCATTCCCCACTGATGTTTGTCTTTGGCAGCATGCCCTGCCCAATAAGCCACTGACCACCTGTACGATCACTTTTGCTTTAAAGGCCACCATCAAGACAGTCTGAACTAAGAAAAATTTCAACTTCCTGAAGTACCAAAGAACAGAAACACAATCACCTCTGTAACTTTTGTTGCTTTGTAAATGAAACTAAAAATTGTGGGTGTGTGGTAATACCTTTCCTGTACACCTTACCTTATGAATTTCTTTAGACTTGCTGTGATGTGAACCTGCTGATTTCTTTATTCTTTCTTGTGCATTTTTTTGGAAGGAAGAGTTGATTTCACAGGGCTGACTTTCAGTCCATAGATTTTTCTAGCCAAAAAGTAGCCACACTTTCAGACATGAATTTCTGCTTTTGTGAGCATTGTTAACTTTGGCTTGAAAGTTATACCAGAACGATCCTTAGTTCAGACACAGTTTAGTAAAAGTTTCATTAAGGGGAAAAAAAAAAAAAAAAGAATGAAAGAAACAGAGAGAAGAAAGGCCTGGCTGGTGTCCTTATAATCACACAGTGTCCATGGCTGGGAGCAGTGGTACAGCCACAGTTTGGCAGCTGAACTGCAGAGCCTTGTTGGACTGAGGCTGCCTTTGCTGCACTACAAAAGACCAGTCTTAATTTATTTCTTTGTATTCCAAAGCAAATTCTTTGTCTTCAGTGGTGTCCCAGGAATGTGTGCATTTGTTCACAAACTATAGCTGTGACACATTTACCTAGTTAGGTGATGGCTTTGAATGGAGTCATACAAAACTGAAACAGAATAATTTTCAATTTTATTTATTTGACACTGTATGGTATCACTGTAGTTGTTCTTTCTATTCCAGCACTACAATAAAACTGTAGACAATACCCTACAGGAAACTTTTATACATAGTGAAAGGGCTTTTATTTTTAGAAGACTTTAGTTCTCCACTTGGTGGTCTGCCTGTTAAAAGCAAACAGTTTAGAACACAGTTCAAACCAAACATTGAATACTGGCTATGCCACTCTCGATTCAGGGGCAATTGGTTTCTGCAGTGTAATCTGCTACATTGCACAGGGAAAATTTGTTATCATGTTTTATATATATATAATATGTTTTTGTAATAGTTATTCTGCTGATCATAATGATAAATAAAACATTTCCTTACAGGAACTGAACAATAGGTATGTAGCTGGGTCTGAGCATAAAATCAGTCTGCATGTCCTTTGCAGGCAGTTAACAATTTGGTCTTGTTTCTCCTGTTTTTTTCTGTTGTATATCACGTTGTCATATAGGATTCCATTGTTTCTTCTGTGACACCTACTGCATCCAGTCTCATGCTTCCCCTACGTGGTGTGCAAAGCAGCACAGTTCACTGGAAATTTTGACATAAATGTTTGCTTACAGCAGTGATAGAGAGTAGGATGCAGATCTAGGTCTGAAAAAATGTCAGACTGTTTTGTGGAATCGACTGTGGTGAAAGGATGTGAAGAGCACTGGAAATTGAACTTGAAAACACTTTGGATGTAGAACAGTTCATTGCAGGGCACAGCCCTTCCAGTGGAAGGCTGGACTGCTGGACATTGCCTTTTGGGGGTGCAAAATAATTCATAAAAACCCACTAACTACAAGAGGAAAAGGGATTTTCCAAGCATTTGTTCTCCTTTGTGACATTTCAGTTTGTCATAATGTCCATACTTCGAACTGTAGTGGTAAATGTTAAAAATATTTATGTTGGAGCTATTCCGGTGGATGCCTTTACTGTCCTGAATTTTGCTAAATCAAATACATGAATATTTAATATTCCTAAATGTTTCTACAAAGCCTATAGCCACTTTCAGGGTAAAATTCAATTGCCTCTGGCTCACACCGAAGAGAAGCTTCCTTTTGAAACAGCTATTCTTAGAAAACAGTCCTATAGAGCACGGAGCAGTGGAATTGCTATGCATAATGTTAGGGCAATTTCTTTTTGCCTTTAGGTGATATGACCAGCTGACATTTCAGCACAAGGATCCTTCAGAGCAATACAGAGAATTTGATGTGACAGTGTCTCTGAGTCAAGCACTGAACTTAAAAAAGTATTCATTATACATCCAACATATGTACTAGCTTCTCGTGTAATCAAAGAGTTTTCTCTGGCTTGTTTCCACATGTAGTTGTCTCTTTTTTTGTCCTCATTTTTATTTTGACTGATGCATACTTAAATGATCACACTTCCCATGCACACACCACCCCCTGTGCCTGCACTTTGCAGGAGATGCCTCGTGCGTTGCCATTTCTGCTTCCCCACCTCTCGTTTCAGTTGGATTGATTCTCTTGCCAGGAGAGAAGTGTCAGCTGGGGCAATACTGTAAGTGCAGGAGAGCTAGCAGCTCCTTGCTTCTGAGAGGGTGAGAGCAGGAAATGTCACAGCCTGTCCTCATCAGTTTGGATTAAAGCTGGATGGAATATTTGGCCAATGCACTAAAGACAAAGCAGACCAAGTTGGCAACCTGCAGTTTGAACAGTTAGATCTGCAAAGGAACTAGCAAATAAGTCTTTATGAAGAAATGAATTAGACTTCCCCTAAATAAAAATAAGTTTTGCTGTGGTGTTTGGGTTTTTTTCCTTCTTTTTTTTTTTTTCTCTGAAAATGCTCTTCACCTACTATTCCTGAAAACAGATAATGAAAGGAAATAATCTTTAGGATGTTGGATTTCAAAGTTTCTTTCAATGAATGGGATTAAGACACATCATTTCTCCATGATGAAACCTTACCCTTTTGCACGTTTGAGTTAATGGTTTGTTATTTGAAAAACTTTGTGGGTTCTTCTGCTTTTCCAGAGCAACAAACAGTTTTTCTGACTGGTGGAGAGCAGAAAACATGCAAACCCAGAGCAGTTACTGAAAAGCATGGATTTCCTCCTTTGTGATTTGGAAATCTTCATTCTGGTCAACCTTGCAGTCTCTGGGTGAGAAAGGGCCTTCAGTGATTGGAACTGGTTTCCCTTTGCTTCTGTGAACACCAGAATAGCACACAGGTGACTCCCAGTGACAATCCCAGCAGGAGAACACACAACTGCTGCGACCTTCTGGGGTCAGCTCCAACTGGGTCACTGATTCACTTGGATTACAGTGATATCTATTTCCCATGTTAAATAATTTAAGTATTATTTATGTGTTGCTCTGTAACAAAGCCACTGCTTTTTGATCTCTAAGGTGGATGTTGCTGCTTTTCATAGAAGCAGAAAGTCTGAAAGCTATAAATGATCACAAGCTGTAACAATGTTCTACTGTACAGATGTTTTACAATAAACCAATGGGACAGAGCATTCTGTAAATTTAATGGCACATCACTTAAAACATCATATAATTACAGGGTATAAGTTGGAATAAAAATTACACCTTTGCAGGTTAAGTAAAAAATGGCTAATAAAATTGTAACAGACATACATTATACAGCATGGGGTTCATAATGAATAATTGCTAGGTTATTAGTGCTTAACAGATTAAGGGTACTTCCATTTATTACTGTGCTCCACTAAGGATAAGCATTAACTTTTTTTCAAAGCAAATTCACTGGAAACAGACAGTTTAAAATTTATGCTTGTAATGATTGCTACATGGTCCATTAAGACCACCTCTAAGTGAGCTTAATTTGTAGCAGATAAATGTACATGTCTACATATTTTTCAACGTAGTTTATGGTGCATCCTGCACAGCTGTGCCCAACTGATTAAATCCTCACAAAATTTAAATAGGAAACCCATTACATAGACAGTATTATATCCATTTATCATACACACATTTTCAATTTAACTCTCTAAGTCTTTGTGCAGGATATTTTCACTGTTTCATTAAATATGTATAGCAAGGCCATTTTCTCTTCTGGTTTGTTTTGTGCTTTTGTTTTCTGGGTTTGTTTGGATCCTACTTTTCAGTTCTATCAAATAATTAAGAACTTGAGCAAATTGAACATCATCTACAACAATTATCTCAGTAATGATCCTAGATGTGACAGTCACTTAAAATCCTAGACTGGGAGAGCTTTTACCTAGGGAAAATAAGCAGGGCTATAACCACTGTGTAGGGAAAGGTGATTGGTACTAAAATCCTCATGTCTCTGTCTGGATGGATATTGGACTCCGGATTTGCTGGGAAAATAGATTCTGATAAGTGTTGGGATTCCAGATGTTTCTTTCCTTTCTTCAGCATTTCCCATTAGTGAACTCGGCACCTCCTGATTTTGCTAAAATCCTTTCTAGAATCCCATTCTGAGCTGTCTAGCTTTATCTTGGTTTTAGGTGTTTTCAGTGTCATATAAACCACAATTCTGGCTTATATAAATAGGATTAGAAGCATTTGTCCAATTTTAGAGACAGTTTTACAGATCAAATTTAGCTGCTCTGAATTATTTGATATCCCTCTTATTGTCATAGATTACAGAGTAGTTTAAAGCTGTTAACTTCACTTGCCTTGAGCCCCATGTAAAATATAGATGGTATGAATTCCCTTTCTGCCAACTATTGCTCTACTTGCTTCAGACCCACAGGATTTTCTCTGGATCTGGTAAAAATCTTGTTCATCGCATTCTGTGGTCTGCTAAGATGAGCTCCTGCAACAGGGCATGTGTTTATTAAGGTCAGTAGAGCCTGCACTGACAGAACTCTGCAACATAAGGGATAACTTTAAGGTGTAGGGCTAACTTTGTTTATCTGGGAACAACAATAGGGAAACAAGTTTTTAAAAGACCAAGAATAAATAATTCCTGTGCATTCGTGTCTGCATTCCCCTAATTAAATGCCAGAGACAGATTCTGTGCTCTTCTACAAACTGAACAAACAAACAGAGCCACAAGGAAGTGTTGACCTCCAAAATCTTCAAGAATTGACAATTTACTATGAAAAGAAATGGCTGTTCAAATACTGCTTCTCTGGTAGGTGGCTCTGTTTTCTTCATATGTGTATAAAATCAAATCATATTGCCTTTTTTTAGCAAGCATAGATATTTTAGAGAGAAATTAAAAGGATTTGGTAGTTTTGCTTTTCTCAGCAGTGCAAATAGTGAAAATTATTTATTGCCGCCTTTTTTTTAGTCTGTCTTTGAAGCCATTAAATAATTTTTTTCGCCCCAAAGCTGTGTCAGTCCTTTTTCCACAGAAACACCAAAACTGGTAGGCACACGAATTAGTTTAAACACCTTTCAGATGACAGAAGCTATTTTATATCCCCGTATTCTGAAATTTGTTTTAGTATTTCAGAATTCTGATTATATATTAACAAAGGAAATTATTGATTTTTTCTGATTAAGATGAAAACGCTGGTGTAGCACTTTGCTAACTTGCACCATTTTTCCATAGGATTTTAATGTGGGCTGGAGCTAGTCCTGGTGTTTTTCAGAATTTTTCACACATTTGCTCTGCTCAAGCCCCTTGTTTTGACTTCTTATTTCAGTTATTTTCCTTTTAAAAACCAAGTCATCTCTGGGAAGGAAACAGGATTCCCAAGTAAGAACACTCAGACAGTGCCCATCTGTTCTTCCAAACATCAGCTTCTGCATAAATACAAGGACAGACAGAGCCACATCATCCTTGGAATGTAGTGGGAAATTAACCTCCCAAATCTTGGCGAGAGAGTAGAAGTGTTTTAGGAGATTTTAAGGGAAAGGAAGATATCCTTCATGTGAGAATGGGGGGTAAGAAGCAAACACTGTTAAAATGTTGAGGAATTATTTCATTATTGCAAATGCTCAGGTCAAATACTTATTCTGGGGCAAACCCCACACCTACAACCAGTGGTTGCCTTGGTGTGGGGACTAAAAACTCTGGGGGAACCAAATGCCTCCTGTAAAATAGGAAAGGGCATCTCTGAATAAGCCTTATGTGATATTATGGGCTTACTGTCTTAGAAGATTAGAGAAATGCTTTGGAACAGAGAAATCAACCCATGGGAAAAAGATTCTATATATTCGTTTCTCTTCAAACATCACACAGACAAAGAAGCTGGCTGAGCTGGACAGCTCTTGAACAAGCCATAGGCGAGGTCAGTTTGTAAAGACCTCTGTGAGGATTTGAACATCAGGACCTGTGCCCCAGTTCATTCAGAGACATCTGTTATACTATTCATTTTTTTCAGTAGGAATCAGTTGTGACCAGTGAAGTGCTGCCTCCATGGTCTGGACTGGAAGTGGGTTCCTCAAAACATGGAAACAAGTTTGTCATCACAGGTGTGAAAATAATGTTGTGAGTGTATATGATATTATTTCTAGAGAGAATGTTTTAAAGAATAAAGAATTTCAGGGAGAGAATGTTTTAAAGAATAAAGAGTTATCAGTAATGGGTTGCTTGCAGGTAAAGTCTAAAAGAGGAAACCTATTAACTAGGAATATTAGTGGCTATCTGGTATCTGGTGATAGTTTTTTCATGGAAACACAAAATTGTCTTTCAGCTCTGCACGAGTGTTTTGGAGCCTTGCTTGTGATATCAAGGAATTGTTTGTGAGATTCTAGAGTGATACTCACTCACTTCATCTACATAAAACAGAGATTTGTGCTTGTGATGAAACTGTTCTTTGCATGGTTAATGGATAAACATTTCAGGAGAAGTGTTTATTCAAAAAGGCAAAACAGTGCAACTGTATGAACCTGAGGAGGTTTGTGTCACAATCTGTTATCTTGAAACCCTACCAAGACAAACTTACTTCAGGGGAGTCTGTTTTATTTTGCTGCTGGCAGCAGAATTATTAGTTGCAGAATAATCTTATAGAGAGCTGGTTGCTGATTAAAAAAAATTAGACTGCTTCTTGTGTCGTACTTTCAGTGCAATCTTCCTCATGTTTTAATTTCTGAGGAACAGCTAAAGCATTAATACAGTATTGTTAATATCAAATATTAAGTATTGTTAAATAATCATTACACTTGATATTATTAATGTAGTTAATTATAGGTATCTAAGAATCTGCCAGCCCTTCAGTCTAAGGTCAACTTTTTTGCAATAAATAGATGCATGAAAAAGACAAACTAGCTGCCTATCAGAACACAGAGGACTATATAATGATTTCTGGAATATTTCCAGAGCAATGGATGAATAATTGTTAACTGGTTTACAAGCAGGAAAATTATCCCTAATCTAGTGAGGATATTGAATGGAATAACATTTTGGATTCAAATTATATTAAGTACTTAAATATTTGAAATATTTAATATAGAATATTTATCTTGGGTGCTCGGCTGAACCATAGCCCTTATTCCATCTTAGCTCAACCTTTATAGTTTAAATAAATTTATCAAAGTATGGCCAAATCAGAATGCAGTTTAAGGTGAGGCTGCAGCCCCAGCAGAGTCAGAGGTAGAACCTTGCCTAAAAGCTGAGCTGAACAGTTCAAGCAAATTCAGTGAACAAGAAAAAATTTATGTGTCAATTAAAATAAATATAGAAAGTATTTTCTGCCTGAGAAAGGGGAAAATGCAGTTAACAGTAGTTCTTAACAGGTTTTTTCAATGGGGATATTTTTTATCCTCCAAATGATAACCAATTAAAATATCTTCATGACAGAAGCTGACCTTCATGAAAATACATTTTGTCCTCAGAAGGAGGAGGTTTGATTATCATATAGTTACTACAGCACACATAAAATACCTGGCTTGGAAAGCACAATGAATCATGTTTAATTAAACTTTGTTTCAATTGAGTTGACTTGCAGTCAGATTGGAAAGGATTTTCATGATTTTGACAAAAAACCCCTTTAAAATTATAGAAATATGCAACTATTGCATCACTGCTCTATAGGAGCTTCATGGAGCTGTGATTAAGACTATTTAAGATTTTGATGGCTTTGTAGTGCTTTATGGTGTATGATAATGTTTGTGGTTTATATCATATTGAATTAACTGGAGGTGTCATGAGCTTTATTCTTTGGGCTCCCCTGTGTGTCACATGAATTCTGATTATTCTATGCTTTTTCTTTTCCTTTCAAAGTATATTGGGGTTTTTTTTATACAATAACCAATACATTCTGTGCCCAACATTTCAAGCACTGCTCACAAATGGGGGAAATATGAAATGTTTTCACATAATTCTGCAATGTGATATTAAACTGATTTAACACAGATTTAATACAAACATAATAAAACCAAGTTCCTCTAAATTTAAGTCTCCTCAGAACATGAATTATTTTTATTCAGATTGAAAACTGAAAAGAAGTGCCATTTTTTTCTGTATTGCTAAGCTGTTCTTCTCTATTTGTTTCCAAATCCTTCTTTAGAAGCCTTTTTTTTCTCTGAAACCTCTGAAACCTTGTTTCTCCTTTGATTTATTTCTTTTTGAATCATTGTCCCAGGTCATGTGTGCCTGCAAGGGTTGGTGAGCTGCTTGGGCTGGATCCCCCTGTCTGTCTCTTTTAGGGGCTCTTTAGCATTGTGTTTTGCCCTCTGTTTTGGCTGTGTGTAAAAAGAACAGTGCAGAAAGTACCTTGGATATGCAGTGTGCATAAACACAGTGTATAAACAGGGCTGAGGAAGGTGATCCATAACATCCCTCTGGCTGAGTGGGGAGCTGTCCAACTGGGAACTATTTTGTGGTGCTGCCATGCTCTGGAGTATGTTTCTCTTTCTTTACAAGTTCTTGGGTCACAAAAAATGCACGGAGTTGGTGAGTTACTGTGAAAAGCAGAAGGGAGAAGAACGAAATGTTGGCTGGGTGGTAGTGGAATGCTTACCGGTTCTAAACTTGTAAATTATTTATGCTTGGACAAAAAATACCACTTGGTGTTAAAGGTCTGGTTCCAATATTGCTCTTTGAATTTATCAGCTTCCATTTCCTAATTTCCAGTGACTCTGAGCTGTGGAACTTTATGGACTTACATGCTGGCACTTACACACCCCAGCAGCTTCTGGAGAGGTGCCAGCTGCTGGGTATTCTGAATAACTGAACCCATGCAATGGAGCAGGGCAGAGGGGCTGGTTCTGCCTGTTCCATTGGTGCAGGCACACCCGGACACATCCAGTCAAAAAATGTTCACTGCTCAAGTCCCTTGTGGCCAGTGTCATCTTCTAAAAGCTTCTCAGGAGAAGCATATTCTTACCAAGTCCCTTTGGCAACATGAGCAATTTTTTCTGCTATATTTTGTGGCTCATCCTTTGAATCATCCTTTAAGGATATGCTCTGGGCTGAAATCCTATTTGCACTATTAACTTTTATTCTGTAATAACTCATTTAAAAACATCAGATAGTCTCTAAATAGGTGTTTTATTAATGTTTTGTTAAAAAAATAATAAATTCTGTTCCTATTAAGTCAGGATTCTGCAGCCTCTGCAATGTAACCTTGACATTTCAAAACTCTTTCAAAGACCTTCCAGAGCCTTCCTGATAGATTGAAGAGTTTATTGTTTTATCAAAGGATACACTCAGAGGAACTGCTGATTTTTTTATTCAAGTGCTAATGTCTTAACCCTACTTGCACCTCAGATGCGAGTTCTGTATAAATGTATAATAAATATATTGTGTATATAACTATATTTATATTCTTCAGAAACAAAAATGGCTTACAAAATCTAACTAGCTTTTTTCTTTTCATTCTGCCTGATTAGTTTCAGTTATTTGATTTTGAATCCATTGTTTTCTCTGATTATTTTTGCAGTGTAAGTATTGAAATCTAATGTAGTTTTCTCAATAAACATTCTGTGTGGAAGTGGGAGGTCACTGATACTCCTTAGTCAGGCTATTCTCTGTATGCAGTTCAGATGGCACGCAGGATAGTGAAAAGTTAATGAAAGCACCCAAAATCTTATGAGAAGAGTTCCAATGAATTTGTGCTGGCATATATGAACTTGTTAGTCCATGGACAGACTCAGTCCTTCAGCTCAGTGTTTATTTAATCCAGACAGAAATCATTCTGCCTGTGGAACTTCGTGAGGAGGAGGCATTTTTCTCAATTCCCTTTTACCTAGGTATATGGCATTTCTATCTTTGCTACCAAACACAAATTTAGCTTGTTATAACACCCTCCTCGAGCAGTGATGGAGTCCCACTAAAATATATCTTCTGACTCAAAGTTTAACACTGCTTCTACTGCTGTAGCAAATATGTTGCTGTGAAAACTCTTGGTGAGTACTTATGTGGAATTATTGAAGGACTCGACCTTCTCCTGTGAAGTATTAGAACATTACTGAGTTCTTTTTTAATAGTGTTTTTGTTATCTCTGCCCTTGTAAGTTGCTTCTTCCAAATGTTATAGCTTATTAGTTTATATGTTATTTCCATTGCAATTATAGCCAGAACAGGAATGTTTTTTTACCTTTTTAGCACATTGTCACCATGCATCATTTTTAGATCCTCATTGCTCCTTATTAGAGGTTCTTTAGGCCCTCAGCTCTCATGGGATATTGAAGCATGCTTAGGATATAAAATAGCTAAAGTTTCTGGAAGGATGTTGCTGGGTTGGTGATGGTCTGTGGTATTTTATTGGGGTTTGTGTGTGTGTGATCTCTCAGGTTAGTTAAACGTAATATAAATGTACATAAATATCTGACATCTGGCACAGCCTCTGCTGGAATGGCTTCATGGCTGGGCCAGAATATGTGAAATCTCTGCCTGTTCCCCCTCACCTCCAGTATGGTGCCACCTTCTTCTGCTGTTTTCTTCCACTGGCATAGATCAAATAGGATACAATGGAATGTGTGGGGTGAGTAGCTTTGTCTGAGGAGAACTCGGTGATCTTTAAATACACCCAGACTATTGAAAGATAAAGTGAAGCAAATACAAGTTATTGATGAGGCCCTGAGAAGGTTATTCTAAAGAAAATGGTGTGATTTTTCTAATTTATTTTAATTTTCATTTTGCTTATGTTCTGCTTGGTGGCTGCGTTGCCTCTGTGTGTATTACCCAAGAATGTCATAATGACAATAATTAAAATAAGGTCAGCTGGCCAGAAGACAAACCAGCCTATGCAAAGTATTGACAAGAAGCTCGTCCCTACAGGTGCTCATGTGGCTTCAAGGTCCTTGGAGCTGATGTGGCACCAGTTCTTCTAGTCTGAGAGAAGGGCACATGGATTAAAATTGTAAACTCAAACATTAGGAGAGACTGGTCAGAATGTAAGGTTTCAGAGCCCTCTAAAGCAATCTGTGATACAAAATTATCTTTCTATACTATTCAATCATACTTAGTTTTTAAAAAATGCTACAGTAATGGTTTATTTACATTTTAGGACATTTAAAAGTTTTGAAAATATGATAAAATTTAAATAATAAAATAATTCTAATAAAAGCTGGTTACTGTCACTGAATGAATTCTGTCTGATTTCCCTGAAAAATACAGGCCAGACTATACCTTTTCTAACATTGTGAGTGGATTTTCTGGGATATAATTAAAAGCATAATGTGGCCATTTAATTCCCCAAACAGCAATAAAAATAGTGAACTCTGAATAGTATGCATTTTGGGGTATGAATAGTTGATTTTTCTTTTAAATTTGGTTTATAAGACTATTGTTAGTAGTATCATTTCCTTTTTCACTGCATCCTTGAGAGTGGGTGTTTGCAGATGCACTGTTACGAGAGCTACTTATTGTAATATCCTTTCTGAATAAAGGCAGGCAGCCTGTGCTAATTGCTTTACAGAGACACTCTGCAATGTAATATAAAATGTCACTCCAGCCCTGTTCATAAAGACCTGAGTTTCCAAATGTTCAGTGCATTACAATAAGTTTTGGGTTGGGCTAAATTGCACTATTGATTTTTTTGTAATTAGGTTTTAATGAATTGTATTCACTGAAGTTTACATTTGTCGAGGGACTTCAAAGATTGGATTTTGATCATTTAATTCACTTTATTTATTTTTTGTGTGTATCTAACAGTAGAGACCTCCTGGAAATATTTTCTAGGTATCAGTATTTTTGTGTTAGCTTCTTTAAAGTTCAGCATCTACTTTTCTCCACTATAATATTAGTAAAATATGTAAGATTATAGGAATTTGGCTTGCCCAAGAGCTGTTGAAGTATTCCACATCTTAGAAATTTGTTTTCTTACTGTTTGCCCCCCTGCATCTTTTGGATTAAACTGCTTGACTGAAACTGGTCAATAAGGGTTTTGTTGGACTTTTGTTCTTTTATGGTAGCTTCTATTTGAATTAATCTTTATCACTGGGCCCTGAAAAGCTGTTTTTCCTTGTTAATGCTTAATCAAATAGCATAGCAGCAGATAATCCCCTGTTCTGATTTAGTAACACACACCATGTTCCAGGAGATTTTCTTATGCTGTTTTATTAAATTATATGCTTTTGTAAGAGAAACATGTGCTCTATACCAGTCCCAAAATGCTGATTTAATGATGCTTGTACAGCTTGACTTATTCTTGAAGGGTCAGGGTCTCTGCTGTAACTTTGTATTTATGATCCATTTCACTCTCCTAAAGGAAAATCATGTCTTTTTTCTGAAATAGTTAGATAGTTTATAAGTCCCTAAGTGATTAGGGATTAGGAAATTAGTGATTCTCTACTTCAGTGTGAGAGTTTCCTTTCTCTTCCCTATGCTAATTAGCTGGATTTCCCCCATGCTGGAGAGTGGTCATGAATAATTGCTGCTGCTTGTAGTGGTGAGTTAGGATGGTTTTCCTGTGGGCTGGGCTGGGTGCTCAGTGATCCCTTGAGGACAGGGCAGCATCACTTCTGCTCTGGGCAGCATCACCTCTGCTCTGGGCAGCATCACTTCTGCTCTGGGCAGCATCACCTCTGCTCTGGGCAGCCACTGCTCTTTGTCGGGGGCTGCTCGGCACTTCACTGCACTTGACTGGGTCTTCTCTCTCTTGATGCGATTACAGCTAATCCCAGCAGCAGATTAACTTGTTCTTCCAGCTGCAGCAGCATTTCTCTGTCTATGAAACATCATTTTTCAGCCATCCACATGTCCTGTTTGCTAGCTCCAAGCAGAGGTGCTGCTCTCAGTCTGCCCAGCCCAGCAGCAGCCTCGCATGGGAATACACCAAAGCTAAAGCATCCCAGAGGGATGTGACATATTAGCTTGACTTAGCTCCATAGCTTTTGGATTGGAATTTTGGGATGTAAAACTGTTTTGCAATACAGAGAAACTGATGTACAAGTGGCTGGATAGAGGTACCTTCATGATTTCTTTGATGCTGACCTACTCTGTGACATTGAGTAAATAAGTCCCTGAATCTTGCTGTGCTTTTGTTCTTCCTATATACCTTCATTTTACCTTTTATATTCAACCTGCAATATTTCAATCTTTCACACCAAAAAAAGCAAATACTTCTTAAAAAAAAAAGATTCTAGGTTGTGTTTTATTCTAGGTTGTGTCTATGTTGCACTTGCTTAGGTAATAATCAATCAATCATAATTAGATAATAATCAATCAAATTAGACTCAAAAACATTCACAATAATTCTAGCTTGCCCAATTTTACAATTTAATTTCAAAAAACATGTTCATCTGGAGAATTTTTATCTTTCAAACGAAATATTAGATATACTTTCAGTTTCTTTTTAGATTTAGCCATTCCCCTGGTGAATTTATGCTGCTCTCCTTAGCTGGGAATCTGTTATGTCTTCCACAACTATTTGGGCATAAGAGCCAGAATTAGGCAATTAAAAAAGACACAGAACTTTCACAACTGTGTCTAATCACTACTTCTAAATTTGTGCATAGCCATTTCCACATGGAAATATGCACTTTGCACGTGCGACTGTGCAGATTAAAGCCAACAATTTAGATTTATGGTGTGAGTGCACCTGCACGTAAGCCTTTATTTTAAAATTTGGTCATGCACAACTTTGCTTTTTAATTAGGTTTTCTTTTTTCTCTTTGACAAAAATTTGCATATGCATATATTTGCATATTTTTGTGTATATTTTTAGAAAGCATGACTGTAAATTGAACTTACAGAAGGGTAGGGTACAGTTTGGATATATCCAAGTGTGTAACTTATGTAAATAAAAACAAGGATATGTGTCCCAAAGTGAAACTCAGGTCTGGCTAAAATATGGAAAATTTCTTTGCCCTTTGGCAAAGGATGAAAACAAATTTCAGATCATAAGAATGTGTTCTTTGTGCTTCCTCATGTTTTCCTCTGGAATACCTTTTCTTTAAATTACAGCTTATCTTGCTATCACTGTCAGAATATTTAATACTGATGGTAATTTCCTCTCTGGCTATGAAATAGTTTACCAGTAATATTGGTTGCAATCATGGCTTAAGAGGCACTTGTACAAAATAGTGATAGACTTTTTATTTGTTGAGATATTAGCAGCTGTTTACAAGCAGTGCTGGTAGCAGTGATTTTTGTTCTTCAGAGCATTTTAGTACAATGTTAGTAAGGATATTTATGAGTCTCTGGGGCAGGACATGGAGAGAAGAGGAAATATTTGGAGACAAAAGCAGGTATTTCCAGAGGAGCAGCGTCCCTCTTCTTTCCTCTTTGAAATATATCTTTCTATTTTTATAAATTTTGTTTACAGATTCCTTTCCCTGTGACAGTCTCCTTCAGTTTAAATCCATACAGTCTAGCAGGACAATACCAATTAACCAAAATTAAGTGAGTGGGCTGTTTAGAGGGAAAAAAAATAAATTACAGATAAGCAACTCATTCTGCTCAGTTGCTGAATGAATTTCCAAACAGGCTAACCTTGAGTTTCTATACACATTACTTTTAACCTCCTCAAAACTATAAAAGTCTGGTGTCTTCCAATGAAGTGACACATGTCAGGCTGAAATTGAAGGAAGGATGGAAGTGACAGGAAAACAATGCAAGAACAAAAAAAGTATGGAGAAAACCATGATTTTCCAGCCAATAAAATCTAGAAATCGTAGAATTAAAAAATTTCTAAATAAACAAAGTTTACTTACATCATTACCTTGTCTATTCCTGTGTCAATACAGAAGAGTTCTTTACAGCAAATTTCCAAGTGATTAATCCATTTTAAAATGCCCTAAATGACAGTGTTTCACAAGGAATGCTTAGAAGAGTATTACATGGTCAGATAGATCTAATTATCAGTACTTCCTTTCCAAATTCAGCCTTTGCTCTGTTGCATCCTGTTATTCCTACCCTTTGAACCACATTAAACAGGTTTCTTTCCCTTCCTTGGAATGTTTGTGCTACAGAGACTAAAGGATACCCATCATTGATCCCTTACCTTAGGAAGAGTTGAGAAAAAACTGCCCCAATAGTACAAGGTGCATTTTTTAATACAGCAATTTTTAACTGCTGGATGCAGTTTTCCTACACTGCACTGCCATGCTTTTGAATAGTATGTGGTGTTAAAGTATGCATTGTTTTCCTCCTTAATTCTTGAGTTAAACTGGATTTTTTTTTAATTTGATCTTTTCAATTAACTTGTGTTACAATGGTTGGATCAGGCTGGGGATTTTCAAAATGTAAAAGTTGGCCTGCTTTGTAGGTTAAATACCCTCTTAACTGCTTGGTTATTTCTGCTCGATCCAGTGTCTCCAGGGAACCAAGTCCACTTCATTTCCAAGCAGTAGATACTGAAATGGTTTTCTGTGAGAAGTGCTGCAGCTATTTACAGCACACACACACTGCTTTGTTGAGGCTATAATTATTTCCCACCATCAGTGATTTTTTTCTTTTTCTTTTGTTTTACCTTCTAGTTATCAGTGTTGCTGTTTGTCTTGGAACTACAGTTTTCCATGAAAGAAAGCCTGGTTTAGTCAAGATAAGTGACCAAAGCCATACTGATTGCCAGCATTCTTGAGGTAGGAAGGTTGCTTTCATCTTTGACACTTGCTGATGCTCTTGTCTGCTTGTGTGCATGGTGAACTGTCCTTGAAGCCCTCTCCTGATTGAGGACAAGTTCTGCAACTGAAGGCAAACAGCTCCTGCATCACACACATGTGCAGGGCTTCCACCTCCCTGTCACAGCAAATTGTCATGTGTGAATCAAGAGATTCTGAAAATGACCTTTGCAGGCTGCCCAGAGATGTGGAGGAGTCTCCTTCCCTGGAGAAGTTCAAAAACCAACCAGACACAGTCCTGAGTGACGTGCTCTACAGCACCTTGCCCAAACAGGGAGGTTGGACCAGAGGACCTCCAGTGACATCTTCAAGCCTCACCCGTTTTGTGATTCTGCTTTCAGTAAGAAAGAACCAATCTCCTTTTTCATATTATTATTATCATTACTATTTTTATTAATGTTGCCTACTTTTAGGGAATAATTTTACAGAGTATTTAGACAATACAGTCCGAGAGAATTGTATAAATATTATTGGCATAATACCTGCAAACATAAAGCAATTTAGTAATTACTGCCCCAGCATGGTTTATATTTAATATATTAATCATATTTGCATACATCAGGTTTATACATGGAGACCTCAAAGTCATCTCTGTCAGATTTCATGAATCTGTGAGTCAGGTAAACATCTGCAGTCAGTATAAAAAGTGTGCTTAGTCAGGCAATTTATCAGGACCAGGATAAAACTGCTTCTCACAACCCTTCCCTGCTAATTGAGCCAGGACATAAAATAGCATCTGCAAATGTTTGACTCTTGATCCCAAACCAAGGAATCATTGTCAGACTGTTTGCAGAGTATACCTCAAATATGATGTTAAAAAAAGCAGTAGAGCAGACAATTGAATACAACTGTCTTAAATAATAGAGGTAAGGCTGACTGAAGTCCATATTAAATGTTATCATTGTTAAATCCAGCTTTATCCTCAGTAAAATATATATGGCTGTTGCAGAAAACAGTGTTATCCTGGCAGTAAAAATCAGTGTCTGTCTAAGGTTGTCTGCAAAAGACTTCTTTTTTCACATCGATTATTTTCTGTCTTGATAAAATTAATGGTGATTGTTAATGATTTTCATAGTAACTACCGTAAGCCAGAGCTAAAATTCTATAAAGGTAAGGAAGTTTGTAAAAGTAAATATGATTTCATATGGTCTCCACCTGTGCCTAAGCACATTCCCCCTTTTTATAACTGTTCTTAAGCTGCTTGTGCCCCAACCACTCTCTGCTGTTTGCCAGTTACCTCATGGGCAGTGCCACAAAGCATTAAAATCCTGCTCTATAGCTGCAAAAGGCCACAGAGATCTGAGCAGGCAAAACACACTGTACAGTGGCTTTTTCATTTTAATCAAAACCTGAAATACCCCAATGCTAAAAGCTGCACATTTGTCAGGATGAAAGTTTTGCCGAAGCAAATTACATTTCTACTAACAAACATATTCTAGAAGCTGCATATTTAACTGTAGTAAAGATAGCTGCAGGCAAATAATTTGAACATTATATTGGACAAATGTTGCTCATGTTTTGCTGGATCCTTAGACAAACTAATGTGAACTGCTTGTGTAGGCTTGCTGGGCTTCATCCAGTAGACACAAGGACAGTGATCTCTAGACAGTATATTCATAACATAATTAAAACATCCATTTCAGGGATCCCCCAGCAAGTCCCAACAGGCAATATCATTATCACTTGAACTAACTTCACTACTTAATAAGTTTTATTTGATGAGCTCATGGTCATGTGTGTGTTTTAATTGGCTGAACATCTATAAGCATTTCACATGAAAATGGGCTTGAACTTACTCGTAGCATGTAATTGTGACAAATATTAAACCTGTAATGGTAATCAGGCAGTAAACTAAAGAGAAGGGTTTAATGGCTCATTTTTAGATACAGAATATGGATGATGGAGAACGATTTGTTTTTGCAGCTCATATTCCTTATATGTGAATGCGACTGCTGTAGCTATTTTCTATTTTAATAAGGTTTTTGAACTATAAATCTGTTTTTCCTGTTTCATTGATCAGCAGAGATGGTCAGCATCATCCTCTCATCTTCTCCTCATCATCTATCTCCTCTTGTTTATCACATTTTATAGACTACACTTCCAGCACTTCCTTGCTTCTCTATAAGGGGTCAAAAAAGAAATTCAAGTGAGTCTGGAGATAAGTCATCTAGTTTATCTTCTTTACACTGAGTTTTGTTCATCAGTTGAGTTGCTGCTTCATAGACAAGACATTCTAATTAGGTACAGAGACCATAATCCAGTAGTAAGGTACTGACCTTCAATTTTAATGAAGTATTACGGGAGTCTTAAACACTTCATTTGCCATTGTTATGACAAACAAACTAGGGCAATAAATGGTTCATCTGGATCAGCATTTTAGAAAGTTTCTTTTGGAGAAAGAAAATCCTTTTTGAATTTTCAAAAGCAGCATTTACAGCAAAATGAAATTCATTTTTTATGGTACAAAAACATCTCTTGAAAAAACCACAAAAATTCCAAGAATATTTCAAAAGTAACTGTATCTAATCAATAGATATTATTTCTTAAAACTGGAGACACTTCTATCTCATTTCAGCTAGATGGGGCTCTACATGGACTACTGGAACTGTTGTGTTTTCTTTCCATAAAAACAGTTACATATCAAATGTTATTAATTGATCTTAGTTCTGAGGGTGACTTTTTCTTCTTCTGTTTCCCATAATATCTGCAAAGGGGAAAGCACTGCCAGTATTAACGAAGGGAAGCCAGTTGTTTTAATCTTTTGGGATTTCAGTAAAGCTTTTAATACTGTCTCTCACAGTATCCTTCTAGAAAAAATATCCAGCATTGAGCTGGATAAACCCATCGTGTGAGCCCCTGGCACAAAGGGCTGTGGTGAACGGGGGCATCAGGCTGGGGAGGGGAGGGGATTGTCCCGCTCCAGGCTGTGGCGGCCTCACCTCGAGGGCTGGGGGCACCTTGGGGGCCACAATACAGGAAAGATACTGAGCTTTTAGAGAGTGTCCACAGGAAGCCACAGGGGTTGTGAAGGGCCTTGAGGGGAAGCCGTGTGAGGAGCAGCTGAGGGCGCTTTGTTCAACCTGGAGAAGACTGAGGGGAGACCCCATGAGGGGAAGAGGAGGGGCAGGCGCTGATCTCTGCTCCGTGTGACAGTGACAGGAGCCAAGGAATGGCATGAAGTTGTGTCAGAAGAGGTTTAGGTTGGATGTTAGGAAAAGGTTCTTCCCCCAGAGGGTGGCTGGGCACTGAACAGGCTCCCCAGGGCAGTGGGCACAGCAGCAAACCTGACAGAGCCAAATGCTCTCAGGCACATGGGGGGATCACTGGGGAGTCCTCTGAGGGACCAGGAGCTGACTCCGATCATCCTTGTGGGTCCCTTCCAACTCTGGATATTCTGTGAATATCTATATGTTCTGTGATATTCTATGACTAAATATAGGATATCTTAATTGTATAGACTGAAATGAATGCTTGTATTTTTAGAAAAATAGTGAATGAGAAACTGACTCTTTTGTGTGTGTAAAAGATCTGTACCTTCCTTCTTCTGACTTTGTGGTGTTATTTTAAATTGCTACTTGTCAAAGCTCTGTTTTAAATCTGAAAAATTCACTCAAAGGGAAAAAGTGCAAATTCAGACTTTCACTAAAATCAGTGTATGTGACCTTTGGCTTTACCTGAAGCTCATGAAGTACTTAGTTTTGGGAGGCATTGATTTACCCTATCCCAAATAAAGATGTTATTCTATGTCAGAGAAATTGCCCTCTAGAAATGCCCGTTTCTTTCCATTGTCTGTAAAGTGATTTCAGGCAACTACCTAGATACAGATGTCTGCAGATTCAGACACTTAGCAGGCAAGTGGAAATCCCCCTTTTATGCTACCCTTCACATGTTTTTCTCTTGACTCCAAGGACTGAGCTCTAATCTTTTATCCTCAATTAATGCAGGAATTAAAACATTATTTTCATTTGCTTTCCACTTCTATTTTAAGAAAGTAAACAATGATTTTGAGGGAAATCTGGAGTTGGTTTATGTTAGTGCTCAATTACACATTATTTAGACAAGGGTAAATATTAGGATTTCAGACTTTGGCACAAGAATAATAGATTTTTCTTTCTTTAAGGAAAACAGTCTATTTGCTTTACTGCCAAGCATTGACTCTTTCAGTATGTTCAAGCCTAGAAGGCTGAAAACAACGACACAGATGTGATTCACATAGGGCTCACCAGCATGGTGCTTCAGTGTTCTGGCTTGTTGGAAAGCTTCCAGGGGATTTAGGGAAAGAACATACTGAAGAAAAGCAAACTGTTATTTTGCCAATTAGCTGGAAAGATGTGTTTTTTCAGCATGATTCGAATTTGCTTTGTTAATTTTTATTTGTTTTCATCAATATTTCCCCACACAGAACAAAGTATTTAGTCACAGACCTGTTATCTGCATACCTGTTATAGTTAAAATGGTTATGTATCAATCAAAAGAATTTTAGAATACCCTGTTTATTAAAGGGCTTATGTGTCTCCTAAGGGATTGTAGAAACAAAGTGGCAGCATACTGCATCACAACGAGGTAAATCCATTATTACTTTAGGAATGTTGTTGTTGGAGCCTAGTTTGTGTTTTGTACAGGGAGTTTATTAAACTATTTTAAACCTGTAAATCCTAATTACAAGACTATATGTAATAGATTCTTCTTTCCTGGAACATGACTACTAACATATTGGCTTTTTGGGGCAGTGAAAAAGACTGTAGGAAAATACTCTTCAGTGGTGCTATTCTTGCCTGGTGTCCTAAAAACTGGTGTCACCAAAACACAGACCAATGTGGAGGCATTTTCCAAAAGCATAGATAAGTCATTTTGGTTTATGTAAGATTAAGACATATTAAAGTTTTCTCAATCCTTAGATGAATCTATTACAGATGCAAAAATTTTCAGATCAAAATCAAGAGTGGGTTTACAGGGAGGACCTTCCAGGCTTTCCACATAGTAATAAAATATGATACAAAGCAGCACGGTGTCAATAAATCTACAGGATAAAGGTCAGGTTTACATCGATGGACAGAGCCAGCAAATACATTTGTTCCTGCAATGTCTGTGTTTTAAATGCCACCCTCTGATGAACCTGGTGCAGAAATACACTTCTGGGTTTGATGAGATGTCAGTTTTGTTCAGTGCTGATCAAATAAGATGAATGAAAGTGAAACAAGAGCAAAAATATTACTTCTGTCATTTATTTTTTATGCATTACAGGAAGTGGGTCAGTCAGTGAGATTTCTCTTAAACAAATAGCAATCACTGCACAATATCACCCATTGATCTATTTCACAGCAGGCAATGGCCTTTTTGTCAGAAAGGACACACAATTCAAATACCACAGAAGACATAGAAATGCCCATGACAGGTTTAAAAAGTGTCTTCCGCTCCTTTTACTTGCCAAGCCATTCTCCACAGATCAATCTTGGATGTAGAGGCAGAGCATTGCAAAAACACTTCCACATCTATTGGGAAGACACAAATTCTAAAAAAAAACCCAAAAAAAGTGTAATGTAAATATTGACTAAGGTAAAGGAAATCACCATTTAGCAAAAAATCATTCGTTTTCTATGATACAGACATTAAAAAAAAAAAAGACCCTGCCAAATTGCAATCGCATGAGTCATTTTGTGTAACTGTAGCAATTTGAAGACCCAGTACTTTGGATGAGTGATGTATCCTATCATTAATTCATCTTCAGAAAATGTTATCAAATGTGAGAGTCTGTATACCCCATAGGGTTGTAAATATTTGTTCAAAAAGAATAATTTGTGGATGGACTGTTCTGGAAATGGGATACTTCCCTTTACACTTAATTTGCTTGTGAAATTATTTTAAATCATTTAAGTGCAGTATCCGGCTTCGAATCATTCCAAGCAACTTTTATGTATCTGAAATGAGGCAACTAAATTCCAATATCACCATCTAAATAAATAAATGTCTTGAGTTCCCGAGAATTTATAACCTGCATGGAGGTAAATGTTATTTCCAGTTTATCACCTGTGTGTCAGCACAGCTGAAAGGCAAGACAAGAAATTCTCTAATAGCATTTTACAGTCAAATGTGGAAGGTCTGCTTTATAGGAGTTATTTATTCAAATAACTGAATTATTTCACATTGCTTGACAAGTTGCTTTGGTCGACCATAAAATTCACAGATTATATCTCCTTCTGAAGATGTGTATTTTAATGCCCTTGTACCCATAAGTAGAATTGTTTTGATTTAACTCTAAAGACCCTTGTCCATTGCTTTGGTATAATATTTATGGGGGGCAAATAATAAAACCTGTAAAACATAATGACTGTCTGAAATAACATTCCTCTACTAATGAACCAAAATGTTTATGAAATATTGACAGCTTCTCACATCCAACCAAAATCTGGGCTTACAGATAGCCCGTAAACTTCACTTCATCATTTTTCTTCTTAAAGGCAAAAATAACCCTCATTTTGCTCTTCAAAAGAGGGGATGAGGGTAACAGCACTAAAGAAAGATGGTTATAGAAGCAAGTTAAAATGAGGAGAAAGGAACCTACATTTATGTGGCTGATTTCTTCCTGCTCTGTCCACTTGTTGGAGCATATACAGATATTTAACTGTTTATCATTCAATATAAAAAGCCTGCAGACCTTAACCATGGTAACCATTCCATCTCTTGCTGTTTAATATACCTGCCTTATCCTTGCAAACTCCAGCAAGGCAATTAAAAGCATATGTTCATGCCTTCAAAAGTGTGATTATACTGTATAAGGTTTTCAGGGGAAAAAATCCAGATATAATACATTTTACATTGTCAATAGTTGTGCAGCTTTTCAGAATCTTTTTAAAACTTGAAGCGACCACGACATGAGAAAATCTGAGAATGACTCTCATTGTGGCAAATCTTGAACCCATGAGAATGACTTCTTCTATCTTTTTCTCTCCAGTGCAGTGTAAGAACATAGTATCATTTTTATTATATCTTAATCAATAAAATTTAAATAATATTGGTATTTGAGGATTTTTGCTGTGCTTTCCATTATGACTCTTTATGTGGCACCAGATAGTATCTTTACTTAAGTGATATACTTATGAAATATATGACATATTATATGAAACTGAATTGTTAATGAGTATAAATTCATAACATTTTGGGGCAGTGGTACAAGATACGTATTACTGTACACACTTGCATTAAATAATGAGATAACACAAAAGCAACACAAAACTTGGACTCTTTTAAAAGACTGGCTAGAGATCTCCTAGATACATACCAGATATTCTAATGTGAAATCATTCCTGTGGAAGGAGGATAACTCTATTTCCCTCACTAAATCCCTGTTTTATCTCTCAAGTCAGATCTCTGTGAGATTGTTGCTCTCCCTGAAGCACCTTCCTGACCATCATTACCATATGTAATTGACCTTTTAACAGTGAGGGGGAACAGAGAGGGTGTGTTAAGGGAACTTTATGTATCCACACAGCGAGACTTTTGGCTGTGCCCTCTTTTACCTTTGCACAGAAAGTGGCTGAGAGTATTGCTGTGACAATGAACTTGGTGGCTGTCTGCAGGACATAAGCTTTGAATACTTTGAAGACAGCCAACATTTGATGAGCATGCAGTGGGCTGTCCCATGGATTTCTTCTTGCAGTGGCAAATAATTTAACTCACCTTTGCTGACTAAGCAGTTGTTTTTATATATGGTTTCCAGTAGTACCTTATAAATGACTTTAATTTACAGTGCATTACATGTCTATGCCTCTAAATCCCTGTGCAATAATTTGTATCCTTTCCCTTGATAGTTTAATTGTTTGTAATTTTTTTATGGTAACTTCTTGATAATCCAATCCAACAACTTTTTTCCATTGCTTTTGAATAATAAATCTTTAGTCATTTTTTATTCAATTTATCATAGGTACTTATTTTATAACCCTTTTTGATCTGGGTAACAAAACCAGTATTATTCTTACACTTCCTTGGGGGGAAAAATGCACCACAATATGTATTTCTTTACATTAATACAAAATAGAACATCTAATTAGATTTGCTAGTGTAGCTGACAAATGATCTGCATGTACTATAAATGGGGCACATGTATCACAGCTGCTTGCACTTTAGTTGGAGCTTTCCAGTGCCTTAATACTGTATAAACATCTGTGTAAAAAAGGGTTTAGTACAAAATAATAGAGCTTCATCTTAATCAAATCTTTATGTGGGTTTTCAGTATTCAAAACTCTGCAATACAATCCCTGGATTTTACATTCATGAGAGAATATTTGTGTGAAGAAAACTTTGTGCAAAAACCCAAAAGGAACACGTCTAAATAAATCTGCTCTGATGTCCTTCCAGTTTGTTCCTGATGTATCACTGAGCATGTGAAACAGGATCAGAACCTTCCTTGCCTGTCAGTGAGATACCAAAAACAGTTTTCGGGGGACAATCTCAGTGGTTTGTGAGACAGGGAGGTTTGCATTTGGATACTGGTATTGTGTACCCATCAATTGAAAGAGGTGCATTGAAGGGAAATGTTAGAAAAGAATTAAAAGCCCTGTGATGGTCATGTTTTAAGACACTTTCTCTTCACAATGTCATTACAGAACTCACAGGAAAGCATGTCACATAAGGGGCATGGAACTTCAAATATATTTATAGTATACTAAAATATATTTGAAGGATAAGTCAATCCTGCCAATTTGTTAATGGAATATTTTACATCTAATTTTCCACACCTGCCTCTAATGTAATTTCCTATCACTTCAAAGATGAAAAAGTTCATCTAATAGTTGCTTTGCCCTCACTACTTGATGAAAAGGATTCTTTAAAAATTAGAATATTCACTAACACATGCTAAATGCTTTCTAGCTGTTGGTGTGATAGGGACTTTTGAAAAAATCTGCTTTGTTTGAGAAGAGTAATAAAAACTCTGTATGTATTTATGCAACTGTAGGCCAACTTTGTTTTAGTCTTCCTTGTGAAAGGAATCTACTGTTTTGCGCAGTTGCTAAATACCAGATACATTAAGCTCATGCCACATCTTAAATCTTCGATTAAAATCTTCACAAAGCTATAAAATGAAATTAATGAAACAAATTAATGGGCATAATTCAGTCCATTAAATTTGTCCTTTTACCCTGTGTAAATAGAAGTTTGCCAATTTTTATGGCAGTAGTTTCTAAACCCTGATGGGTGGATGTAACCTCTTTGTAGTGGTTGACATTTTACGTATTCAACTGTTTCACCCTTCTTTTATTGCTGTAGTGACTTTTTCCCATGTTCAAGCTATCATTGGAATATGAAATTTCTGTCTGAATTACCTTACTATCTTCAAAGCATGTAATTCTGAGTGCAGAAAGTTCTTCCTTTATCAGTGCAAGCAGAAATTGAGCAGAAGTTTACAGCTGCTTCTGTAAGGTCATCAGCACACCAAAGTTCAAAGCATGTGAACAGACATCCCAATAAACATGGAAGGTTTAAATAAGGGAGACATTTTTTGTAGGATGTTCATAGTCCCTTAGAGGCAGATTTTGTTCAATTTTTTCTCTCCCAAAGCAAAGCCTGGCATCCAGAAATTTGTTTAAGGCCTGTCAGTTCTCTAAATACTTGGCATTTTACCATGTTTAGATTTTAGGATATGAGAAAAGTAGGCCTATTATGATCACCAGTAAGTGGCAAGTTCTGTGACCTTGGCTGTTATATATTGTGGATATATAAATAAGTAGAGAGAGGAAAGACAAATATGCAGAAGGTCAATTAAAACATCACTGTGTCAGTTAGAATAAGATATGATCATAAAGAATTTTATTAAAAATAAATTTTAGGATAGAAGTGTTTCCTAAATTTCTGGTAATATATTTTTTCTGATCTTTCATCTCTATTCTCTTGGTGTCCCAGGTCCTGGGTAACATTTCCTTATGTCCTTAATATGTTCTTACTTTCTTAAAAAACTGTCCTGGTTCAGTATAAACGGATGTAAGTCATGGGTGATAGTTGAAAATTGACAAGAAGTTGGACATTTTACCAGTCATCTACCCTCACTTTGTTTTTTGGATGGCTGTACTCATTATCCTTCAAAAAAGGACACAGGATCCTACTGGCTGTAATCACAGTTATGAAAATGCACATGGAGACAATTTTTCCACATTCCTACTGCTTTTTGTATTCCTCACATAAATACAGATGCACCTAGGCACATATGCCTGCAGGATTGGTTCTTGCTGAGATGTAATAAACAGGGGGAAATTTCTGTTCAGGTAGGATTTGTCTTTTCTCTAGTGATGTCACATCACTTTAAACTAGGTTAGTGACCCTGGGAATAGGAAAGGAAGGTTCAGTTTGTGTCTGTTTTCTCTTCTGAGTCTACTGAAAGTGCTCTCCTAGCAGTGTGGGTATTCTCTCTGGTCAGTTCATCAGAAGTAGCTGAGTCAGATATCATAAAATAACTAACCCACATGCACTTGCTAAAAGCTCAGGCACATCATACTCATTGTTTAATTTCTTTAATAGCTACAGGTTTATTGTAGCAATAAAATATGCTGTAGCTGTAGCATGTCAATTCAAAAACACTGTTCCTTCTTTGTGAAGAGGCTGTTCAGAGATTATCAAACTACCACTCAAGAAATTAGATGACTTTGTGTTAGTGAAAAGAGTGAGAGTTTTCATCTAGAGCTGCAGAATTTATTCTGGAAAAATTTGTGGTTCAGAGAGCTGAATCTATGTATCTACATTTTAATTAAAAGTTAAGAAGTTAGAGTCCTGAAATTGCACTGAATTACTATTTGATATGGCTGATGTCAGTAGCCATTTTCAAACTCTGCTGAATCTGAAGGAGGGCAAGAGATTAGTGTAAAGTGAGAAGTTACTAATGTAACCCTCATGGGTATAGCTGAGAATGTGCTGAAGGAGTGGATCACAAAAGCAAATGATTCTCAGACAAAGTGTTTATGATTACTGAGAACAGAAACAGAGCCCAAAGAAAATGCTAAATAAAAAAAATTTTAAAGTGGTCATACAAAATCAAGAGAGCAAGTCAGAATAGAAGATGGTACCAGAGAGAGCAGTCACTCAGGAGAGATGTCTGGGAAAGAATCTTATTGATGGGAGATTTTTCACTGCCAACTAAGGTTATTAAATCAGAAAGCAGAGCAATCCTGAGAGAGGAAGAGCATGTGATTGATGCGAGTAAAATTATTTTGAAGAAAATAAAACATTGTTGAATAATATTGATTGTGCAGGGGAAATAAACCATATCCATGAAAAACCAAAGTAACATCTCCCACTGAAAGGGTCAAAAATACATATTTCAAAAGTGGATGATATGCTAAAAGAATTTAATAATGATGAGGGTGCAGGGAAGAAAACTGGGCAGTGATCTTCCAGCTGGATGAGACTGACATAGTGCGAAGGAAAGGTGGCTGCAGGAGTGTAGGAATTACCCAAAAATTTCTGTAGCGTTGCATGTCAGCTTGTTAAAGGCTGGCAAGGATTTAAAAGAAAATAGTCAATTGAGAGGGTAAGGCTTGAAAGCCTCATAAATGAGTGGAGGGCAAATTGTATGACTGGGATTTATAACACAGATTTTGAGTGACTCCCTTGCTGCTCTCAGAGATACTTATTGTGGTGGGAAAGATTGAGTATGAATATATAAGAAGGCGTTGAAGATTAAACCAATACCAGAAAAAGAGGTTAAAGAGTAGTTTAATTATCCCAATCAGAAGCCATTAATAGATTTTCAGGAGTAATGCTTGAATGGTTTGTCTAATAGATGAGTAGCGGTTTGGACAATATTATAAGATTAAAATTCTCAGAACAATTTGGTTTTCCTTAACATTAATAGTCCTGCTGTAGCATAGTTCCTTCTCTTTCAATAGTGCTTCAGTAATTTCTCCTTTAAGTCCTCTGTTAGCCCTGCCCAAATACCACTTTAATCTCATTTCTTGCCCTAAATTTCACTTTATTTTTTCCCTCTTTTTCTTCCCACAACTGCACAACTCTGCACCCTTCTTTCCACCCACATGTTGCCTGCTAAGTCTGCAGCATTTTAATTTCATCAGGCACTTGATCTTCCCAGCCCACTGCCATTCCCCGTTTCCTTGGGACTCACTGGGCAACACGAATGAGAAAAGGAAGGTGATGGGTGTCTGTGGTGCAGCTCTGCTTTGAGTGGTGTGGTCCTGCTCCTAAATGGATGAGTTTCTCTTAAGGGCTCTCTTACATTAAAGTCTAACAGGTTAAAAGGCAGTGATGCCCAGTAGGATTTTGGTATGCCAGTCCTTCAGTGCTGCTCTAAGCTTTGGGGCACTGTTTCAGTGCTGAGATGCTGCCCCAGAGAAGACCACGCCATCCCAGATCCCAATACTTGTGTGTCCGGTACCTTCCACAGATCTGTTTCTCTAAGTTATGTGCCGTGTTTCTGCTCAAAATGCTGAGTTTACGTTTGCACAGCATGTTTGGCCTGCAAATGCTTGTTTTTCGAGATTTTCCAAAGGCTGCATTTTCAGCTTGCTGTGGAATCAGCTGAACATATGTTCCCCAGCTGAAGCTCTCTGTGGTGGGACCGTGTGGGAATGTGCAAGAGGGAGCAGGCAGAACTCATGGCAGAGCTTGTTCCACGTGAGGGGAGGAAAGTGTCTGATCTCAGGTCTTGTCCAGGAGCCAAGTCCTGGGAGGTGCAGAGCAGCTCCCTGTGCACTCTCAGCTTTTACTTTGTTGTGTAGATTCACGTGTGCCCTGAGTGTGCTCAGCTGCCCACTCTGTTCTGACAGTCCTGACACACTGTGGCCTTTTCCTTGTGCTGCACATTGCAAGGGAGACCTTACAGTTCTGCAAAACAGAGCACTGGAATTACCAGAACAGATCTGGCTGAGCCTGTGTCCCATTAAAGGCGTAGCAAGGATGACTCTCCATGCTTTACTATGATCCTTTCTGCTTGATAGAATTTTAAAATTACTTATGTTTCTTCTCCATCTAATTTTCCCACTTGCTCATATTGCACATTTGATGACCTTTTGAATTTATTCTGTGATTAGAGTTCTTTTTCATTTGAAATACACTCTATTTCTTTCATAGTGTATTTTTTATTTTATGAAAAATGATAACAATGTATATTTTCTATGTGCTGTTATTTTTGTTAAATTCAGTTTACTAATCATACTAATCAGTGGCCACACAGAGACTTCAAAGAAAATGACAAAAACCAGCAAAATGGGAATTTATGCTATGGATGTGTCTGCTGCTATAATCTAGGAGATACTACACAAGTACTGAGAAGCTTCAGCTATTTTTAAACTTGGACTTTACAAAAACTTCTTTTCCTAAAGTTTTGAATTTTTAGGGTTTGTTGTTGTAATATGTTTTGTTTGTTGATTTCTTGGGATTTTTTTTTTTTTAGTTTTACAGTAGAATTCAAATATCATAAATAATCTTTTCCTACAAGATTTCAGTCTCAGTCTTAACAATTGAGTGCTTTACCATTTATGTTATAAATTTAGTGGTTCCACTGTCTCTTTTTAGGCACGTTTTACCTGATTTCCACTAATAACTTATATTTCCTTCTACTTCTTTATAGAGGATCTGCATAAAAACTTGTCTCAATCAGACTCTGAAGCCCTGGGCCCATAAATACTGAGAACTTTTTAGAAGGCTAATTCCTTAATTTCTCCCATGTCATAATTGCTTTGCTCATTAAGAGATTGCTGCATTAAATTTATATTTGTATTTTTTTACATCTTATATTTGAAAACATGAATGTATAATGTCTCCCTGGAACTCTGCACCATTATGATGAAAGATACAAGTGGAGTCTAAGACAGACATGTTTAATTAGTGAGAAAACTTGACATTTTCAGTGTTTAGGTTAGACAGGGAAAAAGCCAAGAGCAAAAAAGTGGTTTGGGGTGATTTTTTTTTTTTTTACATTGCTGACAGGAAATAATTGTTTTAACACAAATCAAAATGAAACTTTTCTACCTTTTTTGTGTATCAAAGGCCATTAGAGTTAAGATTCAGTGCTTAATCACAAATCTAAATATTCCAATTGCTACCTAAGTAGGAGGAAATATATAATTTTTGAGAGATAACCACTCAAATTCTGCAAGTGGCAATTGAAGAACTGTATCTTCATTAATAAAAATATCACTTGGCAGATCATTAGGGTGGGTGGTCAAGTTTTGGGTTCAGCTGCTGGGGTCATTTTTTTCTCAGCTGGCAATGGAATTTTCAATTGTTGGAAGTCAGTTATTCTTTGATGAGTAATGAGTGATTCAGTAGAAAGAAGCAGGAATAGTTCAATTTCACACAGCCTTCTAATTCAGGGTTAGAGGATGAAACAGCAGAACCTACAGAATCTAAGAGCTGGGGCCCTTAGGATTTAGCTAGGGCCAACTTTCTCATCTGTGAAGTTGTGTTTTTCATTATATCTGACATTTTTTGAGGGTGAGTTTTGTTACAGATTATTAGCCTATGGCACTGGGCTGGGAAGATGAGACTTCACTGAGATACAGAACACATAAAAAAAGAGTGAACAATTGAAATTACAGGGTTATTGTTATCTTGTTGTCAAGGTAGCTTGAGGTTGGTTTGCACTGAGAGGAATTCAGCTTGCTTTTATGTGTGATACTATGAAATGAATTTGGTGCCCAGTATGCCCCAACACTAATTATAAAACTTTCTAAAAACAAAGAATAAACCCAAACCAACTCTTTCCAGCTTACTTTCACTGTTTAACTCATGCATCTCTGAAACCACTGTATTGATTTACACAATTGAGGCCTTTAAATGTGATTGATTACCTGTATCCTCCTCTGTCCTAGGTTATGTATATTCATGGAAGGAACAGAAAACATAACTTTGCATCAGAGCTTTACCTTGGGGATGTTTTTAAGATGTTTAGGAGTAAATCCTGGTTTCACTGCCGTTAGCTTAGAAGGGAATAAGCCCATGTCAGCAAGGAACTAATAACTTTCTGGGGAGCTGCTGTGCAGCTAATCAGGTAAGAAACATATCACAGTCATCAAATATTACCAGCTTATTAAATAAAGGGAAGAAAGGAAATTTCTAGGAGAATTTAGGGAGAACCTTCTGAGAAGCCTGGACACGTCTTTGTTCAGCCTTCCTTGGTGCATGCAGGGAATTAAGCCAGTGAGCAGATGCTCTCTGGAGAACATCTACAGTCAACAGATACAGAAATTATCAAAATTATCTTGGCAAATCATGTTCAGAAAAAAATTACAATGTAGTCCAACCTGTATCTATTCAAGGTACTGTGTTTAGGCAGGATGACAAGATGGGAGCAAATGGCTGGGTAGAAGTTTGCATCTGAAGGCTGGATAATGTGAATTACCAGGAGCCATGAGTGCAGGAGGTATTCTGTGACGATTAGAGATGCAGAACCAGGACTCAAAGCCCAATATTCTGCTGTGCCTGTAGTTATTAGGATCTCACCTTCAGTACTATGTCCACTTATTTCATACAGGCTGAATAAATAAGTATGGGCCACCAGAATTATTTTTTGCATATTTAAAGATATGTGTCACACACCTGTTCTCTCTGTAAAATCGGATAACTCAGCTCTCCCAGCTCCCTCAAAGTTTTGTCGATCTCTAATCTGCTTTTATCCTCTGAAAAAAGTCTTTAAATATATATTTTTAAAACATCTGTAAGAGGAAGGAAGCAATCTGAGTTCGTTGTCAATGACAATTAAACAAGCAGTTTTGGATTTAACATGCAATAAGGAAAATTAAGATTAGTTAGTAGGAAAAAAATTTTAGAGGTAATGATAGCAATGCATTGGAATAGATTGCCTGGAGAGATTTTGGAATCCTTGTAATTGGAAGTTTTTAAAAAGACAGTCTAGACAAATATCTGTCAAGATTAATATGTTTGATCTTGCCTTGGAACAGAGGATGGATGAAATGACCTCTTGAGATCCCTTCCAGCCCTGTTATGAATCTATAAAATAATGTTTTAGCTCCCAGGGGAGAAAAGAACTATCCAAGCACAGAGAATCTGCTACAAATGACCTTTGATATTTTTATTGACAAAAATTCAGAAGCGATCTCAGTATATAGCCAGTAATGAAATAAAATTATCCAAACGAACCATAATCTCTAGTTTCTTCTATCAGAATCCTATATGAACATTCCTAGGTTAAATCTGTATCCCCTGTCACTTAAGATTTCTTCTAGGAAATAAAATTGAGATTCTGTTTGCAGCGTGAAGATCTTAATTTGAAAAGTTAAATACCATATTTGTTGTCCCACTGCCATGGAAATTCTCCTGTTCTCTCCAAGGCAAGGTTGTCAAGAAAGTGCAGTGATAAACTTGACTCAGTCTGGAAAATGGCCTTGTGCAGAACACCATGTGACTTATTTGTGAAAAGATCAGTGTCCTCACCTTCTGTCTTCAGAGACAGATGAAATTTAACTTTAGGAAGAGTTTGCTTATAAGGCTCTGCTCACTAAGGAAGCTAATTTCCTTCTGAAATTCTCTAGACCAATGGTTTTCAACATTTTTCAGTTTTAAAAATTCCTTAGATGGCACTGACTATAGGAAGGTGATGGTAAGGTTATAAATCAAAAGTCTGGTGTTAAGATATCTGCAAAAATAATGGGAAGAAACCCCAGTCTGAGCTCACAGGTATCTGCAGTCACAGACCAAACCCCCCTAGTGCAGATCTGTAGTGTGCCAGAGGCAAAACTGTGTGTAACTCACCACAGGAAAAGGGCAAGAGCTGATAACAGCCTTAGAAACACCTTTTTATTTGCCTTGTAGATGAGTCTTCTATGGGAACTACCATTAAACTGTAAAGGAAAATAATAAAAGTGATGAGTTTCTATAGAAGAACAAGGTATTTCAAGTTGGAAGAGCCCCCTGGTGATCTCTAGTTCAGCCTCCTCTGCAAAGCAGGGTTAACCCTGACAGACCAGGTTTCCAGGGCTCTATCCACAGGTGTCTCCAAAATTTCCAAGGACAGGAGATTGCACAACCCCTCTGGGCCAGCTCTTCCACCTCTCGACTTTGCTCTTGTTTTTGTGGGTCTTTGCCATCCCTAGATTTCCTCAACCTTTCAGGGGTGAAGGAAAATTTTTTTCTCAGCAATTACAGTGTCTCTGCAACACCAACAAGAGCAGCTCTCAGTGTACTTTGGAATCATTAATCTTTGTTAACAAAGCATAACGTTTAGTTGCCTTTGAGTATTTGAGAACCTTTGGTGAAAACTGTATTTATGTTAATTGACATGTTTCTTACACAAATAAAGATATTTTACTCTTGCATTAAAAAAAACCAACAAAAAAGTCCTATCCCTTTTTTCATCTGAAATATTCAAAACAGAAAAAATATTAGCTCAGGGACTAATTTAATAAGAAAATGCAAGCGCAATTATCTCGTACTGAATTAAAGAACATTGAGATTATCAAAAAGATTAATCTACTGTGTTGAAAAAAGACTTATAGATTCATTCCACTGAAACTACTTGTGTAATTGTTTTCATTGCTTTCAAATAAGTTGGTTCTGGAAATACAATTAAGTATCAGAATGCAGAAAGAAATTTAGCTTATTTTGTGTCATCAAAATAAAAAACAACAAAGAGTTGGGTACACTCGCCATACATGTGAAAAGCTTTTTCTAAACAACTAAATTAATTCATCTTTACCAGGAAGCAACAGAGATAAATAGTTCTTCTATCTTCAAAGACAACTTTTCAATAACTAATATTCTTGAAAGGAAATTGATTATAATCCTTTTTCAAGCAGTATAATATAATTTCGGAGAATATTCCCTTTTCCGAGTAATTTGCATAAAATATTAAATTAAAGCAAATTAATAAGAAAATTTCCCTTAAATTCTGATCCAGTGTTCTTATCAGTCAATAGCTTAAATGACGATGCAATGAATAAACAGATGCAAATCAGACATGATCTGCAAAACAGTCAAACAATTCCAGAATGGGATAGGAAGGGAAGTGGAGCAGGATGCAGGAACTGCAGTGGAAGTGCAAGATGATGCCCAGTTCTCAGGCCTGCTCTGAATATTATTATAACACAGAAAAGCACAAAACACACACAAAAGGAGATTTGCTGCTTATGAATCAAGCCTGAAAAATTCCAGGACATTACAGTTCACCTGGTGGGTCTGAGGACAAGCTCTTCATTTGTCTCAGGGTCAGGATCTGTCACTGATGATTAAAGCTTTTAACTGCAGACATACAGGGCCTGATGAGTGACTTCTCTGAACTGCTCACATTGTTTTATAAATATTTTCAGGTTTGGAAGAATTCTTCCAATGTTTTTGTAAATCACTTGATTGAACTTGTGTCTTCCTGTAACAGTGGGAGAAGTGTCCTGTTTGCTGCCAACTCAGCGCAGCCAGTGTGCTCACTGCTGCTCAAATGGTAAAGGACTTTTGTCCTTATTTATTCATTGGCAACAGTTTGAAGCAAAACTGTAACCCCCCCTTGGGACACTTGACAGGGTTTTTCCATCACATAAAACATGTTCTGAAAGCAGCAAAATGTTTTCTTGCCAGCTGAAACAGATGTAATATGCTGCTCTCAATTTGTTTTACCCTAATTCTTAAACCATGTGAAATTTGCTGCCTTTGATAGCACTCTCGGCCAGCTCTTTAAGAATATCTCAAACAGGGCTTAACATGTTCATTTTCTCTGTGCTACTACTTGAATTTATGTCCTCTCTCCTGCATATGAACTTTTAAATTATTTATGATGGGCAATGTTACTTAGAATAATATGAATCAAAATGGCAGATTTTGATAAATAAAATGACCATTTTTCTGGCTCTTAAGAATCACATGAATGCATGTTGTCTTGCTTATTGTGACAGAGGAGAGAGAGGTTAAATGACTTTCCTGTGGAGATCAGTGAGACTGAGGTGCACTCACAAATGTGATTAACTTTCTCACAACGAAATAAGACATTTGGAAGAATATTCAGTGCCCTTAAAAATTAAATCTTCTTTAATCTGGACTCTAGTAATAACTTGAACAAAAATGTCAAGTAGAAGAGGAGAACCTGCTAGAATCCTCTCAATTTACACTTATATTTTCCTCTCTGTTATTTTTGTCTATGTCCTCAGGCTGAGTGGGAGAAAATGGCCAGTTCTCACAGGCTCTGAGGGCTTTTTCCATTTGACAAACAGACAAATCAACGGGGCAGCACTCCTGCATCTTGCAGTTCTTTGGCTTTTCACAGTAACAGTTCTTAATTTCTCTCTAAATAACTTTTGAGATAAACAAATGTGTGTGTATGTGTCTCCACATTTTTTTCCCCTCTGCTTTTCTAAAAATCTGGAACCAGGGAATTTACTTGTGGAGTGTAATAGTATAAATAAGCATCAAATATAGTGATATCAATGAATATCAAGCAGCATTAGGTGGCTACAGTTGAATGAGGCTGCAGATTAGGATTACAAAATCAACATCTGATTTCATAATTAACAGAAAAAGAAGTTCAAGGAGCAAGGAGTTTTTATTTGTCTTTGCTATGAAGCGGACTGTCGCTGCAGTTACTCATGATAGACAAAGGAATGCCAAAACACCCTTCATTCAGGACCTCTGTTCATCTGACAGAAGCTGACATGTGTAGGGTTAGGATTTCCTCCTCTGTGACATTTCTGGGCGTGTAGGACACGAGAGATAAGCATGAGCTAAGACAGCTTTTGCAATCAAGCCCCGTAGCTTGATGAATGCTTGGCATTTGGGGCTATTGATCAGTGACACAAGAACAAGGAGAAAAGGCATTAAGATACATTGTTGTCAAAGCTATTCAGAGGTTTCTATTTTCCTTCTGATAGTGCTACTTAAGCAGAAAATTTATACAATGAAATGGAGAAAATGCTTGTGAAGGTATAGCTTATTAAAAAGAAAATTTTAAAAAATTATGCTCTTGGGTTGCTCTAAGAAAAAAGTTTTAAAAACTTTTAAAATGTCAACAACCCAAAATGTCAATACTGAGCCAGGCTGAGGAAAAAGTGTCTTTATGACAGCACTTCATATTTGTGCTACCTGCGCAAATATGGAGTAAACATTTCAATCATTTGCCATAAATTCTGAAATGCTGTTGGCAAAGTTAACCTATAGCTGCTGAGACCCTCAGTATTAATTAGTGTACAGATCTACATCTGGTGCAGTTATTCTTTGTCACTTTTTGTTATACACAGAATAGATGGTTTTCCTCTTTAAAAAAGAAATATTACCCTGTAGTTTGTATGTACAGTATAATCTCTATATATACTGCTAAATATTTCTGCTTCCTGGCAGAAATATCTTTCAATGTTTAAGTTGTATGATTATTATTTTCTTATCATTCCCAGGAAAACTTGGGAAATGAGAGAGAGGAGCAAAATGAGGGACATTTTATGTGCTTTTTTCTATACTTCACTGCTTTTTTGCAGACATAGATGAGGTCAACCAAACTGAATAAAGCATCTTTCTCTCAGCAGCATAGAACACTGACACTTTCTCCTCTCTTTATCAAAGTTGAAACCTTTTATGCACTTCTGTGTGCAACAAGAAATGTTTATTATAAAACAGTTATGTATTAGAGTAGCACTTCATATTAAGGGATATTTCACCTGCTGTACCTTAGATCTGCATAAGTGTGACAATATATTTATAACTTTTCAAATGTTCACAATTTAGGATTTTATTTTCTGTCTGTAGGTAACACCTGTAATTAACTAAAAGAAGTTAAGTGCTTCTTATAACTTTTGGAGAATTACAAAAAAGGTTGCCATATTCTAGGCAACAGACATAGTAATGAAACTTGATATTGAAACGATCCTTGGAGGAGACCAGATTTTTGCTTAGATTGAAAAAGGAAATAGTGAAGGAATGGTTTTTTGTTTTGTAGTGACTGCAAAAAAACCCTGCTAAAATAAGCACACACATCTTTCCCACACTCTTGAATTTTGGCACTTCCCAGCTAAAATTAGAATTGGTTTTGGTTTTTATTTGTTTGAGGTAGTTGTATACTAAGCAGTAATTAAGATTAGGTAACTCAGCAACCCAGAATATGAGAGAAACAGACATGAGAGCAAGAGCTATCAATTTTTCTAATCCTTAATTGTAGCCCATTCTTTGATTGATGACATATAAGAAATCAGTGCCTTACAGGGTATAATTTCCAAACACCCAAGAGGTTATACATTTATTTCATTTAAAATGAAGTCTCTTGAGCTGGTTTATTTGCCATCACAAAGAATGTGAAATAAATAGAAATGTTCTTTGCTCTTTACTCCAGAACAGGTTATATAAAAACCTTTAAATAAAACTGTGTGCTTTGGGTTTGAAATACTGGACCTACCTGAATATACAAACACACACACAAAACCATGGCAGTGATGAATGCACAGCCTTGCACTATCTTGAAGCCCAGAAAAGGGAAAATATACTTATTGAATAAAAAGATTAGAGTGTTAGTGTGAGCTACAAATGGGAATCAACTCCTGAGAAAAGAATAGTCTTACATAGTTCTGTTTTCCTTTGTCACCTAAAGGAATGAACTTTGGTTCAGTGTAAGTACATTTTCCATTGAAAATATACTGGAGAGTTTAAAGCTCTGTGCAGTTTCCATTTGAAGTAAATCACATAATTTGCTAAAGTTGTTCAAATTACACACTGAACATAAAATGAGGCTAAGTTCTAATGCTTGCTGTAATCCATATTTGATAATGTGTAATTATTTCACCAGATAACTGAGGATAAATTTAGTCCTTGGCATGTGCATACCGAGTATATCCATCCAGCATGACTTTAGTGTATACTTTAATTATGGAGGGAAATATCACAATCTCACTCCTTTTGAACAGTACTTTTACTCTTCCCCATCCTTTTCTATCCTTCCATCAGTTTGAACATGTTCTTGTTAGGAGACTCTGTTTGCCACAGTGCTGGCTTTATGTGCCAAGGACAAGGGGTGCCTGTGAATTGCTCAAGGCAAGACTCTCAATTCACATTGTTCTGGAACTTCACCTTTTTCCTTCCTGATCTAGGGAACTGCAGAAAATATTCAGGTGAGAAGTGAATGTACTGCTGACAGACTGTAGATCTGCTAGCTATAGAGAATAGGTTGCTTGTATTTATGAAGGGAATCTTAATGTAAGTTGAAATGAAGTTTTCAATTCTAAAATGCATCATAGATTTTAAAATATTATTTCCCTAGTTCATTTTTCCTGTAACAAAACTCATGTAGAATTAAGCATTTTTCCAGATATTTATTCTCTGTGTTTTCTGTGTACGCCATAGACCCATAGAATGGCTTGGATTGGAAGGGACCTTAAAGCTCATCTGGTTCCACCCCCTTGCTGTGGGCAGGCACAGCTTCCACTGTCCCAGGTTACTCAAAGCCCCCTCCACCCCAGTCCTAGGCACTTCCAGGGCTGGGGCAGCCACAGCTTCTTTGGGCACCCTGTGACAAAGCCCCCACCCTCCCAGGGTTTCTGCGGGGGTGTTCTCTAAGAAGCTTTTTCAAAATGCAGTAACTCAGCATCTCACTGCTACCCAGTCAGTGCTGCCTCCTGCTCTCCCTTTGGAGCATATGGCTCCTGCAACAATATTGACTCTGTGTCTGCAAATCACACAACAAAGGCAGAACTGTGAAGAACTGCAGATGATGAAAAAACAGAATTCCCATTTTGCAATTCAGCCTGTGTCCCATTTTCTCTTTTTATTTTGCCCTGCTTGAATAATTAATATGGGACTATTTAGGAGATCTCTATGAAAGCATGTTCAACATAATACAATTACAGAAAATTGTGATTCAAATATCATATATTTTCTACACAAAATATAGAATAATTGGCAATTTTGTGCTAATCTCAACTTAGTGGTCATGATGATGGATTTGTGGACATTGCTTTCTTTTGGGGTTTTTTTGGGGGAGAAGAGGTTGAATTTTAATATTTTAATCAAATAATATGAAATTTCTCCAGTTGTCTGGGAAATTGTTGTTGCTTCATTCTGAGGCTCCAAAGTGATATGGAGATTAATAAGTTTGGGGCTGAATATTACTTTGTCATTATCAGGGTTGTATTGGCTTGAGGACGAGCAGACTTCTATTCTCATGTGGAAGGGGCACTGCAGACAGCAGGGCAGATTCAGAGCCCACAACACACAAAGATACCTTCTGGAGCAAAGCATATAAATGGTTGTTATGAGAGCTGAGCTATAAAAAGGCTGAGTGAAATATGGCATCACTAAAATGCATAGCAAAACCCAGTGTGATTTCCATGCTGCCAGAATTTCATTCTAATTCAGCAGAAGTTTCTAGAATGAGAGAAAAGGTCAGACACACAAACATGCATAATGCCTGAATATTATAGATTTTAGTCAAAACTTATTTTTATTGACCTGATGTTTCCTAAATTTTAACATGGACATGACTGTTATCCTCAGGAAGTCTTATTTAAAATAAGATTTAGAAAGTGTTGATACTTTTCTGTAATTAGTCAGAAATAATTTATGAATCTGTGGAAAATTAAACTGAAAACTGTAAGACAAATTTGAAAGATTTCTAAAGGAATGCCTAAATTTGGAGGTACTTCTGTTACTTTAAGAACAGCAGTTCTGATCTTCTGACATCAAGACAGACAAGAAAAACCCTTAAATATACATTGCTGCAAGTCATTTTACCAGTTGGCCCTTCTAGCACACATCGTGAGATGGAATACTCAAGGAACAGGTAGCTGCTGGATTAATTACAGCTAACATTTACTTTTTTGTAAATGTGTTAATGTGATTTAAGAGTTCACTATATAAACCTGATGATATTCAGAATGTTACTGTTGGCTTAGTAACATTGTTCCCTTTCCAATCAAAGGGAGGAAAATAGAAAAAGAACTAGTATTTTCCTTTATAACAGGCAAATCATTGTTATAGGATATACTGAAATGTTTCTTAAATGTTGACTTCTAATTTTTTCGGTATCTACAAATACCTAACAAAATTAAAATCATCTTAAAAGGCAGTTGTTTGGGAAGAGAATAAAATACCTTCACCATTTGAGGCACTACAAAATTTCTAGGCACTTATCAGAAAGGTATAGAACCATCCAGTCTTTGTATCTTTACTGGACTAATTGAGATGTACCTGCACACAGAGACTGTGTTGGTTCCAGTGGGATTTGCCATCTCATTCTCTATTATTGCTGACACCAAAGCTTAAGCTACATAAGCTCTTCAAAGCAGACAAGGCTTTCCTTGTGTGGTTCTTGCCATTTATTTGGCATGAATCTTCTGATCATAAACCTAAGTGTTCCCATCAGGCACACATTTATAAGTGAGTCTAAAATGATTCTCACGAACAATTGCAAGAGCATGTCAGTGACTTACTTGCCCACAGGAAAGTCAAAGTCAAATTGTTCCTTAGATGGAATCCAACAGAGCTGAAGGAATTGAAATGTTCAGAGCGAGATCTACAAATCCCCATTTCATTTTCATGAGTATTATGAAGATTTCTTTGACCCTTACTGTGGTGTTTCCTGAGAGTACTTTATCCTGCAGAACACTTTGTGGGTCTCACCTGCTCTGATGTACAGAGCACACTGGAAAGAACCACCCTTCAGAAGGCTCAGGCTGCTTTGTAGATGTATCTTACTGAACCCTTGCCTTGCTGCCACAAGGAACACCACTGTGCCATGTTAGATATTAGTTACCCTTTTCCATAGGTGTTTGTCCTGTCTGTTCATAATTTCGGTTTATGTAAAGGTAAGGGGAAAATATAAAGCAAACTTGAATCAGGATTTCTGAAAATTACTGAATTCTTAAAAAATATCCCAATCTTTTACTCAACAGACAACCTACTTGTCTCTTCCTTGAGCTTTGCTTCCTGAAGCCCTGCCAGGATCAATGTGAGATCTTCCTGCAAGAAGCTTTCTCCTTTGTATGTGAAAGAAGAGGGACTTCTTAGTACTTTTTTTACTTGTTTTATGATAATTAACACCAGCACAGGAAAAAAAAGAAGTAAAATTATGGATTTCTAAATGTACATCTTCCAATAAAGTGGAGATAGCAGTGATGATTGTGAGAACAGAGATGGGAACAAACTCTCATCAGGTTCAAAAGAAAGAAAACACATAAATGAGTCACTTGATTCTAGACTTGCGTCAGGCAACACAGGAGGTACTGAATCTCTCTCTCCCTTTCTCTTCTTTTAAATTTTTTTTCCCTGAAGTCATTATAAAACACAACTGATGACTACCGGCAATTTTTTATTCCACATGCTGGTTTCCCAATAAGGCTCGGATCTAGCTCTCTGAATCTTAGTTTTTTATGGAATAAAATATTGCATCTGTTTCCTACTTACAAAATAGAAAAACATGCCAGGATTTTAAAGCATTTAATGAGTTGGAACAGAGTAATAATAGACTCTGTTTGCTGAAATCTTCTTAGATGCAAACTCTAGTTATACAAATAAAGTCACTTCCAACCTCTCTTTTTCTCTAATATAATCTTCACTTTTATTTGATCACTATTGCCATGGTTTCTGAGAAGCAACCAAAAATTGGAAATAAGAATACTCCAGAATCTACCCCTCTTCTGACCTTCCCAGTGTTTATATTGCTAAATAAATTTCTGAAGAGTTTTCTGGGAGGAGTGACAAGAGCTGTATGGGGAGAAAGGCAAGCTGTAGAGGAAATCCTGCACTTAGTTCTGAGCTAAAGTGTTCTCACCTCCAAAGAGCTCCTACAAAGTTTGATTTTTCCAACAAGTAAGAGGTGTGTCCCTCAGATCCTCACTTCTCAAGAGACAAAATGTTATTGCTACAGCTGTATTCCGTTTTTTTAATCTGTAATTTTAAAGATATGCAGAATTTCCCTTCCTTGCTGTCATCACCTGGATCTTTAGTACAGAGTTTTTGTACATATAGTGCCCTGACTATATCTCTGAATTCCTAATTTGTGCTGTTCTTTCATCATTAACACTTACCTACACTTATTTACAGCTTCAAATTTTAAAGTTTATTATGAAAGACTGCAAACAGTAAGGGCTCTCTACAGAAGATGATATAAACACTGCTGCAAAAATCCTCTTCAGGCTCCATAGCATTGTAGTACTTCACATCAGTTGAACATGGATTGGAAGTAGGTCAGGCTTTTGTAATCTCATTTCTTTCAATTTGCTTTGATCACAATAAAATTTCAAAAGAGGAGGGTCTCTGCAGGAGCAAGTTTTGATAAAGACTCAAGTAACATAGAGAACTTGGGCTTTGCAAGTTGATTTCACACTAAATTATTTGTGTACAGGGACTTCAGGGCTCTTGTGCTGCTACAGAAGACAAACTCTTGTTTTTGCTGAGTTTCTCATGTGTTGGTAATATTTATAAGATATTTGGATAATATATTTGAGCAGGACATTGATTAGGGTTTCTTAGCCACCTATGAGGTGCTGATGGTTCTGTCCACATTCTTGAGTTTTAATGCTTTTCTTACACTTCTCTCAAAATGCCTTGGTTTTGGTTACATTAGCCATGCCGAGTTACCATCACAGGTCCCATTTCATAGACAAGAAAACCTATGCAACGAAACGTTTAGTCTGACACCACAAATTCTGTAATAAGGCACCTCCACTGAAAATTAAACAGAGTGATAGTTTGTTAACCTTAAGAAAGTGATGTCAATTCTGAAAAGACAGAATAAATTTGGCTTTTGTTAGGATTAGCAAAAATTCAATAGCAGGCAGGGCCTGTGTGAATTGCAAGCTCTGCTGAGATTCAGAGAAGGATTTGCTGGGTGATTACTGAGGTGAATTGCCCTTCATTTTGTTACCAGTGTAGTCCATAATGACCTATGGATGCACTGTCTGGATAGGTAGAGAAAATTCATGCAGCATCTCAAAAGACAGAAACCTTCCAAGCTGCCTTGCAGAAGGTGAAATCAAAAAGACAGAAATGTGGGTTTGAGCTGGTTTCTTTTCTTTGTTAACCAAAGACATATTTCCTATTTCATGTTAACCTTATCAGCATCAAGACTTTAAGCTGTTTATTCAGCTGGTGCTGGTGACCCTGCCCTGTGCAGTACATAAGAGGAAGATTTTCATTTCATGCTCCTCCAAACTCACAGCAGCAGTAGGAGACTATAATCTGTTAAGGCCAAACTCTTTTTTATTGTTTTCCTTTTACAATCAAATGATTTTATGTAGTAATTAAGGTCTTTTGAAAAAATCATAAACATTAGCATATTGCTAATTTAGAAAGCAGCTCCTGGATAAATGCCTGTCATGCAGTGCACATGTTCCACTGTGCACTTTGCTTATGTTGATACTGCTGTTTCCATTTTTATTTCAGCTGAGTAAGAGAAGTCTACCCAAAAACTTGCTTTCTAATCAGGTGGATGGGAAAGGATATTTAGGCACATAAATTGCAGAACTGATTAAGGTGGATTTACAGCAATCCACCTTCAGTCCCTAGGGATTTTACTGTGAGAATCTCCTGGTCATTGCACATATAAAAACCTACAGAGTTCGGTGGCTACTCACAGGCAGAGAGAGCTAATTTTCATTTAGCACTATTGGTATGTATTGGGATTGTATTGCATCTGAGGGTTTCAGAAATGTAGGCCTTTATGATTTCAGGCTTTATGTTTTTAAAGCTAATCAGGGGGTATTGATATTAAATTCTCTTTTAAATCCATTAAATTTTCTTTGAAAAAGCTCACCTTCAGCAACTATCAATTTTAATAGGTGAAATAAATAATTAGAGCAAAAAAAAACCACTCAAAAATTTTTATGGAAGCTCTGTTTACTGACTTATGTTTCCTATGTAACTAGATGGGTATTGCTGTGACATACCACTGGTATGTGACTTGCTGTAGCTAGAAATAATCTTACCTCTCAGATGCCTGGATTGTCATATTTTATTGCTTGTTTCCCAGTGTAGGTTAGGACTTTAAGACAGACATTTTTAACATTAAAGCTAATATTATTTCAAAGATCCCTAGTTTCTTGATAACAGTGTGTGACCTTGCTGACCTCTGTGATAAATAAGGCACCTGAGCATCTCTTTTAATTTCATATTTTGAAAGGCAGGATCTCAAGTTAAACACGGCAAAATTATTAATAAATTCCTTCAGAAATATTAAAAGTAATGGAATCAAAGTAAATTCTAGAACCAGTTGGGCTTTACTATTGGAATAAAAGTCTGCATAATAATGTGCAAGCTTAGGGCAAACCTGTGTGCATGTCCTTTGTTGGACAGACTCAGAATGTGTCTTGAATTCTCCCCTGTGATTATTTTGATTTAACAGCAAAAATTTATCCCAATTCTAAAGCAAATTCTTACATTAAATAAAACAGATTGTCAGGTTTTTTTAGGGATGTTACCATTGCTAACACAGATCTCAATGCTTATTGAAGATACTTCTTTTTAGTTATTCCTTTATGTCGAAAAGCATGCAGGTTTTATTAAATGTAAAATACTGAAAGGAACACAGAATTCATATTACATAGCATGTCCTGCTGTGGCCTTGCTTTGCCAAAGAAATGTAACAAAAATGTGCTGGTAATATCCTTTGTCTTCATTATAAGAATCTGTGTTACTACATTCTTTCTGATGTAAGGCCATTTACCTTGACTCCCAACTACATTTAATCTCATTACATTCACTGTCATTATAGCAACATCTTTATTCCACTTGAAAGACTTTAAAGCTCTGGAGGATGATATTACAGTGAGGGCAGACTATGCTTTATTGAATAGGGTCCTGTGTAAATTCCAGATATGATCACACCATCCATTTTTATGAGCCAGTTCACATGATTCTGGGTTAATGCAGCAATTGTGATTCTTCCAGTTAAATACAGGGATGGAAAACCAGACCATGAATAAGCATCTTAAATATTTTGATATTGAGAGGATCAAAAAAAGATGTACTAAGAGATCTTAATATAGATCTTGACTAAAAAAGAGCTTCTGTACTTTTCCTGCAAAAGCTTCTACAAAATGAAAACATGTATAAATACAAATGCTAATGTTGGAAATAAAAGTAAATTAATTCTGAGACAGGAAATGACATCACTGTAACTTATCCTTGGTATGGAACTCAGTATTTCAAGGATCATATTGGCTTTTGTAATATTTATAACAAAATCTACAGGGCTGAGTTGAATAAGCCTCACCTGCTGGAAAAAAAAAATCTAATATAGGCTTCTTGTCAGGGGTGCAGCATTAAAATGGAAAGTTTCACTGATAAAATGGTTTAGAAAATGAAAAATGCCAGAGAAAAAGGATTGGGATGTCCAAGCCTTGTACAGCTCATGAAGAACCCATGGGGCTGCTAAAGGTGTTCCAATCCCAAGTGGCAGCAGGACTCCCAGTAAGGTGGTGGAACACAGCAAGCTACTTTGCTTCTGTCTGTCCAGCTTATGCCTGGAAAGTAGATTTCTCTGGATTCCCTCTTTCAGGGATTCTTGCAGGTGGCTGTACAGAGTGGCAAGAACAAAGTGCATGGGATCAGATAAACTTCTTTCTTCATGACTTGTTCCAGATAGTAAAATAAATAGCTATGTGAAATTAATGTCCCATAAAATCTTTGTGAAAAAACAGTCAGAATTCCCTAGTGCATGTTTGAATAAAGCCTTCTTGAAGTACTCAGCATGACCATGCTGATGAATAGACTTACCAAATTACTGAAGGGCAAATTATTGGTTCTTGCCTTTGGTCAGTGATAATGTTGTATGATCTTGTCATTTATTATGGTAGATTTTATTAGGTGTGTTATTATAGGCTGCCCATAAAATTTTATGTACTACTAGAAAATAAAATTATATTTTATCAGATTATTTCTCTGCCTCTAACTATTCTAGATGGGTGAAAACAGAGATTTGCAAGGTGTAGAACTTCTTAATGAATACAGATGTAGAGGAGAATGATGTTAAAGATGATTCTGTCAACCCTTTAATCTTTGAAGCTGCAGCATCCAGTGCTAATCCAGGGACTGACCCTAGGGAAAGGTAACATAAAAACCTGCTAGTTTTATAGAGAGAGCTTCTAAAGATTTGATTTTCCCTAGAGAGTAGCTACATAATGTAAATACTGGGTATGTCTGAGGACAGTATATGAAGAATATCTTTCCCAATTCTTTTCAGGGGCAAGCTTTCTGCTAGATTAATTTAAGTAAATATTCGTGTTGCTAATTGGTTTGGATAATTTAGGTAAATGGTGGTTTTTGAAGATTACTTACTGTGCAAGATTAGTCATATGAATAGAAATAATTGCCTATCTAGCCATCTCAGTAACCTCTGCTATTCTCTCCTTTTTATCTCACTTTACAAAGCAACTTCATCAGGCCATAATAAGCGTTACTCAAACAGAGCCTGCAAGCCTGGCTTTGAAGGGGCATATAAATGATGAAAGGGGAGAGAAGACAGGCAGGAAATAGAACTCAGTGAGGTTACAGATTCTTGCAGATTTTTCTTCCAAACTGTTATTCAGTAAAAAGGTTTCCCTTTCCCTCATGTCACAGAACCAGACTTCTGTGCTAGCTGTTTCTGGCTAATCCATGGCACCGTATCTTCATCATTTCTATTGAACTGGGGAGACATAAGATCAGGCTGACACAGGCCTTCCTCACAAAAAGATGCATTGGTTTTTCCCCTGAACAGAGTTCTCATTACAGAGGAACACAATCTAATTTCCACTTATACAATGGATGGGTCCCACAGTTCACAAAAATATATGGAGGGAGAAGGTGCCTTACAAACCTATCACTTCATCTTTGGTTTCTCAGAGTTTATCCCCAGATGAGTTCACCAAAATGCCATTTGTATTTTCTTTTCATATGTAATTCCATACAGGCTTCTCTAGGAGTGACATTTGTACCAGGGTGCAGAGTCAAAGGTTTTTACACAACTGAATTCCTGGTGCAGTGTTGGGGCTCTCTGGGTTGTTCTCAGAAAGATAACTCGTTTTGATAGTCCTGAAAAATCTTTTCTGAATCACTGTTTTGAGCAGTGTTTACATGTGATAGTGTTAAATTTCATATTCACTGGTTATTTCATTAAATAGTTTTGCCCCATAATTAAACAATGACTTTGTTAATTTTTTCCATTTTGATCAACCAGGAAAACAATTTTTTATCTTGTATTCCCACGCAGATACATTCTGCTTTTAAAAATGAAGAGATTTGATCTTGCGTTTTTCTTTCCTGTATTAATCAGATCTAGTTTAATACTGGGAGATGCCAAGTAATCCCTGTTTAGAAAGTTTTGTGTTCTGTAAGTGGTGCTTTCATCACTGCACTGGCCATCAAATGGTAACAGGTTGGCTGCTTTTGCCACTGGCTCTCCATTGTGCTGGGAACTGTTCCTGCTTCAACAGAATCCAGTCAGGTCTGTTGGTTTTGCAGTTCTAAAACTCTTGCAGCTGAAACAATTTCCCATTTTTGGGAAGAGAAAACCTAAAAATGGCAGGTGTACAAACCTACAGCAGAATTGTAGCAACAGTTAAATCTACAGGAAAAAACTTGACCCAACGTTATTTTTTCTCAGACTTCATGTGAATTTAGTTATGTAAAAGTTGGAAAAAGGAAACACGTGAGGCATTCCCAGTTGACATGCTTTGACCTACCCTAAATGTTATAAATTATTCCCAAATTCATAATTCTGAAGGGGCATTTTCCTTTGAAAAAAAACCATTAAAAAAAAAAAGAAAAAAAGGTAGATAAAACAAGAGCACAGGTTTGTAAAATTGAAATCTGAAGTATTTGCTGACACAAAATTGTTTTACTACTCCTCCCAACTGCATTTTAATTCAGCAATCTGAGAGATTTTACAAAACTAATCATTTGCTATGATCCTGTGAATACTTTCCCCTTGAATCATGACAAAATCAATAGGAGAAAACAATTGATGAGAGGCTCAAAACCCATTTTCCTATGCTTTAAAAATGTAGCTCTCCATTGACAACTGGGGGCATATTCTACAATCAGTTTATAGGATATCTCAAGGAGAAAGGTGCAGAAAAAATTTATGAAGGTCTCTCAGTAGAACACGTCCGTATGTGGTGTTGGGGATGGCTCAGGTTCACTTTGTCCTTCACCACCTTGTCATCAATTTTCCTCCCTTGAGCTGGCTGCTGGGAGCAATTTTCTATTTGCCATTGATACATGTGAGTTAATCAACACCATTAATCTGCATCCCAGCTATCTGGAAAGTGTGTTTCCTACTACCAGTAACATTTCTCCCTACACTGGGAACCTATGGACAGGTGCTTGTATGATCCTATCTGTCATTACTGTTGGATTTCCCTGATTGTAACAAAATTACTTGATCTTGTTTAGGAAATGTTTGGGTTTTCCATGGAAAAGCATTGTTTAACTCAGCTGACTCCCTTAGGTTTAATCTGATCCAAATAATTTCTTAAAATTTCCACAGACACAACTGAATCCTCACAGAACTGTTCTAAGCAATTTACAAGCTTTCAGTAAAGTCCCAGCAGACACTGCAACATTAGCAATTGTAGGGCTGATACAAACCCTTCTCTAAGCATCTCAACCTCAGCAGTGAAACCTCAGTATCAAAGGCCTTATTGTCTTCAGAAATGGCATTTAAGGAGAATAATTTCCAAAACTGCAGCTTTTTTGGGCACTGCTACCAGAGGAATATTTTGAGGATAAGATTTATTAAACATTAAATGGAACTAAGTCCATATATTCCTTTGCTAATTATGCTTGGTCATCCCACTGTACTATAGCGAATACATTTTTCTTGCTATTCTTCATATATCTCTTGGGGGAAATAAGTCATGATTCTGGTTATTAGCCCTGATGCCAATAGCTGAGTTCTTTTGCCTACTTTTTCACTTCAGATATACTGAAGAGTAAGCAAAGAATTCATCAGACTTTGAAGTCCTTAAAAAATTTCCATTGGAAATCTAGTTTGTGCCCTGAAACACACTGGCAATTAAGAAAATTATTCACTTTCTGAAAAACCAGCTAGTATTTCTTGATACTCTACCAAATTCGATTTTCTTCAAAATCTATTTTCATCCTTTAACTCTGTACTTTATGGGTGTTGTCCCCAAATGCAGGACATAGAGGAAAGTTTCTGGCCTAAGGGGAAATGATTGTAGTACAAAAAACCAGGGAAGAGTTTGTTTCTTTATCCTGTTTCCTCACCTTTTCTAATTTACTCATCTCTCATAGAAACCTAACAGAATGGCTGGCAGAATGCAGCACTTTATAGAGTCAGCATTAACAGGAATATTAGATTTATAAGGAAAGACATTAGATACAGCAAATAAGGAACAAAACACAGGAACTGTAATTTTCTTCTTTTTAATGCTTTTGTTTTATCGGCTTCTTGGGTTTCATTCTCACATGATTTAATATTATTATAATTTCCAAAATATGTGAGGCATGTTTTACTCAGTATTTTCATGATGCATCCTTGCTTTCTTTGCCTGCCCTGCCTTTTTGTCTCTGCTCAGCTCTGTACTGAGCTCTAGCTCACTCATCTAGCTGGTGGCTGTGACCTGACTGAGCCAAACTCCTGCCCTGTCTGTTGTGGAACTTCCCATTACTCCAGAAAACTCCCTCTGCTCTCTGCTGCCTGTGCAGTCCCAGGAGGAGCAGTCACAGCCTTGGCAGTGATGTGGGGGGCCATGGTGTGTATGCCAGGGAGCAGCAAGCATGAGCCAGGATGTGACAGGGTTTTCCTGGTTTGTGCTGAATCCCAGGTTTATTGGAGAAGTCTACAGAAGATGGAGACACCCTGCATGTCACTCAGGAAGAACTTGAAAGTTTCTAATCCCTGACAGTGTGTCCTAAAGGCAAACAAGTGTGTAAAAATCAGAGACTGTCTGAAAGGATGACTTGTTAAAGACTCTTAAATACCAGATCTTATATTCCTAATCATCTGCCACAACTTGTGCAAAAGTATCTTCAAATTTTTCACCAGAAACCTGTACCCAAGAAAAGCTGTGTGGCTAAAATTCTCAGTCCTTCAGACATATATTCTGCTGTATTTCTTCTGAAAATAGAATAAAAGGATTATGCAAGATATTTTAAAAATATTTTTCCTTTATTTTTTGTTCCTACCTCAGTCTTGCTTTTTGCAGAAATCTGCATCTGCTGTTGTTTCTCATAGAGATCACGTGCTGCTTTTAATTACAACCTTATTCCCTTCTGAGGTCTGTGCAAGTATTACCCAGAGCAACATTTTAGCCTCTACATTTAGACTGAGACAAAAGTTAATCTTCTATGTCAGAGTTTACTGTACTGGATTTATTAACACCTTCACAATCTTCACCAGTATTTTTGAATTCTTTGGGTCAAATTAATCCTAAGTGAGGTCAAGGAAAATGAATTCTCAACCTGCTGTCTAATTCTGCAACAGGCAGAATTCTAATTCTCTGGAATAAGATGATACTACGAGAGGTGTTTCTGCATCAGAAAAAAGTAGTGATTGTAATTACTGATGGGCACAATAATTATCCATTAATGATGAGCAGTGAATAAATCTGGGATAGACTCCAAACAAAGGATCCCAAGGACCAGGAGCTGAGCCAGGGAAAAGACTTTACTGTGTTTTGTACAGTGATGGATAAATCTGTGATTTTTAGTGAAAGTGCTCCAAATTGTTACCTCTTTGTTTCAGAATGTAGCTTGCTTTTATGTTATGTTTCATTAACTCTGTGAAATACGTGTAGAAGTGCCAAGAAATTGATTCCTTCAGCTACGTTTATGTGGTGTCATTGATCTAAGTAGGAAACACATAAAGTGCCATTGATCTAAGTGGGGGTCAGGTTGAAACATCCAAGGGAAGAGTTGGGTATTTGAGTTCTGTAGGAGCAAAATACCCACCAGATTAATTCATTCATGTTTGCTTTTCTAAGTGAGTCACAAACTATTCTTGTGTATTCTGAGAATTGAGACTTGTCTATCTCAACATCAAGGGAGCAGAGGCATGAGAGTCTTGTATTTGTTGCTGTAGTGAGCAGTAAATTAGCAAGAGCCAACAAAATATTAACCTCTTTTAATTGCAGTCTGCTTGTCTGTTTGCTCTCTGTATATATTTAGTTGCACAGTCTCTGAGTGCTGTGGTATCATCACAACTTAATGACTCTGCATTTCATTTTCAGGCATCAGTGATGAATTTTCATCAGCCTTTAGTAAAGAAAAATTGGACTGTTTCAAAACATTAAAACAAATACTCAAATTGGTTCTGTTGTCTCCATATAGACCCTTTCAGGCATGATAGGAGGTTAGATTCAGACTACAGATAAGTACAAAATAGCATATAATTTACATGTGTTACCAAATCCAGGACTGATCAGAGAAGACAATGGAGAGGGCACAGATGAAAATGCAAAGGGAAATCAAGGAGTCTGATGAATGGGAAAATGAGTGGCTCAGCAAGTAGCACTCTACCAATACCCAGATGAAATCAGAGCATACTTTACAGATGAAAGTGGTTAAAAATTAAATGAAATGCAAATTTAAGGTACTCAAAACTAGAGGTAGGGAATTCCCTGAGTTTTTAACATATTCCAAACAAGGTGCTATGTGTAGACAATGCATGGCAATAAATCAGCTCTTAAACCCTGATCAGATGGCTACATAATGCAATTCTGTCTGAACCAATTCATCCTGTAGACTTATTTATTTCCACTTTCTATTGTACTGTACTGCTGTACAAAATTAAATCACTGCTGTATTGTGTCTAGAAGAGGGAATAATTTACTTGTGACTGAAAGAATACAGTGCCATCATAGCTTGGTTTTTTGTGGGAGTTTCGTGAAGTAAAATCTGTAGCAGAATCAGGTTTGGCAGAGCCATGACTTTCTGAAAACACATTTTGCAAATGTAAGGTGTAGAATTACTGTGGGAAGTGATACACACCTAAAATTAATTGCTGTGTAGCAAAGCATTTTATGCTGCTTGGCTGATCTTTAAACAAAAGTTAGCATTTCAAAAACACTTACTGAAACCATTAGCTTTCTTGCAGTGCATTCCAGTTCAGTAACTTTAATGAAGGGAAGTGATACCTTCACATCAAAATTCTAACAGGGAAAATATTTTCTAGTCATCTCTGTCTCCATAAGTTTGGCTTTATTCACTGAGTTGGGTTAATTTAAGGGAAGAAGTGTCCATCATTCATATACAATATCCTAACCTAAGAAAAGGCCTGATTTATATCTTTCTAGAGGTCTCCCAGCCTGAGGATATTGGCGGGAGATGACTGGAAAACAGTTTCTGTTGTATTATACATCATGTTTTTGAAAGTCACAAAACTGCACAAGATTTGGTTCTGCATATGCATTAGTGATTGTTATTGTCTCAGTGGGTAATTATTCTGGCAGTGCTCATTTAACTGCTTAACACTTGGAGTTACACAGTCCTGGTGCACATTGCACAGTTGGCAGAGGGGCTGCAGCAGCAAGCAGGGGTTAATTGACTTTTATTGAAGCAGTTTATGGCTTGCTCTTGTCTTCTTCCTTAAGCACTACTGATCCTCTGTAAACTAAGATCTATTGGGACAATATTTTTAGAGATGTTTAGTTTTCCACTAAACTGTATTTTATTTGTGCTGTTTCATTTTCTTCCCCCAAGATATCTAATGATAAAAAGGGTAAGGTCATTGTTACTGAGTCTCTTTTTCTTAAGGTGAATCTATTAAATTCTCCTGCACATTAAAGGGCAGATGTTGCATTTTTTTTTCCAGAAAAATTTACATACACATCAGTTTGTGGAACAGAAATTGCAGTAATTCAGTAGGTAGCTATATTTGTTTAGCTTACATAAAGTGTTGTAAAGAGATCTAAGGGGAGAAGTATTATCCTTTTTAATTATTTTTAAAATATCAAATTTTACTTTAGTTAATTCTAATGGTTTGCTAGTAGTGTTTTACTGCTATCACTGTTCAGTGTGTTTGAGCACTATGAAAGATTTAAATGAAAGGTTTATGTCATACACTTTTTTAGAATTCAGAGGATTTTATGGATTATTATTTGTAACATCTGCTACTTACAGAAAAAAGCCTTAAAATTCTTCTTTAATATACATTTAATGCATGAGATTCAATTTTATATTAAATAAGATTTGTTTTATTTTCGAAGTTGTGTTTGTGAGAAAGATCTGTTTGCTCTATAACCCCTTAGGTCTGAGGCTTATAGCTTGGCTATTAAAATTTTCATTTTAAGGAAAGTTGATATTTCTCAGCATATATATGTCTTTTATAAAAATTGTAAGACTGGAAAAAGAATGCCAAATAGACACTTTAATATTAATGAATGCTTACTGATAACTAAAATGGATTAAGTAAATGTAGCTCCTTCCCATTTTCCTGCTGTATGAAAATGATTTTTATAAAATCATTTTCTTAAGAAACAAAGCTTTTCTAGAATTTGAGATAGTCACAAGAGACATCTTGGAAGGTGTTCTAAAGCCAGACCTTTCAAGCTTAAGTCCTCTTTTATTTTTGACTACAGGAAACCCCCATTGTTCTGTTTTGTGCTTGACATTGAACCGGGCAGGTGTGTCCACATAAGGTGCAACAGGGAGGATTTGCATGCTGGCTTGCTGAAGTGACAGAATTGTGCAAAATAACTGCAGTGGTCTGGCAAGCTTCAGGAAGCAGGTGGATCTGAGATACCTGTCTCCAAAATTACAATGCTGAAAATGCCTGCTTGCCTTCTGCCTAACCTGGGAGGAAAAGACAGATTTTTTTTCCCTGCAGTATTATTCACCAGGCTCCTGTTTTGTACATCATGGCATGCCTAGAATTGCCCCAGTCTTGATGGATCTGAGTGGTATAGCCTATAAATGGGCAAAATTGTGATTCAGTTTTATTTGTGTATGTGTGGCTATGGTGTATGATGAATAGGAAATTTGTATATGTGTATTGGGTGGTATAAATTTACACACAAAAGAAGATGCTGGTTCTGATTTTTACTGAATACAGATAACAAATGGACAGTAGTTCATTTTAGGAGGTTTAGAAAGTCCTGTTTATGTCAGATGTCCTTGTCAGTCATGTGGAAGATGCAGGTAAATAGACAGTAGGCCAAATTGCAGATGATACCTAATAGGGGTGGGACATTACAAAATGCCTCTGCATCAGTGCAGAAGGATCTGTAAAAACTTCAGAATTTGGCTGCCATAAACTTAATACATTTTTAGAAAGTGAAGCACAAAACTTTGTACAGAAATAGATCAGGGACCTGTTGGCCAAGAGCCAGCCAGCCCTGCTGGGAAGGATTTGGAGTTACAGGGGATGCAAGAGCTGCCACTGCCCCTTAGCATGACTAAGGCAAATCCCAAACTGGGCTACATTATATCTGCTCCTTTCTGCTGAGGCTGCTCCTCAAATACTGCACCCACTTGAGACCCTCCAGAGGCAGAGGGAGGTTGACAGACTGCAGTGGATCCAGTGGAGGGTGCCCCAGACCATGAGGCATTCAGAGCAGCAACCCTCAGGCTGAGGGAGATGCACTTGTTTAATCTGGCAAATGTTCTAATAGCTGCCTACAGCCACTTGAAGAGCAATTGCAAAGATGACGGAGTCAATCTCTTTCCAATGGATTACATAAAAAGGGACAATTTTCATGAATTGTGGCTTGGGAAATTTGAATCACACATAGAAGTGATGGGAGTGTGCTTTCTATACTCCCATATCCCACAGTCATTTCTTTTAATACTTTCAACACCTCAGCCAGTTTCTGTTGACTTTAGCACAGAATGAGTTTAAACCAGGTGAAATTTCCAGAGTAAGTTACTCAGCTCCTCAGTTATCTCCTGTCATATCACTCCATTTAAGTCTCTTATGGGAGTACTCAGGTTTTCTTTTTTTGCATCATGGAGTGAATTAGACATAAAATGTCAGCTTGGAATTCCCCAGGAAAGGAATTTCAGTCAGTTTTCCGAATAGGTTTTAAGCAGATTCAAAGAGGGGTTTAGTTTATGAGTTAATAGCATATGCAGAGCATCTGCACTGACCCAGCAGACATTAACAGCTCTGTCTGAAGTGTTTAAGTCAGTTGGGTCAATGATTACCTGATTAAAAATTCTCAGTAGTTTTTTTTACATAATAGACTATCATATTCAATCAAGTAAACCATACAAGAGTGTTTAGATTTGTAATTCAGAATGAGAAGGACTATTTTTCCTAGAATGTAGTGGAGTTATGTGGGAAATAAAGCACTAATAGAATTGCCAGAATAATTTACCATTGCATGGCATGAAAGTGGCTTAAATCTCTGCTGGCAGATGAGCACCCAGAGTAATGGTTCAAAGTGATCATTACTACTTAATCATGACACGTTCTGCTGGAAGAGCTAGTTATAATTCTTCAAAATGAGACATTTATATTTCCTCAACTCTTTCTCTTCTTCCTCTCTATGGCATATATCAAATGACAAGGTTCATATTGAAATGAAATTTGTTCAAATCAGTTAGTGAATTAGTAGAAGAATGACCATAAAGTAGTTATTTAAACTTTACTCAAATAATGAAAAGCATTTCAAATTATAGTTATCACTGTTATCATCACTGACTTGAAAATCAATAGTAAATAATATACTTCTTGTTTTTGCTCCAATCATTTCTATTTTATTTATATGTTTACAGGTGCAGTCTCCAAAACAGTCCCATATCCTAATTCTCATGTTTGGTTTTGTTGCATTACTTTTGTATTGTTTTCTTTTTGTCCGTAAGTTGTGAAACACAACTTAATTTGTTGCTATTTTTAGTTTACCAAATTAACCTTCTTCAGCAAGAACACCTGCAGAAGGAGTCCCTGGAAAGTATATGAAACATTTTTTAAAATATTTTTAAACATTTGTGCTTAATATACGAGAGGCAGTTTGAAAGACTCCATAATAATCCATAAATTATTAAAAATTATGAAAACAAATTTTTAAATTACAAGTATTTTGGCTGCCAGTTGATTCGTGCCCAAGGGGTAGTAGAAAAACAACACTTTCCAGGTGTTGTGAGTATATGCCTACTATATTATGCCTAATATATCTTCCTGGAATTATTTTGAATAGTGTGATCAGAATGTTTTTGTTTTAATTGTGGAAGTCATTATTTGGCCAAGCCTGTTGCCTAGATTACTCAGTAGTACCCTGTTAATGAAACCTGAGGTTTGAAGAAGATGTTTAAGATAATTGTACACCATTAGACCCCTCAGTGTTGTATCTCTTGTCATGTATTCCTAAAGAGCCAGCACTGTCTTCCAAAACTCTAGAATTAATATTGGACTTTCCTAGGTAATGAAAATTATTGAGCCATTTTCAGTTAATGAAAAGCACTGAATGATGAATCATTAGGATATTTAAATGTACTCATATGTGAAACTCCAGAGCTACTCAATGTTTTAAATTTAATTAATTTGGTTCTTGGTATTGATCAGTAAAGGTTATTTGCAAGAAAATTGTTGAATGGATGGATCACTAAATATTTTGGTTATAATGGATATTGTCTTGTATTAAAAAGAGAGAGATGGTACTCAATGACAACTTCCAAAGTAACTTTGACCATGGAATACTCTGTTGGTGTCTTGATCATTCTGTGACAGGAATTGTTTGAAATTCTATGCCTCAGAACAAGTCTTCCTCATTGTAACAAGACTGAACCATATCTTTTGAGAGGACGCAAGCTGTTATTTTAAAGACTATATGTAAAAAGGAAACAGTGACTGTAAGGATTTTAATTCACACAGGTGCTTTCTACAGCTTGTCCTATAGTAGAATTAAGTTAGAATTAATTTAATCAATCCAAGAATTTAGATGATCTAGAAAAAAGATTATTTTGTGCCTTTATAAAAACTGCAGAGAAAAAGATTTGGAATTGTAGAACAGAGAAAGACAATTACTCTGGCAATATGAGTCTATGATGAGACTATGCACAAGGGAGAGAGGGATACTCAGTGTGAGGTAAGGGTTACTAGAAATAAGCCTTTAGTGTGAAATTCAGTCCTGCACTAAGTACCAACGCAGACATTTCACATGAACCAATTAAGGACCATTTAAGACTGTTTCATTAAGTGTCTCTTAAATGTAGAACTTGACTAGGTCCCATCAGTCAAATATTCACTTAAAGGTGACCAGTGAAGATAGTAGAAATGGTTTTCTTTTAAATTACCTTCTGACCAGGAAAAATCTTGCTGAGAAGCTTAAAACCAGTCTATAGTAACAGGAGGTTAAGAGGTAGTCTGTGCTTTCACAAGTCCCTAGCTTATTTGTAATTAGGAGATGCACTCAATTTTGCCCTGCAAGGCTGCAGTTCCTCATAGAACAGCTTGTGAATTAGTAAGAAAGAGTACTAATTGTTTGTGTGATCATTAATTAGCCATCCTGCCTTTCCATATCATCATTTAACTCCATTAAGCTTAATGTTTATACATATACTGTATTAATGATCTTGCATACAGCTAGCAGTGGAATACATAGTGATTAGTGAAGCAATAATCACATACAGCATTATAAATTTCATCAGTAGTGATGCTAATTCCATAAATTAGCAGCATTATAACAGAAACTGGATCACAACTGAAGATGTATTTTTAGAGATTATAAATTATTACTAGAAAAAATTATTTCCAGAGGAACAACACCCCAGGAAAATAGCACTATGTCTTTATGGGGTATTCTTTAACTAACAAAGAAACAGAGAAAAAAAATCAAAACACTCCCTCCCCACAAAAACAAAATAAACAAACAAAAAAACCAGCAAAAAAAAAAAAAAAAAGCCAGCAAAAAAGGCTGTTTCTAGTGAGAACAGTATAATATCTAGAAGTCTGAAAGTTCACATTTATTTTAGTTCTCCTTTCATGACATCCTGATGATATGACAGTGATCATTTTCAAGAGCTGTTTTTATTTTTTATAAGAGTTACTCAAAATTTTTTTCAAGACAACTGATGTATAGACTGACTGGGAATGCTCATATAAAGGTGACTGAGCTCGTGAAATGTACAGTAAGATTTACATACAGACCATCTCAAAGACTATAAAGATTTAAAAGTTATAAAGTGACACTCCTCTGGATCATTTACCACTTCATACCATGGAGATTCTCATCCTAAAGTGTTTTTCTGGGGGGAAGAGTAGGAAGTAGCGGGAACAGAACACAGTGATGGGGGTTTAATCTGCTTTTCACAGCTCAGTGCAATAAATGCATCATGATATTAAGGACAAATTAGTTTAGAACAAATGAAAGAAAAATTTTTATGCAGAAAATAATTAGCCCGTGGAATTTTCCATGTCAGATAACCTGTGTGCAATGGGACTGGGTAATGTGTTTGCTAATGCTATTTGTGGCTGTGATAATACAGATGATCAAATCTCATGTATCAGAGAATATGATGGAAAGGGAACACTCCTTTCTTTTTCTTACTATCATTTCAAAGTCCGTTAGATATTTTATGGATATATAAGGTAGACACATAAAGTATGAGAGCTGTAGAACAGAAGATGGACCCACTATGACAAATTCTCTATTACTTGTTCTCTCAATACCCAGTCCAGAATACCCATTGTTGCCAAACTGGAGAAAATATTTCGATTGTAAGAGTTAGTATGGACAAGCAAAGCTGATAAATGTGAGAGCTAAAATAAAACTATGGAGCAGAACTAAGTGACCCAATAACAATATCTTACAACTTTGTTATTCATGACACCTGATTTATACTGCTGATTTCAATGGTTCTTTGTGATTTACATTGCTAAAAATGACAGTGAGATCAATTCTTGCACAAAAAGGCATTTCCAGCAGAGATTTTCTGTCTCAGTGCTATGTTGCACAGGTTTAAGCACTATTTTCTCTTTTGTCACTTTTTGGTCAAGACATATTCTCCGTAAAAGGTTTGGGAAGAGTTCTGTCACATTAATACTTTCTAACTGAAGGCATCATTTGCCAGAGCCTATATTCAGTGTCACACTCTTTAAAAGAATTGCTCTTGGCAACACAGCCTAATCGTATTACAAATCCTGTCACAATATCAATAGTGAAGTGGGAAGAGAGTTAGAAATATTAGGATGGTGCTCCATAGTCATACAGCTTGGCAAGGAATAATCTGACTCCTCTCTTGCTCATACCAATGAAATGTTGTCAATCTCAGCTATCCTGATTTTTAGTCTGCTTGGGAGACCACTGGAATCAATCTTCACCTGTCCAAGGGGAACAAAGACTTCCAATTTAAGTGCTCCACAGTGTTCTAAATAAGAAACCTGAACTTGGTGTGTAAATGGATCAGTAGCATCACTGTTGTTTCCAATTTAACAAGGAATTAAATCACCTTAGCAAAATATTCTTTTGGATAAATTACAAAGCAAGATCATATAATCCAGCAGACTCCATGTGGAATTTTGTACATCTAGTACAATTTGTCAAAAAGCCACTTAAGAAAACATGAAAGCCGTGTGAAATTTGACCATTTCAGACTCCTGACTGTAGCCTGTCACTCACAATGCCCCACCAGATAATTGGATAAGTCACGACAAAATAAAGTATTTATTTGGTTCTTTCTGCACATTTCTGAACATTAAGAGAATTTCCAAGACAGCAATAATCTAGAAAGTTTACAGAATTTCTTATAATTATATGAATGCATTCAGAGGGTGTGTATATACCATTACAGATGAAAACCTTATAGTCTTAGTAAAACCAAATGTGTTCAGTATAACAAGCTTGGTTATGTATGTCAGAAGAATTTTTAGTGATTTCAATGTATTATTTTATATAATTAGTTTGATTTTAATTTTAAGTCTTGGAAAAAGTTGCAAGGTCTTTGTAAGAATAATTGCCTGTTATTATCCACTCTGACGCCACCTTGATAGGTCAAGAATTTCTGTGCATTGCTGATATTGCAGAAAGTCAGTAGGAACAAGTAAGAATACCAAAAATGGAAGAAACCTTAATGTATTCAAACCATTCCATCATTTCTGACTTTTTTTATCAATTTAAGTAAACTGTTTTAAATGTTTATGAGGGAAAAAAGTAAAAGCATTGATGAACTCAACCCTTATAAAACTGTTGTATTGTGCGGATGCAATTAGTTCTTCTGCTGTAAAACCATCAGAAAAGTTAGTGGCTCCCTAAGGTATATTTAAATATTCTTTGATGAATTTTCTTGTGTCATGCTTGACTATGCACGTGTCACACAACTCCAAAGAATGTGTACGGTGGGAGCAATCACTTCTATATAATGGTAATATTGTTTCATATGTAACATGAATAATTTACATACATTGGATCTGAGCAGGAATGACCATATTTAATGCAGTCCTTCCGTGAAAAGATTCTTGTCAGTCATCAACTTCTGGGCAGATTGTAATCTACAAAGCAAGAATTCAGTCTGAATGTAAGGCAAAGGCTGTGTCCTTTGTTAGTGTCATGTGCTCAAGTGAATCAGGAAGATTAAAAACAATTCAAGTATTTTTGTACTCTGAAACACCCTAATTTTTATGTGTCTGTACATCAACCAGTCACTAAGGAAGCAAATACGGTTTTGTATTGGACACAGAGAGTGTTCCTGCTGAGGCTGGACAGCATCCCTGGCACTGGGAGTTACTCATTACAGTTCACCTGGTATCACTGCTCTACCTTAAAATGCATCCCTTCTCCTTGGAGCCTTCACACGATTTTCACTGTTCTGTCTTTCTTCCTTTTTCCCCCATTGCAAGCCTGGTTAGGAGCACACAGAACTGGCATTTCTGCATCCTCTTGATTTTTGATACCTGGGAAAGAAAGGAATTTTAACTGTTCATTAAAGGATACACAAAGGAAAATCAGTAATCTTCACCAGTTACTATTTTATGTTTGATCTGTGACCTGAATGTATGGAAATGATAACTATTGCTTTAACGTGAGGGCCGGGATTCTGGCATTGTTGGGATTTGCTCTCCAGACTGGAGTGGGCCCAGGCCATTTCCCCCAGGCTGCATTCCCTGCTATTCTCTGAGGTGTTTTCCAGTGTCACTTCCATCCCACCATCACCTCCTGTGCTCTTTTCTGCCCTCAGTCCAGTCTCATTGTTTCCAGTTTTTGGGCTTCAAAGGCTTCTCTTGCAGCATCTCACTGACCACTCACTCTCTCTCTCTCCTGCATTCTCCTGCCTATTTCCAGCTCCTCTCAATTCTGGCTTCAGTGTCTTGGCAACAACTTCTCCCAGTATCTCTCTGGAATCAAATGGGACAGCTTTCACTCTGTTCCTGGAAATGGTTGAACTTTCAGAAATGTTTCTACATTTTTTTTCCTGATTTTTTCTAAAATCAGCCTGAGAAACTTGGAAATTTCCTAGAGGCTTTGAATTTAAATACTTCCTGTTCTGTAAAGCTATGAGCAATTGAGAATGTGACTCTATAACTGTAATATTCACAAACCTTAACAGAAGACAACCTTTTAGCCTTGCTTTTTCAGCTGTGCCAAATGACATTTTTGACTCACTATTGTGCCTTATTATGCCATTAATTTACAATATGTGATTTCACTGAAATAGCCTGTTCTTGCTATCATGAAAATTAGAGACAGCATCACTGCTAACTATTTTTTGCTGTGTTTCAAACATATTCAAATAGATCATTGGTATCAACATACAGGTTGATACCTCTAAGTTTAAACAAAGTCTTGTAGACAAAGAGAATGTGTGACTGCAGGACCGAGCACAAACAGCACTTTTTATTACTACAAATACATCTTTTTGCTTTAAAAACAGGAGGGGGGAAGTTCTTTGATACTAATTATATTTTTAATTAATTTTTAGGGCCATGAATTAACATAACTAGAAAGTTTGCAGATTGAAGTTTCATGTTGATACTGTACATTACGATTTAATGACCTAGACTTATTTACACATAAATGAGTTTTTTAATGGTCTAATTAACAAAATGCATCAGTTTGCCTCTTTAAATTAAGCCACTCTAAGGTAGTATCTTCTAGTAATTCCAAATGTTTAATAAAAGATGGAAGTCTCCCGTTATTTTAAGCGAGTACTTTCCTAACAAACTGTTTCATCGTAACATGCTACTGTTGCTTCAAAATATTGGACTTTACATCCAGACTAAATTTTAACATAGGATAGAGTAATTTTAATTTAAAATTCAGAGGAATTTGATATTTTGGGTAGGAAAAGTAGAACTAAAGGTTTACTCCTGTATGAGTTTGCTCCTGGCTCCCAGGAACTTCTCTTTTTAGAGAGGGTTGTGTTTGTCCTGTTGGAAGTGCCAAACTTCCAACCAATAGGTCCAGTGAGTGAAGTGAGAAGTGTATCTTCTCAGCACTGAGAATGTCCTGTGCTTCTCTCAGCTGCTCAGTCAGACTTGATCCATGGTGCATTAAGTCCAGTTCTAGGAGTTTGGTTTCATTAGGAGATTTAATTATGAAATACTTTTGATTTTTAAGCATTCTTTCCAGCTGTGTTAGCTAGAAATCAATTTACATCAGAAAGAGACAATGTATTAATTTTCTGCATTTTGTCTGTTGTCCGGAGGCTTCCAAATACCTTGGAGAGATAAATTCTGCCCCTTTTTAAAGAGCATGAAGCTGGAATATAGAATGAATCAAGACTTGCCCAAGATCACAGAGAAAACTGAGCAACAGATCTCTTCATTCGTAGCTAATTCTTAATATTGTGACGCAAGCCAACATTTCTGATGTGCAATAGTAACTTAAATAAGGGGCAAACTTCAGGTACAAGAGGACCCCCACTGGCTTCCATGGGGCTGCTTGTATGAATGAAGTTGAGCATTCAGGGAAGGTATTTGCAGGATTAAGGCTCTACATATGGTGGAGAATTGAGCTTTATATATACTTTAAATAGATTCCCAATCCTTTGTGCTTCCCATTGTCCTGTGTTGTCTCTCACTCTGAAATAGGGCATATCAGACAGCCAGAAGAGCTGAGCAGATGACTGGAAGGGAGAAGGCTGTCTCCTATGAATTAAAAAATCTAAAGGCTGACCCCCCAAATCATACGCTTCAGTTTCAATAACTGCCGTGGCTTTGATATCAATGCTGTGATTCTATTTCAGTTTGTCTTCTGATTTTTGAACTCCTGGGGTTGGCTACACTGACATCATCTCTAAATTTGGTGGGGAGAGAAAAAGGCAAGCATTGTTAGGGTGAAGGAGCCTGCACAGCAGCAGCGGCTGATTTGCTCAGTCAACACAGTCTATTTTATCACACGGCTTGAGATCGAAGGTTTCTCAACTATATTTTTAGCACCTTAAGTAAAAGCTTGTTTGTTTTTTGACTGAGGTGATTATACCCTTGATGAGGCGCTACTGCTTGTTCTGCAAAATAATAAAGACTGTTAATCTTATGATAAACTCAGGGGTGCAAAACAAGCATCACTCAAACCTCTATTATATTGCATTCATAGTCAGAATGTCCAGAAAAGAGACCTGCATCTTTTAAATCATAATTATCTCTGCTTTATTGTGCATTGCAAAAGGCAAGAAAAAAGTTACCAGTCTCCTGTTAGTGCTGAGGAGCTATGCAATTTAAGTAAATAATAACACAGAACATCAGCAAGATTTAAACAGGGGATATGTGTGTTTATGAGCTGTACCTCAGGAATATTTTTAGTCTGTATTCCTTAGAGAAAAGATTTGCAGCAAGAAACACAGTATGTTCAGGGAGTTCACTGTCATCCAAATAGCCCCTGCACTGGAGACCACAGAGTGCTGTAGACCATAATTAATCATTCAGCTTACTGTCCATGGTAGGGCAGTGATTTGGTGACAGAGCAGTGAACCTGGGCAGCTGGTGAGCCCACTGCCAGTGAGCTGTTCCAAGGCAGCTCTGCAGGATGCCCAGTGCAGCAGGGCTGTGGCTGTGCTCACCCGGCACCGCGGCATCACCGGCACAGCGACAGCACCGGGCTCATCCCCCTGATGGGAGCACTGGGGCCATCCTGCTGCTCTGCTTGTAGTGCCAGGGAATTTGGAAATATCATCACAACTCAGCATTGTGTTATGCACACAGGCACCTGGTGAAATGGGAACAGAGAGGGGAAATCCTGGCTCCCAGAAGAGTCTGTAGGAGTTCTCACATTACTTCAGTTGGTTCAGGATTAAACCCCTCGATGCTTTTACTGGTTTGGGGTTTCCCACCTCCATATGGATTCATCCCACAGCTGGGATCATCACAGCCTATTCATTGCAATTTTTATTCTTCATCCAAGTTGTTTTGCAACTGCTATAAACTGAAGAATAAAAGACAAATGTCTGGCAATGTCTTGTCTGTTTAGATAGAAAGGTCTTTAGGAACAAGGACTGCCTTTTACTGTCTGTTGCTATAGTGCCTCACACAATAGGGGCCTGGGTCTTCATTGGAGTCAATGCAGGATCCTCATTGTGGGAATAAATGTTCCTAAGGAGATAGAAAAATACAAGAGCTACTCTGTAATGCAGTCATGTGCCATAATGGCATAAAATAATTTGACATCAGACTGGTCCCATTCTGTATGGGATCACACCTTGCTCTTCAAAAATTTCTCTGGTACTAAAAATAATCCTTCATGTAGCACTGATGTTCTTGCAGCAACACAGGTGATTTTAGAGACCCCCCAGAGCTCCCATTCCCATACACAGACCCCATATTGTAACTCAGCACTGAATTAGGTGAAAAGCAGTTATACAGGAGATGAAATGCAGATAATATTTAACAGTACAAGAGCTGCAAGACAGAAGAATGTGATCTAAAAAAAGTGTGCTCTGTTAATATGAGGTGGATTTAAATAGGTAAGAAATTATCTGCCAGGATGGAATTTGGCAAGAAGACCAAACTTAATTCTCTCATGTCATCCAAAATGTGTCACATCCATCTGAATAATGTCCTCCCAAATGGAAATAGGCAGAAACTTTCCAGTAAGCAGTACTTCATTAGAAAATGCTGAGTTACTGAGACCAAAAATATATCACAGGAAATTCTATGGGTCTCTGGGTTTTTCTATTGGGTTTTTTGAGGCCTTCCTCCAGCTCCAGGGCACTGAGCAGGCTTTCTGAAACTCAGCTAGGAGCTGAACCCAGAGCTCACATATCTTCCAGCCATCTTTGGTAGAGTTGGAAACCCTGAATTTCTGAGATCTCCGACCCAAGTTGGGGCTCTTGCAGCTTTGACTCCTTTCTTCAAAAAGCTGGACACCTTAATTGCTGCCCCAGCCCCCAGTCAGTAGAGGTGAAAACCTGGAAGCCTTGGAAAGTTTCCCCAGTAGAGGTTCATTCTTTTGCTCCTCCAGCAGTGGTCACTATGAATTCCAAGATTGCTGGTTAAAGTGAATGTCCATATTTCTGAGATTCCTACTCTGTTGGTAGTTGAGAAACAAGCAATCCCATGAACCCAGAGGCTCTCAGTTCTCCTTCTTTCATAAGAGTTCCTGTTTCCAGATTCATCCAAGATTTTTGCAGTTGGTTCCATTTGTTTCAGGCAAAACAATCAGCAATAAAACTATATATCTTTTCCAATGTAAAATACTCAGATTTTTAATTCCATTGAAAAATTTGAGAATCTACTTTTTTATTTTCATTCAAAAAAGGAAATGTGGAACAGAGATCTTGAATTTGGGCGAAAGCATCTTCAAGCACTGTCTGAGGAATTACTCAGTGCTGCTCCTTGGACCACATGCTCCATGCTGAATTGGTAGCATCACTCCAACCCTGTCTGCTTGGGGGTTTGTCATCTGAGGTTGTTCGAGTGAGTCATTCTCAGCCTGTGAGATGTGGCATATCCAGACTGGGAGGTTGGCAATGTTTGGTACTTAATTCCCGGTGCTGTATTGTTTACACTGGAGCCATTAAATGTTCTATAACCTTCAGATATCCTGTTTTTCAACCACGACTTTTGCAGTGTCAGGCTGTGTTGGAGTACATGAACAGTGTGTTCAGTCATGGTGTGTGCAGAGTTCAAAGCTTTGTGACTGTTACACAAAACCTCCCTGTGCTTTCAGAGCTATAATCCTTCCTCTTGACAGAATCATTAAAAATAGCTGTGGATGTTAAACATGCTCCCTGCAACCCATAACAACAACATTTCACTGCATCAGAGTTAATGGCTGTGCAAGGACTGAGCAATTCTGCCTAGTGCTGTGTGGCAAAGTGCTTGCAGGACCAGGATTGGAGAGAGCTTTGGACAGGATTGGATTGGAAGGATTGGAAGCTGTCAATTCCCAGAATCAGAAAATTCAGAAAAGGATACTGAAGACCTTATTCAAGGCAGTGTGCTGGAATTTCCTTACCAACTGTTTTGCCAAAATTATATTAATAAACAGTTAATCTGGGAATTATTCCAGCAGATCATGCATGCAGACATCAAAAAAGAAATGGTGCTGGCATCGTTTTATGTACAACGAGTGAGGTGTCAGCACTGTGCAGTGATTTCAGCACATTGGTGCCTAACAAGAGAGGAAAGGTGTATGCTGGGGGAAAGAGAGAGAAGAAAGAAAAGTTTCAGACAGTATTTGTTTAAAGAAAGAAATCCATCATATGGCTTTTTAAAATGAGGATAAAACTACTCTCTCCTGCTGCATACAAATGGGAGAGCAGCTCACATATTAAAATGGATCTGGGACTTTCAAGTACTTCACTCAATATGCAGAAAATTATACTGGATGTTGACAGCTTTTCTCCACAGAGTAGACAGCTGTGGGGGTCCTTTTATTAGACAGCATAAAAAAAAATCCTAAAGTGAAGTTTTGCCAAGTAAATAGGCAACTATTCAATAAAACAATCAAGTGCTGTTTTTATTTTGCTGTTCAGTGTGGAGTTTGTTACATTTCCTGCAAATAATACACAAAACAAATCCCTTTTTAAGACTGTGGGAAGTACTCACATATGACAAATGGTGATTGGTACACAAATGTGCTGAGCTGGTAATGTCTGTGTTCTCCAGAGCCCATTAATCTGACAGTGCCAGTGTGATGTTAAAGGAGATAAAAATATTTTCCTTTTCCATTCTGGAGCAGAAGCAGGGAACCTTCCTGATAATTAGAGATGATGCCCTGTGAAACCACAAACCTTGTCCATTGTCAAAATCTCAGTCCAGTTCCATGTGTGAACTCTGCATATTCCATGTGTGAACTATACATGTCACCCTTATTCTCACACAGGTACCCCTGGAGAGAGCCAAGTCTTGGATTTGGGCACTCAGAATCGTGTGGTGGCTTCCAGCTTCCCTGGAACTGCCTCACCCTCCATCTCTCCATGGCTGGGATGAGTGTAACCCTAAAGGGAACTCACTGGGTTTAGATGCAGTGATTGCTGTGGAAGTCCTTTCACTCAGGAATGGTTTCCTGCCTGTCCCTGTCAGCTGATGGTGAAAGAGCCCATCCTGAAGTAGTTCTACAGGGATTCTTTGAGTCTTCTTCAAGAACAGAGAGAATGCTGTTTAAAAAAAAACTAGTTTATAGTGCTGAAAGTGATGGTTATATCTTTCACAAAATATTTATGATCCTTGTATGAGCATCTGGGACACAAAACAGTTAATATACAAACAACTGAGCTAACTGGGATATTACAGAACATCAGCAAACATATACAACATAAATTTGACAAGAGAGATAAAAATCAGCCTGGCAACTCTTAATTTCCATTTCCACTCAAAAGGCAACTTCCCAGAAACAGCTGCACTATTCCCAAGCTTTACCTCTCTCAGATTCAAGAATGGCCTCTGCATTTCAGGGAAGGAATGCTTCCTCCCTGAAACTTCATATATTCCCTCTCTTGGGTCTTCCTCTCTTAATTGCTTTCAATCAGACCAGAGGTTTCTTTGTTGTTTGTCTTTCTGTGTTTGCTTGCAGAGCTACAATTAAACACCAATTACAATTTGGATAGGTGACAATGTAATGCCATTCCTGTTTAACTGTCTTTTTCAAGTCTTGATAAACATGTGTTTTAATCATCGTGACTGTTACCACATAAAAAGCCAAATGCATCAAATATAGATGCTATTATTCAGTTTAAAATGATTGCCATTTAAGAAAAGCAAAAAGACCAATGGAATTGATATACTGAGAGACTTTTGTAAATCTCTGCAAAGGCACAGGGATACTTTGCATAGTGCATTGTGAGATATATCTGCAGCTCGTTCTCATTTAAAAATCCTTACGTAGGTTCAAAAATTCATCCCATTTTATGTCTTTAGAATGTGTACTTTGTTCTTCACTTTCTATAGTGGTAGAAATGAAAGGCTAAAATCATCTCCATGGCTTGTCGTTTGACAGGTTATTGCACTGGCTCATCCTTTAGCTTTTTGCCACAAAGACCCTTTGAAGCTTGCCCAGTTCTCTCTATCTGACTTTTGTATCTGACCTCCACCAGCACTTAATTGAGGGATATTTGCTAATTTATGTAGTCAGTATTGCATTTTCTGTCCAATTTCTCTGAACCTCTTCTCCCATGTCTACACAAGGCCCAGATCCTCACCCACAGCACAGCAAGGTGCAAAATACAGTTGCTTTTCCCTGACTCACCTTCTTCTATTCATCTCCTGTATCCACAGAGCTGATCAAGGTGAGACAATTTATTGCCACTTCATTGACTTATGCTACATTCCCAGTGGGATTTCAGTGCCACCTGGGGCTTCTCAGTGCTAGAATGACATAAATGTTTCATAAAGTAAATTTAGAGAAGGAAGGGAGGCAGGTAGGAGTAAGGTTGCTCACAAATGTTGAATAATGGGACTGGAAGGAGTGCTGCAGGTCCCTGCAAGCTGAAATTCCATGCTGATGTCTCTATTCTGTCATTACACGAGGCACTCCACGGTTGTTAGTTCTGGCATGCATTGCACAGTAAAGATGCATTAGAGTAATTATATGGTAATGACAGACGATCATGAGTTAAAGATGCTGTGAATCCTGTATACACATCTGAAATTGTTTGGAGCTGATGTGGGAGGTGTATCCACATGGAATTTGATAGCACTGATATTGTAATTAAAGCTGAGGAGAGAGATGAGGTTTGTACTTATTTCTTACTGCTACCTGTGAATATTAATTAGCTCATGGAGCCACCTGACCTTAACAATAATCAGCTCTGTTACATAGAGCAGAAGGGAAAATGTGAACTCCCCTCTAAATATTTATTAAGAAAGCTGGGATGAAAAGAGCCTGGTTGTGGTAGAGAACAGAGGTTCCTGGAAGCCAAATTGCCTCCTCCGTGGTGGAAGGAAGATCAGAATCTTTCCAGTTACCTCTGCTTTGTGGAGGACAAGGACAACTCTGGTGCCACACAAGTGACAGAAATGTGCCAGATTTGGCACACAAATGAATAAGAGAATGTCAGGTCTGCAGAGATTTCTGTGAGACGTTCGATATTCCTGCTTGTCTTCCTACCTGCATGGGCTGTAAGGAGGAGTGGTGACTCCAAAGGCCAAAAATGTAAGCCTGAGCTCAAGAGTGTTCCCATGTCTCGACATCACATATATTAGTATTTTTGAGGGTTTCACGTCACCCTCAGAGAGAAGGGAAATGATTATTTCATCATTGGTGAGATGAGATGAAAAGGTACATTGGGAAACCCTGCATTTTTGTATTGGGGAAAGCTCTGAGAATTAAACTAAATAAAACTAAAATTCTAGTCCCATGTCTTAGGCTGCCTGGCAAAGTAATCCTTTTCTCCATTCCCACTAGTAGTGTAGTGTGGGCTTTGGGGATACCCAGAAAATTGGGATCAGGGAGAAATTTGAATGTCTGGTTTTTAGAGATGGCAAGTAAAAGCTGTGGAGAAGAGGAGGATTATAGCTATATCGGCAGCATAATTAGGTATAACTGCTAGCATATAACTACCATAACTGCTTCTTTCCCTGTTAGGACCTGGTCTTGTTTGCTGCAGTCAGGAGCAGCCTTCCTAATGGTTTCCTGGTAAGGCTTATTATTGAGTTCAGATTTTTGTCCTTCTCACATCTCCCTCATCTCCTGTCACAGTCCCCTCCCCAGTCATGAGGATTCGATCACCTGTGATACACAGCCTTTGGAGTCTGTGTGCAGGGACAGGCTGTGCTAAAAATGAGGTGTGTTCTTAATCTCCTCAGGTTGACTGGAAAGTAATTCTCCGAAGAGGTGGAAGAGCACGACGCTGCTGTGCACCGGTGTCTGGCTGCTGCCCTGCTGGAGATCCATGAGCAACAACAGCACGGCAAGTCCTCTTTCTTCTTTCCTGACAGCACTACAGTACCTGTATCTTAATCAGTGAGTGTCAGACAGTGTCACAGGCTCTGAGCGCTGCTCCAAGCGAAGCACAGCACAAACGCCTCCCTGCTGCTGGTAGCTTAGGTTACCATTACCAGGCTGAGCTGCCTGATGTAACTCCTGTGCTCCAGACAGGCTGAAACCCTCCCAAGTGCTGGCACCAACACGTGCTCAGACCAAGGCACCTCTCTAGTCCTGGGCGTGGTGGTATCTGTGCTCCCGTGACTCTGCCAGAGGCACCATGGCCACACCGCTGCTGACAGCACAGATGGGAAGCAGAGCTGCTGGGGAGGGGGATGATGAAAGGAAAAATGATTGCTGGGGTCACTGATATCATTTTAGTCATACATGTTACAGGGAAGGATAGATTTATGCATATTTTATATGAAAACCTCACATGCCTCTTGGGCTATCTGATTTGAATCTTTCATGACTGGCATGGTTTAAATCAGAAAGGATGGAGGGGGAAGCCTACCCAAAATGGAACAGTGACATAAGATTTTTAGCAGAAACAATCAAATAGCTGACTAGAGGGAATAATTGTAGCTTCATCAAAGTTAGAGTGGTTTACTGTTTCCAGCAGTGAGTCTTGCATCAAAGGGAATCCTAAACCTGAAATCCTTGGAAAGAAGTGGGTTATCAGCAGATACAAATTGATTCATGTGGAGAACAAAGACAACATTTTGGGAGTAGGACAGCCTGGCTTTTCCCAACTCTGTGACAGCTTTCCCTTCCTGGAGCATGGAGTGGTTAAGCTTGGCCTTTCCCCATGTTAACACATTGTCCTCAAGGCCCTGTACCTTCAAGGTAGGAATGAATAAAGCTTTATTTTGTTAAAGTATTCTATAAATTACATCTGTTCAGAGGGTCCTGCTGGGAAGGTTTTCAAGTTCCATAAACAAGTTAAAGCTGTGGTGTTAACACAGGGGTCTGGTGAACTGTGTTCACCTGTGAGCACTGAATGAATATTCACAGCAGCTTTAGTAAAAGTGTGGTGTTTAAATGTTTTGCAGAATTAGAGCCACCAATGATGAAATTCAGCAGCTGGACTTTCTGTTTGTTGGTTGCCATTTCATGGGCCCTGCTGATGCTGTATAGGCCTTTGTTGTGTGTGGAAAAGAAACAATTATTTGGAGCTACCCTGCTAGTAATAGCACAGAAGGGAGGTAGAGCTGCTGCCACAGAGCTGATGAAAGGAAAAGATCCTTGTGGTGGCTGATAAAATTCTAGTTGCACATGTTACAGAGAATGAAGAAAGGAAGTTTCATAAGTGTGGAAATGCAGAGTGATGACAGCTTTATGATGGGCTTGGGTGGGTCACTCTTCAAACATGTGCAGAGCAGGATATTTGGGGTCTCAGATTTATCACTGAGGGAATTCCTTCTGTTCCCCTTTTGAAACAAAAGCAGTGTAGAGACGTGTTCTCCTCAGCACAGGCCAGCACTCAGGCAGATGTACCTGTGCCCTCCTGCTGGATGACAATAACAATTCCAGGATGTCTCCTGCAAAACACAAACACAAATGGATGCAGAAATCAGTGGCACATTTTTTTCACAAGAACAAGGCCATTCACCCATTTGAGCTCTTACAGGACTGAGACCTTGTTTAGAAACAAGATGTTCAGTAAAAACAGTGTGTTCAATTTTCATTTTTTAAGTCCTATAGAGGTTGTAAATATTTTGGAAGTTAGAATACAGAAATGCTCAAGCACTGCATATTCAGAGGCCTCAGATTTAGTACAATGTTTTATAAGGCTACCTCATAATTCATTTCAGCTGCCCCAATAGTAGGCAGACAGTGGTGTTTCAGGGGCTGATTGCAAAGGTCACAACCTTGTGCACACAATATATTGAACAATTCCATCATTCCTGCCTTCAAAGCGAATTTAGACTGACATAGCAGAATAGAAAAAAATGCTTAATAAACGAAGGGTTTTATTGCACACACACAGTTTCATAGGCATGCATTCAGCAAAGAGTGGGCATGACTCTATAATAGGTGCACTAAAAAAAGCCATCTGTTTGTATTAATATCCCCTTTCACCACACTGAGTAAAAAAGACCTTTTCAGTTATTTTACTCTCTATCCTCACCAGCTTTACATTTGTTTGACTATAGCATTACCATAGTAGAGAAACCTTGTTATGGAAAGTGATAAATATGAAATTTAAGAGAATGAATCTTTTATGGGCAGGAGCAGAGGCAGTGCACTGAGCCAAGCAAGGCAGTCAGGAGACTGTGCCCTGGCAAGAGTGGCCTGTGCATGTCCTCTGGTGAGGAGAGGAACTTTCCACTGTGCTGCCCCTCCAGCCTCCTCAGAGCAACCAAAGCAGGAGCTTCCAGAGGCCAACTCATCAACCCAGATGCTGAATCAGCCCAAGAATATTTAGCTACAGCAGAAAAATGGATCACACCAGAGCATTTTCTCCTTGAAGAGAACTTCCCCCTGTTCTGATTAGAGATGGATATTTCTGAGGTATTCTGGACTTCTTTAAGAGGTCTCAGCAGTTCAGTGGAATCAAAAATGGAAGTCATGGTCATCTTAGGCATGAACATCAGTTAACCCTTTGATGTGATAAGATTTGTAAGGAAAATCTATCAGACCTTCTCCCCTTTGAAAAGATCCACAGCAAAACTATTTGATAAAATATTCCCAGTCTTTAGCACCCTCCCATTCACAGCATCTGTTATGAGAAAAAGAAACCTTAGTACCCCTAATTTTGAGATGAGCTGCTGAACTCCAGGAGGAATAGGCCAATCCCTCCAGGATATCAGAGTGCTTCAAAACATTTGAGAGCCTAGGCTTGACTAGAGGCCAGAATGAAGGATGGTGAGCAAAGCCTTAAACCCAAGGCCTTCACGCCTTAAATGTTAATCACAAACACAGCACAATCCTTGTGCTATAAAGAAGTTCCTCGCCATAAATAATTCCACATTAGCAACAGTTGTAGCTAATTGCTTTTGCTTTGCAGTCTCGCTGTTTCGTTGTTATGTTGTACAGCCATTGTGACCCTGCTTTTCAGCCATATGTTGTCAGTCATATTTTTGCCTCTTGTTGCATTGCTGTCAGACTCTAAGCTGTTTATGAGTCCCTGAAATGTGAAATTTTGGTCTTATTTAGTTTTCAGCTAACCCTGCTGCTTAGATGCAAGAATATCATATTTACTATACAGAGAGATTTATTTAAAACCCAATTGTGAGTTACACTGAGGAATCTTCAGCAAACCATGACAATAAATAATGAGAGGATGTTTGCCTGGAGGACTTCCCTAATGAGGTTTGGTCTTAGGCAAGCATTCTGTTTAGAAGTCAAATACTTTGTTCCTTGAGATTTTCATGTTTCTCCCCTATCTAGCAGGGCTTTCTGTGAGGTTTGGTTAATAATTGACCTTGGGGTCACTCATGATTACACATAATGCAAAAAGACACCAGGAACATATCTAGGGGAAAAATAATTTTATGAACAATTCCAATGTCTAATATTTATTTACTTTTAAACAAAAAAAATCTTATCAATATAGCAGTTTTTTGGAAGTAGGCATAGACAAATGTGCTTAAAAAAAGACTATCGATAGCTGTGAATTAGAAAATATTGTTGTGGTCCACATTTGTTCAGAGGAGGGTTTCTGCTCTGAGGTGCACCTTGTTGTATTGTTAGTCTTCTGTAGGTTCTCTTCTCAAATGGATTTTCCTAAATGAACACTCTCACTTCTGTAATTGGCATTTGCATTAATTGACCCTCCCAAAGCCACCTTCCTTTGCCAGTGCCAGCCTCACTGTCTCCTCCTTAAGTGACACAGAGCATCTGTAGTGGTTGTGGCAGCCACGTGGGGGAATATTCCACCAGTTCAGACCTTCATCTCTCTGTAAGGTACACAGATACACACTGTTCCAGAGTGGTGTTTTGGACACTCTGCTATAAGGAGTGATATGCAATAGCAGTGGAGGTATTTGCAAATACATCAGTGATGTGTATGTGATGAATGTGAAGAAGAGAATCTGTAGGTAATGTTATAACAGATTTTTATGTTTGAGGGTGGTGGGTGCAGTTCTACTGACGGTCAGTGAAACCCCTGGTATTCCCCATCACACCTGTTAAATGTGGTATAATATTTCCTTGTAGATTTACTTAATGCCTGTTACAAAAAGAGAGAAGCACTTTTTTACTTGAACATTGAGAGACATGAATGTACCTACCCAGAAACCCAGGGTCTTGGGTCAGTTCACTGGACATGGAGAATTATTTACTGAATGTTTCTTGGATCCTTCAGAGTACATCGACATCCAGGTAGTGGGATAAGTCACCAGACTTAAGGATTCCCCTTTGGACAAATCCCCACCAATCTTTAAAGGTAGTCAGAATGTTTGTGTGGCAGACCAAGTTATCAGGAAGTAATGTGTATGGCAAATGGTTCTGGTTGAATCTTTCAAGCTGAAATTCTGAATAAATATCCAGGATGAAGTCCTCCTCCCTAGGTATATTATCTCTGCTCTTTAATAGTTCATTCTCATAGTGGAAAGAACCGTCCTTAAAGTAGAGCAAAAGGGAAAAATACTATTGTCAGACTCCTGAATTAATAAAGCAACCCAACCATTTACCTAGAGCAACCAGAGCATATCCTTAGGTTGAGGAGATGCACAATGGGAAAATCTCTCCGTTTGCCTCAGCTGCACATCTGGTAGCCCTTAGGCAGATGACAGGTTTGAAAGGCATCTAACCAGGAGCTGCACACAGTGCCTGGTTCTTCAGGTGGTGCAAAGTTCAGCAGCCAAGTTAAAAAAATGCAGGGGCTCCTTTCCTCCTTGCCTCCGGCAACATCTGCTTGTGTGACAAAGCGAAAGCTCAGTAGTTCTGCACTTCAAATACCAGTTTGATGTCTGACTTATAATCAAAGTGCTCAGTAACTCCGTGCTTTGCACTTACCCAACTGTTTTAATCTTTCACAGCACAAGCGACTTGATAATGTAATAAACAAAAGATTGACAGAGGATGTAGCAAGCTTAACACATCCCTCCAGTTCCTCTGCTGAGGAGTGATGGATACTTCAAGTGAAGAATTCCCCCTGTGGCTTCACTGTTTTCCAGGCATCTTTCTAGATGAACTTTTCCAATGGTAAAATCATTACAAAGTAGAAATGCAATCTCTCCAAGGGCTAACTTGGAAGCCCAGTCTAATATACGGTGCTATAATGCAGTAATGAATCCTATAGGCAAATCAGGACTTTTCATGAATGGTTTTATAAGGTGAAGAAATGGGAGAAAATGTTGCACTGAGTTAGGTCAGACTGCTATGTTTGGCCACCTTACAATTTGGGATTTTACAAACCAAGGTCTCTCCAAAAGCTAGAGCCTAAACTCTGAAATGAGAAACCCTTAAACTCCCGAAATGCGAGCTCTCGTCTATGTTACATTTTTCAAAATGCAAAGGCAGTGCTGAGAACACTGCTGTTCAGGTATCTCTGATATTCAAATCTTGAACTGGATTCAAATTTTCCCTCTCAGTGGAGGCTGCAGTATTTCCTGCTCCCATTCCTTCTGAGATTATTGCGGGGTGCATAATTCCCCTGGTCCGTGGTGAAAGAGGCTGGGGGTATTTTATGGCTACATCAGAAGACAGTCCCTTCCAGTCACACTGCAGCTACATCAGACCCTCTGATGAGCAACAAAATAATGCTTTAGCATACTTCCACTAGAGGAAAATAGTGGGAATTTAGGCTGATATCATCCCCTCTGAGATGGCTTATTGGGAATTTTATATGCAAAACCAGAAAAAAATCTGGCCTATCAGAAAATAAAACTCAGTGCTTGCTACCAGGACAGGAAATAAGTGAGAAAAATAAATCATAATCAAAAGGTGTATTTCATATCCAGCATGACAGAGAGGAAATAGTTGTCTAAGTTATAGATTTACAGTGAGAGTTCAGCCAACAGAAATCTATATAAAGTTTTGAAAATTAGAGATACTTTGGGGAAATATTATTTGCTTTCATCTTAGGAAAACAAGCAATTGCAATCAATGATGTTGTAATTATCATATTTGCTTCAAACTATTTGGAAGATTACTTTATGTTTAATGACACAGCTTATACTGATAGAGGATAAAAGCTCAGTTTGCCTGGTTTGGAAAATAAGAAGTGCCTTGTTCGGGCTGGAGTGAACCCTTTAGTCACATGTGCAACTAACCATAGTGACAGTTCAGGACCATGAGATTATCATATAGTGGGTTTTTTGTCTTTGTGATCAAATTAATATGGAAAAAAATCAGTTTTCAATTTAATATTAATTGACTCCCTGTAAGTACTAAAATTTATGTCTGTCTGCAATCAGAGCATTTCTACTGTCCTCAAAAAAGAGATTATACCAGGATTCAGTGCCCTGCAATAAACCCTAAAGCAAACCCACCACAATTGCACTTGGGAATTGTACCAAACTACTTCCCAGCAAAGCTGTAAGCTGAGAAAAGCCCACTATTTACTAAAATTATACTAAATGAACATCAGGGCTCAAGTTCTTGAATGAAACATGTATAGTGTGAACATGATTTTCTTTTTAGAATATTTGATAAAATTGACATTGTATTTTCCTTAAAAAAATTAAGTCTGGGGTTATAGAAAGAAAAAAAAAACTTGACAGAAGTGGAGAAGGTAGAAAGCAAAAATTACTGTAAGTTTGTAACTACACCACAACCACTCCCAAAAAGCCTTTTGGGTGAGTGCCTGGGATGCTTGAACGGTGCCAAAGTGGGCAGTGAGACAAGGAATAACGAAAGGTGTTTGTTAGTGAGCCACGGTATGTCCTGCAGGGACACAAGGTCTGCCCACCTTCCCTCAGCACCCTTTGATGCAGTAAGGAAGGAATGTCCCCCTGGGGGACCCACATGCCACCAGCTGCCTGAACAGGCCCCAGAGCTGCTTTTAATCTTGTTCAAGTTGCTGTGATTTCCTTCCTTTTTATGCAATGAATGTTACAGTGCTAGGAACAGTATGTGTCCCCTTGTGGTATTGCAGCAGTCATTATTAGGAAACAGCACATTTTTTGTTTCTATATATACACACAATATATAGAAAATTATATATTATTACTTATAAATTAATTACAATTCCATTATTTGTGTTTATATAATTTTTACTTCTGTATGCTATATACTTATATGCACATTTTTATATATTTGCCTTATATATGTATTCTTATGTCATTTACTTTATTAGTGGTTTTACCTACTGGCTGTGTTCTATTTTTATAAATTGCTTTATATTTTTATAAATTGCTTTATATATTTTATTATATTTTTATAAAATTATTTTTATGTTTTTATAATTTGTTTTATAGAGTAGGTAAATATTATGTGTGTATCAAGTTATATTATGCATTTTCTCATTTTATATGGTTAGTATATGTATAAAATGGTAACATCAAGGCTTATAGGCCCTTTCCACTTATTTGGGTGGGTGGGGAGAGTAGGATAGGTGTTAAGAATACTTTTTTAAAGTGTTTTATATTGAGTCAGTAATAGCAGCTGCTGCTGTGTCCCAGGCTGGTGCCAGGAATGAGTGCTGGGGATGTGGAGGGAAGGGTTTGAGGCTGCAAGTGATGCAGCAGCAGAGCAGCCACCTCCGAGCATCAAACCCGGGCTGCTGGCAGGGTCCCTGGCAGGTGGGTGATGGGAGCTGCCCTGGGGCTTTCAGCACAGCTCAGCCTGGCCCCGGGAGCTGCAGGTACCCGCACACCCAGGGGGGTGTCCCGGGGGCCAGGACGTACCCGGGGGGCTGGATCTGTGCCAGGAGATCGGACACGCCGGGCAGGGCAAACCACGGCCTGCGCTCCCCCCCGCCCAGCGCAGGGCACGGCTAATAAGGAGCAGGCTTTTGATGTTGCAAAATTCTCCATCTGTTCCCGGGATTTCTAATTACAGGCATTAATCTGTGCCCCTCCAATGAGCCATAATTGGTAGGCGTTTGCCTCATTAATCATTCAGGTGCTGAGCCTCTCCACGCACAGCCGCAGCAGCTACGGCCGAGCAAACGGAGCTGCACGGGCTTTGTGTGCGGTACCATTGCAATTTTTGGAACTGTGGTGGATTCCAAGGACATTCGCAGCTCCTGTAGCTGAGGGGCGTTTTAATATCCTGAAATGCCACAAGATGGCACTGAGCGATCCCGAGGCCCCTGGTCCCGGCCGGCCCCGCAGCCCGGGCGGTGGCTGTGCCTTGGCCGCAGGTGCGCTCTGGGCTGCTCGGGGCCTGCTTCACAGAATAGCTGCTGGCCAGCTGCACTCAGCTGCTCCTGGCTTGCTTTGATGTGGTTTGCTTTGAGCTGTGGCTATGAAATGCTATGACTCTGTGACAGTGACATAAAGCTTTTGGATTTAGAGAGATTTGATTTTTCCAATGTTATCTGCAATGGCTGTTTGTCTGTTAAAGGTCTGAGCCAAACCATACAAACGGAATATGAAGCCCAGGCTGCCTAAGTCCACCAAGAGCTGAAAACTATTTATTGCTGGATTGTTATTTGCTGCTGGATGGGGTGAGTTCTTACCAAAAGGCAATGTTTTGTGTTTCTTAAGCCCCTCCTGTACCTGAGCATTAGACACTCACGTCTGGACTCTCCAGGTATCCCCAGCTGGTTTGTAAAGTCCCTTCTTGTTTTCCTATCATAGTAAAACATCATTCCCTGCTTTTGCCCAGACCATGCCTTTCAGGCTGGCTGTAGCTCCTGAAGGGTGCTGCAGTGGCTCAGTTGATTGATGAGTTGCAATAACTGCTTTTGAGTCCCTTTGTTCTGACACTGGTTTTGAGTTTCACCCATGTATAAAGAACAGCCTAACAAACATAGTGTATTATTTCATTCCTTTATTAAGTCATTTATTATACAGAAGTTCTTTAACTGAATCAGAAAAGTTTCTGGATAGAATCAATTTATTGTCATCATGGTGTAACATATAGCTCTTACAAGGACTTCTTTTCAGCAAATCCACACATTGCAGAACCTGCCCAACACTAAAACAATAATTTTTTCATTGAACAAACTTGTAGTCAAATTTAATCTTTATTTTGCCTGGGAACTGAATTTTTTCTGGTTACTGAATGGGGTAAAATTCTCTTTTAAATGACCTTCTCATCTGTGAGAAGATACACATTGGCCACATGCTGAAATATTACCAAAACTCTGCTTCTTTAAAAATAAGATGAATCCCACACTTTTTCTAGGTTTAAATCAAACCTTTAGTCAAAAGAAAATATAGAAAGAAAGAATAAGTAATACAGACAGTACAGACACAGAACAGATGCTTACATTTAAACATATGCCATTCAGCAGTTTAAAAAGTGATTCAGACACCAACATATCAAAGGCATATTAGTGACATATGGTGTCTGACATGCTTCCACAAATGAATACATACACTGGCTTTGATGACAACCATGCAAATTGTACCTTTCCACATGAACAGGTTATCAGGAACAGTCAGATTTGTGCCTGCACAGCAACATGTATTTTGGATTTCTTGTGGAGGACACACCATGCAGTATGTCAAATCAGGGGAATGTGTGTCAAATCATCCTCCCTGTTTCCACTGAGACCCAGGCTAAGACTTTAAAGCATGTGAGCCCCAGCAAGCAGCTCTGCTTGGCAATAAAGGCCAGCTGGCAGCTGTGCTGCTGCATGGGACTGCATTACAGCTCCAGGGGGAACTTCTTCTGGGACAGCAACTCTGCCCCCAAAAGAAGGGTCAGGGCAGGGTACCCTCTAAACCAGCCAGACAACACAGTGGCAAATTTCAGCCAGCCACACCAGGTTGGTCATTTGCCTTCTGCAGTGCAGGTTTGCCCTGGGTCCTCCAGTCCCTCAGCATCTCTGAGGATACAAAACCCAAGCCCTGTCTCCCATCAGTTGTCACAGCACAGCCCTCATTTGGTGCATTTGCTAAAACCATTCCACCCCACATTACTCGTAACAAAACAGGAGCCCAGGAACAGCAGAGCCCAAGCCCTGCTGCTGCTGAGCTGTTCTCCCAGAGACAGGCAGAGTGAATTGGACACAGTGCACTTTCTCACTGAGGGCTGATCTCCTTAGCAGATGGTTGGCACTTCCAGCACATGGGAGGTGACTATTTCACCACAGGAGAAATAAGTGTTAAAGCTTATTAATATTATGGGGAATGGTCAGGCTTTAGACTTCAGCCTGTTTCAGTGGAAAAAGCATCATTTTAGGTGTTAGAAGTGTTAATGCTGGCCAAAATTTGAGACTCTCAAAGACACCTGGGGTCAGATGTAGGGTTAAGGGAACTTTTAAGATTTTAGCTTTAGAACTCCATGGCTCAATTTTGCCTATGTTCCATTCTAGAAAGTTGTCAGGGGGTAGTTGCTCAGCTCAGAGCCTGTAAGAGCAAGAACAGAATAAGCAAAGGTCATACTGAAGTTTACACAAATAGCAGCTGAGGAAGGTCAGGCTGTTGAGAGAGACTTTACTGTGCCCACATATCCAAATAAACAAGGACAAAAACACCAACAAAAACCCCCTACTTAACTTCAAAAAGCTAAATTAGCTCTATAGTTCTCTTCCCCTCAAAACAGCTCCAGCTTCAACACTCATTTCAGTGGGCAGTAGCCTAAATAAATATTTTTTTCCATTAAACAGCTCTTGTATTTCTTCATCAGAATATCCTTGAGCCTATCACTTAATTCATAATTTTAAACAAACACCCTACAACCATGGAGGGTCTCCTAAGAATGCACTAAATATGGAGAAATGCCAAAGTGTTATTCCTTCTCTGGCTACATTTAGAGCCTAACAGGGTACATGTGCTGGTCCCACTGATGCCTGGACAAGGCTTTCAGCTCATGGCTGGCTCAGATCCTGTCACTTTGGAGCACAGAGAGCAAGCTGTCCTCCCTCCCTGGGGACAAGAGTACATCTGTTCCTCAGGCCAAGGTGCTGAAGACAGGCAGCAGCTCACCAGTGTTCAGCATAAAAATGCCAAGCAGCTTGGGCCATAAGTAGCAGGTTTGATTGCAAGAGCTCTGCCTTGACGTTTTCTGTGCTTCTGCTCCCAAGTTTACTGCCCTTAAATAAAAATACTGTTAGTGTTTGTACAATTTCCAGTTTATTTTATCAGCTTCTCCTGTGTGTTCTCTCTGGTATAGAAAAGGAGGGGGGAAGTGCAATATATTGTCTTCTAGTCACTAGTTGGTCCTCCTTTAAGGACCTTGTAAGACATTTTTTGTGTATTGTTTCCCTGCATATGTGAGCAGCTTTACTACTTCATCCCCCTTAGGACCACTTAACAACATCAGCAAAGCAATTAAGTGTAGTTTTCAGGAAAATGCCAGAGGCATTACACTGTCTGGATGGGAGTCTCAACCCAATTATTTTCAGCTAGTTGTGAACTGTGGAAAGTGGACTTTACTTCATTATAACTTCAGTTCCCACTGATTAAAAGTCTAGTGTGTTACAGACGGTAAGGAAAAATGAAACAATTAAACTTTCCATCAATAAAATTGCTGCATATTCTTCAACATAGGGGTTTACTTCTCTCCAGAGAAGTGATTAAAATGAACTGATTGAACTATAATTTGATTGACTGAAGAGCTGCAATCCATTGCACTAAAGCTTAAATTCCATCTTATTGCTCTATTTAACTCTGAATATAAAAAATTACTGGCGGTCTTGCAAAGCCCTTATGCAGTCATCCAGCTGAAATTTCTTGTTGCTCACAGGCTGCAGCAGGTTCTGTTCTTTCACTGCTGTGTCTGCATGATTCACAATGGATTGATGTCGAGAAAGACACGATGACACCTAAGAAATTATATTAATACAGCTTTAGAAAAAATAGAAAGGGCCTGTTATATTATCAGGTATCTTCTACCTATTACATAATCATTTGGGGATTCTAAACACAGCCACAGATAAAGTGAACCCAAGAGACTGGAGAGAATAACTGCCAGGTAATATACAGTTGTTGCAGCAAAAATTAGCATATTCTTCTGATGAAAAATGCAGCTGTGATGCTCCGTCCTGCTGCAGAGCTGTCTTCAGGAAGGTGTGAGGCTGCCAGATGCAGAGGTTTGTAGGTGTGCACACATATGGATGACTCCTTCCTCCCAGGGGATGCCAGAGTGGCACACTGGGGCTGGTCTTGAGTGTAAGCTGTGCTGGCTGTGAATTAGGATGTCTGAGTTCCAGTGCAAACACAGTTTCTTGGGACTCAGGACAAGTTTTTATGGTTTGCTTAGACTACAAGGGCTTTGTCTCCACCAATGTAGAATCCTGCTGCCAGAGCCAGGGGCTCCTATGGCACCAGCTAAGGAATGATGAGCTGATTGCTTCTCTCAGCAGGCTACTAGGATCTTCTGGTCTAGGAAATACCCAGGATATCCTTCCCCCTCTGAAACTGTAGTTGAAATGCCTTTTCCTGTTAGGAGGTTACCTCTCTGTTGCATGACACTTGCTTTCTCCATTCCCACCATGTATTTTAAAATCAAACACAGTATCTGACCCATAGTAACACTGAGTAAGAATATAGTATCATATTAAGTCACAGCAGGAACACCTTGTATTGGTAATTAAAGCATCAGGCTGGGTAAGATGTGTGGATAAAGATGGGCAATAGCTGGGTTAAATACTTAATGCACTTGTCTGACAGGCAGCTCAAACTCTGAATGAATTCAATACGTTTTCCCTCTAAGATCACCAAGAACCAGGACATGTACTCCTTGAAAATATTTACTACTGAGCTCAGTTTGCTGTGGAGCTTTGAACTTCTGGCTGTGACTGATCTACGAGGCTGGCTCATGGCTAATCAGGCCACGTATGAGATTTGTGCCAGCTTCAACCCTTGCATATTGCCAATCCCAGTTTTACAGTGATACCTGACCACAGTCAAGGTCTATTAATCCACTAAGTTCTTTGGTCTTAATGTTTACACATAAGACATACCCCAATTTTTCCTATTTGTCTGCCAAAATCTACTAGAACTGTACTGGAGTCACTGAGGCAGTATTGATCTGAAAAAATGCTGCCTCCATCCAATTTAGAAGGAACACCTTTGACAAATTATATTTGGCACTTAATGATTGTCTTGCATTATCAGCCTTTGCCTTTGTTTCCTCTTTCCTTTTGATTACCAATTATTATAAATGTTATCTTCTACTCTCCCTCACCAGAGGTAACTTTGAATAAAGATGTGCAGCAACAGGAGCCTTTTAAAGGGAGACAAGGGCAAATACAGAACCACAAACTTGTAGGTATCTCTGGAGGCTGCAGAATGTTTGCTACATTCCCTGAGCTGAGATTTATGTACACACAGCAGGGGCACGTAGGGCTCCAAACAGCTTAAATGCCTGTTTAATGCCTGTTTAATCTTTCAGTTCTTAAACAGACAGATAAATGCTCTCCATTATAAGACCTTTGCATCAGAGTTGAAGCAGAAGGTGCTGTGTTTGAAGTAATTTCTATCCTATTTTCTTGCAGGACAAGAAAATGGCAAAAGGAGGAGCCCCAAGTGTGAAACCAGCCTTGAGACTTCTCTAATTCCTGCATGAGAAAGTGGCAGGGATCTTGCAAAGCATTTTTTCATCTCTAACAGCAATCCTACATCCAAGGCAGCAAGCAGAGCCTGGGAAAGGCTTTTTGTCACACTGACACGAGTCACAAGAAATCTGGGCAGTGTGCAAACAACAACAAGAGCAGGGCAGGACCTTCTTCCAAGCCCAGCCTGTACTGGCACATGGAGGAGGAGGCACAGACATCTGGTGACCCAAGCAATTGCTTAATGTGGTTCCCCAGAGAAGTGTCAGCCAGTGTACAGACAGAACTGGCAAACAGTTCCACCAGACCACGCTGGCCTGGCACATCATAGAAAAAGTAAAGAATAATTCAAGCTGGATCTGTTTTCTGTACCCATGGGCCTCCTGGCAGATGCACAGGAATAACCATATCTACCAAAAAGAACATAATTTTGCTATGGATGCTGCAAATCACACATGTGACTCCTCTCTACTTACCCTGTCATGGAGAGGCAACAATTTTCTGTGTTTCAAAAAGTTGATTTCAAAATCTCCAATTACACAAATATACAAAAATGTATTTGCCAGCAGATGTGTGTTTGGAAAAAGACAGCACTTTAATTACATAGATACTCTATTTTTACAGAAATGTGATTACTGCAATTTCTTCATTAGGGAATAGTTTCACTATTTAAGAAAATGTTATTTAAGAGGCGTGGTGTTATCTGTTTATCCCACACTGTTAACACCCCAGCAAAACATAGGCAAACACTTGAATGCTTTCCTCCTAGCAACCAAGGTCTCTCACATCAGAAAAGCAGCATTCTTGTCTTTTTCTGTACCTTGTATTGAGCCAAATTTCTAGTTTGCAACCCTCTGGCCATTCAATAACCATCAAATTCCGGGAATATAATTTTAGGTGAAAGTCTAAACCAGTGACTATGGTCACAGGGCCAGACTTTCAGGCTTTTGTGTATCTCTTACCTCCACTGATGAAAATACTGCAAAGTTAATTTTAGGAACTAAACTTCTTTACATTTACTAACCTGCTGCATGACAACTCTTCAAATTACCAGCAACTTTTACAAAAAGCTGAGTTTCTGCCATTCCCACTATGGTGAGTCTAAAACACAGATACTGAGTATTGCCTTGGGGTCTCACTCTGTCTTTAAAGGCTGGATAATGGTGCTATTTTTACTGAAGAAATGGGGGCTTTCAGATCTCTTAAAATCTTTGCAGGATATTGGGGACCCAAAAACCCCAAACAAACCAGTAAATACACTGTCAGAATCCTCTCCTTGTCTACATCCTTCTTTCCTTACATAAGGATAAGCTCTCCTTTATTCTTTTCTTATCTAAGGGAGACCTGTGGTCTTCTTGCTAACTCTTCAAGAAAAACAGAGGAGCACCTGGGAAACCTGTCTTCCAAGGAAAAGATGAAAGATACAGCAAAGTGAGAGGATGTGTCCTTCTCAATACTGACAGTGTGGTCAAAGAGACAGCTCCCCCTGACTGTTCCCTGAAGAGTTCACAGACAAGTGTCCAGAAGAGCGCCCGGTGTCCCTGGCAGTTCTGTGAGCAGCAGGAATCACTGCAGCACTCTGGGCTGCTGCTGCCGTGTCATTCCAGTGCCTCTGGGGTCACCTGAGTGCATTAAATTAACACTGTTCCCAGGCAAAGCAAAATGTCTGGGAACAGGATGGTGCAGCATAATAAAGGGATGGGAGGGGCAGATACACACCTGAAAACGAAATGATTGGAAGGAGTGGGGAGCTGATTCTGACCGACGTGACTTAGTGCCAAATGCACGTTCTCACACAGATCTCCCAGCAGATTATGTGTCTCTTCACCACCACTTAACATTTTTATAGCTTATTTCAGTATTTTCACATTTGTTTCACCCGTAATAATTTATTTATGAGTTTAAGATTATTAAAAATGTGAAGCTTCATTACAAACTATCCTGGGGGAATCTCACCTGCCTCATCCTATTACATTATTATTACCAAGTGTCTAATTTATATTTAATCAGACATCAATTGAACATCAATAAAATAATAATGAATTAATAAGCTATATCTTCCTAGAACTACTAGTAGCTTAAATATGTAAGCAAAGGCAGTGCACTCTCTGTGGGTCAGCTATGAAATCTCTCTGAGACGATTTGACAGAACCGTTTAGTATTTAGAATATGATAATAAGCCATAAAATAGTTAATTGCTATGGTCTTCAGCTAATTCTTGTGATGATTATGACCCATACCAACCTGTGAACCTGAGCTGAGAAGTAACCCAGAGTTCCATGTAAGACAGTCATTTCCAAACACTGTAGATGCCCAAGAGACTCCATGTTTCCACAAAATGAAATGAAAAAAGAATTTCTGCTTGAGTAAACGGTTAATTTTTCACTTTAACATGACCTCTTAAACTTACCTATTTTTCTACACAAAAAAATCAAAATAAATCTGTTTTTTTTTAATTAACTTAAACATCTGCCTATGAACATTAAAATAGCATAGTTCAACATTGCTGGTCGGGTGCTCTGTTTTAACAAATATCAACGAAAGAACAAGCTTTGGCAAATACTTCCTCTGCAGACAGAAGTGGCATTATTTCAGCCTGGGGAATTTCACTCCTATTCCACCCTATGGCTCTACAGTGACTGTCATCCTTAATTAGTGATGAATATCACTAATTGGGGACTACTTTCACGTGCACTTCCTAGGCTAATATGTTTCCCCCTTCCTCTGCTAAGCCTCAAGAGTCAAAATTTTCATTCTGGATCTTTTTATTTCTTCTTTTATTTCCTACTATTTGCCTTCCTTTATGGTTCAAATTTTATCAGGGATTGAAAAAGAGCCCTAGGTAGATAACCAAGTTGTCAGTTTTCTTCTCTGTCCCGGTCCACTAAGAATCACTTACCCCTGTTCTTCAAAATGATCCCACTGAAGTCAGTGGAGCTGCCTCAGCCCCCACTTCAGCAGGATTTACATGAGGGCTTTAAATACCCATCTGTGCAACTGAAGCCAAAAGAAAATATTATCCTTCTATGACAGGCTGATATTTTTTAATATTCACTGACTCTCCTTTCCTTTTCATCCACAACACATTTGTCTTTTTTAACTGCTTGGGTCCACTCTGGCTATCTGCACTACACAAGCAAGGATTATAAGGCCAAGTGTCCTCAGGCGTGCAGCATGGGCTCCTGCAAAATACAATCCCATTGAAACCTCAGTGCCACTTGGAATACTGAGAAGCCCACAAAGAAGTGCTATTCAAATCTAACATAAAGAGGTTCCAGTTCAACATTTAAAATTTTATTAAGATCTAAAGGGGCCATCAGACATTCTGGTCCGATCTCTTATATGAGATTTTTACTCAGTTACTTCTGTATCAACAGAACAACCCCGCAACTCCCGTTTGAGTAAAACACATCCTATTGAAATGCTTCCAGTGTTAATCTGTAAATGGAAAATCCATCATCTTGGTAGCTTACACTAGTATTTATTATCCCACACGTTTATCACCTCACTTCTCAACTGAACTTGTCAGGCTGTCACTCCCACTCACTGACTTGTCCTTCCCTCCATGCAGGGTTTTGACAGCCCATGTTTTGGTCCCAAGGATGCTGGTACCCCCCAGCCTGAATGAGCTGGACTCATCAAAGGTATGGGCAATTCCACTACTCAGAAATGTGCAAGCCAGTGCATGCTTATGTCCCATCCTTGGCAAGTCTTTTTGCCATGAAGGATTCATCAAAGTTCAGAATCAAGGACATCTCCTCTGTTCTTCTTCAGCAGACCCAAATATGCTCCTTTTTGGGACACTCTCATAGTGAAATGATGACTGGTTTAACACAGAGAGCACCTTCCCACACCTCTGAGGGATGGTTTTAGTTTTTGGACAACCCACTTACTGGATTTCACATTTTCTGCCATGTAACCACAGTCAAATTTTGAAAAAAAAATGCCACTCACCTCTCTTCTTAAAAATCTTCCACCATGGTCTAGTTTCACTGCTCTCATTCAATCAAACCACTCACTGACTTGACAAGTCTTTCTCAAGAGTAAGAAAGAATAAAGGTCTTCCATTTCTGAATGTGCTTTGCAATGGATCCTGTGAAAATGAAGATAAATAATGTACACTAATTCATCTTTAGTGAGCACAAAAATAGTCCCCCAGAGTGACAGCCATCGGTTTGTGTCCAGTGAGAGCTGTGTAACCCCTTCTGTAAACATGACAATGAGTAGTGATCAGTCTCTTACTCCTTTCTCACTCTCTAGTGTGACAGACCCTTAATCATGGCTGTTACATTAATAATGGCTTCACAGAAACCTACATGGCTGAGGCTGCATTCTCCTCTGGACATCAAAGACAGCATTAAACCCCTGCCTGGGAGAACTCCTCAGAAACATCTGCTGATGTTCATCCCAACCATGGAATGCTCTGTTCTAGACAGAAAGCACACACCTCCAGCTCACTGCCTCCCACTACTCCTGGATGATAAGGCAGCCTGCAAAAATTGATACACCATTGAAAAGGGAAAGATTTACGCCTGAAAACACTAAGAGAAAAGAAAACTCCACCTCTTGTTAAGCTCTGAAAAACTACTAGAGATTTTGGGTATCTTACTCAGACCTCAAGATCCTGCAGAGTTCACCCATCTTTAGTAAGTCCCTGGCTGACAGTGTTTGTGACACAACAATGCAAAAGCAGTATCACAAATTATGGTTGTGTAACAGAAAATTGAACTAGAAACCCCCACTAGGGCCCTGTATCACCAGCATCTATCACTACACTGGAGCAGCAACACTTTAATTCTGCATGTGTAGCATTCATGGGCACCCTTCAGGTATAAATCTGCTTCTGCAGTCAGCTAAGGAGGATGGCTACACAAGTCCCCAGTGAGGGGACAACAGGGCAGAATCAAGATTCAGGTTTGCACCAAACAATGAATAATTCCTAAACCCTTTACATGTAGGTAGCTTGTAATTCTTACATAACAATTACTAGAAAATTAATGTAACTGCCTCTCAAGAGAATTACTAGAAAACACTGTTATCCTCTGCAGGTATGCACATGCAAGATAAAGTTAAGTCTATGTAACAGGTGATAACAGATCTTGTGATAAATTACTTGGTTTAAACTTGTTTTGGAATATGTAGCAGCTTTATTGATAACCAACATCTTACAACATTGTCTATTTGGAAAGTAATGCCTGGTAAATTATCAATTCTTAATAAAGCTCTGTGCTTCTAAGTTGCACTGTTGATGCTGCTCTTGATTTATATTCAGCTAATTTTTGTCTAGACTCAGCACTGTGGCTCATCCATGTTTCTCCATCTCCCTGAGGATTTGGAAATACAAATTTTGACTTGATGAGCCTATTAAAAAATTAAGAAATGCATATGCAGCACTGCCCTTGTCTGTCCGTGAAACTAAAACTGATTCAGGATGCCGTAAAGGCACATGTGCGTACTAAAAGCCCTGGCCCCAAGATGAACACTGTGTTATCTACAAAAAATTTACACTGTCCTAAAACAACACTGCCAAGGTGCATGACCACACACAGGTAAGCCTGGATGTGCCACGCAGGAAAAGAATTTTTAGGCAAATCACATCTATAAAGGTAAATTTCTTCAGAAATTTCACAGCCACATGGTGATGCTGCAAAAATAAGCATCATCAAACAGCTCTCTGCCAAAACTTAAGACTGTTCCATACCTGTGTAATAATCACACAGCTCACTTCATTGGCAAGAGCTGCTCTAAGTAACACAATTCTCAGTTATAACCTTAGCAGTAACATTTCTTTGTGAATGTTTGCCCTTCCAAATATCTTTTAGCCAACATCATATCCAGTACTCTGCGAGCCATGATCCTCAGCTGTGGGAGCAGTTTTCCACTCATTTAGCCAACTCTGGGCATTGCTAAAGATCAGGACTCATGTAATTCTGAGTTCAAAGAAGTCTTCTGAAAAAGGACGTTAAAATATTTACAATCTCTTTTGCAGTTTAAATCCTGTATAATATTTTTGAAGAAGCTTTTTGACTTCAAAAACCCACAGTTTAAATGAAGGTCTGATAAAACCCATCTGATTTGCCGCAGAAATCAATCTTCTGCTGTCCAATTCCATTCTTAATGAAAGAGACAATTCAGAAACCTACAGGAACATGCTTTATTGATTCATTCACAAGTCACTGAAGCCTGTGCCTATGTTCCCTCCAATAAACCTAACCACAGAGTGCTTCTCATGCACTGAATTGCAGGGGACAATGACCCCAGATCTGTTCTGCTGGAAGTCCAGTGAGACTAAACATGCCCAATAAATGTAAACACAGCACACCACTAAGTTAATGACAAATGTGCGTAGGAGACAAAGAGACTTATATTTGCTCTTTATTATCCCTTCAGCTGAGCCTCTGCCTTCTTTGTAATTTATTTACCCAGGGCAGTTGTGCCCAGATGCAAACCTGTTTCTTCATGGAGCTCCTTGCTTTTCTCAATTTTGTAGACGGATTAAACAAAGCAGGAGGAGGCCAACCTGCATGTGTGAGGTCACACAGTGACCTGTAATCTGCTCTGCAGCAGATGCCCCAATTCATTCAGGTTCAACACCTCATTTGGCATAAACCTGAGTGTAGCTGCACTGCACTGGATATTTAATAAATATGTCTTTCAGTAATCTCCCTCACTTCTTACGAAAGCAATAAGAAGCAGTGAGAACAGCAGAGCCTATACTGGGTGAGCTTTTCCATTAAATTCCTCTAATGCATCTCAGTTGTGACCTGTGGTAATTTGGGTAATCTAATAAGGCTGAGTGCCCTGTATGAATCTGGGATGATGCTCTGTCTACCTGCAAGACAAAGTACAAGAGAGCAGCAAGACACCAGGTATCACCTAGCAGTCAGAACAAGAGTGAACTTAAAAAACAGGTGTTAGAAAATACAGGAAAAATGTTATCAAGAAAATATGCTTTGCACAGTCCTACTGGTGCTTTCAAGTACCACCAATTCAACATTCATTTCCAATTCAAAACACTGCATCTACTTGTCCTGCTTAAGGGAATATGCTACTCAGATTTAGTATCAGGCTTTATGGTAACCACAGTTAATCCAATTATTCCAGCAGAAATACCTTGAAGTATGGCATTTTTTCAGGTTCACCCATGTTTTGCCAGAAATCCAGTCTCTTGCCTTCTACCTTATGACACAATAGACTTTAGGGAGCCCACTTCTCTTATATCATTCCAATATTCTTGTCCCTTTACCTATGCTTTTGATAAGTGTGCACAGACCCAGTCAAGAATAATATGCAAAACTTACCTGTCACCCTTATTAGGACTGAGTGGGTTTAGTACAATTCTAAGTGAAGAACAGTCTCAGAAAGCATCCTCTGCTGTTACTTGGATAAATAATGTAACAAACAACTTAGTGCTGTATAGAGGAATTAAAATATTTTGTTATGCTCTTTAATATATCCCCTAATTCTAAAATCAGCCAAAACTCCAACATAAAGATCACTTTTCCTTTAGAATTGCCTCTCAGCAGGGTAGTGGGCACAAGTTATCACTGTGTGCCATACTGAATGTTCAAAGCCATCAGCACTCAGTGTGCTAAGAAGTGACACTGAATCCCACAATCAGAAATGAAAACCGAAGTTTCAAAAAGATTTCAGAATTTAGATGAATATAAATAGCTGCTTTGAAGATGGAAAGCATTTTACAGATTTACATTTTGGTCTGTTTTGTACGGATAAACAGACAAAAATATGTTTTTAAAAGGAGCAATATGATTTTCAGTTTAACACTTTCCATAATTAGGTTGTAAGAAATATTAGGAGCCACAGAAAGAATTATTTATATTCACTGTTCAGATAGCTTATGTTTTGCTTCTGCTTATTACTTGAGCTTCTGAAAAGCATCTCATTTTGTAACTTTAACAACTATTAATGTAAGCCACAAGCTTTTTGCAAATGTACATTCCCACTATCACCTTTCCCAACTGTAAGGATTCAAAGAAATCAGGGCACTATCATTGTTTAGTGAAGAGATTCAGAAGGTTTATCAAAGTGTTTTGTTTCTTTTGAAAGACACAACTAATGTTGCCAAAGAATTCACACAAACTTAGGATTAAAAATGTTAGGAAAAGTGCTCTGAAAGGAAAATTAATTGGAAGGGTTCATGCTGTAACACTGCTCGCTGTCACTTCACTCCTAATGACTGAAGTGTTTTTATAGTTTTCTGTGTTCTCCCTTAGTGCTGCACAATTTGATTCCCAGCTCCCCTGAGAGCTCTGTGCAAACCTGCAGGGTGTTTCCAGGATGTAAAGGTCAGAGCTGAGGACAATGGGCATGGAGTGTGCAGAAGACAAGTCTCAGAATCTCTTTCTTCAAATCCGTCACTGACACAGAAACCAGGGTCACTAAAGCACAAAGAGAAGTCTCTTAAAGGAAAATCAACCATGGTGGGAACTTCCTAAGGAAAAGTCAACTCTGGTGGGAACCTCTTAAAGATGCTAGAGTGACTGGCAGCAGAATCCAAGTGACATTCCTTAAAACAAAGGAAGAAGACAGCTTTCTCAGAGGCCTGCTGCATGGAAATCAAACAAACTTCCAAATTTCTTGAACAAAAATCAAACACTGGGAAGCCCAAACTGTGACTTGCACACTTGTCTCATGTATAACTCTTGGAATTTAGGGAAATCCTCCTGTGCTGTGTTCCTGGACTCCTTCCCACCCCATCCTCCAAGGAAGTCTTTCCTCATCCACCTCCTTCCCTGCCCTCACACCAGCCTCCAATTTCCTGACAAGATATTGCTCTTTTGGGCACCACATGATCTTGCCTGTTCTGGCTGGCCCCACAACTGTTAAATTAGTGCCAGCCAATCTCTGTCTTAGGGTTCCCTAAAAGCCTTATTATCTTTTTTATTGTTTAATTAACATAATCACTTCTTAAGAACAACTGTAATACTAGTTAGTGGAACAGGTGCTGTAACTAGTAAAAAGTCTATAAAGAGAAAAATCAATATCCCACCAGATGTATGAGGAGGATGTACCTTTCAACATCACAAATTCCCTTTTGGGGACCTGAAAGTATTCTCTGCTGCTTCTGCATGATGTGCCTCAGTTTTAATTCACTTGTTATTCTTTGTTTAATCAAGTTCATCTGTAGTATAAATGTGAGCACCATTATGCTAATTTCTGCACTAGACATGCAAATATATAAACATTTGTGTGCCAAATTATTAAGGTTCTGTCTATAATGTTATGCCCCTATTTACTATCTGTATTTTATGTCTTATGGATTTCTAAACATTTAAATTTATATCAGTGCTGTCACATATCTGCAAGCAGGGACAGTTTTACGAGCACTAAAAAAGCTGCAACACACAGCCACTAAATACTAATGACATAAATGGTATCCACTAATGGTCTCTATTTTTATTACAATGCAAAACTTCAATACATTGCAATTACCATTGCTCTGAGGCTGAGCCATACACACTGTATAACGCCAGCTTCCATCTCTATAGCATAAATGACATTATTTGTTGTTCAGCCCTGTACTGCAGATGTTGACTGAATGCTCAAGTCAGAAGTTGGAGCTAAAATTCACTCTATTTACAGAGCTTTACTGTTAACTAATACCCTAAATTGTCAGATATGCCAATGCATTAGACATTTTTCAAAGCCTGCTGCACTAATAGCATGTAAGTGTAGCACATGTCTTGTTGTACCTGTCAACAGCCCAGGAACTTTGCAAAGGTAAAGCATGTCAGAAAAGGGAATTATCTTCTTATGCTTCTGTGTTAAAAAAATCTTTAGTGAGCGATTTTTCTAAAATATTGCAATACAAAAGTGCATTCAGCAGTGCTTACTCTCTTGTAACTGGGTCTCTTTTTCACCTTTTTAATGTTAAATTTAAAATTCGTCATTCATAATTTCAACAGTGTTTCCATTTACTTCAGCTGCCATCTTAGAACTTTGAGACGGTGGAAATCTCAATGTTCTTAAGACTGGATGAAAACAAGTGCATTGCAAAATCTCTCCTACATGAATCAGGGGTGGAGGGGTTAATTTCATTTCATCAACACATTTTGCTTGCCAGAAACTTTCACCAAAATAAAAGACAGCTAAGTTCATCTCTTAGACTTTCTCAAGCTGGTTCGTCTCACATAAAACAAGAGCAATTAGATTCCCTCCCATTGACTTCAAGAATAACCTCCAGAAAGCTGAAAGTTTTGTTTGAAACAGGAGACATTTTTCCTATTTCCATGCAGCTGGGAAGTCATTTACACAAGGAAAACACTGGAGACAAAGTAGGTGTCAGACTGGGTAGCATTTTACATGCATTTTCTGACACAAGGCAGACAACAGAAACGTGCACACAAAATATTTCCTTTCAAGGGCTGGCTAGTGAGGGCAGCAAAAGAGAGGAGACATTAGAGGAATTATTACAGAGTTTCCAAATAGTGCTTGTCCTTAGAAACACAATCCAATTATCACTCATAACTTTTAAGTATGGAAAACCATTCCACTGAAAGCAGTACTTTCTTTAAATGTTCTCACTCAGCTTGCAAAATCTAAACTCACACAACTGACTAGAGAAGAGCACATGATGTACAATGCATAGAATAATAATACCTAAATCTTACACATGGGAATACTGACATAGAATTACTATTTTTTTTTCTTCTTCCTCTCTCTGCCAAGAATCTTGAACATGGCAAGCGCTCTCTAATGCAATCTGAATCCACCTCAGTGTCCTAATATTTTGACAAAATAGGTTTTATAAAGGATCCCAGTTAACTACCTCTGTTCTACAATTGCAACAATAAAATATTCCAGCTGAAAATCAGATGGCAGTTTTAATTTCAGAATCCAGGATTTCTCAAAAGAACAAATTCATTACTTTAAACAGTTGTAGGAAAACACTTTATCAAGCTTTTCTAGATAAGTAAAATACACTATGCATTTTTTCAACCAGGCTTTAAAATAAGAAATTTAATATAACAGCTCATATTTTGAAATTCAAAATGTTGAGGGGGGAGTAATTTTTAACCCTCTCTACACATCTTAAAACTTGAAACAAATTGGACTGACTGAGTTCACCAACACAAAAATTAAATATTTGAGTACATGAAAAGCACTTTAGTTATTTCCCCACTTTTCTTGAGGAAACTGTTGGGTAACTGCAACCAGTTTTGAGGGGTACTTTGGACCTTTTGAAATGCCATCTTTGACAACCTGCATTGTTCACTGTAATTCTTTCTCCTTGCTTAACAATCAGGTTGTAACAAAGGAGGAAGTGAGCTCTTTTACTATATGACCTTGGACAAAATCTGAGGGTATCAACTTGAAAGAAAATGTTAACTGTGTTTCAGTTTGTAAGTGCCATGCCCCCCTAGAGAAGCAGCAATAGGTCAGGGGTTAGCTAACGCTAAACCAACAAGTGCCTGACCCATTTTTTTTGTGTGTGGTTTTTGCTTTTTAGTGTGGTTTGTTTGTTTGGTTTGGTTTTCTTTAGTTTCATTCCCCCTGAATTTGTCTTCACAAGTTTGCCCTTACAATTCTCTATGCAACAAAGCCCAATGTCATTCCCCTAACAGACCACACTTGATGAGGTGCCTAATTAAGAAAGCAGCTGCCCTAAAAACTCTGTAATATCAAGGAGACAGAATGAGACACCTGCAGAGGCCGAGTCAGATGTCTCTGCTCGAGAGCTCCCAAGCTCCTAACGCAGGTGTCTCAGGACAGCAGAGTTCCATGGTCTGAAACCAGCCCATGACCCAAATAGGGAGCTCTGTTTCAGCCAAAAACCTGTACATTCCATGAGGGCACAGAAAGACAACAGAGGTAAGAGCACAGCTGCTGCCCAGAATGAGAATTACAAAGGTCTCCATGGATATTACAGACATTCCCAGAGCAGTAGATCTGGTGGGTTTCAGACTCACATACTTGGCAGCTGTCTCTGGGAACCTCTCCCACCCTGTTGCTCATTTCTTCTACACTAAAAAAGAACAAAAAAGCTCTTGTGGTGCTTATCTCTACCTGGGTACACAGAGTGTAAACATTTTCCTTCTCTGAAACAACAGAAAACCATGGACAATAACAAGAGGCTTTTCATCCACTCCAGTGGACGGTCAATTGAGCCCAAAATTAAAAGACTCTGGGCCCCGTTCCTGCTTGGAATATTTGGCTGTAGTTTAAGCTGTAAAGACATTATTTTAAAAAGCACTCTAGGAAGGATAGCTGTCTGTATCTGCATTCCTTCCAAAGGGAATGGGGTAGAGTATCTACACCCAAGGCAATGGCTTTTTTAAGGTGTTCTGATTATAACAATACAATGAAACAGCTATAATACCTGGAAGCCTTAGACTTCTGCCTTGTAACCATGCAGATGAATAGCTTCAACCTTTGCAAGAAATTGCAGTATGAATGTCTGTTTTATTCCACAGTTGTGTCTGAGCAGACTATTAATAGAATACTGATAAATGCTACAATAGCTATTCTTTTTCCTCCCCTTTTGCTTTTATGCTATTGCCAATACCTATCCTTCCCCTGGTGCTGTCAGCTGACGCCTGTCTCATAACTCTTGGGGTAACAGCATTAGGTGAAAAAGAAATTAAGTTCAAATAAAACTGCCAGGTAGAATCAACATTATGAGATTATGGACTGAATTGTTTTCTGAAGCAGGCACATATATGCAGCGTTACACTAATGACCTACAAAGCACTTACATATTAAAATTTAATTACTATAATATTATTTAAGAGAAGGGGAAAGATACTAAAGCTGAATTTATTTCTTTTTCTAGGAGCTCTGCAATTTTTAATGGCAAGTAATAACTACATCTTTTCCATACATTTCCTGGGGACTGTGTAGGTAACACCACACACTGAACCATGTTCACATAAAACCAAAAGGTGTTAAGAAGTTATGAAGTCTTGGTAAAGTGTGCATGTGACTGGTAGGACATTCACCTAGGCCTTTGCCAATCTGTGCCACTCTTGGGTACATGGCTGCATTTGAATTTGTACAATTCCCTTGTTTGTGTTCACTCTTGTATAATAAATCTAAAAAGATAGGGAGCTGCCGCTGCTGGTCCTGTGAGGAAAAAGAAATCAGTGACATTATGGAGGAGAACACACAGTACAAATACTACACAATAATTATGAAAAAGCCAAAAATCTGGATTTCTTGCTAAACCTTGCAAGCCATGCAGCTAAAAATAAATGAGTACTTGATTATGATACCATCAGCCTTAAAGTATCAGTATAGCATGCAAATGAGTGAAGTTGTTTACCATACAACAGCAGTGCTATCCATGCTAATGCTTGTGTCACATATCCTAGGACCACAGTCAGATCCTTCATCTGGGCTGCAGCAGCTGCTATTGCTGTCACAATAAACCAGCTCCTGAACTGGGTCTTTCAAGGAAGCCAAATAATGAAGTGCCTTGGAGAACAAATATATTTTTTGCTTCCCAAAGCAATGTCTTCAGTGAGTTAGAGGAAACAGCTCTGTCCCAGAGAAGCCTCTAAGGCTATAACTGATGTTTCATCTGCTTTGAAAATTTGTATTTTCCAGAGCTCTCAGACTATTAGGATTGGAACAAAAAATAACACATGTAAATGAAATTAAGATAAATAAAAATCTCTTTTTTCTCATAAATGCCTAAATAAAGTTGGGAAGAACAAGAAACACCTTGATGTTTGTCCAATCTGAACACAATCCAAGGCAGCAACAAAAGGCTCTGGCACATCCACAGTTAAAAGTAACAGTTCTACCGAGTAGCAAATATTTATCTTTTAGGATCATGGTGGCAAGTACTGTAGAAACATGCATGCATACATTTTAGGAATAGCTAACATTTGCTTGTGGCTGGAAAGCCATTTTGGTGAAGACAAACAATCTTATAAAAACACTTTAATAAAATCAACAAGGAAATTACAAATTCAATATGTGTGAAGTGGGGTAGTCACAGAAAATAAATTATGTGATGTTTTCAGGAAAGCTGAGTCAGCTGTGGCTCTGGTAGTTGGAAACCTGGACAACAACAGATACCACAGGAAATCCCAAGTGTGTACTCATCAAAAGAAAACTGACTAGTGGGAATTTCGGCACACAAAGGACTAGACTGGACCCTGTAACTGTAGTAAAACACTGTTGTGAGACTAAAACAAAATTAGCAGTGCTAGTGGATGAATGCCAGTGAATGCAAGAAGTGTAGGAAATTATAAGGATGCTGTAGTCATGGTGAAACAGATATCAAAAGAAAGGAGGTCTAAGTACATCTGGGAAGGCAGGAAAAATGGACAGAGGGCACCTAAAACAGGGGCTGATGGGAAAGAGGGACTGGCAAGATGCAGAAGAAACAATAAGAAGTTGAAACCTTTATCAAAAGACATATATTAGATGATTGGTAAATATATCTTGCTGTTTATAAAAGGCAAGGATTTCTCTTCAGCTGGGTTTTTTGTGTACTTATCTGTAGTTTTAGAGACTGTCAGTTTTGGAGATTACATCTTATGCATATTAGTCTTCCAACATACTGAAACTTTTTTTGACCTTTCCTGAATAATAAGTGGTATTTTTATGTAAATTTGTCTTCTTCAATCTTTGTTGTGATATCAAATATCTTAAATATTGGGCATACTTCCCATAGCAGAACCATTTCAAAGAATAAACAAACAGAGTAAATAAACATGGCTGGTAACTTTAATTAACACCCCAAAACTGTACTTTAAATGCTTGAAAATTTGCAATTTTCTCTCACAGAACCCAGAGAGATAGCACTTTTCACACCCCATGGCCACTCCCATCAATGTCTGCCCCAAGAAAAGTTGAAACATTAAATTCTGCTAAGTCAGGCTGACAGATTTCTCAGGACACAATGGACCAATGAAACTGAACTGAGGGCCCCCAGGCTAGGACCTGGTTACTGTTTAATTCAGTTTTTCCAATCTGTGTTTATAACTAACAGGCATTTATCTGCTATAGCAAACCTTCACCTGGCATCTTCTTCACCTCTCCTTTTCGCATCTCCCTTAAACCCCAAATATCTGAGATGTCTAACAATGGGAATGGACCAGAACAGATTTAAAGGTGTCCGCACAAGGAAGGTTAAGAGCTACCAATCTCTCCACACAGCCCTGCACTGAGCAGTAAGGAGCTGAATTAGATGCAAGAATAAAGCAAAGCTGAACTTGCAGATGCATCCCCTCCACTTGCCCTGCCTTTCCTAGCAATAGAGATCCTGCTCAAAAACAAAGCCTAACTAGCTGGTATAAACTAACTTTACATAAGCAGTTATGACCTAAACAAAGTTTGAACAGTACACAGCCTCTGGGTACTCTTTTGAGTACATTTTGAGTTCAAATTTAGATTTTTATTGCCCTTGGAATGCTGAAATAAACTTTCAGTCCCACCGGTGCAACTCCTGGAAGAGACTATATTAAATTTCTCTGTTCATGAAGGTGTGTGCCTTCCTTCTATTCATTACCAGGCATGCAAGTCACATAATAAAGCTGAGTTGGTTTTATTCTTATATGTACCTTATTATGCTTAACAGAATTCTGCAAGGGCAGTTCCCATTAGTGGTGTCACGTAAGAGCTGAGCATCCCATCAGGGGTCTCTGAACACACAGATCTGACACACCCAGGCCTACCAGGGAATGGTCACACAGCTTGGTCTGGGATAGATGTCTTCAATTTCCCTGTTTCTGCAGAACAACACATAGAACTAACTCAAATCAAATCAATCAGCTTACTAAGGTGGCATTGTGAAAATACACAGCAAAATTAAACACCTGAGGTGTGAAAAGGCAAACCTAGACTTAGCTTATTTGATAAGGAAAGAGGTCTTGAATACCCTAATATTAGTAACATGCACTAGCCTTACATGCCTAAGATTCTATCAGTAAATGAGAAAAGTGGGCCCATGCAGAAGTAACAACTCTGACAGGAGCAACCTGATTCATCAATAAATTAAAATCATTGTTTTACCTGAGACTTCTTCATCTGTCCTGGAGTCAAAACAATTTAGCTAACTGGGAACGTGGAAACAGCAACCTTTCTCTTACAGGTCACAAGGAAAGACTCACCCATTTCCTTACTTGCTCAGCTGTGTACCTGGAAGAGGCATTCCTTGTTTCCAATGCACCAGTCCCCAATGCTGCACGGGCCAAGGCAGAACATTTCAGGTGACAGCTGAAATATGCAGTGAAGCAGAAACTGCTTCAAGACCAGATGCAAATCATAATTTGCTTCAAATAAATAAATAAACAAATAAAGTTGCTATGTAAGTTGGAAGTTAGGCAGATTCCAGTAACATGAAAATAGTCTTTGAGGCAAGATAATTATAACCTGCTTATGACAAATAAACTAAATGTGATGTGTCTCTTGATGCAACTTATCATTAATTTATTGATGTTGTCCTATCAAAATCACATTCAGTTCTGCTTTTCTTTCCAGCAAAGATAAGTCTTCGAGGCACAGGGACCATGCCACAAGTTGCAGGTCCACACTGGTGGCAGAAAAAGTTCCATTTGTTGGAAATTGGACAGAGGTTACACAAATCTTTTTCTGGTAATAGCAGCTGTAGCTGGTATGAAATGCAGTGTTTAATGAGAGTAAAGCATGGAACATTTTGTAATTACAGCTCTCCATTGAATTGTTTACTTTTCAAGGTGGTATAGAAGGAAATACTTATGGTTTTAATCATCTTCATTACAGAAGAGAATTTGTGATCTAACTTCTAAGAGTAAGTTTAAAGAAGAATCCGTCATTTTGATGGCTCATTTCTGAGATTTATGTTTTGTGGTGGTTTTGTGGGCTTTTTGGTTATTTAAAGACAGGAAGTTTGAGGAGAAAGCTGAGACATTGCTTGTGTATTTTTAAACACTGTCTGAGCAATACAATCAAATTGTATTGTCAGTGCTTCTCTGACCCCCTTTACCCAGAGGAAAGTTTGGGGTTACTTCTTCTTTCTGCATACAATAAACAAAAATTCCTTAACCTTCCCTTCCTCTCCAGCTCCTAACCTGTTCACTTAAACTGGCCTAGAGGGGCTCCTCTTCTGGTTTGGGGGAGCTTCTTCCATCTTTTGGCTTTATTTTAGATCTTTTCAAAGCTGTTTTTTTTCCAGATAGCCTGCTACTTGGGGTTCTGGCCCTTCCTCCTCTTCTACAGTATTTTGAAGTTTAATTTTATATCCTTTACAGGGCTTTTGATTTTTTTTAACCCCTACCACTGCCTTTTCATGCTTTTATAGATATTGATAACATTATGAATTATATTATACTACAGAGAAACAAAGCTCACTAGAATTGAAACTTGCTGCCATTTTCTTCCAGTTTCTGCAAGAGATTGAGACTCCCTATGAATTTATTTTAAAATCTCCTTTAATCCTCCTGCTAGACTGATGTTTCCTTTCAGAAAAGGAGGACAGTGTTCCAGCCACAAGAAATGACATAGCATGAAGGAAATGAGGAAAAAAAGTCCTGAGTCATGAAAGCAAAGAAGAAATACAAGTGCAACAGACTTGAGAGAGGACTAAAATCCACAAACTGCAAGGGACTGGAAGAAAAGTAGCATGGAGGTCTAATTGAAAGGAAATAGAGGACTGACTCTAAATATGAACTAGGTAGATCAAGGAGGGAGAAGTTGGCCAAGGGAGAGCTGAACTAGCAGACACCTCTCACCTTTTAGCTCCATTCATTATCCTCCCTCTGTCTTCTGCTCCCAGGGAGAGCTGGGAGCCCTCCTGACAAACCTTTCCTGGCAACAGTCAATGCTGAAGCTTGGAAGCAAGGCATTCAAGACAGGAGCTGCTTTCAGAGGGTCACACAAGCACTGCCAGGGTGTAGGGATGGACCTGCCCCTCCTTCCAAGGGTGGGATGAGTATCTGGGCTCCAAGGAACACAAGTCAGTTCTTGTTCCCACAGCACCAAGAGAAGGGAAGATCTGTATCTAAGGTCTGCAAGTCGATATATTTTGTGAATAAGTGGTTCCCTTCTTTCCTGCTGCTCTGGATGTCTGATTGCTGTGGAAGCAAAGCCCACAAGGGAGCTCCCAAAGGGAGCTGCACACCCAGCAGTGCCTGTCAGCAGTGAGAACACCTAAAACAGCCACTGAAACCGAGCCACTGCCCAGGAACACTGACCCCAGCCTGCTCAGGAACACTGACCCCAGCCTGCTCAGGAACACTGACCCCAGCCTGCTCAGGAACACTGACCCCAGCCTGCTCAGGAACACTGACCCCACCCTGTTCAGGAACACTGACCCCACCCTGTTCAGGAACACTGACCCCAGCCTGCTCAGGAACACTGACCCCAGCCTGCTCAGGAACACTGACCCCACCCTGTTCAGGAACACTGACCCCAGCCTGCTCAGGAACACTGACCCCAGCTTGCCCAGGAACACTGACCCCAGCTTGCCCAGGAACACTGACTGCACCCTGCCCAGGAACACTGACCCCACCCTGCTCAGGAACACTGACCCCAGCCTGCACCTCGCCGTGCAGCTGGGCTGGCTCCCTTGGCCCATTCCAGAGGCAATCTGGGGTTTTCTCAGTTCCTAGAGCTTCTTTCTACTCCTAAACACTATTTTGGAAAATCCATGTTTACAGTAACTAAAGCACTCTGCACTCATCAAAAGGAATGTTACAGTTAAATCAGAGCCCACACTTACAGACACCCTTGACCACTCTGTAGTGTGAGGCATCAGCACTTAAAACAAGAGCTGTGTCAACTCAAAAAGCTCAAAGGGGCATCTTTTGCTTCAATTATTCCCATGGAATGCACAACTGGATTTTAAAAAACTATGATCTTTTAACATTCATCCTTCTGAATAGGATGTTAAAAAAGTAAATCCCTCTGAGCATCACAGCTATACTTTAAAGATGAGTCCAGTCATAAAAAAGATTTTGTATGGATAACTGAAACATTTTCTAGTAGGTGGAGAGAAAAAAAAAAAAGACACCTCAAGCTATGACAAGTTTGCTGTGTAGGTGATATATGGTAGTAATTGACATCCTAACAATAGGAGACTATAAAGATACCTTGAAATTATTTTCTTTTCTATTTCTTCCCTATCTACTTTTCCTCTTCCATTTCTTCAGGAAGGCAGATCTACCAGCAAGACAATTTAATCTTCCAGGGATAAAGAAAGGTTTCCTTGTCTAAGAAAAATAAAAACTTCTACTGGTCAAGGACAGAAAGCCCAAGAGAAGGAATTATCTCCTGACAGTGAGCTATGTTTTTTTATCTCTAGAAACGGAAGCAGCAGTATTCTGGAAGAAATAACATTGATTTAGCTGGAATGTAAGGAAGACATCTTCTGCTTGATGTATGTAGCCTTCTGGACAAGGGTAGGACAATAGCTTGGATTCCCTGAACAAAATACCTCCTACTGTGTTTTCACTATCATTTAGTGAGAAGAATTTTATTCCCTTATAACATTTAATTCTGAACCATGAGAAACTTCATGCTCAGTCATGAGCCTGGATGGGTACTTATTTAATGAGCTACCAATAGGATAATTCTCCGGGGCTCTTTTGCCTTGCATAAGTGGGAGAGGGAAGAGTCATTGTCCCATCCAGCATGGATAATAAACTAAACCACAGCAGCCAAAAACACTGGTACAATTTACCTCCTTGGCACAACAGACACAGAAACCAAACCTCAGCTATTGTGCAACTTTACAATATAGAGCAGCTCTTTCCATGGTTTTTGCTACTGCACTTCACAACACAGCAGTATGCCGCTCAGGTTCAACAATATTTAGTAAGGCTACTTATTAGTCAAAGAAACAAACTTGCTCACTTATATGTAAACAAGCCTCCACATCTGTCTTCATGAATATACTGTTGCCATCCACCCTAAAAATAGATGACGGTAGCCTGTGATTCCTTCTAAAGCAATGTTCCACTTTTATCTGCTTAAATATAAAACAACTCTTGTACTTCTGTTATCTAGCTGAAGGCATACAGAGCTGACAAGCTTATGCTTAAGTGCTTTAACTTAAAAAAGGTGAAGCAGCTTGTTGCTTTCAACTCCATGGACACACTTTCCACTTAAGCGTTTTGCAAAATAGTAGGCTCCTCAACAGAGTAACTAGAGACATCAGTATCTGTTTCCATCCTTTCCTGAGGAACCAGTCAGAGATGTGGGAAGCCAATACTTCAGCCAGAATTAACGCATTACTGCTTTCCAGCAGAGATCCTAATACTGTATACCAACAGGGTTCTTCTAAACAAGAAAAAAAAAATTAAGTTAGAAAAGGAAAAGCACAGCACGAACAACCTATAAAGGTAGTGGAGAAAACTGGAAAGGGCTACTAAAGGCAAGAATTATTTTAAGTTAATCTCAGAGATGACAGGAAGTCAATACACAAAGAGGCAGGCACAAACTGAGTTAGCACAGCCAAGAGGCTCTCCCCTCCTGATTGGCAAGGCTGAAGCATTGGGCCTTTTGAGAAGAAAGATTACTAAACCAGTTAAAACTGAAAAGCTGCACAACTCATGGAGGAAACTCAGCAAATGAGCAACTGCACCAGAAGGAATATACAAAAAATGTCTCAAGATATAAAGGACTGTTGCACATCACTGATGTTGAGGATATAAAGTGCTGAGGCAAAGGTTTAAAACTCTGCTACACGTGGTCATGAGTGGACAGGGCTTACCTTGACGGCCCAGAAGTGCTCAGTGGTTCCTACCGTGTGTCACAGTCCCTTTGCTCCAAGCTTGCAGCAATGTTTCTGTGCTGTACAGATGTAGAAAGGAGCATCTTGCCATCCTCCTCTGCCCCTGAGAACAGACACGGGGTTAGTGCAACCTGGCCACAGTGTCACAGGAGGGAAATTTCCATAAACTGCAGAGGGAAAGGGCTGAGTGAAAAGCGTCTGAGTCAGGCAGGAGCTCACTCAGCTGCACGGGGTACAAGAGCCTTTGTGCAGAAGCACTCATTAGACACCCCTGTAGATACAGTAAGACAGAAACACGGTGAGATGTGATACGCTGTCACCAGTAAGGTAGGATGTGACAGGTACATTTGGAAAATATAAAATATATTCACACAGCTTCAAATTGAGAGAATGCTCATGAAGCCAACATGAATGAACAGCCCTGCCTTCTTGGGAATGTGCTGACATTGATAGCACTGATCAGACCAGCTTCTGAATATATCAATTTATAAGCAACACCCCAATGTTGTATTTGCAGCATCAGCTTTGCTCCAAAGCACAATACAGTAAGGGAACATTAAAAGCATTAAACTAAAATTACCATTCTGCAGTTGATTTCTGATTGTACAGGACTCATCTTCCCAGCTGCTGAAGCATAACCAAAGGGATTTGGCTGCATTTCCATGTGCTGAGCATAAAGCAGTCATGACCAAACCTGTGGGTACTGACTGGCCCAGAGAACTGCAGCTTCAGCTTGCCTGGTTTCAAGAGCCAACACTACCTTACCCTATGACCATCTCAGCCACAAAGATAAAAACAGTCACAAACAAAAATTGTGTTTGTTCTTGATATTGTGTTCTCCACATTTTTTGTGAGCACTTCACCCATTTTGTCTTGAAACAGCTCCAGAACAGTTCAGCTATTTCCTTTCCCACAGAGGACAAGTATTCAATTCTTCAGTACCATCTGAAAGACTGCTAGTAAACAGAGGAGAGGTGGTTTCTTCCTAAAATCATTGACAGTTTCAAGAGAAAACAATAACAGATATTATTGATATATTAAGTTTCAATGCTTTCTACTGGATTTCATTCTTTTTCTTTATCTATAAAAATATAAATATTTTAAATAGGAGAAGTTTGCCATGGAACAGGTTATGCACTAAAACCCTACACTGATAGAAATTTATGTGACAATTACCAGATAACACTGGACCACTTTGACCCTGTGACATTCCAGGTTTTTTTTAAAAAAATAACAAAACCTTAAGCATCTTTGGACAACATTTTTTTGGACAACAGCATCATTTCACCACGTGTTTACCACTGAAACTACTGAATGTCTCAGCAGTTATCCAGAAGACTTACATGATCTTGAAAACATGGCCACAAAAATTCAGTTATGTTGTGTAAGGTTCCATGAAAAAATTAAAATGAAATGTGAGAAGAATAAATATAAATGCATCTCTTCAAAAGTTCTGGTCATCCAAATAATCCTTGTCTCATGCAAGTGTATCTACTGCTTACAACAATTCAGGAAATGGGACTGGGATGTATTTCTGTAGCAGCAGTTTCCTGAATTCTGCAATAATATCCCAGGGGCAGAATAAGTTGCAAGAATCTGCACTGCAACACAGCTATGCAAATTTATGTCAGCAGAAAAAACTCATTTAACGACCCACTGGAATTTAAAACCATATCTTCAAAACTGAGCCCTGGCATCTCTACTTTAAAAAAGGAAGATCCTTCTCTTCCTGCTATAGCAAAAAGCTGATTTTACTCTCAATGTATTTGTTTCAAAGTCGTTTCTTGTCAATAAAGTCCTTCCACTATGTATATTAGGAAAATAAATATGACTTTCACAGGTCAAAATACAATGTTAAACCTGTGCTTCAAGACAGTGATGTCTTAGTTCTGTACAGGAAAAACAATTAATTCCAAGTTTGGTCAGAGCTGTGCAATTGTTCATGTTCACACTATAGGCTAAGTGCAAAGCCGGTCGGTTTGCGTACATTAACGGTGGTTAATTCCCAGCAGAGCTCTCAATTAGCTTAATCAAACCACAGCAGGGGCCTGGGAATACTGCAGGAAACTCAGTGAAGCTCTCTGCTCAATGCAGCACTGCCAGAGGTTGGCCACATGACAAAGTGCACAGCTACAGGAATTAGAATTCCTGTTGTGGCTATTACAACTGCTGAGCCTCATCTCACTCTTCTGGGTAGAGCTGGTCCTGCCATTTCAAAGGAGGCATTTCAAAACTGGAGGCTGCAATCTTCTGGGTTGTGTGAACAATTGAGCCTTTGGAAAGGCTCTTCGAAGACTAAAATAGTGAGATTAATCACTCAGAAGACAGCAAAGGAACAATAAAACCAGATTAAAAAGAGAGACATCAGAAGCTTCTCGTTCCCCACACCTCAACAGACAGAATTGTAGGGAAATTCAGCTCTATTGTCAGCTGGGAAACATAAAAGCAAGTAAAGAAATTACAAAAATGTTCAAAAGGAAATTATGAATCCATGCCAACCAATAATTTTAAAACATTATTCAATGGATGCTGAAAAATTTGGGGAGAATCAAAGCTGGAAGGGTAGCTGACTCATGAAATCTCCAGTCCTGCAGACCAGATTTTAACAATTATGATATCAGGAATAGTACCACATGCATGGCGAAGAACAAAGTACTTCTCCATTCTTTCGGTGGAAATGGCATTTATCAGGTCAAAGTATCAGACAGTGTGACCAATACCTGGAAGAGTTACACAAGAAATTCTGATGGAAAGGACTGCAGAGTGAGCAACATGACATGTTCTCAGCATTTTTACTTCGTAACAGAAAGAAATACTGACCTGCTTTGGTGACAGCAACACCAAAAACAGTAATTAGTGGCATGGGGGTTTTATCAACAGAAAAGATTCAGGACTATGTTAATTTCCACTAAAATATTTACGTTTTTAAAAGAGTTGTTACTACTGGAAAAATTGGAAAACACTGTCAGTATAGAAGCAGCTCAAGGAGGATGGCCCTGACTTGAATGACCCCGAAGCCCAAAACATTGAAAGCACATTAAAATTTATTAGCATGAAGTCCAACAATGCAGTGAGAATTTCCACTACAAGCTGGATGACTATTAACTGCAAACAAAGCACGAGTCCTCCTGTGAACCTTTAGTCCTTGAACGAGTGTTGTGTAGACAAAAAAAAAAACAAACCCTGGAAATATAACTGCAGTTGAAGCACTGATACATCTTCAAACATACTGTATGCAACAACAATTACCAATGTGAATGACAATTATTCACATCTTTGTCTTCATTTTGCTGAAACTCTTCCAACATCGCTTTCTTGGGTCTTCTTTCTTCTGATAGCTTAGCAGAATTTCAGTCAATTAGAAGGTCATCAACACCAGGAGTGCTAGGAGCAGTACACTGCATGAAGACTCATGACTAAGTCAGAATCCATCTTTGTTAGTAATGTGGGCACAAGAGGCAGGAGACCCTTGGGTATATTCTTCAAATCTACATGCTCATGCAGTGTTAGACCCATTCTCCAATAGCTCCACAATTCCTCCTGAAGAAAAATTTCCCAAACAGGACTTTTCAGTATCCCAGATACGTACAGAGTTCAGAACAACTGTTTCACTTCAGGAATCCCATACTGTAAGAACCTAAGTGCTACTGGTGAAATGGGACATGGCTCATTACCACATCTCCCCAGCTCTATAAAGCTGCAGAAAGGCAATGGCATTTTCTTCCTCTCTTGTCCAACAAAAGGCTCAAAGTAGTCACAGGGGAGAGGGAGAACACTGCACCCAGATGTGCACAGCTGCTTACAGTGGGATCAACACTGCTCATGACTCTGGGCCACTGGTGTAGAGGAACCCCACTGCCCTGTGTCCTAGGAATACAGGTACTAGTGGAAGGGGAAGTGCACCGGTACAGGCACCACCACCTCCAGCCCACTCTGTATTTTCAGCGAGTGCCCCACGGCACAGGGATTGACTGCTGCCAGCTTTGCCTGAGCCCTCTCCTCCCATGCAAGGCACACAGCTTGTTTCTCTCTCTAAAAAAACACAAGGCCTCTTTTCTTTTTGGGCAAGCAACAAGAGAGGCCTTTTGGCAACTCTTAGCTGGCAGAACACACATCACACTTGACTCACTGACCCTGTCTGAGGGTGAAACAGTTCTAAAAGAGTGTGTGTGTGTGTGTGTGTGTGTGTCCCACCCGGGACTTCTGCACTACAGAACCTGAGCCTTCCTGCTCTCCCTCTGCACATCCCACTGGAGATGCCTCCAGCAAAACGCTGATCTCTCCCCTCCCAGGCCGGCTTCCCTTTTTAGTGGAAAGGACACTCTCAGAGGTCACCCTCAGGAGCACAGAGACCAGATGGAGTACACAAGCTGCTTCCAACTTCCTCACGCCCAGTCCTCTCACAGTCCCCTCCCTGCCTCTAAAATCCCCCCCGGCGGTCAGCCCGCTCCGCTCCGCTCCCCGTACCTGTTGCAGCCCTTCGCTCGGCTCCAGCCGGGGCTCTCCAGCACTCGCCGGTCTCCGTCTCCAGCTCGCAGGAAGGATGCGGACAAGGCGCTCGCTGCCGGGGGCGGCACTGCCGCTGCCAGAGCGGGGCGAGCCGCCCCCGCTGACCCCGAGCAGGGCGCAGCTCTCCCCGCTCGGCAGCGGCGCTGCCTCGGAGCCGCGCAGCCGCCGGCAGGGCTGCGGGGAGCCGGCTGCCCGGCCATGCACGAAGCCCTGCCTCCGCCGGCTCCTCGGGAACGGCCGCTTCCAAACCAACTTATTGGGCTTCCAGATGTACCTGGGGGGCAGACGAGGGGAAATTATGCTTTGCAATGTCGAGTGTGCATTAACTGTCCCCTGAGTTAACTGCATTTGACTTGCTCTTCTGTTGGACCAAACTCCCCATCTCCTGCCGGAGTCATTAATCTCTACCTTCTCATCGTTTGCGCAGAAGAGAGTTGGTTTGTTTCTCCCTTTCCACCCCCTTCGCCCCCACACGCAGTCCCTAAAAACCCAACAATTAAAAATGTGGATTTCCCCTTTAATTCCCCTACATTGTGTAATTATATTCACATTAGAAATCAATCAACATTGGTCATTACCATTAGTGATATGCTCATAAAGCAAATACTAGACATGCTAATGAACTGAATGAAACATAATTTCTTGTTGTGTAAACTCATGCTCAACGCTAATCAGCAATAAATTCAATCAGACATTACATACATCAACTGCAAACGCATTAAAGCAGGGTACAGAGCAGCGGCTGCTCATTTCTGGGGGCAGTGCGGCCCCGAGCCCGGAGCAGCCCAGCAGTGCCGCGGGGCCCGGGGACGAGGCCGCAGGAGCCCGAGGGGCCTCCCTGCGAGGGACCCCGTTCGTGGCTCCCGCCCGCTGCTTACCGGCCATGGCGGGGCTGCCAGACAAAGCCGGTCCTTTTTCTGTCTCCGGCTCCGCGCAGTGCCCGGAGCCAGACCCCACGGCCTGTCCGGCTCCGCCGCTCAAAATGGCACCCAGGTCCAGTTCCTTCGGCTTGATCACCCCCTCAGAGCCCGTTCTGCTCCCAGGACCCGCCCGCGGCCCAAGGGCTCTCAGCACCTGGCGTTGCCCAGGCAGAAAAATGGCCTTGCCTCGTCCACCCAGGTGCGGGCGGGTTCCAGGATGAGAACCGGCTCCAGGATGAGAACGGGCTCCGAGCGTGTGCAACCAGCTGCTCATTTAACATTACGGTGCCATAAACACGGGGCCAAAGCAGCGGCCAGCGTAGAGATGGCGATGGCTGCAAGAATGGGTGCGACCGGCTGGCATGGGGAAGCCCCTGGCGCTGTTCGCCCCGTCGGGGCGGCGCCGGCCCCGGGAGGCTCGGCAAGGACGGCTCCCCCCGGCCACCCTCCAAGCCCGATCGGGGGGCACCTCCACGGCCTTCCTCTCCCTGCCCGCCGGGGGCGCAGGGATGGCAGAAAGGGGCTGTTTTTAAACACAACGCGTCTGCTGAAGTAAATCACCGGGCAGCAGCCCCGCCGCCGCTCGGGCTCACCGCCTGCGCTTCCCCACACCGCGGCCGGGGAGCTCCGGGCCGAGCTGGGGCGGGGAGGTAGCGGGACCCGCCCGTCCCTCCGGGGAGCCGGGGCGGGGTCCCGGGCCAGGCCCTCCGTCCAGGACAGCGGCAAGGCCGAGCGGCACGGGGCTTTGGTGCAGGGGCTCAGCTGGGACTCCGTAAGTCCCGCCCCAGCCGGGGGCCTGCGGGCAGCCCCGAGGTGCGGGGCTCGCTGAGGGGAGCATCGCTGAGCGGGGTGGGCTCGCTGCGCGGGCGCGGAACAGACGAGGCTGTTTCAAGCAGCCACGGCGGCGTTTTGTAACAGCCGCAGAGCAACGATTTGCTGCGATCGGAGTAATGTAATTTCCAGCTGCACAATATTAATGAGACGCTCAGAACCAGGGGAAAACTTTCAGCGGAAGGTGGCGGGTTTATTTTTTTCGCGTTAAGGGAGAGGAGGGAAAAGGAAAAAACAAAAGACAAGTATCAGCATCATCAGCCCCCGCACCTGCGGCGATCGCCGGGATCCCCCGCGGCGGGCCCAGCCGGGAGCTGCTGCCTGGCTCCGGCGCGAAGAGGCGGGGAAGGTACAGGGCCGCCGTCTTTCTCTTGCACTCTTGCAACCCAATAATTTTTGTTCCCTCTCCCCCCCTCCACTCCCTTTTTTCCCCCACTGCCCACTCCCCGCGGTCACGGGAGGCAAGGGCGGCTACGCCAGCCCTGACCATACCCTTCGGGAGCCGAGGGCGCGAAGGGGCGGCGGGGCTGGCAGCCGGGCAGGAGAGAGGCGGCGCGGTGTGAGAGGTTTCAGGAGAGAAGATGAAGAGTCTCACATTGAGAGAGGAACGTGCGGCCGGAGAATGCGACGTGTGGGTTGTCTTGAGCAGTTTGTAACTCCAGGTGAACACAGCCTGGCTGCCTTCTGTCCTTATTCCTTCTTCACAAGTGTCAGTTGTTCCCTCGCACGGCTCCTGGCCAGCGGCCGCGGGTGCCGAGGCTCCCGGCGAGCGGCTGGCGGGGCTTGAGGAGGCCCGGCCCGCGCCTCCCCGGCGCCTGCGGGGCGCGAAGCACGGCCTGGGCCAGGCGGCAACCGCGGGGCCAGAAGGCGTTTCAGCCCCTGCGCCGCAGGGTGACAGAGGAGCAGGAGGTGACAGCAGGCTGGTGTATTCCACTCGGAGTCCAAGGGCTGCGGCCATGCCCAGCTCCGGCCGACCCCGCTCCCCGCCGCCGCCCCTCGCGGAGCGCGTCCCCGCCCGCCCCGCTGGTCTGTTTCCAGGGCAGAACCTGTGAATAAAGCGAGAAGCGTTGCTTATTGTGCTCGTATTAATCCCCCCCGTCCTTGGAGCTAATTAAATTCCTTCCCGGGAGCCGGGGATTCGCGCGGCTCCGCCGGTGCTGCAGCCGGGGCAGCCCCGCGCCAGCCGCCGCGCCACGCACACAGCCCGGGGGTCGTTTCACCGGTTTATTTCACATTAAAGTTTAGATACAATCGAAATTCTCGGTACGCACCTTTTAATAAAAGTAGTAATCTCTTTGAGTACTGCAAAATTATAGCATTTATATCTTCAAAAGACGGTAAACAAATAATACCAGCGAATCAATAGTACCAGCATCGAGTGCACATGGTCAGGTGGTTTTAAGCGGCCGTATAAAATGCGATCTGGTGTAGAGAATATAATACAGATAAATGCTATAAATAAGTAGATATCAGAGACGGCGTGAAACTTCCTCCTATGGACGGGTCCTCTCGGGCTGCCGGCACCGCCCGCGGGGCTTGCGGGGGCGGGGGAGCTGCGGGGGCCAGGGGACTGCACTCCCCGAGCCGCTCCCACTGCAGCAGCCCCGGGACCCCGCCGAGCCTCCTCCCCCCGCCTACCTGCATTGAGAAACCTTATTTCTGGTTAAGAAAAATAAAAGTCCCATTTAAACTTTATTGAATTAAAGCAAAAATTAATTTTCGATATTCACACATATATTACAGAGTAATAGTAAAAGTTCAATATACTTCCTGGCGTTTAGTTGGGCCACGTTGTACAAGAGCAAAACAAGCATCAAAACATTTAGCAGCCTTAAATTTCACAATCACTCAGAATTACATAGAAATATTGAAATACTCTAGTCAGCCTTGGCTGTGGATAGTTCTTCATGTAGAAATTTTTCCTTTTGCCAGCCAGTACACAGCAAGAATTGCATTTTCCCTTCCATCATGGCATCCATGTATTCAAAAAATACTTTGCTTTTTTTCTTTTTTTTTTAAAAGTTAAACTCAGAGAAAGAGTCAAGATTAACATGTTTTAAAAACAAAACTACAAAATATGCTGTAAAGGACAATGAAAATATCTAAAGTCTACTTGTGTGAGGCAGAAGCCATGGGGGAACAATGGCAGATTACACCAATGACACAGAGATGGGAACTAATTTTGTGGGAGGAGAGAGAAGAATATAAATGGGGGTTTGATCAATTATAGTGTCTCCCGCCTGTTGGCTGCAACACAACAAAAATAAGTAGTAATTCTTCAAAGCAGATGTACACAAACCTAAGCAGGATTAAGCTTCTTTAATATTTGAATGTAAAAAGTCTGCTGTCCATGACTCTTCAAACCCAGCTCTGACTTGGGAATTTGTAAGAGATCTCTCCCTTTTCTTGGACGAGAAGTGATTTAAAGCGGGAACACTAGAAATCCAGAGAATGTTGAATACTTCCAGCCTCCCATCAAGTTTCCTCTCTCCAGTTTTAGATAAGCTCTGTCTCCTTTCTCCATCTGAATCAGGACTCCATTGCTAGCAGCTTCTCGGGTCACATCTTGGTCCCCTGCAAAGGCAGAAATCACTGGCCACCCATTTAGCATCAAACTCACCTAAAGAGCAAGATAAAACAAAGCCCTCTGTCAATTAAAGTCAGACAATGACATGGCTGGGGCTTGCCCAGCAGGCAAAATGCTTAGTTAAGAAAAGGCCTCTTTTGACAGCTGAAACTTCAGCCCCTTAAAAAAGAAGTACCTATCTAAACCCAGCTAAGGTATGTACTCCAAAGGAAGAAGTCTTTCACCACTGTTTTAGATCGACAACCACATCAAAACACCCGGTGCATATAAAGCAGGACATTGATCCTATTTTGGAGAATTTCAATAGGGTGCCTGTGTTTTCAGGCTATGAAAAGAGGTCTGCTTGTACTTATTGAAAGATGGCTTTATGCGAAACCTCAGAGACAGCGAGGAGCAGAGCCACAGCCGCCAGAGTCAGGGCCTTTGAAGTGTATTCAAGGGGTAGTTTTCCTTTGTTAGGCAGCAAAGACAATATGCCACAACACAGTCAATAAGCTCTGCTAAGCTCGCGTTAATGACCCCAGGACTTCGTACCCTACATTAATAATACACTACCTGCCCAATCTAAAGGTGTTAAGCCACTTACACCAGAACGGTGCTATATGGATGTACATTCACCTTTGCAAAGTGCACTGTTATACAGTCAGATTTCCTGCCTTTATTACGCTACCTGGCTTCAGGCCGGTAATTTATTAACCCTACCTAGAGCAGCGTATGCATCAAACCCCATAGAAAAGGCAGGTACATTTAGGGCAGCTGCACAGAGATGCACACATTCATTATCGTTTCCGTTTCCGTGCCATAGCACCTCCCTGAACCCCAAATCCCTACGAAACCTTCTGCCACAGGAGAGTGAGTGAGAAGCCCGCCAGGGGCCGCGGTTCCCACGGGCTCTGTGCAGGGATGTTCCCGCCAGCGCTCCGCGGCACTGGGCAGTCCGAGGGCCCAGACAAGCTGGGAGGGGGCGGCAGGCGGCCGACCACATCCCATCCCGGGACGGCTCAGGCGGACAGGGGCTGAGCGGAGGCCTGCTGGGGCTCCGCGGCCCCTTGGGCACCGTCCCCTCGAGCGGAGAATCGCCACAGCTCTGCGCTCCCGCGGCGGCTCAGGGGCACGTCCCGCCCCGCCGCCCGCACGGCCCCGTCCCCGCCGGGCCACCGACCCGTCCGCTCCCTCCCGCGGGGCCCGCGGAGCCCGGCGACGGCGCTCGGGGCTGACCTGGATGGTTTGCCTGTTGTACACTTTCACCACGTGAAAATTGAAACTGTAAATCCCTTTCCTGGGCGCGATGAAAGTGCTCCGCTCCGAGTCGAAGTTGCTGCCGATATTCACTAGTACCTGTAAGGGAAGGGCACCGTCAGCACCAACGCGGGGCCACTGCCGCCCAGCCCCGCTGCTCCCCGGCCCCCAGCGCCCCCCTCCCGCGGGCAAGGCCCCGCGGGGCGGCGCGTCCCCGGCCCTGCCCCGCCACCGGCCCCGGCAACTTCTCCCGCGGCGGCGCGCCCCGAGCCCCGCCGCCCCGGAGCGCCCGAGCCCCGCCGCGCCCGCCCCACCTGGTCGAAGTAGATGATCATGGTGCGGTTGCTCATCTCGGAGGGCTCGTGGTTGGTGCTACGGATGGCGGAGAAGGCGACCTTGGCGCTGCCGGAGCGCACGGAGATGCCGAGCGCCGTGCCGGTGGGGTCGGAGGTGGGGTTGGAGTCGCACACCACGAGGCACTTGCCCTCCAGCACGATGGGCTCCGTCTCGTTCTGCCCGCACGCCACCCATGCCGCGCCCAGCAGCAGCCCCAGTCCCAGCCCCAGCCCCGGGCCCCGCATGGCGCCGCGCTCCCTTCGCTCCGCGCCGGGCGGCACCGTCCGGGCTCCGCTCCGCTCGCTCCCCTGCCCCGCCGCGCTCAGAGCGGGGCCGAGCGCGCCCCGCCGGGTGGGAAGCGGCCGCGAGGAGGCACCGGAGCGCCGGCACACATAGCGCGGCGCGGAGCGCTGCGGTGCGGAGCGGGGGCCGAGCGGTTCGGAGCGGAGCGGAGCCGCCCGCCGCGCCGAGCGGGGCTGAGGGAGGCGGCGGGAGGCGGCGGCGCTGCCGAGGCTGCCGGCGAGCACAAAGACGGCGCGGGGCGCGGCCCCGCCTCCCCACCGGCCCCGCGCTGGCGTCAGCGCCCCGCGCCCGCCTCCGCCGCGCCCGGCCCAACCGCGGCCCGCCGCGCGCCGCCGCCGCCAATGGCCGCGCAGTCCGCCTGCCGCCGCCCGCCGCCGCCGCTTTTGTGGGGCGGCGCGGGCGCGGGCGCGGGAGCAGGTGCCCGGCAGCCGCCCGCACCGCACCGCACCGCGCAGCCCCGCACCGCACCGCACCGCGCAGCCCCGCACCGCACCGCTCCGCGTAGGTAGGAGCGCCGGGGCGCGCCGGCACCGCGCGGGGCTGTGGCGGGGCGGGGCTCGAGATCTCCCGTGGAGCGGCTCGGAGCGGGGCGTCGGGCAAAGCCGGGCTGAGAGCCCGCGGGGCGGAGCGGGGCCGCGGCTTTCCGCGGCGCAGCTAAGCGAGGCCCGCTGGAAGGGAGCGGGCTGCTGGCGGGGCAAAGGCCTGCAGCCGCCTCCGAGCAGCCAGAGCATCACCGGCTGTGACCCCGCGCCCGTCCCGCCGGACATCGTACCGAGGGATGGGATGCCACGGGTCCCCCTTTCCACGCTCCGCGGTCTTCTTCAGCAGCCTCGTCCGCATTCCAGGGAGGAACAAACTGCACGGCTTCCCGAGCAAGAAACTCCGACAGTATCTAGAGCCTTTCCCGGCCGGCAGAGCGCCCCGCTGGCAGGGACAGTCCCCTGCCGGGCGGGGACTCCATGCCCTGCCTCCGATGGGACCAGCCCGGAGCGCGGGTTTAGGGCCGTCGTTGTTTCCTAAAGTGTAAAGATTGCTTTGTCTCAGTGGACGTCTGACCACTGTTCGTTCTGGATGTGCTGTCAAAAAATCATCATCCGGGATTGTAAATGAAGAGATGAGAAACAAACGACTGGAACAGTTATTTTCTAACTGGCAGATCTGTTTACAAAGTTAAACTTCAGAGACAAAAACTTTTATGGAGTTTGTAGCATCTTCTCTGGGAAACTGAATGTCATCCAAAACTGGGCTCCAGTAGAAATCATTATGAATTTTGGTAAAGGCTTTACTTTATTTTATTGTGATGTTTTGATTATGTGATTCATAAGGTTTTTTACCTGATCAGAGAGAGTGATATCTCTCTCTGAAAACTGCCATAAATAAAACTTTATTCATATAACTGCCCTGCTAAGTTAAATGCGTGTCTGTAAAGTTGTTCAGAGTGTGAAGTATCGGAGTCTGCCCGTGGGTTGGTACTGGCTGGCTCTGAGGGGCCGGGATGGAGCGGGAACCAATGGCATCAGGAGCCTCCTAGGGAGGGTGAAAAAACCCGCACTTTGTTCAGCAGTGAAGCAGTCTGGAAACCAATGTAGTGGCAAAATGATTATAGGGGAAGGGCAGTGGTCAGCAAGGAGTTGGGGAGATGATAAAAAAGAAACAAAAACTCTCCTGAGAAGTAGAAAGTGAGTGGGTGGAGCCACAGCCTGTTCGAAGGTGTGTTATGTTTTACTTCAAGACATGAGCTTAAGATTTACAATGTATTATTGTTGCTGCAGTCTTAACTGAGTCCGAAATCAGAATCTTTAAAATAAAATTAATGTTTCTAAGGGGTACTAATAAGGCTAAACCAAATAAAAATTAGTGAAAAAGAGCATTTTACATTCTTTTCAGTTTTGGTGAAATGGAAACTGAAGGAGCACGACTCTGCCCTTTTAATTTTTTGAGTGCTTGACTCAAAGAAACATACGTGTTCTTTCAACACATGACTCATAAAAAATAAGAATGTATTTCTCTTGTAAGACACTTCTTGTGCATGACAGAAGTAAATTCTCTTGTGCTACGGAGCTCTTTAGATGTAGCTTGTGGATTTGAGTCCAGGAGGGTCTGCCAGAGCTGGAAGTTGTTTGGTGTGGTGATGCGTTGGCAGGAGGCTGGGTGGGCCTTTTACCCCCCACCTCCTTGACTACTCTGAGGGCTTGGTGAATGGAACTACCAGAAAGAACAAGAACAGGGGGAATTGGAAAAATGAACAAATTTGTCACTTTACCTCACACAGGAGGTGAGCAGGCAGACAAGGGGGAGGTGCCAAGATGCCTGTGTCAGACACCCTCATTGTCTGCGACTCAGCCCTGCACACTTGCCTGGCACTGTAGCATCCAGCTTCTGCAGCTCTGCCTGTAATAAAGTAACACCTGCCATGCAAATTAGACCTGACTTCATTTTCATTAAATGTCACACGCAGCCCTAGGCTGTTGTGTTGATTCCCTCTGTATTGACAACAGTCTCTGCCTCGTCCTGGGCACAAAGAAGAGATGCTCAGCAGGAGATGTAGGGACTGATATATAAGCACATGGCATAATTAGTGGTGTGTGGCAAAGAGCTCCCCATCTAGGAGTGGAGATTTGCAAATCCAGATGCTTAGAGAGGGCCAGGAATTAAGTTACCCCATCTAATTACAAACTATCTTGTTAGTCAATGTCATTGAGATCCAGGAGGGCAATGGTCATTGAGATACAATGGAAATGGTGTCAGGGTATTAACAAACTGTAATAGATGTTGTAGATGTTAGTCTGAAATGGACATATTTGTCAAGCAGAGCCCTTTGGTGTTTGCTTTTAAAAAAAAAACTGTTGTGGACATAGTGGGAATATGTGAACTGTCCATTGTGTGGTAACTAGCCCTGACCTCAATATTGACAGATTGACCGCAGACCATGAGCTTGTAGAACTCCCCTAATGTTTTACCCAAGGTTAAAGAAAAAAAAAAACCCAAACAACTTGGAAATAATCTGGAGGGAAAAAAAATGGAATGCTCCTTGTTAAGTCACTGAAGCACCACTTCAGGACTGGTTACTATCCTGCTCAGATCACGAGAGGATTGCTTATTTTGTTGCAGGAAAAAAAAAACCTATGGAGAGACCAAAATAACCTGGTTTTATACCTCTTACAGAAGCAAGCTTAAAGCTCATAGGTACTGGACTTTTATCTGTAGAAACCAAAATATAGTTTAGCCACAAAGCAGCAGCAGCATTACCTGCCCTCCATTACATTGTCAGTGAAGCTTAATCCTCTTTTAAGAAAATTATTCTTAAAACTCAGTCACCACACATTTAACTTTAGCTTCACTCATGAAGAAAGTCTCTAAGGGGGACAAGCATAAGCTTCTCTGTAAAACAAGTACAGAGAAATCTACTGGAAATCTTTATATTTCCTTTAAGAGAATAATTTAGCAAGAGTTTAGCTTGCTATGTATAAATTCACCTTTTCACAGACTACTTGCCTTTTGATTTAATCCTTCTTGAGTAAGAAATGCAAGCTCTGGTCCATAACTGGATAACTTATATGAAATGCAGTTTGTTCACAATTCTGAAAATGCAGTTTGTTCACTGCTATATTAGTTTATGAAATATAAGCAGCAAAAAGCAATTCAGGGATTTATATATGCCCATATAAACTTAAGACACTTGTCTTCCGAAGCATCTGCTGAGATTCTGTACAAAGTCTGAAGATGTGTGAAAATGAGATTTAGAGTGAAACAGCTCTTGCTGATCCATACTGTGCTCTATCTACAGCCATCTGATTTGCTGTTGTAAAAGAGATTTGCATATATTTGTGGTGATTGGCTTATGGTGTCACCTTCAGCTTCCACAGCAAGCAATTAAGGTGTCTCAAAGAGAAGTCTGAGTTCACTGAGGGAGTGCACAGCAGGAGCAGATGCACTTCTAGGGTGCCATCCAGCAGAATTATCTGTAATGTTCCACACTGTGGAATAAAAAAGGCCTGGGACCTGCTGTGCCACTTGCCTACCTGTGCAGGTCGTTGTCAGCAGAGAAAAGACAGAGAATGGCATAGACAAGTTTGGGGGCCAGGGAGAACAGCACCAGGCCAAGGATGTACACCCAGAGAGTGCCTGTGCTTTTCTGAGGTGTGTGCCTGTCAGGTGATCATTTGTGCATATTCCTGTCTCAACCTTCTGTAATTTTATTTGGTCAAATGAAACCAGATTCCTTCCCAACATTAATCATGCACTTCATTCTACAGAAAAATAGTTCTGATTTTTACTTTTAGATCTTGCTTCTGGCTGGAGAATATCAAACAAAATAAGCTTAGAGTTTTCCCCATGTTTTCATGTGTTTTGTAATGTTAAAAAAATAGTGATAAAATGTTGAAATAAAAATTCAACTTTTGCAGTTCACATTTGTGGCAAACTCAAGTGTCAAGAGTGGGAATTTTTGATGGATACAGATAGTTACAAACAGAAGGTCAAAGGGGAAAGAGACACAGTCTTAACCAATGTGGGGGTTACAGCAGTAAATTAATGTCAAATTATCTACCTTGAAGGATCCTTGGGCTACACAGGTCCTGGGGTTTGTATATTTAGAAGAACAACACAGCTTATTAAGATAACTTAATAGTAAATTTCATCTGTTGCATTTTACTGCCTGCCTGCAATACAGTACTGACTTCTGATCTCACATATATATTATATAGGGCAGCTTTAGAAATGGGAAAGAGTATTAGCTCACTGCTAAGGGCATTTGAAAACACCATCTCTGAGACTAATATTAAACATTCTGGTTTATACAACTATAATTGTCCATGTGTAGTATAGCACTTGTTGTTTTTTTGTTGTTGTTGTTGATTTTTTTTAAAAGTAACATTGGATTTCAGTCTTACCTTGAGATGTCTGTTTTACAGCTGCATTTACTGATGGCATACACAGCAACAGATCTCTGTTGCTGTATTGACTGATGGCGTGAGATAATTTATTACTTGCATGGAATATCAGCAGATTTTCTTTCAGCTACAAAAATTTCCTAAGTGAGTGATGATGCCAAGGTCAGGTGCTCGATTTGTTTTTCTTGTCATGGACTTCTGTCAAAACAAGTGCATTGTTACTAATGAATAACTCAAACTGGAAATTAGTTGCCATTCAGATGGGTAATTATATTTTAGCAGGGCAGAATCCCAGTCCAAGCTGCCAGAGAATACTCAGCTAAAGCCAGCACGGGCTGGAACAGTGTGTGTGCTCACTGTGATTGTAAATGGGGCCACCTCGGTCATGCTGCCTCTTCAAACTTAAAAGAATTAAGACCAAAGCTGTCCAAATGTTAACTGAAACTCCTAATAATTAAGGGTTATTAGGAGCTGTTGGCTTTATTTTCTACTGCAGTGCACTTGTGTTTGTGGATTCTATTTATACACAGAATTAAGAGCTCTGTTTGAACAGGTAATCCAATCTCCTCTGTGTAATTTAGCCAATGATTTTATTTTCCTGGCCCTTAATTTTGGCTGTTTCATGATGTATTGTGCAACTGCAATACTAAAAATAATCTCATTCAATATACTTTATCTAAAAGGATAAATCAGACCACCTTACAAATGCTGGGTAAAACTGTTTTTTTTTTTTTACTTACAAAGGAAGCCCCAGAGGTGCTGAGGGGAATTTTCCGTGTGCATCTTTCCCTCTAGTGGCTGCTCTTCTCGGGGAAAACCAGCATGAACAACACTTCTGCGCTTCTGTATTGGGTACAAGGGATGGCAGGATGGAGGAAAGGAGACAGGTAGACAAACTTTTAGGTACCAGGACATTAAAATCTTGTGATGAGCCATATGAAGACAAAGATACGATAGCCATGGATTTGACTATATTTTCATGGAAAATGCAATGTGTTCTTGAAATGCTATTGTAATTATGATCAGTTGCATGCAAGACCAGCTTCTCAGCCCTTTGTAGTCTCTCACACTGATCCTATTTGTGTCACCTTCCCAGTGATTGCAGGACTCATGAATTGGAAAACACCTCAGTGACAGCCCATAAGCCAGCTGTCCCTCATGTATCCATTCCATACACTTTCCTCCTGTTTGCTAAATACTTTCTTCCTTTTGTCTGTCCTTTTGTTTTTGGCAGCATTAAACCGACAGCCAGGTGTCCATGTTCATTGTTTCCTTTGGGCTGTTCCTGCTCTGGGGTTAGTGCCTGTCACACACCCCAGCACCCCTTCCCAAATTGGGGTTAAAAGGATGAGTTAAAGTCACAAATCCATGGCTGTTTGGAGGATGAGGTGGCTGAGGCAGCACTGGAGAAACACAGCTGGCCCAGGTAGAAAACAAGGCTGCAGAGGGACAACCACCACGTGGAATATTTCATTAGGACTTATTTCTTGTCTGCATGAAGCAGTGAGTGCTCACAGGCAATGAAGCCCATGCACTGTATTGCATTTCTGGTCACCTTTACCAGGTGTTAAACCAGTGATTATGTGGAGTTCAAACACCTCAGATGGAGTAGGCAGAGAAAAAAAAAGACAGAGAGGGAGAAAAAACCTGCTGTAATTTCATTCATAGCGCACATGGATGCCAACCTGAGTTAGATTTCCAGTCCTTTAGCTGGAGACATTTTTATTCCTCTTTGCTTACTCTCATCCCTTTACTTTCTTCCATTTTTGCTTGTTTTATAGCGGAGTTACTCTCTCCAGCCAGACTCATTTATTCTCAGAACAGAATGGTTTAAGTCTTTGCAACCTACAGTAGCTGAGAGATTTCCTTAACACTTGTCATTTACTGCTCTGACAGTCTACAATAACAAAGGCTATCAGATACCTCCCCTTATTCACTGCACATATTGGGCATATGTGGTACCTGGCTCAGAGACTGTCACAGGGCAACCCAGGGTGCATCTCAGGGCATGCTTCCATCAGAAATCAAATCTAACAGGACTATCAGATCCAGGTTAACTTGTAACCATAAGTTAAGAGCAATTAAAATCCTGAAATATTAGTATTTCATTAAGGGCTTCTTCTGAGTAACTTACTTGTTATTCAACCAGTTAAAATGGTTTATAGCCTTTCCCAGAAGAATTTAGACCAACCCATGGTTAAAAAAAAAAGTAATAATAACCAATTACTTAAAAGGTCTTTGAACTTCTACTGGGACAGTTCTTCCTGCACTCATTTCTCTTTAGGTTTGGATGGGAAAATGATTAGTAGATATGTCTATCTTCAGCAAAAAAAAAATAAAATAGTAAATTCCATCAAGCACTGACTACAGCTACTTTTTATCATAAAATTTTACAAAGTCCCCACCAGTGAGCTCATTAGTGTAAATGATAGAGCCTTATCTCAGGTCTAAAGTCAGCAGTTTTCCTTAGCTATCAAGCAGGCTGTTTTCTTTCATGACACGGTAATGGAGGACCTTACTCCAGAGAGCAGGGAAAATTTTCCTCTCTGTTCTCACAGGGCAGTCGAGTAGTGCTGCTAAAACTCGAGCAGACTGAATGGAATTTCAGTACTGTCACTATCCTCCTGGAAGCCTTTTCTAAAAGGAGCAGAGCCTTTGTGGGGGACAGAAGTGCCCATTGCACCCCAAGCTTGTAGTGAGGGGCAGACGTTGAGGGACGACGGAGGAGGAAAGCTGTTTCTAAAAAAAATAATAGATTCTCCCTATTCTACCCTCCAAAATCTTTGTGGCATACAAGCACTGCATGACATACACATTAGTATCCCAGGACACCATCACTGTGCCTCAGCACACACTGGTACCTCAGCAGAGCTGGGGGCACTGCAGAGTCCTGCTGCCAACAGGCAGGGGTGGTGCAGGTCTCCTCAATTTCCACGAGTACCTGCAGGGGTAGAGGCAAGAGGAATGGGGTTGAACTGTTAAAGACACTGGCAACTACAGATAAATATAAAAATATTCAACTGAAAATTATTAGTTCATTGGCAAAGAGGGGGAAAGGAGGGCAAAATCCTGAGTACCAACCAATTTCTCCTGACTTTCGTCTGAAAACCGCTAGCCTGGTGATTGTGGGTTAAACGTGTCAGCCAGCACATGGACACTGCCATGCTGCTTACTGAACTCTACTTTTCATGGACAGCGATCTCTGCGTTCATCACAGGGCCACAAAATAACTCTAATGAACACGGTCAGGGGCTAAGGCTGGATTGTTCAGGATGCTCAGTGGGCTTCTCAGAAAGGGGGGGCTGTCACTGTGTCCCGTGTTCATCTGCTGCTTGCTGAAATCATAACAGCACATTTCCATCTTCTGAGCACTCCGGGTGTTTTACAGAGTGGTTTGTGGCTGGGAAGGAGAGCCCATCCCCCTCACTCGTTCAGGCACGCTCCGGTGTGGCTCTGGGCAGCGCTGCGGAGCGCAGCCCGTGTGCTCCTCACTGCGGGGCTCCGGCAGCGCCCGCCGGGCGGCAGCGGCTCCGCGGCCACTTCGGCTGCAGCAGCGCTGCGGGCCAGGGCACTCGAGAGGGAAAACCTGAGAGCTGCGGGCTGGAGAGCCTTTTCTGGTGGAACGACAGCACTCTCCAGCCGTGCAACAAACAAAATAACAAACAAGGGCATGTGGGCACACGGATTTTGAGAGTTTGAGTTAATAAAGGCTGGAGGAGCGTAACTGTTTCTGTAGGAAACCCGCTGTCCCTAGAGCCAAGAGCAATCTAGTTAAAAAAAAATAAAAAAAGAAATCCTGGAAGCAAACCGCCTTAATTTAGAGAGGAAAGAATATACCTCACAGAAAACAAAATGTCTTCCATTCACTAATTGGAGCAACATCGTTTAAATATTAAGGTGTGAAACAAAAAGTCACTATTAATTTGCCTGGGGTTAAGCAGTGAATTCTGTCCTCTCAATTTTAGGTTTCTAATTTTGCAACCAGCTGGACCTGTGGCTCCCCCCACAACAGCATCCTTTGGTATGCTGATTCCCTATAAAGTTCCATCCAAAGCCTCTCAGGCTCAGAGTCCATTTTTTCTTTCATCTTCTCTCAACCTTGAATTTACCTCACCATCCATGGACTTGAGTGTTTTGTGTCATTTCTGGAACTGCAATTGTGCTACAAGATTAGGGCAGAAAAAGAATAAAGAGAATTGATTCACATGAGGGGGACTTTTATATTGTGGGTTTTTTTCAGGTTCACAAAGCACGGGGAAGTGCCTGAATGTTGCAGTAAGCTCTGGGCCTGCAACAAGGCTCAGGGGAATGGGGAAGAGATTTTTTTTATTTGCTGAGCATCACAACAACCCCCTCCAGGACCAGTGTGAAGGGTGTCTGGGATATGCAGGAAGAACTTCTTTTCCTCAAGGGCTAAATCTACTTGTTTTGGAAACTGCTGATATAGGTGAACTTCTGAGGAGATACAAATTGCACTTCATGTAATTGTCAAATTCTTTGGGCCAAATTCTTATTTACACTGGAGTAATTTTTGCATTTATAATAAATACCACAGTGGTGGAAAGAATAGTTAATGAATATGGGTACCTAGTTCTTCATCAACACTGCCTCCACAGGTACATTTCATCCCCTGAAACAAAAAATCCAAGTTAAGCCTGTCACAAATATCACATTTTCTTACATATTCCTTCCTCTAACTATATCCACCAGCAGATTGTCCATCAGTGCTGCAGGCAGCTTGTGACAAACTGCTGTTTCAGTAATTACTGAAGGTCTGTGCCACATTTGTGATGCTGTTCACCGGAGGGGTTCAAACCTAGAAAGACAGACATCATCATTTTTCTTTTGAAGCTGAGACCAAGTCTGAGTCACTGGGCCGGCCACTGACTGGCTCAGCAGATCAGCAGTGGCACCAAACATATTGTATTTATTGAATATATGAGGGGAACAATGAGAGCTAGGATGGTAACAGCAGTGATACAAAGGGAGCGAGACAGCTCCGGATAAGGAATCCAGTCAGGTATTGGCCAGCCACCAGCAGGAGCATATTTATAACAAAGATCATTTGAGGGTCATAATCAGGACATAAAGGGAATCTGCTTTGTTTGCACATCATCATCACCATTGTTCAGCACATCCTCAAGGTACAAAAATGCACATGTATTTTCCAAGATTTTAATTAAAAGTACATTTTTCTTTTTGCACATAACTTCTTTATTATTTTTGCATCTCAAGTAATCTGTGAGTTCTTTGTTTAGGTATGTAAAATATCTACCTAAAGAGAAACCTAGCTGCACTGAATGACTCTGCACCATACCATTTTCTTCCAGGGTCAGCAAAATTCTTAAAGGCTGGAGTGTAAAAATTGTGTTGCATTGCATTTGCGCATTGGCTTCCCTTTATCCACAGAATCTCACCTCACTTGCCTCAGTCCTTTTGCATCCTAGGGTTTATTTACAAATTGGCAGCAAAGTGCTGTAGTCTCTTTGACAGTTTGCAATTAATTGCACACAATCTGTTTAGGTTTCAAGATGCACTATTCATAAATGATGATATATTCCAAAAGGCAGTCCAATTGGCTGCTTTGCATATTGCATATATTTTTCATATTTCTGAGACAGGACATATGCAAAATCATTTTACTGTGGCACAAACACAAGCAAAAATATTTGGAAGAAAGGCCAGAGGTTCTATATCTAATTCTTTCACTCACCTGCTGCAGACTGTGGGTAAGTCATCTAATATTTCTCTGCTTTCTTCTGCACCTGCACAAGGTTGTTTATTCTTCTAAGAGCTGGAATTCAGTGAATGAAACTGTAATTTATTTTTATTAAGATATTCCAATAAATGGTGTTGCAGTGCTCTAGCATTGCTTTGAAGTCAGTATTAAAAAATATGAAAGAAAGAGAAAATTAGAAGAAAAGGTAGTTATGTCCATCTGATATGCCTGCATGGAAATGTTATTTATGGAATAACCTCCTCAGAATACGAAAAACACTGATAGAGGCATATGTGCTAAATGGATCCCAGAGCCTTGACAAGCTTCTTCTCTTTTTACTAGTCTTGACTAACGAGTGACACGAGTCATATGTCCCAAACCACTAAAAGCAACTTTTACAACATAAAGCATTTAAATGTGCCAGTAAATACCTTATACCGACATCATATCTCTCACCATTCTTACAATGAGCTCCTATTTACTTTGATTTTTCTCTCCTTCCTCCAACCCTGCCTTCCTGTTGTGAATTATGGGCAACTCTGAGAAAAATGACACACTTTAATGATACATGTAATATTATAATTGAATCAAACTACTTTGTTTCTCCGAAAAGCTATTCTTTATTTGCTGGCAGGCTGCTTGTTTATCCCAACATTGTCAGTCACATCAGGAAAACCATCTTAGACATAAAATAGCTATTGTAGAGGAAGCATTATTGGTTCTGTACAGGGTTTTTTAGCAGTAATTATGTACAGCTTTTAGTAATTTTGAGAGTCACTCAAGCATCATTGATACAAACCATTTGCAATGACATGCAATGATGCCTGTGTAGTATTTTTACAAGCAAAATAAAATAAGACATTTTGGTGGTAACATGTAAATTAGCCTTGAGGCTCGCAATGCAATGCTCATCAAGTGTGTAACATTTAATTACAAGACCACTGAGCATGAGTGAGGTCCCCTGAGCTTTTCATCCCCACAACAGAAAGATTCTCCCATTGAACTGATGATTTGAATCCTCTCATCAGATGTGGAGTGAATTCACTGCTTTCTCAGCAGGCCAAACTGGAATTGAAGGGTTTGATGTGTTTCAGGACCCTATTTTGTAAAGTACTTCACGAACCTACTGCTGCTTGAGACCCCTTGTTGAATCCCATCTGCGGGGAACTGAGAACTGCAGTTGACAAAACTAGCATGTCAGGAGGAAGGAAAGATTACAAGAGTTTGATTTTAAAAATTGATTGAAATTAATTGAATTAAGTTCAACTGATGACAAGAATCAAATAGAAAACCAATTAGCCATTTCAAATTCCCAAAGTGATGCTATTTTCCAGTAAGAGAGAAAACATTACTCTGTAGGTTTGTTGGAGACAGGAGTTTCATTTTCTGTATCCATCTGGTATGGCAAATATATTTGCTAACTTGTTATAGACAGCAATATAGACAACATTATGTGTGTGTTGTCCCAGTTCCCTAGACACTGGAAAATGAGACGCCTGAGGGACCTGCTGCCCTGCTGGATGTGGTGAGGGACAGCTACTGTTAATGTTCTGAAATGTCCTGGCTTCCCAACACTGAAGTGTTACCTTTTTATGCAAATGATAGTGATAACAGCATGCTCAATCTTTGCTGTTTCACGATTAGTGTTTCCATGTGTAATCAATAAATCCCCAGAGTCTCTCTCTGAAATGGCCATCTTGCTCAGCCTCTCCAGCTGGGAGGTCTATTTAGCAGCACGTTTTCAGCAGACCAAAATGTGGAATCAATACTCTGAGAATAATCTGCCCACTTGTCCTTATGAAATATTTGTATTTTTCCATGCAAGTTCTCACAGACTGAATGACTTTTCCAATATGCAAGGGTTTAGTGCCTCGTATGGAAATGCATCAACTACGCAACTGCCAGCACATCTGAGAAGATCTCTCAAGGTCACTGCTGAATTGACTGAAGACCTTCAAAAAAGCTTTCAGGTCCAGTCATGCAGACACAGAACACCCACCTAAGTGGTTACAAACTGCCTGTGAGCTACTTCGATGTGTAGGTGAGGGGAGTCAGGGTAGGACATGGAGCTTCTCTCTCCTGAGCTCACTCCACTCTTTCTTTTACTTAAGGCAAAAATGGGACCCCTCTCTGCTGTGTGCATCCCTCACCTAGGGAAGGGACAGTGATTCCAGCCTCTTTTCTAAGTTGTTTTTATCAGCTGCATGGTTTCAGGCCAGTGTGGGACTGCACCTCCTGTCTCAGTCTGTCCCTTGGGCAGGGGAATCCTCTGCATTCTGTCCCCAAAGTATCCCTCTCTGGTTGTAACTGTACCATGGCTCCATTTTTTTTTCTTTGAAAAGTAAATACAATAACATTGTTATTAATAATTTTAATAATAACGGTGATTCAGGAGGACTTAAAAGTTATTCACAATTAGTTCCTTTTCTTGACTGCTTTAATTTAGTCACAAGAATACAGTAATCTCCAGATGTCTCTTCTGATCCAGGATATATCTTTCTCATCCTGGCTTTCAAAGGGGAAGCCCTCAGCAAAGGATCTGAGGTCATATTTTCATTTTTAGCCTGTTTTCCTAAGGAAATGAGGGTCATGCCATCGCTGTCTGTCTGTCTGTTCTTATTTTTCTGCCATATTGCCTTCCAGGAACTTTTGAGCCTGTCAGTCAGCCTCAGTCAGTCAGCCAGAGTAAAAAAAGCTTTCTAAGTCTCAAGAATAAATACATGCCTGTAAGACTTCATGGCCACTTTTGGCTGGGGAGCAGAAGGACACAAATTAGAGCTCTTGCTGAGCAAAGGTGAGGAAAACTCAGCCAGTGCCATCTGCTTGGCAGCAGAGATGGACAAACCAGGGCTGGCCACTCACCAGCACAAGGCTAAATTTGGACAAGGCAGGCAGAAAAGCTTCCTGGCTGGCGAGGGTGAAACCATGGATCCAGCTGCTCCCAGGAGTGGGAGGCTGCAGGAGCACAGGGCACCTCCCCCTCACAGGTACAACTCTAGTTCTGTGCTTCACAGTGGTAATTACAAATCTGTCATCAAATTCTGCCTTCCCTGCCAAAATAGTCAGGGTGTTTTGCAGATTGCACAGAGGGTTACCATTCGTGTTCTAGAGAGATTATAACTTCAGGATATAAATGATACTCATTCCTAAAACATATAGTCTGTTTAAATTTTGAGTTATAGAATTTAATCTCATGGTATCAAAATCATCCAGAAATTCTCAGACAGTGCCTAATCCAGTTTTTTAATTTAGCTGAAGTAAAGCTATCACTGAGTTTAGTGATGCAGCACCACACTTGGGCTGTATTTGTATTTGGTTAGTAGCACTTGACAGGATAACATAAGCACATTGTTTGTATATACTTCATATGTAGCAGCACTGTGAGGCAGAAAAAAGCACTGAGAGAAATCCCCACAAAAATAATTAAAAACCCAAACAACCAATGATAGCAAAGAAAAAAATTCACCCTGAAAAAAGCCACAAAATCAATAGATTATGAAAGCTATGCCGAGGCTTCCACTGCTATTATCTCAAGGCTTTATTATCAAATATCAAAAAATCATTACTGCAATATCAAAACAGCCATAATAACAATATAAAAACTCCACTCAATCTGTTCCTGCAGGGATCTGATCTAAAAATCCACAAGAAAAAAACCCAGTTGCTGTGAAAATGGCAGTTAGCCAGTTCAATCATCCTGCCAACCTGGTTCTATTATAGGACACCAGCCACTGCACCTCAGTGCCACCACTGTAGATAACTTCAAAAGAAGTGTTCAGGCAAACAAATTATAGCTAAATCAGACAAAAAAATGAAATCTTTTGGAAAGGCTCATAACTGCTATTATCAGGTGCTGTATTTGTGGCTTTGGCTTTTTCTATGTAGTGTACTGGTTCCTCATCACTTAGAAATTATAACTTAGACACTCTGCCTTGTGCCCTCCTGCACAAGGCCAGCTCTTATCAACTTAAATGTTCTTCAGGTTTCCCTGTCTTGAAAGCAAGAGTCACTCCAGATCACCTGGCAAACCTTCATCCTTGCTGCCCATGGGAATGTAGTTTTAAGGAAAACAAATTTCTACATGAAAGACTTCTTTAGTTTGAGACTTCTGTGCCTTTAATGAGTACTTATGTACAGTTTTTTCAAAACTCCTCTTGGAATATACATGCAAACAGACCCTGTAGCTCATAATGGTATTTGGTGGGTGGGAGAGAGGGGAGGATAGGAGGAGAAGGGGAGTGAATGTCATTCTCCATTTTTTAGTACAGCAAAAAAATAAAGTTTTCTGGTCCAGTTTGTCCAGAGTGATTTGCTTCATTCTTATTTGACACCAAAACCCCAAGTCTGGCCTGAGATTTATAAGCCCACTCAGCTCTTTGCAGTGTACTGTTGTATTTAACAGATATTTATAAAAGCCTCCTGTATTAAGGGGCAAATCATAAATACACACTAGTAACAGATGTTTGTCTTTTCTTAGGCTTGAAATAAGTAAAACTCATTATAATTCCATTATAATTTGTAAAAGTTATACTTTTTTTGTGGCTTTCTTCTTGAATGTGTGGGTAGCAGATGGCCCTTCTGAATTCTGAATTCCAGAAAATGCACAGAGTTGGCTGACTAGACCAAAACAAAAAGTACGAAAACTGAAGGGTGGGCACAGAAATGACAGGGTTAAAGCAGGATGCTTTCAGTTGCATAAGCTCACATGAGCTTACTCTATGATTTTACATTGTGGGAAAAAATCTGTGGGAAAAGTACCCAAAAAGTACTCATGCTCAAATGAGATTTTTGTAGGTGAGGAGCATGCAATCAAACCATCCTGTGAGCAGAGTGCAGCTCTGGCCTGTATTATACACTGCCTACACGTCCTTGGCTTTTCTTGTGCTGCAGGCAGACTGTCTGAAGTCACCCTGCAGCCTTCCAGCTGATAATCTACTTCCTGACAACAACCAGCAAAAGACTAACATTGCACTTGGCTCTGCAGCAGACTCAAAGCAGCCCAGAGGCAGCGCAGGGCCGGCCTGCTGCTAGGCTGTTTGTTTATTTTGGTTGACATTTTCCTTTGTGGAGAATCTGTTCCTTGTTATTTAGCACGTACAGCTCTGCACATATCCTGTGTGTTTAACTGTCTTTAGATAAAAGTGGGTATTTTCCCATGTCAATAAATGTTACGGTGTGAAGCTGTGAGCTGGACTCTCAGAGAACCACCCCCCTGCTGAGCATCTCACTTTTGCATTGAGTTTTCTTTGTTAATCATGTGCAAAATAAAAAGGCTTTCTGTCTAGCAAAAACCCATCATTAATTTTTCATATGAGCACTAAAATCTTGAATGCAATCCTTGAGTGGCTTCAAAGAAAAAAGAATAATAAAACCAGAGCTATATTTTCTTTTTTTGCATCTTAGCTATTTGATATTTTAAGAAAACTTTTTAATGCAGAATTACAGTTCTCTCAGCTTCACAGTGACAACATTCATTCTGAAGGCTACATTTGACCTTCAACTTTGTCCTTCATTAGCAGGATTACACCTAAACACTCCTTCATTTTACTGCAAATGAGACAGATGCAATGTGTATTCTGTTCGGCCCCAGCATTAGGATTATCCCAAGAGTGGCATTTATGTTCTTGTAGTTCCTTGGTATAAATAAATATCAAAGTAGGAAGACCAATCTGTACTCCTCTAGGAATAATAAACTAAAATAATATGGCACTGATTCTGTTTGGGTTGTCTAAATGTGTTTTTATGATTGTATATGTTTATGGCTTTCTCACACAGCCACCATGAATTCCAGGCAATTAAAAAGGACATGAGTTCTGAAGCATTTTAAAAGGGGCTTTGCTTTCCAAATGGTGTGTATTAAAAGTAGAATCTATTTTTTTGACAGAACTACTGCAAAATCAACAGTCGCACATTTGCCCTGCTTCAAATTCCTTTCCCTTCTCCCACCTGAAATAACTAATTAGAATATTTCTGTAAGTTGAAAAGAAAGGCAGGGAAAGATTCCTTATGTTTGCACATATATTAGATGCTCTGCTAGCTGAAGATTCAGCCTGGAGGCCCCAGATTTGAAAGTAGCTCAGAGGGAGAATGTAGCAGGCCTTGTGTCAGGTCTATCAGCTTCCCCACACTGTACAATCTGCTCTTCCAGGCTGAACCAGCCCAGTGTCACCACAGGCAGGATGGAGAACATTCTGTGCCTGCTCACACTGCCCAGCCTTCACCCCCACTTGACTGAGGGACACAGATTTTTCAGTCATGGGTGTAGAGAAGAGCTGTATTTAATTGGATAAATAACTACTGTGCTCTAACCTACCTTGAACTGGTCAGTCTGTGTGGTGTCATGAGTTATTGAACAAAGAAGTAAAAATACAAGTAGTGAAAGATGCAGTGAGTTTGATCAGACTGTTAAATATTGTTGGTTGAATTTTGTTATTTACATCATTTCAAACACAGGGTAAAGGGCCAGGAGAAGAAAAATATTTTTTAACAATTTTCCAGTTATGAACCAAGTCCAGTTTCAAATGGTAATGTTCAAGAAATACTTAGGAAGACCAGAGGAAACTGAATTTGATAGGTATGTCAAAAAGGTACATTTTTAGAGGCATAAATACCTTGTTCCTCCCTCAAGTAAAACTGTCCCTAGTCACATGACTTTATATATGAGAAAAAGTGAATAAATAGAAGAAAAAGGGACTTCAGTAGCAGCAGCACAATATTTCAAAATTTAGAACTCAGAATTAAAAAACTAATTTATTGAAGGGTATGGCTACAGCTGCCACTAAACTGTTAACACATCTGGAACAAGCACCTGGAATCTCTGCAAGGTCTGGAGACATGGTGTAGTAGTTCCAGCAAGTGGATGGCACACCCTTGGATGAATAGTGGATGTGGGCAAACATACCTAAAAACTCTGGGCCAAGAACACTGATATTCAGTGTCCACAAAAAGTCCTATTTTGTGAGAAAATCACTGGGGATTTCTGCCACTTCAGTTGTAAGATGTTGCCACTGCATTGTTCAGTGGGCTTTGGTCCATCTACCTGTTACATAATTATTTTTCTGGGATCATAGTCATAAAGAGAACTATTAGCCCATTGTGCTGAAGTGCAGAATGTCAGCTGTTTAGTGGAAATGTATCGTCGTGTCATTATTAAATATTTATTTTGTTGTAGCACCAAGAGACCAATCCTGTTAGGTTTCCTCTGTTAAATTTTTAATGAATGATAGTCCCTGACAAGCTGACAGGAATATGAAAGAGCAGAAATTGACACAAGCTTCTGGTGTTTCCAGAGGAAGGGTGGAAGTCCTGCCCAGGACTCTAGTTTAGCCATGAGATCCCTTCTGGAGATAAAACAGGCACTCCCACGATAACCTCTGCCAGGAGCAGGGCAAAGAGCAAAAACCCTGGAGAGCCAGAAGTGTTTCCAAAGGCAAGAAAAAGCAATCCAGTCCCTCTGGGGGGTTAGAAGGCAGGAAAAAAACAGCAAGCAGAATGGGGGAAGACCATGTTATTATTTGAAAACTCTATCCCAATTGTGATGGGTTTATTCAAGCCCAGCTCTGAGCCGTGCCCGGTTGTCCATCAGTGCAGGCACAACAGAGCCCAGCCTGGGGGTGCTGCCCTGCAGGAGCCCAGCTCTCCTCCCTGCCTGCCTGGACAGCCCCTGCCTTGTCTCTTACAGCAGGAAATGTTTTTAAATCTGAACAATGCAGCAGATCTGAGGGCAGACAGCTCAGATAATGAAAAGAAAAAAGAACTATTACTTGGAAATGATTGTTGCTTTGTCACTTTCCCTTAATTTCCTCAGTAACTGGTAGAAACCGTTCCTTAGCAAATATTTAGGAAATAACATCCATAATACCATTTCCCTGCCTCAGTCTTAGCTATTGTTTCCATCCTTTTACTTTGATGACAGGTGAGCTTCAATTGTGGTCCTTTTTATGAATACTCAGTGTATAAATTATGCAGATTAAAGTCTCTAATTTCAGAGTAAATTTCAGAGATTCTTCTCTTCTTCTGGTGCATAACAACCGCATAACATTTTGATTTAGTTCTTCAAAGGCTTTATGATCAAAATTTTTGTTTTAAAAAATGCTAATAAAAACCCTGCATTCACTTATGAAAGCAGAAGCTGAGAGAATTAAATAACAAGGTTTAATCTGCAGTTAATTTGTTAGATTCAGGTAAATAATACTGATGTTCACACTGTAAAATGTAATTTGGAAGGAAAACTGTTTTTTGTAGTTCTTAACTGAGCATGGTCCATGGCTAGAACAAACTGACCATCAGTCAGATCTTCCCCTGGTGCAAATATTTTTGAAGTTAATGCAGCAAAAGCAATGTACATCAACAAAGAACTAAAGTACTATCAAGGCCCTGACTCTAAAAAACCCAAACCTTTGTTATTCCACAGTGAAATTAGGAAGCTTCATGTGGGTGCAAGGATTCAGCTGTTTGGACTTTAAGGCTCAAGGCTCAAGGTTTGGAAGTAATTTCATGCATTGCCATTTTCATTTTTAAGCCTTTCTATCTGTTTCACTGTAATACAATGAAGAAAATTTTTCTCATTCCACAAAATAAAATTTTGGCTATCAAACTTCTTGTCAGACATTGGCATGGAAGAGATCTCCTAAAACCACCAACTCGAATAGCAAATGCTTCCCTCCAGTACACACAAGACCAGTTTTCAATGGTTATTTATTTATGTACAATGAACCAGTTTGACCAGGAGCAGTAGAACAGAGCTTTGGAGCAGTGCACTGCCTGATGGCTGGTGACTTAGTAAGGATGCAAAACACAAGTATTTGTGTGCCTGGTTAAACCTGGCACAGAGATCTGTACAGCAGGCTCCTGCATTTCTTGCATGAGCTGCCTGACTTCTGTGCTGCTGGACACCAGGGCAGGCCAAGGCCTCATTTAGTTTCAGCATTGTAAAAATCAGTATTTTAACTCCTACAAAGGGATTTTGGCTTTGAAATTTGGTGCCTTACAGTGATATTTATTGGAACATTCCCAGTTAACCTGACCAGCATGTTTTGCTGCTAAAGCCCCAAAAGTTAAGATGGCACCAAAACAGAGGAATACAAATCTATCTTGAAAATCATGCACAGCTTCCTTTTGTGTTGGATCACAATAAAACTGCAGAAAGTCAGCCAAAGTCTTACAGTGTTAGGTTTGGATTGCTGTGCATCACAAGCCTTTTCACAAGCACCTGACAAATCTCTCTCATTAATAACAAATGACAATATCACTAGTGCTACAATGCATGTTACATTTAATCAATTTGCTATTTGTATTCATTATGTACACCTCCTATTTTGAGTCATGAAAAATTGAAAAGTAATTACAACATGGAAGAGCATCGTGGATAACAAATGAGACAAGATGAGAAAAAGTACTAACAATTGGTCAGTTGTGCTTGTCAGTACATTTAAAGCTATCAAGGCAGGAAATGAGGTAAGACAATTGTAAGCCTTTGAAGTGAAACAGAGCATCAGGAAAAACACTTGTATGGTACCCTGGTTATGAAAAAAAAAAAATTAACCATGTAAATATGTAAGGGGTTAAGATGGGCGTTGAAGAGTTGTTAAACTACAGCTGTTACTCAAAGAAGTCAAAGTAACTTCCATGAGTGAAACACAATTGTAATGTCTGGTAGCGTGATCCTGCTGTAAGTCTGCCTGTCACCATGTCCATTACAGCCCCCACTGTAGCCAGGGGCAGCTCACTCATCTTTTCCACATTTCAATGGCCTCAAAGAAGGCAAACAAATTAATGACTCAGAAGTCTATTTCTGCACTAAAAATAGGAAGATGCATTAAACTGTTTATAGACAAAAGAATACTAATCAAGAGAATACCAAGATGCTGACAAACTTGCAGGATTTCAATTGTATTTTCTTGTAAACCAGAGGATTACCTTAAAAAATGGAAGTGGGAGAAACTATGTCTTTCTGAGAGAGAATAGGCAGATGCAGTTTTGCACCTTGGAAAGATGTTGAACAGTGGAACAGCTGCAGTATCTGATTTAATGAACAGCTGCTGAGCTCCTAAGTTTTTTACCAAACCTATTATTCCACATTCCCCCTGTTGCTGGTATATATAAACACATGAGATCAAAGGTCCACTTTAAGAGAAAATGTGCCTAATTTATTTTGGATCAGAATTTTGAGGAACTTGTGTGTCTCCAGCTGACACAGCAGTCCTGGGAAGCCGTCTGTGCTGTGCAGACAGCTCCTCTGGGTCCCAGAGTCCATGAGCCAGGCAGGATCAAACTGAGCAGTGTGCTGCACCTGGAGCCGAGCAGTGCATGCAGGAAGCACCCCAAGGGCCAGTGCTAACAAACACACTGGGTTTGGCTCCTTACAAATGCTATTATGGACCCTACCTCAAATTAAAATCTCTAACACCTGAGACAGTACTCGAAAGAGTGGAGTGTGGCTGGTCACAGGCAGTACTCAGTGTCTGCATGGCAGATCTTCCAGAAAAAAAAAAAAAAGGAATTAAAATTAATACATCCAGTTGTTAATAACTACATTTTTGCTTGAGAATTAAAATTAATCCTTATATCATGTTTTAGGAGAGGCAGGGGTCAGAGGTTCCTGCTACGCAGTCACAGGTATAAACTTCACACCATTTCTAGTTAACAGGGCAGCTTTAAGGCTTCATTCAAACAGAAAACAGAGTAAAGACATAAGAACAGAAAAAGACATGGCTGACAATCACTTTCTTGAGAGAGTTATAGTAACAAGGGAGGGCAAAAGTGCTGAGGAAGGTGATGACTGCATTGCTGTGGCATCTGGAAAGTAGAGTTTGGTCATAAAAAACTGCTCAGCATTAGCAATTATAGTAGTTTTTCTTTGACATTGCCCCTGAAGTTTAGAGGGAATATCATTGATTTCATAATGAAAGCTATTCATTTTGCAAAGGTTTATTGTAAAGTGTCATGAGGAAAAGCATCCTCAAGACACTAAGAAATATAATGAAAAACCTGCAAAAAGGTGTAAAGAATTCCAAATCACTGCATTGTCTAGATATTAATGTAAGTAGGTACTAAATGCACTGGCTGATTAATGCTTCATTCCTCTTAAGGAAAGAGAATTAATAAAATAATACTTAAAGAAATGCAGACGTGAATAAAACCAATACTAGCAGCACAGTGATTACATGGGAAACAAGACTCAGTAAAGCTAATGGGCTTTCTCAGGTAGGATTTGATCCAGAAATTGAGGGATAAAGCTATTCAATGAGGCCACATGAAGTCTTCATTACCGTCAAGTAAAACATCTTTTATTACCTAAGTCCTTTTCCTGCTCTGTGTGTGTATAGAGTCTATTCCCCAACAGCAGTGGGGTGCAAAAATTCTCAGCTTAAATCATTCTAGAAGAGAGTTTTAGCTTTTCAGGGAGCTTTTTTAAACTGCCTGTTCAAAAGGATTGCAACTGTTTATTTGTCACCGCCCTGTAGCCAACAAAAATGATAGGCTTTTATGAAAATGTAGGACTATGAGCTTTCTGAAGAAGAGACTATGCATTTATGTCTACTCTGAAGGAGAACAAGGATGTCTGTGTGCTGGATACAGGGGTTTGTAGATAAGGCTCCAGATAGTTTATTGGTATAAGCAAAGGAGCAAAGGCAAAGCCAAAAAGAAAAAGTGATATCCAGGACAGGATCTTCCAGACTGGTGTGGACTTCAAATGGAAAGAGAAGAGTTTTTTGGTGTTTTATAGGACACGTCCCCACCAGCTCCAGCACAATAAAATGTGCTGGTTCCCAGAACTTCACAGCATTTTCTGGGCCAACGAACCTTGATCCCTGCTCCGTGTGTCCAGCTGCTGCATCAGTGCAGACCCTGCCAGGCTCTCTGCAGGCACAGAAGTTCCAGAGCTTGGAGGGTTGGGACTGAAGGTGGCATATTTTATATACAAACACATAGCAGATATCCCATGTACTACAAATATTAGGTGATGTAGTTATGTAACTTAGGACCATGCATCCAGACATGCTAGATTTATTAATATATTGTAGGTCTTGTTTTTATTTGGAAGAAAATTTATATATCAAGCACTCTGAATAGTGGTATGTACTCAACTGCTATTGACTCACAGCTAGTTGGAAGTAATTATATGATTTCTCAATAAGCATCAGAAGTCAGCCATAAAGTTCAATTATTTTGACATAAGAGATCAATAACAGGAATCTGAAGCAATTATAGGCCCATGATTCAGAAACTGCTTGACTAAAAATGATCACATGGTGACTCAGCCCCTGACTGCTGCTCCAGGTTCAATGAGTGGTGTGGTTCTTCACATCAATGCACGTGTAATCAGTGCTTTATGCTACAAACATAAGCTGTTATTATTTTGCATTTCCAGAGCACACCCCACTGCTGCATCCTGGGCTGAGCACATCCTTTCCCAGAGTAATTCTGAATGCGATATTGAAATCTGTCATCATTGGTTTCTGTGAAAAGCACAAGACATAACTGCATACATTCATTCTTCTTTTAAATCAGCATCAACGTGCTGTCTTACATTAAATATTAATCAAACTTCTGAGTCAACAAATGTCATCACTGGAGCAAACAAAAGGCAGTGCTGGGATGCCTACTGTCAGGGCCAGTGCCCTGGACCCTCTTCCTGGGCACTCCTGCTGCTCTTTCCCTCCCAGAACAGGAACTGGCAGCAAACGTGGCTGCACGGCCAAGCCATCCCCACGTGCTGCCCAGCCTCACCTTCTTCCTCCTGCCCCATCCACAGGGGCACTGCACATGCCCACATGTGTCACTGCTACAGAGGTGCCCCCTGTCTTTAATGACTCCTCTCTCCCAGTTCCTCTGCTGTAATGCACAGACAGCTGGCACTAAACACCAGTGGGTTTTCCTGGGTATGGTAATGACTTGACATAAAAGATAGTGTTAGATACAGATAGGTACAGATGTGACTTTGGCAGTTCCCCTCCTTTTCCATTTCCTTCTGCTGTCTTTAAAACAAGTCTACAGCAAGCAAAAATGAGCAATGAAATATTGCTGCTCTCTGTTTTGTTTCATTTACCAGTGGTGCAGACAGACATTCACTGCTGTTTCATCTGAACGGAACCCTTAGGAAACCCAGATATTTCCATTCTGCATTGCAAAGATTGCATTCCAAGGATGTGGAGGACAGTTTAGAAGTACAACACATTATCTTACAATACAAAAGAAGTAAACGTATGTCTAATTTAGGTTCCAATATCTGTGCTCAGGGTCACAGCCTAGGCTGTTTAGTTATGTATTAAACAGCAGACAGGATATCTAACAGTTGGACCAAGCACAGGGCTATGCTTAAAATGCATTGCCCTACTTGTTTCCAGTCAACTTGTTAAACTAAGTTAAAAAAAAACTCAAGCAAAAAACAACGAAACCAACAACCCCCACCACCAAAACCAAGAAGGTTTTATTTCAGTAGGTTCAATAGTTCAGATATTGTTCACCTTAAACATGTACCATGTGCTTGTGCAGACAATTAAGAATTTTTCTTTGTCCCTCTATTGGTGACTCTAACCAGAGACCTTGTCTTCAAAAATACAAGACAAAATTCTTCCCCTTTTTCTTACTTTCTATTTTAATTCAACAGTCATTGTTATTTGAAGTGGTTTACCCAATATTAGATTGGATTAAAAGCAGAGGAAAACTGTAAAGAAGGTATTGTTTATATTTTTACCAATGGTCGAAGTATTCACATTTTGTTTGCAAAACCATAAATTTTGGTGAGGTTTGCTCACAGAAATCCTCTGAAAATCAAGACAGACTTGTGCCACTGAGAAAAGTTAGAGAGCACATTCAAATTTCCTGGACAGATGATTATGAAGAAAGCAGAGCATTATTTAGAAGCAAGAAGAAAGATTGTGGGTAGACAAACACCTGAGTAGCATAGCCTATAAAAAAAACACCTTATGTCTTTTAAACATTGCATGCAATTCTGTTTTATATCCTTAAGAGCTATAAATGAAATTGTTGGTTTTACACTAGTGTCATCACAGTAGCAGTATGGTCTTAATCAGTCATCATAAAACCACATCTCATTCTCAAGTGTGGGTTCATTAACCGGACAGAAAGATCCAACTTCTTCAGAGCATGCCTTAAACAGCGTGGCTGTGTGCTGGTTTTGCTATGGGGATTTCTCAAGTAAGAGCTTTGCTCTGCTGTGTTCCCAAAGGCTGCTCCTCTAAGCACACATGCTAGTGCCCATGCGGACGTGCAGGGTCACTGCAAGAGCTCCTTGTTTCTCTGGAGCCCTCCTGTGAGCCATCGTGCTGGGAAACTCCCAGGCTCGTTAAAGCTAAAGCATGCCAGCAGTCCAAGCAGCCAGCCAGCTCCTCGAAGGAATCTCACAGGCTTGGCATTACTCGAGCCCTTTGTCCAGGGACAGAACATTTGTTTCTTGAAACTGGAGCAACCAGCGTAACTCGGCAGCCAAGCCAGGTCTCACTGCCTGCACTCTCCTGGCACCTCTGCCACCTCTTTCCAAGCCAAGACTCAGCTGCTCCCTGCAGGAGGCATTCCTAAACCAAACTCCTTTCTGGCCTTGTCCCTAAGAGCCACTCACTCATAAGCTTCTCCTGGCCACTGGGACACAAATAAGGCAGCAGAAATGAGACTTAGACCACCTCTGTTAAAAGTAGGAAAAATCTCCTGCTACTTGACACTATGCAGGTTTAGTCCTATCCTGTGTTTTCTGCCACGGTGTTCGGTGTTTCATAAATATTCATATGTATATTTTATTTGGGAGTGAGGGGAGGTTGATGTTAATTTGTAAAATTTGAAGTGAAATCCTTTTGTTTTTTCCTTCTTGGGATTTGTGGAAGGCAACAGTGCCATTCTGTTTGTATAAGCACCAACAAATCCATTCTTTGAGAGACAACCAATTAGTCACAGGGAGATTTAAGTCTTGTTCCTTAAGGAAGGAGGCAATGTCAGGGCAAAACCTGTCACCTCTGCCTGACCAGCCTGAAGGGAGAAAGACTGTTACTGCATCATCCAATCCATTTATGTGACAGGGAAAAGGATGCTGACTTTATCCAGAGTTGAAAATGTAATAAATTAAAAATATTCAAAGAGAAATCGCCTCCAAGCAGTGCTAACATTTTCCGAGGTAGCTCTCCCTTTCAGTGTCACAAATAAAAGAGAATATCAGCAACTAAGTGATGGACAGTCATTTAATGAGTTAATCTCATTAGGATATTTTAACTCCCAGAAGAGACTAAACCCATTAGCTACATGAGAGCTTGGGAAAAAAGCCTTTCAAAAGGTATGTAAAAATATGTTAAAATGTGGTTAATACACTGTGGACTTAACCAGGCTGTCTGGCAGGAGGAAGAGCAAGAGGCTATTGCTGGTGAGCCCCACAACCACCCCCTGAGCCCACCAAGTAACATGACTAACAATTTGGATTCTTGTTTCTAAGGTTAATTTTGCTATGCTGTACAATTCGACCTTGCTTTCCAATTATCCTATAGTTTTACCTGATCTGGATAGTCAAATCTGGACCCGTATTGCATTGTATATAAAACAATTATCCCACCCACCCATAATATTAGTTTTAAGTTACTTAACCTGACATTCTCCATAGTGATGGAATCCCTTCTAACCCTTTCTCTTTTTTTAACTACAACTTAATTAAAATAAATGCAGACTGTGATTAACTGCACTAAGAACAAGAGCAGAGTCTCATCTAGAACAGCATCTTGTCATTACTTTGATTTCAGTGGGATACCTCAGCTTATACTATTGTACCTTTGGAATTTACATTCTATAACTGGTTCTGCTCTTTATATTTACTTATATTAGCTTCAGTAGAATTATTCACATTGCTAAAGTGAGCAGTATTTGACCCTATAACATTAAATTAAAGGCATTAATAGCAGAACTTAGAGAATATCTTCCAGAAATAATTAAAACTCAGGAAAATTTTTTTCTGTCACCATTGAAAATGTTCATTTTTCCATCACATTGAAACGTCAATACCTAATGCTTGATTTTCCAGATCTGTTCCACAAAAGCATTCAAGAAATTTCTACCATATAATTGCTAATGCTAATTGCATTTAGTCTATGGTTTCAAAAGCAGTGATATGAAAGGTTCTGACTGTTTAGAGTATTGTAAAATGTAACTGGTAAGTAATGCATTTTCAAGAGTTTGGGGAACATTATTAAGGTTCATTTCCATGCTGCAGCTGCAGGAGTTGGAATTATGAAAGTGAAGAAGCTGTAAAATTGAAAAGGTCAGTAATGACATTCATCTATTCCAGCTGTCAAACCAAGGGAATGTTAACAAAACTAGTCTCTGGTAGAAAAGCTAATTGTCTCCTTGTATTTTGGCTGCCCCAATACACATACTCTACTGTGGGTAATCCATAGGAAAGACCACACTGGAACAGTGTATCATTTTTTGAACAGGCCTCTTGTAAACAAATAAACCTAATTTCCCTAAATGAGCAAGCTCTAATGATTCTATAACCTAAATTGATCTACAAAGCAGTCAAAATTTTCAAGTTTAAAGAAAGCAGTATGTGAATAAAGTTCATAAAATCCTGGAAGATGAGTTTCCAGAGTGCTGAGAGTAGAGGGCAAATTTAAACTTTTACCCTAATGCAGTCCTGCAAGCAGCATTTCTAAAATGTCTCCTACCAAGGCATGTTTTATTATAACAATGCATAGAAAAGTTTCTTTCACAGATCAAATCTTTTATAGATGACCCGGATTTAATGATCCCACAGTGAGAAGGACCTTGTCTTCACCAGTACAAATGGAACACACCTAAACACAAATCACCAGTGGACACTGAGTCTAAGACCTCTGTTATTGAATGACAGGCCCCTGCCATGTGCAGAAAGAGCCCTCATCAAGAAACAGTGAGACCCTTGTGCTTTTTATGATGCACCAAATCCTGCCTTATTGAGAGAATGACATTCCTCAGCAACTGAGGCCAAAGCAAAGGGCCCCAGATCTACAGCGTGCCACTCATTCAAGGGAATCCAGTGATTAATCTACACAATTTTATTGCAAGCCCCTCTGGCTATTTTCTATTGCTGTCTGGTTTTGTATTTTCACCCTATCTGCTGCAGCTGTAACCAGAGGTTTATGCTACACCTGGAACAGCCCCACGTAGCTGATACTCAGTGTGAAGACGGTATTCCTTTTATGCCCACAAACATCACCTCAGATTTTGATTTGTCCTGTTTTATGTAATATAAATGTGATAGAAACAATCCAGCTTGACCAATGGCAACATAATATTAGGTCAGTATGTAGCTTTCTGGGTAAAGTTTTAAAAATCTTTCTGTCTCCTTTCCTATGCAGAAGTATTGCAAAAGCCAGAAACAACACTGGCAATTCATGAAATATTCAGGTGTACAGTTGCAATTCTTTAATAAATGGAAGTGACCTTCAAAACAGACATCCCAAAGATAAAGAGAACTTCTCAAAAGATGGCATTTGTCACTAATCAATGACTTACACTCTTTCTAGCAATGAATACAAAAAAAAGACCTTTCAGAATTATACCACTTTAAAAGCAAATAATTCATAAAACCTACACAAAAGAACATTAATGAGCTAGCAAAGAACAGATAGAAAACATCAAACAAGGAAATTGAAAGGAAAAATCCCCTGTGCCTATCAGTCTCCGTGTCTGGAGTGCTGGGAAGCCACTGGCACATCCATCTGCTGTTTCTAGGCCCAGGGTGATGCTGTCTGCACTAACTACATATCTTTTATTATGATATTGTACATCAAAATATTTATAACATTTTACAAATGGATTTTCTTTGTCACAGTCACACAGGTGTCTTGGCTCTAACTGGGTCACTGTGTGGGAAGAGATGTAAGCTCAGCAGAATACAGTGGGAAATCTGGGCTACATTAATGACTGATCCAATTACAGTGGAAATCTCTAGAAAACCCAGATTTATTAAGAACCTGGAGATAATTGCAATGTACTTCTAGGGATGACCAGATGGACAAGCCAGTCTCAAACTCTTTAAGGGCAGTGGAGCTGAACAAGAGGTGCCTATGCCATTTCCTACGTAGTTGGAGAAATTCCCATTCTGAGGATATGATGAAAAAGCTGGAGGCTCACTGCAGACACCTGGGCAGACTGAGTCTAAACACATCCTAGCCCAGCAGCATCACTCACCTGCTGCTCTGAGGAAAGGGTGACAGAAGAAAAGGTTTCCAGGAAAGAATGCAGTAAGAATCAAGAAATCCCAGGCAGCTTTTTGTCCAAGGAGACTATTTACACAAAAGAGCTTCTCATGATTTAATATCAGGTCCTCTTGACAAGCTACATTTTCACTCCTGAATTGGAAATAAGTGCCATCTCCCAGGCAGCAATCTGATCTCTCACTTTAACAAACCCAAACATCTTCCACAGAATTGCACCCAAGAAAAGAGAATGGAATACACTTGAGAAATCTGAGTATAAACATCTCTTTTTACCAATGCAGAGGCAGATAAAATTTCATAGGAACCTCTGTGATCCTGATAACATTCTTCATCACAGGGGCCTGCCCTTGTCTCTAGTAAAAGTGCACCTGTGAGTAGTCCTATTAAGGTAAGTTGGATCTAAGAGGATGTCTGACTTTATAATTTGGTTAATTAGGAACTTTGCTGAATCAAGGTCTTTTTTTCCAGCTAAATATTTTATCTAAGAAGATGTATTAAACAGTAGAAGATAATATTTCTTATTTCTAGTACTTCCTGCCAGCTTCAAACTAGTAAATATTTACATTTCAGCCACTGATAGCTAATGTGACCTTTCTGTTGCACACTACACCCATGTTATATTTTCCATGTTGTATTTTAACATTCTTTCTAGTCCATCTTTCATTAACAAGCAGTATTTAAATATATGCAAATCTCCTATTTTAGCTGATGTTTTAGGAACATTTTTAAGGTCATCCTGTTTGATCTATCACACAGACATAGCAAATTTATGCACCATATATCCTATCTCTACTTGTTTTTTACCTACATCTGTCTTCTCTGATTGCATTTGAACGGGGTTATTTTCTATTTTAAATAAAAGATTTATGCCCTAGCTGTCAGTTTGCCTCTATTTGAAAATTTAATTTTGTTTCTAGAAGTCTAGATTAAGTTATTAGATTTAACTGTCCCTTGTGCATTGCAGCAATAGCAGAAGTATATTTTCCCTGGTGGATAGAGAACATAAACAAAACGCTCTCAACTTAGAAATAAAGAATGTTATTACTCAGACCAATGCAACACAGTCCAGGATACAAAAACTGGTGGTGTCATTTTTAATAATGATGGTGAGGAATGGGAATTGACGAATAAATATGACAACTCACAAATCCAGCAACCTCCAAAGCCTGGGAAATGCTTTGCACAAAAGGCATGTTGCCCCAAAACATCCCCTACACTTAGACTAGTGAATATCCTTTCGTACCACAGCACCACTGGGACACCCAGCTTGATGCACAAAAGGCATGTTGCCCCAAAACATCCCCTACACTTAGACTAGTGAATATCCTTTCATACCACAGCACCACTGGGACACCCAGCTTGATCCCTGATACTGAAGGGTTTATTTAAATGAGGCAGAAATGAGAATCTGCACCACTGTTTCCAGTTGGTCAGAGGGCTATTTATTGATCCAGTGTGGTGTATCACATCTTCAGTGTGACACCTTCTTTAGCATCTCTCAGCAGTGCTACATTGGTAGTATTTTCTCTCAAGCCCTGGAATTTTAGGGCTTTCCTAAAGGGATAACCATGTCATTGCAGTTGCTGCATGTAGTCTTTGCAATGTCCAAACCAGCAAAGCTATCTGCAGGGGGTGGTGTTTGGGGGAAGTTCATCTTTTCAAATGTGTTCACGTTTTGAATCTTTTTCTCCATTTTTCATTTCTAGAAGTACCTGGGCTTTCGACCAGTTCTGTTATCTTCTCTTCACATGGCAACATCCATATAGACCCAGTCAGAATCTGGTTTTAATCAACTTCTGCACCTCTTATAAACACTCAATCCCTACATCTTGTGATTCTGTGCTCTCAACGATATGCAGTGTGAACAGAGAAAAAAAAGAGCTGAAGGATGAGTATTTATCTGGCTATGTTAGTAAATTTTCAGTCACAAAGGAGAAACCTTGTCCTGATTCCCGTTGTTAAATACTGAACATCATGAAAACAGGTCTTTTAGGGAGAAAGGAGGAATTTCTTGTACAAAGAAAACAAATGCATGTGCATGATGGCTTTTGTCACTCAAAGGTATCAGCCAAGGGTTGAATGGCACATATGACTACAAGATCCCCCTCTCCCAGTTCAGGACAGCACAGCAGCTATTTAATATAAGCAGTGATGAAGAACAGTGTGGCCACCTCCCATCAAGGGAGGCAGGACAGGGCAAGGCTGAACCTCTGTGACAACCTTCAGTCAATGCACCTGTATGCATAAAGTGCTGTCAAATGCAAGCAATCCCAGCCCAGTGAAAATCAAGTGAAAATACCACAAGGCACTGTGTCCAGTCACACAACACCATCAACACGAAAGTGGAACCTTCCCAAGGATTTTCTTGGAAAATCTTGTCAGCTCAGAAATACTCTAAGATGAACACAATTATGAATGTGAGCCTCCTGCTGTCACACCCTGGTAGAGAAGTCTCGTGACCTGCATGACAGCGCTGTGGCACAGTCTGACCACACCAGTGGTTCTGTGCAGGGAACGATCCAGGCTCACGCTCACCTGCTCTCCTGATAGCAGGCCCCTTTGCTGGGGAGTATGAGCCTTCTGCTCCTGTCTGATAGCAAAAATTCATCAAGGATGTGTTACATTAACCCTTATGTCAACGACCTTTCAAAACATCATACAAGACGAAAGTACAAGGTTAAGACCTGCAAGGAAGTAAACTGTGCACTACACACTAAGTAGAATATATTATCATGACAATTACTTTGTTACAGAAAGCACCTTCAAATACCAAATAAATTGCACAAATCACTGCACCAACGCAGCTGAAAAGACTGCTCCTCCTCTCTTTGATTTAACAAGTAATTAATGAATACATAAACCCCGGACAAAACTTTAATCTATCCCAGTGTCAAGTAATTAATCATTCATTCCACGTTTAATCCTGTTCTGATAAATGTAATTAATATTTCACCATGACACTGCAGAATAGAATACCTGGGAGCAGAGAAGGCAGCCTTCCATTTTTCCTTTGTTGTAATTCTAAAGTGATAGGCGCTTCCTACCACTGACAGGTAATCCAGAATACAGTGTTCCCCCACAATTATAAATTAAGGTGTATGCTTGGCATCTACTGTGATTGCAATGAAGCTTTTCTTCTTCTAACATTTATTTTAAAGAACAAAACAACAACAACAATAAAACCAAACCCAACAATATAAAAAATAAGTCACCCGAACTTGGTCAACCATTTTTCTGACCTGACAGCATTTGGGAAACCAGAGCTTGCACAAATGTTTTGGCCTATACAATGTCACTGAACATATGCCAGGGATGTGGGCAGAGAACAAAGCATGTACAGATTGTCTGCTTCTGTCCATAGAGAGCTGTGCGGTGAGAAAAAGCAACTGGATGAAGATTTAAGTCCTAATTTTACTGCAGGAAAACAGTGACATCTTTTTTGAAAGCTTGAAGTCTAATCAAGAAATGTGTTGATGTGTACAAAATTAAATTGGAGGAAATCCTATGTTGATTTTTCTCAGGGTGACACATCTCAGGTATCCACATATTTCAGCAAAGACTTTCACAAGGAAGATTCCATAAGAAACAAATTGCCTTGGGATCCTACTACCCAATTACTCAAAAATAGAGAGGCATCCCTTCAGAGTTGTCTCCTTGCTCAGCGTTCTCCAGCAGAGCCACAAATTCTTCTCTCTAAACAAATGCTAAATATACTGTCATAATTTATTCTCATTCAAATGCAGAAAAAAACCCCGAACCCTTGATCAAGAATACCAATTGTACTGACAAGTTTTTACAAGAGATCCAGCTTATGACACAGACCCCTCCCAGAGTCACTTAGTGATGCTCACACAAAGACAGCTGTAACATCTCCTTTTCCTAACATCCTATAGCATGCTACTATCCCAGCTATCATTAATCTAATTCTCCATTATGTCACAAATCAGTAAAGAGACAACATTCAGATGGGGGTCTCTGGTGGAGTAGGACTAAATAAAGCTCCACAAAACCAGGCAGTTTTAATTTTGGGACCTATCAAGAGTTATCTGCAAACTGATCTGCATACCTGATAACTGCTTATCTGAGGTGACTGATATTTTTAACACCTAGATAGCAATTCTAGCCAAATATGCTGGACAGCATTTGCACAGAGAACTTTGATTTAGGATCACAGTTTTATCAGCTGAGATTAATTCCAAAATACTCTATTTTCCATTAGCTCTAAAAACTTTAAAGTTGCACCTAACTTCTCACTGCTTGAATAGAATCCACAGCTGTAGGAACCTGAGTCATACTTCTTTCTCAGAGCACTTCTCAATGCTAAAATAAAACCTAAATATCTGGTAAAGTGCTAGTTTTAGGTTTATAAGGAACACCTGACCTGATTGGGGGCAATGAATCATTGAGGCAGAAGTCCTGCTTCTGGCAGCAGCCAGCACCAGAAGCTTCAAAGGAACACTCTGGCCCCACAATAAAGCCTTAGCAATAGATTTTATTTCTGTGTTTCTTGATTGAGTCAACAGTTCTTTTGCACAGGAGACAACTTAAAAACTGATTGTCTATGGCACATCTTTAACTTGTGCTTGCAGCAGTGGGTGATATTTATACCCTTGTACCAATAGTCGCATGGATTTGTTGGCCAGCTGCTGCACTGTCACCTCATTTCTGACTCCCACAAGGAAACCTTATCCATATTCATGAACACTGCATTAATTTCTAAGATCCTGGAAACCCTCACTGAAGCTCTGTGTTATAACCCAATTGATTTTTTTATTGCTTAAGACCAACAAAGCCTTTATTCACTGCAGGAACAGTGTCGTGTGATATTTTGTATACATACACACGTAACGTTATATCATCACTATCACATGGATTTTATTTCTATTTATTTATGCTAATTATTTTAAATGGGAAAGATTAAATTATTGACATATGTAAATGTACCATCCTACATTAGATTTGAAGAGATTGCATTATGAAGAGTAACTCTTGTAGAAAAAAACATATTTCTACTCTATAAGAAAACCAATGTTAAATTGCAGTGGTAGCTATCAGCCAAGGCTAGACCCATTCATGCTAATATGACCTTCAATTAGTGAAGCAGACATCTCCAGACCCAGCTATTTTATCAGACACACAGCACAGGATGAGGAAATGTTGGTATCCTTGAAAATTTCTACTTTGAGGTGACCTTCTACTTAGCCAGGCTCATTATGCAAAACAAAAATAATTGTGCATCTTCTTCCTGGTCTCACTTAAGAAGGTTTCTGGCAAACTTCAAATTACAAATAATGATTTAACCCATAGATTTATGCTAATACTTAGCAGCTCAGGCAGCACATGCATCCCGTACAGTTCCCCAGAGACACTGGTTTACAGTGTTTTCTTTTACTTAGCAGCAACAGATATAAGCTTTTGCTTAGAAAAACACTACACATCTACTTGGGTCCAGCTTTTTTAAATAGTAAATACCATTGTAACATCCTCAAACAGCAAAGAACTTGGTGACCCTCCTCAATTTTCTTGCTGAGGAGTCCAAATAGCTGCAAAGCTGTGCTGAAAATCTGGCTCTCTTCAATGTTTAAGTAGTTCAGACGCCTTTCATTCTTATTCAGAAACATGGCACCTTTGACATGGCAAACAAGTGAATATATATCATACTCGATTTGTAAGCTACAAAATAATATATATAATATTATATTAGATAATCTATAATGTATAATAGATAATCAATGAAATCACTATGTGGAATCTTCATTAATTTTTATATGAGCCCTTTCAGCAACATGCTGTAGGCAACAAAGGAGCTCCATAAATAGTCATTTATAAAGAGTCATATTTCTTTTAAGTTATTTATTAGAATACAGAGAATCAAATTAGAGAGAGGGGCTTACGTACCTAAATAGAAAGAACAAACACAGGGAAGAGATTTTAAGACTAATGTAAAGCTGACGATTAGGGAGCACCCACCAGGACTAAGAACAGTGCAAAGTCCATGAGACTGGAAAGGATGGAAAATCTTCATAAGACCATTGAAAGAGAGAAGTGGTTAAATAAAGGAGGGTTTTTCAAAAAGATCAAAGGTGTGGCAGGAATGGAGGGGAATACACAAGGAGACACAGCTGGTATATACTGCCATCACTTACTGAAGTCAGGTGAGACATAACTTAGATAACAGCTAAAGATTTGGCTGTGCAAACGCACAGACAGGATGAGATAATAGACAGGTACAATGGGATCATGTTCTATTCTTGGTACAGGAGAGAGAATCTGAATAAACTTTCTTGTACAATATCTATACAATTCCCTTTAGTTTGCTGTCATATTCTAAGCACTGAAATATGTCACAATACTTACTTTTTTCTTTCCAAACTTGTCTTGGGAGGAATTTTGTTGATTGATTGATTTCGAGTTTTTTGTTTATTTGTTTGCTTTTTTTTCCTTTTGGCTCTTCGTCATTTTTTGCTTAGTTATTTGAAAGCAAAGAGTTTTGAGCACAGCCTCATGGTGGTGTGCTTAGCCAAACTGTTAGGCACACAGCCTGCTAGTTTTGAATGGTTCTTAGTATTTCACATTTTCTTTTTCCCTAAACGAGACTAACAGCCTTGGATATACTCTTTTTGCTCCCTGTTTCGTGTGAGCCAATGCAACAGGCAGCCTGGGAAATACCCCTTTCCCCCTGCTCTTTCCCATGGATTAGTGCAACAGGCAGCCTGAGGGATCCCCCATTCCCCTTTCCCCTTTCCCGCGCTGTCCCGGGCTCGGTGCAATGGCAGCCTGAGGGATCCCCCATTCCCCTTTCCCCATTCCCCATTCCCCGTTCCCCTTTCTCCTTTCCCGCTGTCCCGGGCTCGGTGCAATGGCAGCCTGAGGGATCCCCCTTTCCCCATTCCCCATTCCCCATTCCCCTTTCCCCATTCCCCTTTCCCCTTTCCCGCGCTGTCCCGGGCTCGGTGCAATGGCAGCCTGAGGGATCCCCCATTCCCCATTCCCCATTCCCCATTCCCCTTTCCCCATTCCCCGTTCCCCGTTCCCCGTTCCCCATTCCCTTTCCCCTTTTCCCTTTCCACTGTCCGGGCTCGGTGCCAGGCAGCAGTTCCTGCGGCAGCAGCGCCACCTGCTGTCCCTGCCTGGAGCTGCTCCGGCCGCCGCCGCGCCCGCCGCGCACCGGTGTTTTCTCATCCAAGTGTCCAAATAACAGCAAAGAAATGTTTTATTTTTTCTTTTTTTTTGTTTTTTTTTTGTTTTTTTTTTTAATCCGGGGACAGCCCGATCCCTCAGCGTGCCCTGCAAAGCTCCTGATGGCCGCGCGGGTCAGTAATATTTACGTGACATTTTCCAGCAGAGTGGTTCTAAAATCCTCACTTTCTCTACATTAGTGTAAAAGGATAAAACCAACAAAGGATGAAGCCTGGTACGATTCTGATTAAGTGCAGCCACTAAGATGAACACTGAAGTGGAAACTGTCAACTTGCTCCCCAGAAACACCCCCTACACTTCTGTTTGAGCATCTCAGGGGGTGGTAGGGTGGTGGTACAGGTAGGGCAGCAGACCAGGACAGCACATTAACAAGAGTGGAGCTGCATTTCCTTGAACACCGTTTGTAAATCTTATCTGTAGAGTAAAGGAATATCTCATCTTTCAAGATCGTGTTCTGTCAATAGTTTAATTTATAACCAATTAAGTCACATTCACTGTTAATTTCACATGCACACGCACAGTTTGTTGGCTTGCATTAGTGGGAATGTGCTTAGGGTTTTTCTTTTTAAAGAGGAGCTTTTATTTTCTCTTCTCTACTGTTTGATAGAAGGCCTTCCGATGGCTTGCAGAGCAGAGATGGCCCACAAGAGCAGAACCTGAGAAACAGCCACGCAGATGAAGCTGCAGGTATCCTTCATGTATCAAATATTTGATTTATTTGATGGGGGCCAGTACTTGCTCTTGGCTTTGCTCTTTTTGCTCTTTTTTGTTGTTATTGTTGAGGTTTTCAGTTTTTTTGTTGGCTTTTTTTTTATTTGGCTTGTTCTCATAACATCTGTAGTAGATTCTTTTAGGTATAAAAACAAAATCATACCTTGTACACAGGCAGTAAAAGCACTGATTTGCTAGTGCAATGTGTTTCTCATAGTTGGGTTCATTTTGGCAGTGTATTTTATCAAAGCTGTATTTTACCCACAGCCAAAGAAATCTTGAGCTGTTACAGAGGAATAATTATTTTTCATATTAAAATGCGGCTCATTCAAAACGACAGCTCATTGTATCCATTAAACATTACCTATTCTTCAGGCTGGAATCAAGACTGCTTTCACAGAGTATTCAGCCTGCTACTGAAATGGTTTAAATAGGTCTAGTGTAACACTGTAAATACGATCAAGGCAAAAAGCCAGTCAATAAAACTGTCAGTTTTACCCTAATAAAGGAGGAAGGCCTTTGCTATTTCTCTGTAGCTGACAGTTTATTGTCCAGCTGTATGCAATGGCTTCAGGACATCTGGCCACTTAATCACTGAGTATCGAGTCCAGAGCACCAAAGGAGCCACAAGCAAAATAATCAGTGGTCTAATTCACTTTTATACTGAAGACCCTGCACACAGCTCTGCATGGTCTTGGTCTAAAATGCATTTTAACATTCCTGGTAGCTGTCAGAACACAACAAAGAGCCTTGATGGAAAGACAAGCATGTCTGAAGAACCTCATACTGCCCAGGCTAGGCTGCACTATTTGTATGATGGAGCATGAGTCTGGGAAATGCAGGAGTGCCTTGAACTCAGCCAGGAGCTGCGAGGGCCTTGTCCCTGTGCCTGCCTTGAGCCACAGCTGGGAGCATCAAGAGCATCAGTGCTCCCAGCTGGGAGGAACAACAACCCTCTCAGCTGAGACTGGGTGCCCATCAACTGTTCTGCTTTGGAACAAGGTGCCTTTGACCTAATTCAGAGGCTTAAAGGATGGCCTCAAGACTATACCAAAATGGTGTGGCTAAGGCTTGGTGCTGCTGGTAAGGCAGTGACATTCTTTGCTCTAGTTACGCTAAAAGCAGCTCCTGCCCAGACTGAAACATCCACAAAATTACACAACCACCTGAACCAGCTGCTTCCCCCTGCAAACCCTTCTGTAAGACCTCAGGTAATCTCTATGTGCACATAGAGATTCCCTTGCTTTAGCAAACACATCAATCTCTCACTTTCATTGCTACAGATTAAGGCTTAAAAATACACTTGATATCTGGATTTTCTGGTTTATGGAACAGAGTTAAAGTTCAATATATTGATATGAGCTGTAAGGCTCATTTCCTTCAGGGTGCAATCAAAGCATGTGGATTTCCACAGCTCCAAGTGCACAGCTTTGGTCTGACTGCAGGTACAGAAGCTGCTGTGGAAGCCCACAGGTAGCTCATGTCAGAATAGGCTGAGAGATCATGTTGGTGGGCAGTGCTGGGCTATCTGTGTGTTTCCAGTTCTGAAAGTGATCCTGCAGCTTATGCTTTAGCAAACTTCCCCCAGGATGGGTCTGGGAAGCGATTACACACCATGGTGGTACCTGCCCTCATCCTCAGTTTCTCATTGCTCCTCCCTGTCTGATGAGTCTGCTGGGGATCTGTGTTATCTCACAAAAAGCAATAGACTTGGAAAGCCAAGAGGCTTAAGTGATCTTCTTCCCACACCTGTGCACCCAGAGGGTCAGTCACAAAGAGTCTGGGCTAGCATAGACACTGAATTTGCTGAAGAACTGATGGGAAGTAGTAACCAGCTCATCTGTTTAGCTATTGTAGTAAATAGTCACTAAATCCCCAGGCACCCTCAGACTGTGAGGTTTGAAAGATAGGAAGGAAACATTAACAAATTACATAGAGGAGGGACACAAGAGAACACAAGGAGTTAGGGGTGAAAAAAAAGGAACAAATGTCAAATATCCCTTCTTTCCAGGTGAGCTCCTTCTCTACTGAAATACAGAGCTGTCCTCTGTCACCTACCATCTTCTTTGTGCTTGCTCAGCTGTGGAGAAATCTGTCTGGTGAAATGAAACATCCCAGAAATGAGGTAGCTGCTAAGTGAGAGCGCTGGCTTCACACAGTCGTCAAGGCAAACGCCTTAGGACTGAGCTGTTCGACCTGCAATGGAAAACAATTTTGCTTTTTTGCTTCCCACTGGGCATAAGTCTTCCCTGTCTCTCAGTTGTGCTAGTGAAAGCAAATTTCACTGGAAACTGAATCTATTTACAAATATTTTGACAGATTGAGACAGTAGCTGAGGAAAAAATGATTAAATGTATGCAGATAAAATATAGTGTCATGTGAACAGCTGTTGAACAGACCCAGAGCCTGTGTGGATGTAATTTTATTTATGCTTTTTAAAGGCTATGTGGGTGTCCCTGTAAAACAGAAACAAAGAGAACATTACTCCTCTTGGTGATAAATTACAGAAAAATCTCAGATGATTAATCCTACAAAATGTGCAGTCTTGACTTTTTTTTTAAACTTTTTGGCAGGAAGATATACATGCAAAATTGTACCAGCACTGCACTTGTATACACTCACACGTCCCATCCCATAGATCTCATCGGCAACTCCCTTTGAGGCTGTCTCAGCTCCTGACTGGAACAGGTCATTATGTGTGTGCCTCAATCCATCATTTCTGAAGTATCCTGCAAAGAGATTGCCATTAGAAGCCAGTGCAGTGAAACCAACTATCTTCCATCTAGAACATGAGTTGCATTTTTGTGTCACATCTTATTTTTCTATTTCTAACATTATATTACCTATCTATATTGTTACTTTTCTGTAGGGACAGAGATCATGCTGTACCTGTTTTTCTGTACCAATTACTGCTATTTTAAGACTGTGTAGAGATGTCTGCAAATAAACATTAGCTGGAAGTTCCTGATGCGTTCCCTTACACTGTCATTGGAACATTATGACCATAAACGCCCTTGCCTACAGCAGTTATAATTGATTTAGTTTCAAATTCTGGACACCTGAGCAATGAAACACTCAGAGTGTTCCAAATACCAGGATCAGTCTATAAACAAAGGGCAACAACTTTCAGATGCAGCTGTTGCACCGAGTGACATGAGCAGACAAACTGCTTCTCCATAAATGCCAGCACTCGCTGTAACCTGTCTTGCCCAGTGCTATATAGAGTACTCACAATGTGCACAAGGCTGTGATCCCGACTGCAAATACTCAGACACACTTCCTCACCTTTACAGAACCTGAGATACATGTTTTGACACCCAAATTCACATACTCAATCCAACACTAGAAAACAAAACATCAGTGGGGGAAAAATAATTCAAAGCGCCTTGCTCTCCGAGAGTTCAAATAATCTTTTCGTATAGTAAGACTGCAATACCCAGATAAAAACATGCTAGTTCAGCTGGATCTCCACTTAAACAGAAAATGGAAGCACAGGGTGCTCAGGCAGCAGCCTTGCACAGTCAGAGCCAGGCTGCACATGAGCTCCCCCCAGCAGGACACAGCCCTGGAGTGGCAGAGCAAGCCCAGCACGTCTGCTGGCTCCTGCCCAGCCCCAGCCAGCGAGGCAGATGATATTCTAGAGCCTCACAGTGCCAAAGCAGCTCCTGCTCTCAGACAATCAGCACTGTGGGACACCTTTACTCCTAAACACAAAAAGCCCCACAGTATCCAGCATGAGGTCATAAAGAATTTAGAGGTGAAGGGGATATGCTCACCCAAAGGCAAATCTTGCAAGGATAACTTGGAATAATGCTGAGGGTTTTAAAGGGTGAAACACCCCATAGCAAAAAAGATGATAATAAAAATAATCTATAAATGCCCTAATCAAATGTACAAGATGTCTCTTACTGTTTATCATTCTTTGAGCACTTCCCTTGTCAAATCCTACTTTGCAACCGATGAAAAAAAATATCCACAGTGTTTCATAATGACACGGCACAGATACTTTAAGGCTGCTGATGAATAAGGAGGCCTTGAAAACCACTATGACCGTGCTGTTCTTTGTTTGTCACATAAGAAAACAAATGCCAAACCACTTCATTCAGGGTCTTCTATTCATCAATCCGCCAAAAAAACAAAATTACAGAAATAACTAGAAGTAACTAGAAATAACACTGTTTTGAAAACCATTCTCAAGGCCAGTGCCAGCTTACTGGGGAGCTGCTGCTCGTGAACTGGTAGCCCAGCTTGCCACCATCCTGCTCAGGGGACAGGAACTATTTGGCTCATATTTTCTTTTACCTTAAAAATCTGGTGAGCAGTAGCTGAGCATACATTTAAGAAACCTGCTCATAGCATTGACCCTCAACAGCTGAATTATATCTTTGTGTTGTTTCTCTTTTGAAATTGTGGTGCATTTGCTGACTCCTGATTAAAAAGCAATTTTGGATAAGGTCAAAATATAAAAAATACTTACATATTCACACAGGATGATAGGAAAACCTGTCACATCACAGCAAGGAGGACAAAGGCAACAACAACTGCCTGCATACTTTGGGAAGCTGACACCACACCAGTAGATCCTAGAGTCTGCCAAGAGTGAGGATGGGGCTTAGGAACTCTCAGAGCTCTGTGAACCACAAAGCAGAGTTCACCATTTGGTCCCTTGAAAGGAAAATACTGCAACTTCTAACCATGCACTAACAGTTTCAAGTTAATTTTTAAAAGTAAGCTTTCTGAACCACAGCAATTTTTTTTGTATCACTTTTTAAAGAAATAATAAGCAGGTGCATTTACCACAAAATTTCTTCATTATAAGATGTATTCCAACTTTATGAAGCAGCTTATACTACTGTTAATTAAGATGAATAGTTTCAGGAGATTCTGAGATAAAGAATGCCTATACTCATAAAACTTGATGACAAAATCTGATGTGTTAGAGAGAAAAGTGATTACTCTAATGCATTATAATGCTTGATACATAGTCTCACAGCTCTCCCCTGCTGTGTCTTGTATAAACTATGAAGTCAACAAAGCACTGATAAAGAAACAAATTAAAGGTAGGATTCACATGATTCATATTTCAATAGAGAGGAATTAAAATAGGTAATGGCTCCCAGACAAAAAAGGCAAAAACAGCTTTTCTTGTAGTATTTCATCCCTGACCCCATTAGAACTTTGAGATACTGCAGGTCTATGCTCTCTCTCTAATTAGTACACACATTAACTGTTAAGTCACCCAATTTCAATTTATGATTTATGTCTACAACATAAAAACTTGGTACTGTATTTGAAAAACATGACATCCCTGGTATAAACTGTTTGATGAATGTTTGAGAATCTCTACCTTTTATCAGAAATCTGCATTCTTAGCAAGCCTGAACCAATTGTCCATAAGCTCCTCCTCATCAGATGAAACAGCAAAGTGACCTCATAGAAAATTTCTTTCTGTGGACTGTTTTCATCTGCATCCTTCCCAACTCATCTCTCTCAATTTCAAAGAAGCAAAGAAACTGTAGAACTGCGTAAGGGAATAGATGAAAAGCAGAATGTGACCACATTACCAATGCAGCACACTAAGAGGAGTCACACCTGCAGCCCTTTGTTTCTGGTGACATAATGCTGCACCGAGAGCCTTCAGCAGGACACAAAAGCACAAACACTTCTCTGTGAGAGACCTTGACAGTGCTACCCAGGAGCCCAGGCTTTGAGTACCATGAGGAACAGCTTGCTGCTGTTCCTCATGGACCCAACTCAACCCAACCCAAATATTAAGGGCTACCAGCTGCTGATAAATATTTGCCAAAGACATTGACTTCATTGTTTAGGCAAGGCACTGGAAATGCCACAGTAAACTTTTCAAGGGCTTTTCTGAGCTCATTCTTGCTAATTACGGTTAAATATATTTAAAAGGTCATCATAGTGTTTAAACATATAATTTCTGATATGGAATCCTGAGCCTAGTTATACCTTTTATTTCTCCCGTGGTCAGCATAACAAAACAGGATACACTTTAACTTAGCTCACTGTATGTGCATCCATGGCCTGACTACAGGATTCTGCTGAGTATATTCTGCATTGCATAGCTGGGCACAAAGGAGAATAATTGTTCAAAATGTGCTTTCCCACTCCAAGGTAAACACCAAAAACTGATTTTAGTAAATATTTGTACTGTGTTACACCAGTTGAGTATATGCTCTGTGTTAGGCAAATGAGCTGCCCCAGGGTATTATCTTCATGGACTGTTTGCAGTTCTGTAAAGCTCTCATCACATCTACTCACTAAAATAATTTGGAGTACTGAATATCAAAAAGGACTCCACATTGCAAACAAGTCAGTCTCCATCGTGCTGCTTTTACAGTTTGACAGCTACAAGAGCAGTTAAAGGAATTAAGCTGAGCATGAGCAGGTGCTCTATCTTTGCCCTGTGTGCTGAGTACTGACTATAAGGTGTCCACATGATCTTGGGATAAAACACAGGTACCTGAAACTCTTACAGGCAACCAGCAAATGGAGGCAGCAGCTTTGATGGGTCATTACTTTCAGTTGCAAAGGGAAACAGAAACCTTACATAAATACACAGTAATGTCATTTTGGTGACACTCACTTCTGTTCACTAAGTAAGTATATAGCCCTCCCAAATAGCACATGGCACCTCCATCCCAATCTTCTGATGGAAAGGAACAGAAAATGTGGAGAACTATTGTTCAGCTGGAGCCTCATGTCCTCTCTTCTCAAGGCTTGCCAGTGGCTTTAACAGCCAGCTAAAGACAATTGTGTTTCTGGGAAAACCTGTGGTAATACATATAAGCAGGAGATGGCCTTTGGAATCTGCAGCACTCCAAATACTGGAAAATAGATGCCCAATCCAAAGTGTAACTGCAACACATTTAGAGTCAATGTTCGAGTATGAAATGAGAAATAATGGATGATTTCTCTGCAATGATATCTCTTTTCCAGATACAAAGAGGGTACTACAATTTTCTCCCCGAAGAATGTTATTTTGTGCAGAAAAAATCCCTCATTGCTCCCATGAATCACATTGTCAAGAATCACAGAGAAAAGGAAACCAACTCTTATGAAAAAATATGAAGATTTCTGGTACGTGGGATATGTAGGTGGTTGGTACAAAAAGCCACTCAAGAAACTAAATAACAGATGACCACATCAACAGGGGAGATACAAAGGCATGCTGGTGTGCTCATATCTAACTACCTGAAAGGCAAATCTTGACTTTCTACAAGATATTCTACCTTGTACATTCTTGCTGAGGAAAACAGACACTTGGCAGCATCTGTGTGTAGAGGTAACCCTCCACCTCTCAGTGGAGACAACGCTGCAGGAGGGAAGTAGCCAGCTCTGTTGGTGGCGTGAAAAGAAGAGCTATTGCCCCCACAGCCCAGATCTCCATGTGCAAATCTATTTCTGGTTCAGAATCCTTTACCCTGCAGATGATAAAGAACAGAGCAGCAAAGGATAAAGAACCTACATGACAACAAACAAAAATACACAAGGACTCTGTCCTCAATATTCAGGTCAGAATCTAACTCTGCCCAAAGTTCAGCAACATTCAGCTCTAGGGTTTTCTTCAAGGCCAAATCTTGGAAAAGGAGAGAATGAAAGATCTCATTATGTGTGTCCATTGCATGGAAAAACCTCTTCAACACACCATGTGAAATGCTTTGTATTTTAGAAATCTATCAACCAGATCTAGTGCACATTGAAGTTAACAGAAAGCTTCCCACAGGCTTTACTGGGCTTTGGTTTAGGTTACATGTTTTAATTCTTTTTTTCCCTACAACAGAGAAGCACAGTAAATTATAGAGGTTCTCCTTGCTCTGTTCCCCTCCAGGCTACAGGCAGCATGCACAGAAGCTTCTCTCCATCTTCTTCCATGTTCATCTTTGATGAGGGCTCTATTAAACTCTCCCAGTTGTTACTGCTCAGAAGGATTTAATGACTGGTGTTCAACCCTGATAGCACTTAATAATAGCATTTACGTAAGGAATTTATGCTAAAAAGGTTTTGTGGCTTTCATGATAATGTAGGAGCAATAATAATAATAATAATAATAATAATAATAATAATAATAATAATAATAAACCAGACACAATGTCTTTTTTATTTCAAACTCTAAGGCAGACGTCACTACTCTTAACAGTTAAGGCAAGTCAAAATACAATCTTGAATCATAATCTCTCATAATATCATTTTCACAATTACAATTCAGAGATCAAATAAAGCCATTTTTCTGTGCATATTGTTACAGAGATTATAAAAACATAAACATGCTGCTAAACTTTTTTGTAAGTTTTAGTGAATACCAGAAGAAATCAATACAAGCAGTGTTCTGTTATCAAACCTCAACCTTTCCAAACTTCTGTGCAGCACCCTGGAGGCCATGACTCCTGAATGCATGCAATCAAGCATTTTAAAAGGCCAAAGACCAAAGCTTTGGTGATTAAATACCTTACCTAGTCCTGGGAGAAGCATTTAACATATGCTTCTTCAGTGGCATTATACATTAATTTTATGTCATCACATCCATAGCATGTTTTATCACTTTTAAGCAGCATCCCCTAAAGTATTCAATTGCCAGAGAGAAACCCTGAAAATGAGAACTGGTGTTTTCTGGGAGAAGACATCAAAAAGATCATTTACTGTTTTACAGTCAGTAGATGGATGACCAATGAAAACACCCATTCCAAGGCAGTTTTCTTCTTTTACTACTGAAAGGTTTCATTGCCTTGGATAAGGCACTCAATTAAAAAAAGATGCAGTCAGTTCTTCATGATGATGCATTAAACAAGGTTTGGGGTTTTCTTGGTTGTTGGCTTTTGTTTGTTTGTTTTTTAAAACATTTGAGCATTACCAGGTTAGTTCTAAGGCAGAGAAAGAAAAAGTTTGTTTCTGAGTCACATTTTCAGGGAAGAAGCAGAGACAGTTCCTTTGTTTTCTTACTGTCAGAAAGTTTAGTATGATTAAAATGTAAAAGCAAGCTTCTAGTCCCATAAAGCATGTCCAGTTTCATCAGCATTAGAAACATTGCTCAAATCAAACCTATTTAGGCATCCTCATGCAACTCTTTCCAGTCCATGTCTCAGTGATCTCCTCAGCATCATGGGACACACTACCAGCTCTGTTCCACGTTTTGACCATTTTCAAAAACCTCTTGCCAACCCTCCCTTGCTTAAAATTCATCTCTACCCAACTGCTCAACCAAATGCTGCCTTCCCTCTCCTGCTCCATCTCATCTGCCACTGTCCCCACTCTTTTTCTGCCTGCTCAGGGCTGCTGCCACAGCTGTTCATCCAGCCAGGGAGTAGCGCCGCTGAATTTTGCAGGAGCAGAAGTGCAGCCCCTCACTTTGCTGAGAGACCCTCTGCATTATTTGTTTCAGAGACAGCCACCTTCACTCTTGGATTTCTAAATGGGAGAGGGGAATTAGGCAAGCAGGCAGGCAGATGCATATGTAAAAAGCCCCTTATAAATAAATCTTCCAGATTTTAGTTTACAAAGTAGATTAGTAATGCAACTACCGGGTAGAATTCAGGGAAATTTTGAACACCAAAATAAGGTGCTTAATCCTGTAGCATATGAAAACACTGTCTCAATATTAATGCATGACTCTCATCTTGGCAACAGGAAGAACTATTTTTTTTTTCATTTTGAACGTACCAGATTCCCATAAATGTGGGCTACCACACTCCCTAGTTAGTGGCAAGGTTTATGCCCTCTAAACATTGGAGCATCTGCGAGGTACTTAAGGATTTATTCACATGCTGCCACGATGAGGCAGTAGTAAGTTGTGGTGAATTCAGCATTTACAGCTCAAATGATGCTGCTGAAGTGCTAATTAGTGCTAATTTGACTTGGCCCATTTTGGACCTCTGACAATCACAGCTCTTCAAAAGCAAGCAGGTCTGGCATATGCTTATCTAAGGAAAAATTTCACCTCTCTATTTCCCTATTATGATATTTCTAAGGCAAAACATTAAGAAATTTAAAGTATCTGTGTCTTCCTAAAGTAGTAGTCCAGGCCAGCTGCTGCTACAGATTGATTTCTAGAAGAGAATGTTATAATATATTTGGCTTAATGGGGATTGTCAAAAGTGTTAGAGCAAAGCTAGGAAGAAAACATGTCACTGAGCATAGATTTGAGTGTTGAGTTACTTACTTGTTCAGAAGTTAATAAAAAAAATAACTCTTTTTTTCCCCTACAGATAAGCAAAAGCTGTTTCCCAAAGAGAGGGTCATGAAGAGAGAAGCCAATTTTTCTGCTTTCATCCTCTGCCTTTGGGCCCTGATAACCGTACTTGCCTCCCCCCATTTTCACTAGATGAATCGGGCTACTGAAGAAAAACAGCTTAGAGATGCAGTCGGTTCATCCTTTGAGAAACCTGATGCAGTAAACTGTCTTGATCAGAAATATTTTTTCTACTAAGATGAGCTACATAATTTGGTTCCTTAAAAAAGGGGACTTTGAAGCTATGCTCTGCCTCCAAATACTTGTCATTTGACCCAGAAGGCAATAAGTGAAAAATTCTGAACAAATAAATCAAAAAAGCTGACACACTTTTCCAGGTGGTAAAGCTTTCGTGTGCTAACAAAAGGCTTGATTCTCGCTGCTTTTGATCTCTGCAGAATGACAGGCCAACAAAAGCACGACTTGGTGATCGACAGCGTAGCAGAATGAGGCCAACAGAGTCAATACTCAAAAGAAGAGAGCAACTACTCCAGTGATTTCTCAGGTGGGTGAAACTCTGGGCACTGAACATTTTCTAAAAATTACATTTTAGTAATAGTTTTTAAAATGCACTTAAATACTTTGAAAACCTAAGTAACAAAAATACCTAAATAATCCTGTTTTGCATTTGGTGCAGTGAATTTGTGCTTCAGGTCTTCACTGTACCAAAAGGAATAGGAAAAAGATTAGATAATTTCTGATGGCTGCTCATTTGATCAAACTATTGGCACTAAAAATTAGTGGCTCCAGCATCTTCACAGGGCAGTGGGAAGTGGTGGCAGGCAGGAAATAAATAAATAAATAAATAAATAAAATCATAGGATGGTGCATTGCAACTACTAATACATGATAAGCAGGAAAATATTTTTGTCGATTAAAAACCTCCAGATCATGGATGTGAGAAGAAGCAATAAATATACGCTAAATTGAAGTAGAAATCATCCAAAAGACTATGGGTAAAAATAGCATTAGGAATTGTGTAAATCTCTTATCCCATTTTTTACTGCTAAACCTACAAGAAAATTAAAAGGATACAAACAAAAAATTCAACCCCCAAAACTAAAGAAGATACAACAAGAAGTGGTGTTGTGAACAGATCCTAAAAGATTGTTATGTGGACATGTTAATCCAGCTCCCTGCAGCTTTTACATTTAAACATTGCTCACATGAAGTTGAAGCCTGCACTCCCAGGTGCACAAAGCACCAGCCACCCCTTGTCAAACCTCAGCAGAGATCATCCCAGGCCTGCAGGGAAGGGGAATAAACAGGGCAGGACACAACTTTCTCTTTTCCCTTGATTGTTACAAAGATTACTTATGCAATAGATCAGGAACTGGTCAAAGACCATCTGATAAAATATTTGAGAAAATGCATGAATATATGCATAGAAGCATGCATTTACTTGAATTTTATTCTCTCCCTCTTTCCTATATTAATGTTGGATTTTGTCCTTTTTAAAAATGAGATCTGTAAAAAAACTGATAGAGGAAGAATCTTTTTTACATATACACACTTACACACTGGTGATAATGTCCTGGAAATACAATGATATTCTCTGTTTTTCTTAGTGGCTTTTTACTAAGTAAACAATTTTTGTTTACTCAAGCAACCAATCCCTCCTAATACCACACAAGATAAAGACACAGCCTGGAAACTCTTTGCAGAGGATAATGCACTTCAGTCATTCTTGTTTTGCTCTGTTTCAGATTTCTCAATTCTTGTACTATTTCCATGGCATGGAGTTCCCTGATAGCAGCAATGGGTAGAGTTTATTCATAATATTATCCTTTCTCTCTGGTTTCTGAAGGATGAAGGACCACATTTTAGTGGCTCCAAAATCAATCCAATCTCTTCAAAAAGCAGAAAAATATTGCAATAGAAGAAAGAAGAAAAAAACAGGTCGTCACCTGTCTTTTTAGGACCACAGAAGACTGCTAAATAATTTCCTTAATGTATTTGATGAAAGGCAAATTTTGAAGCTCTGATTTTAAGTTTGTGGATTTGAGGGTTCAGTTGCAGCAACAATGGCTATTACCACAGGCAGCCAAGAGCAGCAGAGTACTTGAGAGGACTTCTATAAAACAACACCCATGGCCATCTACTGTTAATGCTCCTAATAGCATCTTGGCCTTAGAGCTGGCCTGTACAAAGCAACATTACTGGAACTTGCGTAAGAAAAGTGGGTTTAACTTGCAAAATCCCCGCTGTGACTTAGGGACAGGCTCTTCATCCCTCTCAGCACCAGGGAGCTCCTGGAAGTGAGAAATTGGAGTCCACTGACTTCTCAGGAAAAACATTTCCAGAGTGTTCTGTGCACAAAGCCTGTGGTGCTGTTTGTCTCTGCCCTGCAGCAGAGGCACTCTGAGATCAGGCCTGGGCTCAGAACATGGGCCCAAAGTTTTCACCATTAACTAAATTCACTCATTATGCACTACTGCAATGATCAAAGCTCTTTCTGTGCACACCTGAAAGAATTCTCTTTCATCTTCACGTTGGACGGTTCAGCAAAATCCCACTTTTAATTAGAACTAAAACTTTCATAGATAAATATCTTGCATTTACAATATGAGACGAATGTATGGTGCTGCTGCTTGTACCAACCAACACATTCTCAATCCCCTTTCTGCTTTTCACTGGTATCTTTTCCCCACCAGTTCTGTGTTTGGCAGGTAACACTTGTTTCAAACCCTATTGATGAAAACTGCAGAGCTGCTGCATAGGTGCACACAAAGGCTGACAGCACTGAATGCACAGGGAGTTAAGTACTGTTTTTTAAAGATAATTAAGAACTGTGTGCAACTTAATTCAGGCATATACTTCTCTAAAAATGCCTCCATAGCAAACTAAGCTTTAGAATGAGCTGATAAGTGGACATTGTTCACAAAGAAAAATGTCTAGAATTGTGGGGATATTTTGTTAAAGGAATTTTGAATAAGGACAATTAACCATGAGGATACATTTTTTTAAAAAGCAGAAGCAGCCCAAACAATTCTCAGATCCAGAGTGCAGCAATCCATTTGCATACATAACTAACAATTTTCATGCACAATTACCTTGTTATTCAAAATATATTTATGATTGCGATGCATTTAAGGTGAAATTGAATGCTCAGCCTTTGCATGGTCTAGGGCTATTAAATACTAGTTTGCTGAGGTGTTCAGTGATACGTTTCTTAATTGATGAATTTTATTAGAGTCGAGCATTACCCTTTGTTGATGCAGCTCCGGGTTCATCAGTCCTGGAAAAAGGCTACTTGTAGTACAGAATAAGTGGCATTTCTAGAGATGAAACCTTGGCACTATTTCAAATGGTTGTTTTTTTTTTTAATAACTAAAATTTTAATTCCTTTTTTTGTGCGAGTGCATTTTCCCTCAAAATATTAAATAAGCATAATGATGCTTTTGGTCTCTATTACTACAGTAAATCCATGGCTGAAATAATTTCACTGACCTGTTCAAAATGTAGATTTTACTTTCATAAGTATTAAAGAACTAGTTTTTAACAGGTCAGCAACAGAATTGACTGCCAAAGAAAAAAGCTTCTAGGGCAAAATATATTCAAAATTTCCAATATTTGACACATGCATCAAACAGGTTTCCCTAAAACAATCAGGCGCATTCCAGCACCAGGGCACCAGCAGCACCGGCTGGGGGCCAGACTTACCAACACTGGGGAAAAAAAGTGGATCTTAACACAATAAAAATATTGTTAAATAATTTTAAGCTAAACATCTTGTGCTTGGATTTTTAAAGAGCTTAGAGCGTGTGTCAGATGGGGGATAATCCATAGTGGTACAGTTAAAGTGCAGTTTCAGGATGACCTGCCTCCACATCTCTCTCCATTAGAGCAACTTTTCTCTTAAGCTGTCCCCTCTGGTTCTCAAATGCTTTTGAAGAAAGAAAACTAAAAGTTCTTGACAGTGCTATTAAGGCAAGTAACTTGTGCTTCCCACTCCCTTCTCCTCATGCCAGTAGTCTGACTCACCTCTGGATGTAGATGCACACACAGGGAGAAGTGGTTTTGGTGCTTTCTCCTTCTCCAAGTACCTCCAGCCACATCCTCACAGATTTGTCCATTGACCTTCATGGCTGACACAACTTCCAGGAGGCCCGTCTACGCTCTGATGTAAAATGAAGCAATAAAGCAGTGTTTGTGTAGTCCTAAACCAGTCCCAATATAAATAGTTGAGAGATCAGAGTGTTAAGCTGGACAAGCTGACCATGGCTTACAGTTTCTGCAAGCCTGGACAAATCATAGGCAGATTTTACTCGAGCAGGACTGGGTTCAAGAGACTTTTTGGACTTACCTGTACACAAGTGATGTATCTTGCCTTTACAACATGGTAAAGAAGGATTCCCCACTTGACACGTGGGAAAGAAAGTACAGCCAAATTCAAAGATGGATCCAGGTGCCATGGGAAACCTCTGGGAAAACTCTCACCCAGCCTTTTAGCAGTCAATTCAGTTGCCTGCAGTGCCTTCTTGTTCTTCAAGTATTTCCAGACTGCTCTGTAGTATTACAAGCAATGCCGTGTATTTCTTCAAAAACAGCAATAGAGATTAGGCTGAGACTTGTTGATAATTTCTCTTTATACCGTTTCTTGCCTGGAAAGAGAAACTTGAAGACTGGTGGCAGCACCTTTCCACTGCCTCCCTTCTCCTCTGAGGAGAGGGTCCTGTCTGCTGCTTGCAGGCCCAAGGGAAAACCCAAATCTTATGCATTTTTGAGTGTGCACACACTATTTGGTCATTCATTCTGAGACCAGCTGTGGCATGGATGCATGGTGAAAGATTCAACTGCAAAACCCCTCTCTCTGCAGGATCTCCACTGTATTAACACCTTACACCAGCTCCATTTTGTAGCTAAAGTTTAATTTGTCCATAATTTTGACAATAAACCTGACTTGTGAGCATGTATGAACATATCTCAGTATGGTCAATTTATATTTACATTATAACATTACTTGCTTAAAGAAGAAAGAGTGGTAGATTTTGATAAGAGTTTGGAGAACTCCAAGAAGGGCTTGTACCAAGGGTACCGACAGTACTGGTACAGAGTGGAAAGCTGTATTCAGTTATGAATTTTGATTTGTTTCCCTGCTCTCAACTATTAAGCAGCTGCCTCAGACACCATCCACTCTCTTCCTCCTTTCCTTATTTGTCTATTTGGATTGCAGACCCATGAAGCAAAATCTTTTATCCTATGGCAGTATAACACCTTGCACAAGACAAACCTTTTACCTGAAGCCTGAAGGCCCACCTCAGATATACAAAAATGTACAGGAGTGAAGCTGGCTGGCATGATGACTGAATGGATTATTGAATGTCCAAAGAAAGAAATGCCAAAGGCTTTAAATATCATCAGTTAATGAAGGAAACTCCTCCCCTCCAAAAGTAATGCATAAAGGAATGCATAAAATTGTCCTCACATCATTAGAAGAACTCTCATTCAGCTGTCACAGTACTGTGCATCCTTGGAAAGCTTAAATGGCTTTTTTTCCCCATGAATTCAGAGAATTTTCATTCAGCTCCATGTGTAATTTTAAATAATTACACATGAATAAATAAATGAAAATCAAAGAAACTGTCTCTGCTTAGAAAACCAGCTTAATTTGGCATGCTCTGTTGCACACTTCTAAATGCTCAGAATCTTTCAGGCCTTGCTTAACTCAAATGCCTCCACACTGTGCAAGTAATCTTTATAAAAAATATTAAATGAAATTTGGCATTAAGTGAGGTGTGAAATTCTTAAGTTGTCTCCTGAAAAAGGAGTCATCAGGTTCAGATAGGGACTGCCATCCTTGTTCCCTCCAAGCACACGTTTATTTAGAGCGTAAAACTCACCAAAAACCATCAAGGTATGTGCAAAATAAGTGTTGTCACAAGTCCCCCTTGCTCTCTGCCAGAGTCCCTGTAAGCTTTTCCAACTGTGCTTATGAAATGCACTCATGGCATGCCTTGCACTGATTCAGCTCAGCTATTCCTGCTTGTCCTCTCCACTCTGCCTCTGCTGACTTTTGTTGCTTAGTGGATCTCCCAGAACCTGCTGTGCCATTTACATTGCCCAGCCTGGAAATAGAAAGTGTCAGATTTTATTGATCACTCCACCCAGTTCCGTTCAGTAGCTATCACTGGACTTTTTGTAACAGGGCAGTGCTTGTGCCCTAACTAGGACAATTTATAGAGGAAGCCTGAGCTCTGCAAAGCCTTTCGTCCCTACAGCCTGAGCCTGCTGACCAAGGGAACAAGTGTTGAGTCCTGGGGACTCACTTGCTCAGTTTTCCCCCCTTGGATGGTGTCTCACAGGTGTTCACTATGACAGTGATGCCAATTCTTTGGAACAAAATCAAAGCACAGAAGAGACAAATCAAACCCCAAAACAAATAATCCCCCAAATATACCCAGAGAAGGAAAGGGGAAGAAGTCTAATTTATATAATAGCACACACTTTCTTGCAAATATAAATGTGCAGAGCCTGATTTTGCCTAAAATCAAGTACTTTTAGAATGTATTTTAAAAATGGAAATAATTAACAATTGGCAGTTATCAAATCTATCTAAACATTAGAAATCCCATACTTTGAAACATTATAAACTCACATTTAGAATGGAGACAGGAAGTAGCTCAGAAGTTTTAAAGTTCCACCACTTTCAGGACATCGCTTTCAGAGCAGCCTGAACTGCATTGATTAACATTTCAAACCCACGTGAGTCTCCCTGGAGTCCATGGAATCAGCTCTCCGTCTGTACAGGGTTTTCTGCAAACAGGAACTAAGGATCTGAGGGCCAGACGCTGCACTGGCATGTCCACTTCATTTCAGGAGGAGTCTGACAGTGTGGTATCACTTAAATAATGAAGCACACATCTGGCAGGAGAATGCTGAGGTTGGCTAAGTTTGCACAAGGTCAATTCATCCTCTAAGCTTCTGCTGAAGATTGAGCAAGGAGTTTACATGGCAATCAGAAGAATCCCCCGATTGATCTCAGGGTTTGTTTCCCAAATAGCATGTCTTTCTTTGTAAATCAGTTTTGATTGTATAAAAAAATAGGAGGGAGTGGTATTGTATTGCTCTGAGATGTATTTTCTTTTCAGTAGCTAATGCATACCTATTCAAAAATATGATGCTTTTTCTCTTGTAAGGAAGTAGAAAAACTACAATGCACCACAGATGGCAAATGGAAAAGTGTCCATATCTCTCACAGATCTACCCCACTACCCTGCTTTGCAAGTTGTAGGCTATTCTTACCAAAGGTGGATAATCCTTTAAGTGGAAATAATACAGGATCAGGCTTTGAAAAATGTACTTCCACTAATTTTCACAGAAGAACAATACCAGCTCAATATGAAATGTGAAATCCAGTATCCTAACATATTGTTATCAACTTGCTTTACAGAACAGGCATTAGTTCTGATAAAAAGATTCATTTAGAAATTCTTCAAATGTTAAAAGAAATAGCTGACATTTTTATAAACTCAGTGTAACATAGAAATGAGACAAACATAATGAAAAACACTTTTATCATTCAATAGTCCACAACATTAAAAAAACAACTTAGTGAGTAAGGGTTGTAGGTTAAAGCTCAGATCTCGAGGATTTTTCTCATTGTAACAATTATACAAATAACCTTTCTCCAGAGGTCATGGAAATCAGCTACCTGCACCCCAGCTCAGTGCTCTTACTGCAAGCAATCTTTTAATGAGAGTCTCTGGCATTAAAAAAAAAAAACACCCCAAATATTTTTACAAGTTTGCTTATTCTCCATAACCTGAAGATATTAACTTCAACATTGTTGTTCTTGCTTTTTAATTTATTGTTGTTGATTTAATGTTGTTGTGTCTTTTTAAATGTCTCCATTTGGCAAGCACTGATTTTTCACCAATGCTCCAGCCAGAGCGTGGAGCAGCTGCTGTGGCTCATGGAGTGACAGAGACAGAGGAGAGCTCACCCTCATGTGGGTGAAAGTAAAGACACTGATCAGCAAAATCATCACTCACTCTCTCTGACCCTCTCCTCCTGACAGCTTGTTCATCTAGGAAGAGACGATGTCAAATAGATACCAAGGAAAGGGGGCAGAAAACACTATCAGAACTCTCCTTCTGGTGGCCCACCACTGCCATGCCAGCAAATATCAGGGCTCCATAGCTGAGCTCGTGTGACTGGAGCTGGCTCCTCACACAGAGCAGCTGAGTGCTTCAGCCATCACAAGTAATGCTTTCTGCTCGTGCTGTTTCTTGGTGTCTTTTTCCTGGGCTTTTGTCCTGAAGACACTGAAAATCTAGAGGAGACTCTTAACAGAGAAACATGAAAAAAGATAAATATTTTCCTTTCATGGCTTTTCCCACAGCTTTCAGCTTTGTATTGCCATCCTGTGAGAAAGGTCAGCCTCCCCTACACCCAGGACACTGTAATAGGCACCTCCACACTGCAACTTCCCATTAAAAAATTGCCTTTTCAATGAGCTGCCTTTTTAAAGGTAATATTAGTTTTATGAGCCAGTTTTTTTAAAAAGTAGAAAGACCGTGGAAAATTCTGATACATTGGCACCAGTCCATTATGATGCCAGAGTAACACCCCAGAACCAAAATACATTTTTAAGTATCTCTCATCCACGGTGTGCTTGGTTGTTTATCCCAGAGATGGACAGAGAGCTGATCAAGTGTTTTTTTTCCTGTGGGGCTCAAGAGCTTCCTACATGCCTTATCACCAAAAAGATGTTACTCATGCAACACGTTACCATGGAGAGGAGCCTCTTCACACTTTGCTCATGTTGCACTTCTTCCCTTTGTTTTCCTACCTTGAAAACAAGGACACTGCATTCTTCTATACATGGAAAGCACCAAGTACATTCACTTTAGCAACACTTCTATTTCTTGTTTATTTCTGTTCAGAGCAGCAAAGGAGATGAGCTGTCAGATCAGTTTGTGCTACTATTTGATTTCCTTCTTTCCTCTAACTTGGTCAGTCACTATTACTTTGCTTTCCCAATAGACAACTTGGCCAGCTTGTTGACAGGTCCATCTCCTCTGAAGTCTTTCTTCACTACTACTGGGATGAGGAAAAGCAGGTACTATTCCTTTTAGAAAAGGGGTGCCCAAATCTGGAGATACATGCACCGACCATACACTGCAACAGAAGCCCAGCAGCATTCCCACTCCAGAGGCACACAGCCATCCCACAGCCTTGCAGCCCTGGGGACTTCCCTTTTCTGACAGGGGTCTTGAAGCAGCTTTACTTTAGCAATGACTATCCTGGAATCATCATTAGCTTAGGTATTTTATATTGGCTTCTCCATAGTGCAACCAGGGACCTGAAAGGGAAAAATCAGGGGTTTTGACAGATGTTTTATCTTTTCAGGCTTCTGGATAGTGAGCCATAACCCTTGGATGCCCTGTCCATGTGATCCAGTCAGCACATGCAAATCCTTGGGACAAAGTCTCAGCTCTGCAGAGCTACATGCCAACAGCCACAAGGTGACACGCAGACTAAAACAAATTTGTCCTGTCTGCAGCAGCACCAGAAAACTGCAGCAGTGCCATGAGGACAGAGGAGGACACCTGGGCTTTACCCAGACACCAAGGGACTGGACCTCTATTTGACACCTTTACCTTCTGTGCCTGGCCTGTAGCTCACAGCTCATCTTGCTGGAGACTGGGCAGTCAGAGCTGCAACATGGAGAAAAGACAGTGGAAGGGGTTATCAGGGTGATGGAGGGACCCAGACCCCATCTGCTGGGACTGTGGGCTGAATGGCTGCTGCCACCAAAGAGGCACCAGCCAGTCTTATTATTCCACATATTGCCTGAAAAAGAAAAGCTGGCTGCTTATACTTCCAAAGGTTTTGTTTTGGGAAAAACTAATTTTGCACCGAAACACAGAACGTGCACACCAGCTGGCCATGGCAAAAGGCATACTGGAGGTAACAAACCATGTTCAAGCTGTATCAGGAGAAAAAGCCCCAGTTTGCCTTGTGTTGGGTGAGGTACCCTGCTCCAGCTGACCATTTCTTGTGCACAGTGTATGTGTAAAATTACTCCAAGCATCTCTTCCCATGCTGGATTCTGCTACCCCCAAATGTGAGGAGCAGGAAGAGAGGCTGAGTATCCTGCACTTGCAGCCTGTGCGAGTCAGGAGCAGGACCCAGGCATCCTTCCAGCCAGGCAGAGCACTTCACTACTGGCGAAAGTAGCAGGTTTATATTGCCAAACATGATCACATAGGAACAATTATCTCTGGCAATCTCTAACAATAATTTTAAAATGTTCTCTTCAGTATCATCACTGAATTCAAACGGTAAATTTTTTTTAAAATCCACTGTCATTCTCCTTTCTAGCTTTAATTATCTGGACTGCATCCACACCATGAAGCAGAATTGTGACAAGAAAGCAATCACCCCAGAGATTTCTCAGAAATTTGCTTTCTAATTGGGTTGAAAATGCCTCAGCTTCCTGCATTGCATTTTGCACATAACTAAATTTTCTGTGATCACAATCTATGAAATGCAGAAATGCAATATTGTGATTATTTGTGTTGCCACAGCACAGGATCTTATGGTTTTAGGTGCTATACATAAATTTAGGCAAAAAGAGAACTCCTGTGCAAAAGAATTGAATTCTTGAAGGTAAAAATAGAAAGAATAAAATATTGGAGAAAGAGGTGAAGAAAATAACTTTGAAATGAATAGGTGTTGCACTGTGAGCATGACTGTGTAATTATGTTGCAAAAAAAAAAAAAAAAAAAATCTATTGGTGAATATCTAGAACATTCCAGACTGTTATTTACAGGCATGTCACATAAGTCGTGTAATCTCTCTCACCCTTATTTACCCATGGTAGAATGGAAATAATAATTAGTACACCTTCCTGATGAAGCATAATAAAATGTTCACAGCGCTTTACCATCACTTGCTTGACAACGTGGCTGTGAAACACCATTGCTAGAGACACACTGTTTTATATGTACAGCTGATACAGTACTGCCTAAGCTCATCTTCTCTGTTTTTAAAGTTTTAACTAAGCAATGCTTAATGAAATTTGCCAGCCTAACTGCTCCTGTTGTCTCTGCTGGTAATGCAAAAGCAAACGGCTGTAAGTACGGTACCCTGAAGGCAGACATTAGGAGTTTCTCTGTTGAATCCAGCAGAGAAGTTTCTTGCATCTCCATTGAATGCCATCATGCTGTGATTAGTTAATCATTAAGTACATAGTGCTTTTAATTAACTGCCAACTCTGCTTGGGCATCTGTTCTGAAAATCACATCCGATCATGCTTTTCCCAGTCTGTGGCTATGGAGCTCTTCAATAATACAGTTGTTGCTCCATTCTCCAGCTCTCTCTGCTACAAGACAGCTCAAGTCCAGAGTGTCCTACATGAAATGAAATATAAATGAACTATCCTTCCAAGGGAATAAAAGTAAATGGGAATTAAACAAATTTATTTGCCTCAATAGGTAATAAATGCCACTATTAAAAACCAGATCAGGCCAATTAGAATTTTTTTCTGGAAGAAAGAAGAGGCTGGAACAGCATTTTTACTCTTTAGAGTCATCACATAATTTTAACAAATACTCATTAAAAAAAACCAAAACACTAATCTTTAACTGCAGAATATAATCCTTTCTATTTTATAAGGGGCAGTGAGACTGAGAATAAATACAACAGACTCTGCAAAATATTTCATTTGACTCAGAGAGAGCTAAAGATACACAGAGTATGCACTCCCTGCAAATACTACATTTCTCCATCTATGTAGCTCAAACTGTTGGCTTGAAAAAGCTTGATTTTAAGAGTATTTTTAAATGAATCATAGAATGGCTTGGGTTGGAAGGGACCTAAAAGATCCTCTTATTCCAACCTCCTTGCCATGGGCAAGGATACCTTTCACTATCCCAGGTTGTACCAGATCCCATCCAACCTGGCCTTGAACACTTCCAGGGATGGGGCAGCCACAGCTTCTCTGAGCACCCCTTGCCAGTGCCCCATCACCCGCACAGTTAAGCAAATCATTTTTTCGTAAGGTGAAATCAACACCTTTGCAGCATATACTGGGGTTAACAATTGGATTGCAAAATATTTTAGGTAGCAGAGTCTGTTTTAAAGGAGATAGGAAAAAACCCACAACATTTGAGCAAGACCACACAGTGAGAATGGCAGTAGGCAGGGCAACTTCTGCTGGTGCTGTGAATCTTATTGGAAACCATCCTCAAACAAGATCAGAGGATGACTGAGGCCATTTAATGGCACAAAATGAAATAAGGGCAGACACCTGGATCAGGTGGGGCCCTAATTGTGTGACAGGATTAGCAGTGTCAAACTAAGAATTTGCTGGGCTCCCCAGCCCAGGTAGGCACAGAGGGCTGGACCCCTCAGGGGCTCTAGCCTACAGAAGAACAGACTGACCCACCAGGCTAACAATAGAGCAGGTGTTTTATGGCATGAGAAATAGCTGTGCCAGCAGCCACCTGCTCCATTATCCCAACTGGAGCTGGTACAGCCATCCAGAAAGCAACATTCTCAGCAAGCACTTTGCTCCAGGTGAGACACTTGGTCACTCTGCATGTGTGTGGGCCAGGTAGAGGCTCCTGGATTCATGGCAATGCACTGGAAAAAGCTGTAAGAGTGGTTATGTGGCTCATTCTACTCAAAACTTTTTGGGATGAGGTGTGCAGAAACCCAGTGTGCAGGACAGAGCACAGCAGCTTCCCTTGCTGCCACTCCCACACCAGTGGGCACCATCTCAGAGCTGGTACTTATCACGTATGAACCCAGGCAAGGAAAAAGGTAGAACTCACAGAGTGCCAATTATTTCTATATAGAAATATATGTCAAGGAAAAGGCCACTCATTGTCAAGTGCTGAGAACAGAGAAGAATAAACCATCACTAAGCTTTAAACTTGTGGTGCTTTCAGGAACAGAGCTAAGAAACTTGAATGAACTTTGTGACACAGAATAAAACTCTCCAGTTAAACAATAGCCAGTCGATAGCAGACAGGCACGTAACCAGTGTGGTTACTGTGAAAAACACTCACTGTCAGATACACATTTTACATAATAACCCTTCAACAAGTTCAAAGCAATTCTCCTGTTTTCTTTAAAAATTCCACCACAGATGTCAAGATGTGCCAGCACATAGAAAAGAGGTATTTCATAACGATATAAAAACATGCATTTCTAATTGTTTCCACACTGAACTACACTGAGGGCAGCACTCTTCTATATGGAGTTCAAGGTATTCCTGGGAACAGGCTATTTTCTGATGACATCATGAGAACACTATCGTTCAGGCAACAACTTGCTACTATGGCAACGACAGCTTTTACAGATGCTGAATGCCAGAGAGGTTAAAAACACCATTTGGAGGTTTGTTAGCTAAAAGTTTGCCAATATTTGATGCAAGTAGCAACAGAGAGTCCCAGCATTGTGCAGTTCTCTACCCATAACTGGAAATCTGAGAAAATCAGTTTTACCTTTCAGCCAAGGAGTTCCTGGGGTAATTGCACTTTCAGATGTATCCTTACATGCCACTGCAAATACAAAGACACCTGGACACTAACTTTGTGATTTGAGGGCAGCTGGAAGAAAAGGATTGCTGCCTCATCCCTAAAAATTTAGAGATTTCAACGTCGGGAGTTTTCATACTCTCAGAGCAGAGACCACACAGACTGTGAAGACAGCCTGTTATTATGTGAAGACATATCTCTGGGAAAGTGGATTATTTATTTTCCCCCCTGACTGCAAAGAATTATAGAATATGAGATAAAAACATCTGGTTTTGTAAACAATTGCTATCTGTTCTGAAACTACTGTCAGATGAAATCAGTCAGTTACAAAATGTTTTAAAACTAAAAGCCACATGTTACTCTTCTAGAATTTTATGCATTTTACTAACTGCAGGCAAATCTCAGAGGTACTGGAAGGTTGTCAAATTAAAGATATCAACCTGGCCAGTAACCTGCCCTCTTCAGGACATTGTACAATTTCCTAACTTTAATCACAGATTTGTTCAGCTGGCTTTGCCCACAATCATTACTCAGAGGCTTGTAGTCAACATTCCCAGTAAATCAGATTTCTTGAATTATAAAGGGTCATAAACATTCTTAAAGGCCAGAAACCACTCTTAAGCTTGAATGAATACTGGCAGAGTATTTTTAAATTTTGCAGTAGCAAATCTCAACTCACTTGGATCCTTTAGTTTTACTCTCTGCCAGGCTGGAGAGCTGCTTGGGGTGGCCTGGCATGAGGAGGAAGAACAGGAGCAAGAGAGGGGTGTACAGACTTTCCCTTGAAGCTTTTCTTGGCAACACCTTACAGTGAAACTCCTTAACTAAAACTGTTTTAAAAGGGAAATTTAAACATCATGTTAAAAATGCAAAACCTAAGGTATATTGCTTGTCAGGAGTTTGCTACCACATTTGAACTAACTGGTGACTACTGGCAGTCTCAGAGGAATACCTAAAGCCAAATTGTAACACTTATTTGTGGGGTGATCTCAACAATGGGATATTGAGATACAACAGCAAGCTTTGAGAGCTGCTCCTGTTCTAGGTCTGTATGAAAGCCATCCAAGTCTGGGGCAGTAAAGACAACTTCCAATGCACCCACTTACTTACTCCTGTATATTTTCCATATGTATCCCATTGGGCATTTCTTAGTGTTCAGGACATTTCCTTTTTAGTGTAGGAGAATATTAAGGCCATTGCTGGGTTTCATTTCCGCACGTTAAGCAGCAATCCTGGCTCCTATTGGCAGCAAGCGCCCTCTCCACACAATTCTCCCCCATCATCTGTGAGAAAAGAGATGTGGAAGAGGCCAATTACCTTTTGGAGAGAAGAAAATTACTTGCTTATAATTGAGTTCTCTGAGCATAGTGTCCGCTATTAGAGCCACACTCATCCTCCCACCTCCCCCTGAGAGATGGGGTTTTATTCCTATTTAAGTTCTAATTATTATAATTAGTCTGAAAAGGATTTGGGAGTTAGGGGCTATGATATGCCATATAGACCCCTCAAGGCATCTTTTTGTACTAACTCATTATGACCAGCTCTAAACTTTACCATTTAATCTAGTCATTCAGTACCCAAGGTCACAACAGCTGAGACCCCCTGAGCATCAATCCACAGAGACTCCCACCTTCAGAGAACTACAATTAAAAGGTAAATAATTCCCTTGCTGCCTTCTCTGTGAGGCACTGCTATAAGTCAGAGAACGGGATCCAACCTCAGCCTAATTACTACTCCGGCAATTCACGCAGTTGGAATGAAAATGTTGGCAAACGCTTTTGCATTTATCCAAACAGAAGCACAAGGACACTCCAAACCGGACAACACTCTGGCTTACTACAGCCAAGTTGCAAACTTTGTCTGTATCACCCAAACTCCAAGAAGTTCTGAAGAGCTGTGTTCCAAGAAAGCCAAACCATTGTCACAACTTGCAGGCTGCATTCTCCACCATGCTGATGAGAGATGCAATCCTTTTGTTTATGTTACAAAAACACTCCTATGGAATCAATACAGTACTAGTTTGAAATTATTTAAATCAGTCTGTGCTTAAAACAATTTGAAACCCTCAAAGCTGAATTGAATCTTGAGCAAGTACAAATTCTTAAAAACACCAGTGCCTAAGCTGACAGATTCCAAGAAATTCAACAGATGCTGGTATTGAATGACAGCAGCCTACAGGCCTGAAAACTGTGAAGCAAAACTGTTTGTTACAGGGCCAGCAGTTGGAGTCATAGATCACACAATGGCTTGGGCTGGAAGAGACCTTAAACATCATCTTATTCCAACCCCTGCCATGGGTTCTGCTAGACCAGATTGCTCAAAGCCCTGTCCAACAGGGCCTTGAACACTCCCAGGAATGGGGCAGCCACAGTGCACAGTCTCAGTATGTGGAGAAGGATGGACTTTCAATTCTATTGCTGATTATTTTGAAAGATAAATTACTTACATCTGCAAATCAGAAAAATGCATCCACAGTTCTACCAACAACTTGTTGGTAGAACTTATTGTACTCTGTACAACAATATAACACTTGATAATTTTACATGCTCTTAATCACAAGTACAAAATTCAATGGCTGTATTGTATTCATAGTGAAACGGTGTCCTTCTGAACCAGAATTTGAAAAGTGAAAGTAATAATGTACACCCATTTCTAGGTAAATAAATACAAGTTAAGTACATGAAATACTGATAAATGAATTATCTTCTCAATATATTCTTAGCAAGCAAATAACAACTTGGTACTTCATTAAATCAATTACAATGTAGCATGTGAATGCCCATACTGGTTTGGTTGTACACACTAACATCACACTGGAAGACTGGACAACTCTAAATCTTTGACTGCAAGCAAGTGCATCCTGGGGAAGGGGTAGTTGTATTTATTGTAATTTTCTGCAAGAACTATGAGTACCATTTATTCATCCTGAAATCGAGCTGAATCTCTGCCCTGGGATCACAGGTGTAGCAGCTTCAGCACCATTCCCAGCCATACAATGTCCTTCTAAGCAGACACACCATTAAGCACGATAGGTAACCTTTGCTCTAAAGCAGGGTCCACAAAATGAATTCTCTTCCTCCCAGAGAACATTAGTATCACACTAGGGACCATTATGAAGAAGTTTGCACTGTTGCTGTCTGAGCTCTGTGTTTGCAGGTGACAAATAGACTTCAATTTCTAATGTTGCTGGGTCAGAAATAGCCTTCTAATTTTCCTAAATTAAATTATAGGCTAGTGTCCTTTTGTAGCCAGGTATATTAACTAAAGAAGCAATATTTCAGCTGCTCCTATTTCTTCTTCTAAGAAAATAAAGGAGGGGACAATGTTGAAGGACAAAAGTGAGGAAGTAGGCCAGATATTGATACCCTAGTTTGGACATGGTCTTGTAGCTGTTCAGGTGGCAGAAGGCCCATATAAGAATTGTGGCAAGACTAAAGATTAGTCCCAACCATCACATTATTTACAGCTCCTGAAAGTCAGTGTTTGCTGGTGGATGTTCAGCTTTAACTACACAGTTAGAGGCACAGAGATCTCTGGGTGCATCATTCTGGAGACTAAAAACACTTATTTCATCTTATTAACTGAGGAGGTTGTATATCATGTGATGCTCAGAGCCTTCCAGCACCATAGACATAATTTCCCCTCCTAAAAGATGAGGAACAAAATAATATATTTTATATTTACCACTTGCAGCAGCAAAACTCCACACAAGTGTGCAGGAGCCTGGGATGCCATGCAGTGCTCAGGGGGGTTGTCAGCTCTCTCATATCTCCAAGCAGATTCCCTCCTACTGCTAAGGACACCAACCATGAGAAATTCAAAGCCCAGTGATGAGTTTTAAAAGGTGTCCAGGCAGGAACCCAAGCTGACCCGTGCCTGGGCCATGATCCCCAGCTCCTTCAAGAGTTTCCTTTTTCCCTTACACCACTAGTGCCCAGAGAGATGCCTGCTACCCCTGCCCAACTCTCAACCAATCCCTCTGCACTTCCAACCTCTTCCCCCCTCAAGAGAGGCACAAATCCCTTTAGTCCCTCTCCCTCATCTCATCTCATCTCATCTCATCTCATCTCCTCTCATCTCATCTCAATCTCCACAAGATGCAGAACCCACTCATCTCCCCAGACACAGAGCCTTGTGCTGGCAGCCATCTCAGTCCCACCCTGCTTGCTTCCATCCTCCCATTCCCCCTAAACAGCACCAAAATCATGAGCTTGGGGAGGATCAAGATCCATGCTGCTCTCTGGGCCCACAGCAATGACAGCCTGAAAGCAAAGGGCTGTTTCCCTCCAGGAGAAGTTGCGTGTGAAATGCCCGACAAACACATACAACTCAAGCAGACTACAATTATAAACTAAAGGAGAAAATTAAGGCGCCAAGGCTTTGATTTGTATTCCTGTCAGCAAACTGTCGACGACATGAAAAGTTGCATTTTGGTTTTTTTCCCTTACGTGGCTTTTGTAGAATGTTTTACTTTAAACCAGAAGACAAACATGAAGATAAATCTTCATACTGAACCTTGTTCATGTGTTTTCCCATGTGTCATCCCCTCCTGTTCTTAAAGGTCACCTCAACCAAAACTTCACAGATTCACTTCCAGGTCTTCTTGTGAAGTGTTAAGAGGAATCTATACCATGTAAGATCGTAAAAATACTGCCTCCCTCTAGCAGTGTGGTTAAGTTCTCATTTAATGACAAATATATTATTTAATCCCTCCACTCTGATATCTAGCATATCCTATAATCATTAAAAACCACAAGTCTCTCCCATAAAGCTTCTCTCAGTACATAGTATCCCAGAATTGTTAGTTTTTTGATCTTTCAATAGCTCTGTGAAAAGTCCATTGCTATAGATATCTACATCCCAGAGGAAGCACTTTCCTTTGAGCTACTCTGTTTCATCAAGCTATTAGATGACCTGCAGTCCCTGGGAGCATCAGATTAGTGAATCCAGACTTTTATGTAAGTGTTTTATTTCTGACATTCCACCTTCCGAGAGATGGCTGTAAGTGAATAATTCTTCTACTCTGTCAAAAGATATATTGGTTTAATTTAATGTATTCCTGCAAACAGATTCACATTTGCCACCCCACCTGCAGTGCTGCATCCAGCTCTGGGACCCCCAGCATAAGAAGGACGTGGGTCCAGAGAGGACCATGAGGAGGATCACAGGGCTGGAGCTCCTCTCCCATGAAGACAGGCTGGGACAGCTGGGGTTGCTCAGACTGCAGAAGGCTTCAGGCAGACCTTACAGCACCTGCCACTGCTCAATGAGGCCTACAGGAAAGATGCAGAGAGACTTTTTGCAAGGGAATGTAATCACAGGAGAAGGGAGAATGGCTTTAAACTGAAAACAGGTAGGTTTAGGCTAGATATAAAGAAAAAATTCTTCACTTATCAGAGTGGAGAGGTACTGGAAGCCCAGAAAAGCTGTTGCTGATTAAAGAAAAGCATCACTGACTGGACATGAAAAAACTCCAACTTCTGCTTTCACAAGAGAGGAATATTCTACTACACAACTTTCACACCTAAAATTTAGCCAGTTTTTCTCCTCTAGTCAATGGGGGCTCACCTCTGACACAAAAATCACCTGTGCTATGCCTTTGGTCCCAATCATTTGTAACAAGTCTCCAAAACTTGCCATTTTTAGTCCACTCTGAACATACAGAGATTAAACATAAATCACCCTGAACGTCTGAAAACTTCTCATTTGTGCATTTTTTAAGACCTCCCTGAAAACAGAACTCTAAAAATGCAGAAAAGGACGCTTTAATCATGGCCAGCAGCCACATGCTATTTTCTAAACACCAAACCACAGGCAGGAGAGAAAATCTGTTATGTACCCCATGGTAGTGAAAATTCTTCCATCAAAATGCTGGTTTATGGTGATTCAGCTGCAGATAAGGAGATAATACTTTTATCTGTCTGTATAAAGAGTGAAAAATTTATTTCCAGGAAGGATTCAAAGTAGAAAAAGCATTAGCAATATAAATTTATTTTGAAAAAAATTTTATAATCTACTATGTACACTGAAGGCTTTTATAGCTCCTCAAGTTTTCAGTGTGGAGAACACACACTGGGAACCTTTATGAGACAATACAAACAGAAATGTAGTTGATTAAATCATTCCCCTCTTCAAAATGCTTTTCTACAGTAAACAGTTTTACAATTGCCCTCGATTTAATTAAGCTAATTTAATGGTTAAGCTACTGCCCCAGTTGGAGCAAGCTGGCCTTGCCCTGGTATGGTGGCAATGCTCAGTTAATACTTTCTGTCTGATTGCCAGGACATGGCTCCAGGGCACACCACAGTAACAGCCAGCACATTTCTTCTGAATTCTGTGACTATCCAACACCCTCTCTCAAACCAACCATCATTAGATGTTTTAATAGACTGCTAATACTAAATTTGAGTTTACAATTAGGTAGAATCACACTGTTCAATTGCCAGTCACCAGCACCAAGACCTGTTTGCCTCAGCAGCTCAACTGCCTTTGAAATTAGCACCCTTCTCTCCTCACCTTTAGGAAATCTGGCTGTCATGAGCTGGAAGAGTGCTGTCAGGAATGTTACAGTAAAAGAGCTAAGGTATGGACAGTCTTCAATACTAGTGAGTTATTCCAAGCACAGAGTGTGAAAAAATTGGGTACTTTATCTTTTCAACATCTAAACTGGAGGGGAAAGAAAGAAAGAGAAAAAAAACCAAACCAACAATTAACTAAATTTCTCATATACATAAAATCTAGTGGAAGAGAAGACCTAACTAGCCATAACACATTTGGAATTGTCTTAATCACAGAAATGACACTGGTTATAGTTTCAACTAACTAAAAAATGGATAAATATTTATTTTTTTCCCTCACAAACATATGTGGATTACCACAAGTAATTGCAGAATGCTAACTTACTTTAAGTTGTAACACCTGTCTCAACATTTAGTTTAAGAAAATTTAAGAGTCCTTGACACTGTTAAGGAGATTGAATGACAAGCTGATAAAGGAGAAGAAAAGAAAAATGAAATGATTCCTAAAAAAACCAAGTAAACATTAGCCTTTATTGACACTTCAGAAAAAAAATTGCTGCCTTGCATGTGTTCTTAAGGGCAGACTATCATAAGTAAGTGCAGTTTTCACAAGTATAGGATGGCAATGCACAGACTATTATTTTAAAAACCCCTCCCACTGGGAACCAGCCTGAACCTCCATCATGCCTCCTTTTATCCCAGTTCATAACTCCAACAAAATATCAAGGATGAGTAGTAACTTCTGGGTCTGAGCTGAATCTCATCTAGAGCAGGGATAACCTGTGAAGAGTATAAACTATAACCATTTACTGTGAGTAGTGGCCATTTTGAAGAGAGCCAGTCCTTCAACAACTTCCTCAGAGAATTTCACCCTCTTCTAAATACATGAATATCTCAGACTCCAAGGTTTTAGGGACAAGTTTCCTATGTTGAGGGAAGTAAAAACTAGAGAATTCAGGCTTCTCAAAGTTTGACAGTGGTGTGAGTTGTAGTCAGTTGCTGTAGGGGTTTGATTCATTTTTACAAGGATAAAATTTCACAAGAAAATTGTGAGCAAAATCAAAAAGCAAATACAGAAGAATAAACACCTTTAACCAAAAGAGTTTCTGAGACAGAGATGATTTAATTCCTGGCTGAGGATGTTTGGGGGCTGTGTTCTGCTTTCCTTAAGTAGCAGATCTGCATTCCTTGGGAAACAATGACACCCCCTGGCATTTGCTCCTGCGGGAGTGAATTTAAAAAAAAAAAGGAAAAAAACCCGGTGAAATCCAGTGTATCTGCCCACCTTCTGTCGATGTAAACAGTAGCACAGAGATAAGGTGGGCACCCTATTTATTTTGCTTATGGTTGAAAATACCAGCTAAGGATTATAGCTTATACTTGTGTTTATCTCAGCTGACACCAGCAAGGTGTTAAGTGCTCTTATAGTATATTTATAGTATTTTAAAAGTCACCTAAAATTTGCATACATTATGACCACTCAAACCATTCCAGTTTGATGACTCTGAATACCCAAAATTATTTATAACTGCAGCAAATGACTACTAAATACCACAATTTCCTCCCTGTCTCCCCATGCTTCACACCCAACAAATTCCCTCTCCACACCACAGACCTGCCTCAGGACCCCTCGACCTCTGGCACCTAGAGAGGATTTTTAATACATGGGGCCCGCCCATGCTAAACACTAAGAACACATTTCCAATGAATGTAAAGACACATCAATATTAGACTAAAATCATTGGGAGTGTGCTGGAAATAACTGTAAGAACCTCTAGTGGTATAAACACCCAAACTGCAGAATGAACCTTAAATTTACAAATAAACAGCCTTTACCAGCATGGAAATTAAGTAGTTTGACTCACAGAGAATATTGACGAAATCCAGTAGTGTGGGGTAAAATTTTGGAGCCATTAGTGTTGAAACAGAGTTAGTGGCTGTTTTGAAAAATGTTTTTTATTAAAAACAAAAAAAAAGCCACCCAAAACTTTTTTGTCCTCACTACTTTTGCAGACCTAACCAGAATGAGATGGCAGACAGCAAAGTTTGGAGAAAATTACGTTTACATAAAATTACCGGAGAAAATAATTCTATTAATTAAAACAGTGCAGAAGATGAAATCTTAGCTTATTGGGGCCAATCCAAAGTTTTGTCCTTTGTTCCCTGCACAGCTAATAAATGTTATTTTACACAAAACAGACCACAGGATTCTGTCCTTAGAGCTAAGATCAAGACTGTGAGGGGAGAAAACCATTTGACTTGGGGAACTAAATGTTTTGCAAAATACGCACTTAACTAATTTCAAATCAGTAACCTGAATAAAATCTCTGGTTTATAGGGCGTGTTCTGGAATTATGAAAACACAGTATTATTCACAAGTAAAACAGAGATTGATCAACCTTAATTTACATACAAAACTCAATTCATTCCTAATTATGAGACCATGACCAGTTCTTAAATAATACATTTCCTCCCACCTCCAATTCAAGTACATCCTTGTGGCATTTGTTTCTTCTGAGAAATGAATGCAAACTCCTTTCTGTTCGTACTTAACAACAACTAAAAGGGTGGCTGCATTCAGACACTGTCAGTAAGGAGCAGGATTTAAAACACAGGAATAAGAAAACGATAATTTCGTTATAACTGTCCCGTAGTTAAAACTACAGGAGAGGTCTGTACTTTGACCAAGTAATTAACATCACTATTTGGTATGGGTGAGCTTAATTCCAAATTTTGTTCTATTTTGTTATTTCAATTCCTTGGAAAGACTCACATGCTTAGTTTGTAATTGCAGGAGCTGCTGGAAACTGGTTGGCCTTTAAAAAAAAATCTGTATGTTACTCTGACTTGTATTGGCAGTGGAAAGCAATGCAAGGTGCCCCCCACATGAACCAAGAGGCCAACTCATCATACCTGGCCCCAGGAAAGTTCCAGTGAAACCACTTCAGGCACCTTCTGCCCAGCTTGGTCAGCTTGCTGCAACCATCAAAAGAGCAGCTTCAGACAGGGGAGACCATAACCCTCATGCCATTTTTATGAGGATTGATTTACCAGATTGAGAGACCCAATCCAATTACACTGAATCTGAATAGCATCCTCCCTCTGCTTTATTGACACAGATGTTTAAATCTAAATTATAGTTTTAGAAATTATTCTTGAACAGTAAAACTCTGTCTTTCATTTTAAAATAATTAAGAGATAATGTCAACAAAACAGAACCTTGCCAGGAGATAATGAGCTCATGCTGACAGACAAATATTAAGGTGAAAAAAGCATTTAGTGAAAGCATATTTTTTTAATCCAGTAATTGAAATTCCTGCTATACCAACTGATGAGTGTCTAAGTACAACAGACCAACAGACTGGTGAAGTGACAAAGCTGGAACCATAAATGTTTGTCCACCCACATTCTCACCGTCTTTGGAGATTGTTGGTAGCAGCCAGGAATTATTGTTTCCTCCACCCTGATGGGACATGTTTCCTTTGCACATGGAGGCATCCTTCAGGACATTCCCTTTTGGAAACCTGCCAAATATCAATAAAAGATCTCCTAACTCAGTGCTCACCATCGTTCCTCTTACAGAGTCAGTTCTCCTGCAGTATCTGATCCACAACACTGTCTTCAACATCAGTAGGGTATTTTTAATATCCTGGTGGAAGAAAGACTCCAAGACCTACCAGTATCATGGAAAATCCGGTCTTTACATTGAATATTTTTCTTCTGTCATAAAGGACCTAGCAGATTAAAGAAATCAATGATCCATTCCTCTATCTTCAGCCTTTTGTGCATAGCTTGCAATGGCAACATCTGCTCCTCAAATTATCAAACCTGTGGTCACAGCAATGGTTTGGCAGGTGAATTCTTAGACATCATATCCAGGTATTTTTGATAAAATTGATCTTGGTTTTAAGAAAAGTGAAGTGTATTAGTCACCACACAGGTCATCTTTCAATATCTGTTTAGATAGTGGATCCTTCATATTGTCCACATTTAGACAGGCACAAGGTGGCCTAAAACACTGATGACTAGGTCAAATAAAAAACCAATTTTAAAAAGAAACAAAACTGTATAAAAAGAAAATTGAGACCAGTAATAACAAATGCTTAAAGCTTAAAGCATAAAGCATGACATAAAACCATAAAAGCTGAACTAAACAGCACAGGTACTTTGCTGTCTAAGATGCCCACAAAGGCAAAAGAAAAGATTTACCATTTGGCAGCAGTACAAAATGGGAGCATACAATACTATCCGCACAAGCTAGAACTGGTCTTGGATGAGTTACAGGCAAAGTGAATATTTAGTAGGCATTAATAGCATTGCTCTGCTTAGCAATACACCACATCTGGCTCAGGTGCTTGGAGTTTGGGAAAAGTGTTTAAAATATTAGAAGAAATACAGAGAGGCAATAGAGGAATTAGAGGGTAAGATGTGTGAGGAGAGACTTCGGGAGCTAAACTTACATAGTCTCAAAGAGAGGAGACTCAGGGGGCCTCAATCACAGTCTATAAATACCTTCAAGGTAATAATATAAATGAAGGAAGGGAATTCTCCGGTCTCAGAAGATAGCAGGACAAGGAGCAATGGCCTGGAGCTAAGGAAGCAGGAGCGCGGGGTAGGTTCCAGGGAACAGTTCTTCACTCTGGCCTCCGCTGTGCCAGATGAATCCACTGCAGGGAGGAGGAATTGCTCTCCTTCCCCCGGCTCCCGGGCACATTGCCCACACACATGCACACGCTGCATCCCAGCCTGCTCCAATCAGCCAAAGCCCCCCAGCCCGAGCAGCTCCAAGCTGTGCGTCAGCACGGACACAGCCACATGTGCTGAGGGCTCCCAGGGTCTGCATGGACCCACAGGTCTCCTCACAAACACCCAGTGATTCCAGAGTGAAGGCTTCCATTAACCTGGCACAGCTTCCGTGAGCAGAGGAGGGACACTGTGCTTCTCCATGGCTGTATTTCACTACACTGGGATCCTTCTGGTCTTAGGGCACTGTTACAAAGGTTGGTATTGCACATTCTGCAAAGGGTGAACAAAGCTCAAATCACAATATTAACAAATGTGGTGGTTTCACTTCCATTTATCCACTTGGTTCGGTGGAGAACAAAAAGTCACAACACTGCAGCAGTTAAACAGAATGAAATCTTGTGCCACTTATCTACTCCTAGGATATATCCACATCCTCAAACAGTACAAAAATTCACTCTTCCAATTTTCAGGAAAATCTTTTTGCCAGGAGAGAAGACTGTCCCAAGATTTTCATCTTTTGTGCTAGTTCATAACCAAATCCCAACTTGTTTCTCTGGCTATTTTCTTATCCTCCAATCTATCTGAAATTGTGATGGTGACAATTCAGAAGCCCCAAAGCAAAAAAAAAAAAGACAGTGAATTCTGCAGATGCAGAGAGCACCTGCATCCAGCAGAAGCCAAAGAACTGAGAATGAGAAAGGACTAGAGTGACTGAGACAATAACTTGAAATTTCTGAAGTGGCTTGACTGACTGAAATGGCTGGTGGCAGAGGAACACAAGCAAAGCACAGTAAAATATAATCATAGCAGCAGTCTCAAGTACAATGCAAAGGGTTCAAACCTGAAGAGCAAATGGACATACCTCTTACTCCAGTGACCCACAAAGAAGAGTCCCTGTTGCTTTTGTACATTAAAGGATGGCTTCCCAAAAAATCAGCTAATCAGCTTCTCTTTCATGGGCAGGAAGAAAAAAAAGCTACTTCACTTTCTAGAATGACCCTTTCAGTTTTACTAGTGTCCTAACAAAACACTTAAACACAGAACCAAACAAAGGCTCTGGCACTTCATGACATCCTGGCTGTCCAATCTGTTTATGTTGCCCTTGCTCTGATCACAGGGAAGAATTTCAAGCAAAGGGATGTGCAGTGTATGCTATAGGTACTAGGAATAATAGTTTTATTTAACAAGAATTTCTATGGTTCTGAAAACTCCATCCCCCCTGCATCAAGCCCCCCATCTACCAAGCTAACATTAGCTGGGTGTCAAAGAGGAATCCAGGCTGCAGCTACCACATCATGGTTTTCTACAGAACCAGAGCACCCACCTCTAACATGGTAAGATGCATTCCTCTTTAAATCAACAATAGAAAGAGGTCAGGAAATGCTTTGGATTTCTATCAAGCTGACTTTTCAAGCTTCTCTACATTTTCTAATTCAATATGTCCTGAAATTGTGCTTTATGTTTGCAGCCTAGCTGGGAGCTTCCATCTTGCCTCAGCCCAAAAGCCACCATGCCTGCTAGCACAGATTTATGTTTGAAACCACCTAAGCTGTTATTAACATCAGACAACTTAATTACAGTTGGACACTTCACATATGGTGCTTGGCACCTCTAGATAAAACAGACCTCTCTGCAGGGCACTGACATACGTGTAAAAACTCCACAGACAGACTGTCCTGAAACGGTAACCTGTGAAAGACTCATTGCCTTGTTAAACATAATCGTCTCCTTCTAAAAGGAAGGTGGAGGAGAACTCCTGTACAGAGATCTATTTGTTTTAAAAGGTGGTGTCTGTGCTACTATATCCCCCAAGTAAACACCATTATTATAAAAAAAAAAGATTTGAGCTGATGTTAAGACAGATATGTTTGAGGGTTTCAAAAACTGTTTGCTACATTTATAATTGAACATACAAAGCAGTATCAGCTCCAGTGAGGGCTTCCTGACTCATATTTGCATCTGCAAGTTACAACTTAAATGTAGTAAAACATATATTTGTGTAAGCTACCATACCACATATTGACTGAAAGGCTAGGCAGCTTTGTAAATACACACTGAAAAAATTATCTGTCTTATTTATGTGTTGTCAAGAGACTGGAACCACTTCTGGGTACATAAGATACATTTTTAAAACTATCTAATTACGTACAGTATTTAACTTGAAAGACCTGTAGCCATTTTGGCCTCTTAGGAAAAAGAGCATACATGTTTTATAACTCTAAAATAATGATTTCTAACAGAATATTAGAAAGTATTACAGCCTTAAAAATTACATAGTCCAAATTAGTCTACATCAAGCAAGGCATACATGGCATTTATAAAAGTTCAGTTGGTGACACAGGTTGACACTGTGAATTGCTTCTATAGTAGCAATTCTTCTCCCCTAACTTAGTTTCCTTTTAAAGGTAGCAAGTAAAGCAAACTAAATTTTGCTTTATATATTCAAAAGCAGTGGAAGAAAATCTCCATTTTGGTATCTATCAGAGCACAGTATCACTGACCACAGTTAACATTTACACTCAGCAATCTCCAGAGTTTTCGATGCACACAGAACACATAACTCAGTAGTAGTTCTTAACAAAGGGCAATTTTATTTATTTCACGTATCAACCACTGAATACTTGTCTGTCTTAAGTAGCTGTTCTGGAAAAAAGATAGCAAGAAAACAAACAAGCATTTTAAGGTGAAAAACACTGATCCAGTATTAGAGTTCTTTGTTTTATTATTATGCAATCCTACTTCCTAACAGCAGGGATCCAGAGGCTATCAAGTGATGCAAACTGATGCAGAACTATGTCACTGTCCTTTGACATCCATTTCTATCCATCCTACTTCTTGCAGTGGTATCCTCTGTGTGTCCAGATTGGATTTTTATTTAAGGCCCATTTTTAAATTGACATTTATAGTCAGAGGCTCTCTGTGTCTATGCTCTACAGAGCAGGGCATGTTCTGCAAAACTGGGGGGCAAAAAAAAAAAAAAAAAAAAAAAAAAGAGGAATAAAATGGATGGAAAGGGAGACACAGAGAAAAGAATATGGCCCAGTAAGTACAGAGGGAATCTCAAGCTCTGGAGAGATGCATTCAACTCTCTGCTCTGCCAAATTCCCTGCATAATGCGAGGAAATCAATTAGTACCTTATCTGTGAAATGGGGATACTCAATTACACACAAGGGGATTATGAAACTAAATAAATAGTCGCAAATTTCAAGTGATTTAGTCAGTATAGAAGTAAAAGACAAACAGTACCAAGAGAGAAACATATTAAGATTTCTATTCTACACACATACGCACAACAAAATTACTCCAGTGATTCTTCCCACTGCAACAGAAATAAACTCCTCTACACCACCAGTTTCAAGGACCATTCCAGTGGGCCAGCAAGCAGCTGTCACACTGTGCCCCAAATGCCCTGCACCTCCAGGATGGGTATCAGCACCAACCAGTTTGAACATGGGTAAGAGTAGTTTATCCAAGCAAGAAGCTACAGCAATGTTTCCTTCCTTGCAAACGTTACCAGAAATGGGAAGCTGTCATCTCCTCAGCTTCCTAGGCATGAACAACCCTGCATATCCAACTGATGGAAGCTGGAAGATTATCTCTGAGAGAGCTTGCAGTGAAGACAAATTTAACCAAAGACTGCAACCTGACCTGGAGAATTACTGAGCTGCAGATTAGACTATTGTTTCTGTACAACTAGAACATCTCAAAGATTTATTGGGGAAAAAAGTAGGTATAACGGGTGTCATTAACAACTCATGAGCTCCTAACTGAGCACACAGTGTCACATGAGCTACTGTATTTAGCTTCTGGAGTTAGCCTGGGAACCAACCCACACAGTGCCATGTGCTGCTGCTGGCAAATGATCTTTTAATGGCAGCAGCTATATGGGGTTGCTTCCATTCAGCTACTGCATTGCAAGATGATGATAAATGATAATGAGAAATTATTACAACTATCGGAAGTATTAGTAAATATTCCTACTGCTTGATATTATAAATCTAGAGCAGTCTTTGAGGCTGATGTCAAACCACATGATGCACACCACGCAGTTAATTTTGCATTTGATAACTTGAGTTTTGGGAGCAAATTCAGCACTACTGGAAGAGGAATCTATTAATTCTTTAGAATGCCATAACAATAGTTACATTATCAATGAAGGAACTTTAAACATAGGATACAGGACTATCTTGACAATAAAAAATAATTAAGGATTGGCCCAGTGTACCAATTTTTTCTTTCAAGAAATTTTTGGCCTTTTGTTCAGCCACTCCCACTCTGATGGCAGAAGCACACCTGTATTTTCAGTGACAGCTTCTAAAATCTTAGAAACATTGAAAAATTTAGGTTAGAATGGAGCCCTAAAGAACACCCAGTGGGAGGCAAAAAGTAAGCACATGAGCTCCTGTACAGATTAACATAAAAACACCAAACTAAGCACTTTCTCCACCCTTGCCAGCTCATGAACCTTAGAGAGGCACAGTGAGGCCCTGGCCTGGTCAGTGCTGCTTCCTGCTGCAGCAGAGCCATGCAGAGACTGCTCTGGCCCTGTGCTTGCCCAAGCTCTGCTCACACCCTGTGCTCTTGGGGCACACATGGGATGCAGTGAGAACACTTTCCAGATGGCTGGAAGTTGTTCCCCTTAATAGCGTTGTCACTATGGTCTTAAATCTAAAGAGCCTCTGTACAGGATTTTTACCCACCAAGAAAGGTCATTTATTAGAAAGAAATCAAGGAATCACATTTTAAGCTTTTTTGTTTTTTGGGTTTTTTTAAGAAGATGGCAAATACTGTTGACAAAATGTTTTCCTTTTTATTTGTGGGGGTTTTTTCTTTTTCTTGGTTTTTTTTTTTGGTTTGTTTGTTTGTTTTTTTTGGTTTTTTTGTTTGTTTTTTGGTGGTTTTTTTTGTTTGTTTGTTTGTTTTTGTTTTTTGGTGTTTTTTTTGTTCCCCCCCCCCCCTCCCCCCTTTAGTCAGCTAGTAAACTTTGCAGGCTTTTTGGGTTTTCTTAGTGATGTGACTACTCAAAATAATATAAAAATATAACCCAGCATTTTTGAGCACCAATAATTCAATCCAGGCTTATTAATAGGTTACCTTTTTCTCCAAATACTACTGGATGTGCTGTAGGGAGTCATCAAATTGATATTATTTTTATTAAAGGAGGATGTGTGTGCCTACAGCACACAACTCAAGAAATGTCTCTAATGAGGCAATATGAAGCCATTTAGTGACAACTATGTTTGAAAAAGCAAAGCAAAAATCAAAAACTACTTGCAAGACACTTTATTGTATTTTCTTGAATGCAGATATCTGGACCTTCTCAGAGCAGCATTAACACTGCCTGAGTCAACAACAGCACTACTCTCTCCTCAATACCTACTATGACTCTAAGAGCTTAAATTCTCTCAACTGGCATTTGCTGTCATTAGATCAGCTTTTAATTATCTGAAGTTATGACAACATATTAAATGAAGTCACATCTCTTTTGAGCCTTGAAAGAAACTCATGTTTTGATTGCTCTGTTATTTTAGGAGTGATTATCTCTCAGCCCATTATTACAGGGCTCTGTAATCATTCCTATAATCAAAAGGAGAAGCTGATAAAACACTATTCTTACAAACTAAATTTTCAACAGGTTTTCAAACTATAATAGTTACTGAATAAGGACAATGTCCATTTAGACTTGAGTACCGTATAATTAGGCAAAATTAAAAATACTTTTTGTAAGACTGTTTTCAATTTACCCCACACATTTAAAAATAATAATTCTTGAAATTGTGACAAATTTGAAATGAGAAGAAATTTGGAACTTGTTTATAATTCTTCCCTCCCTGTAAAAAAAACCACCCAAACAACAACCATCATCAAAAATTTATGGGTTTGTGGAAATTTTCAATTTCAACAAAACCCATATTTTCCCACATAATACAGTTGTGATGAAAATCCTCTTGCAGGGAACAATTCAGAAAAGCTAAGGGGTACACAAGGGCAAACAGTCAAACTCAGCCATCCCTCTGTATACAGTGCTGCATAAGTTGTCAAAGTTTTTATAAATTCATTCAGCTCTTACTCAAAATCCTATAAGCCAAAGACTTACTCTATGTGAAGGAGTTTCATACAAACTTCAGAGCCCACTATAAGCCATCAGTGAGGTCTGTTAATGCCTCTATAATATTTCCATCAAAAATCTTATTCTATCAGAGGATTATTTATCCTGCCTGAAAGATGAGACAGTGATTCAAGTTTAAATATTTTTTATAAGATTTCCCAAACCACACCTTCCCTTTCCCTTGGTCTAACTCTATTCCTGCTAACACAACATCCGCCGTTTAATTAGCTATTGCTTCTCTTAGACTTGATCGCACCCACCCTACTACTGCCCACCCATTAAATTACTTGAAATACATGGCAGTTGCCTCTGCAAAGCAACATTTGTTCCTTCTGTCCTCCTTCCTCTTCTACTTTCAGTTTTTCTCCTGGCCATGGGTTCAACCACCTGGCATTTCACAGCTCTTTGCTATTACAAAGAGCAGCTACAATTTCAACTGCTATCAATTATCAATTCAAAGGCAAACTAAAACTTAATACACCACTGATGCATTTACTTAAGTCTAAACCAGAAGTGGTCAACTTTGACCCCTAGGAGAGACATTGGTGTTTAGTTTGGAGACCTAAAATCTTAATCAAAAGCAGCTTAGACTACACAGTTGTAGCCACTGCAATTAACAGTTCATAAGCAATTCCATTATATAAACAACACCAAAAAACTTCCATTTTCATTGCACTTGTGTTAGGTTTGCATGGCAAGGTCAAAAGAGAACATGGAAACTAGTCTCTGTGAGAAATGCTGAGTATTGCAGTGTGAAATCATTTCACTCAGCCTAGTCAGAATTGAAATCACAGCCTCCACAGCCCTCCAGCAAAGTGGGAAAAGGGTTAAGTTTACACAATTTGTACAGTGCAGGAAGGTAGTGCTGAAGGGAAAAGAAGGATCTCATAAAATCCCCATACACAAAGCTTCATGAAATAGCTTCTCTGCAGAGGTTCACAGCAAATTCACAGCACCAGACAGCATAAAATGGACTAAATATTAGTTCAAGTGGGGGTGCAAAAGCCATAACTCCATTTCTCAGCCTTTTAAGATGTTCTGAAACAGAAAACCCCTTCCAAGTTTTTCAGAAGAACACAGTGTGTGCTCAAAGAGGTCCTCAAATTGGTGTTATAATTAATAGGAAAAGCTGAAAGCCATGCAGGCCATTAACAAAAATTAGAAAAGAAGAATGTGATTTAGCAAGAGCTAACAGAACTGTAATAGAAGATCTAAAAGAAGAGCAGTTGGCACATTACTGATTTAGACTGTATGCCCAGCAAACTTCCCAGACTTTTTATACAGAACTCAAGTATACAACATTCATTTCCTGTTTGCTACAGGACTTCAGCCACACATTTCCCCCCGTGGTTCTCTCTAAAACATCAGGGGTAAACACAAAAGAAAAGAAAAACACTGAAATATTCAGGCTCAGAAAAAAGGATACTATATTGAAACAAGCAAAACCACGAGTGCAATGTTACCTTATCCCTGGTGAAAGAGGCAGAACAGACTAACAACAAGTCACAGCCCCATTCGGGTGGGGAAAGCCCCCACAGCACCTGCCCTTCATCCCAGTGTTGAACACACTGACACAATTCAGGCACTCCCTGACCCATGTCTCAACAGAACAAACTGCTTACAAATACTGCAGTACTCATATTGTAATGAACTTACCAAAGGCATTTGTGAGAACACAAAATAAATTAGTTTTACGTTAGGTAACACTAAAACCAATGTGGGTCATACAAAGCTGTATAGGATGTATAGAGCTACAAACATCTAAACTTGAAGAAGGAAATAAAAATATTCATATTTTGAGAAAGGAATAAGAATTAAATCGCTGCCTGTGGAATAATAAAGAACTGAAATTGGTTATTTTGGATGCTTAATCTCAACTCAACTCTTTGTTCAGCTACAGAAGCTGGAGCACAGGAACTCCTAAACCTCACACACCTGCAGTTTGTTCCTATATCCATTCCAGCCTTGCTCATCCCCTGGTTTAAGATAGGACTGGGCTGACCTCGCTGAGCTGGCAGGCTGCACTCCAAAACCTGCCTGCAGAGAGAGTGCCTGGTTTTGGCCTACAAGCAAGAAATGCCTTTGGGACCTAACCCAGGCTGGTATGGGTGTGTGCCAAGGTCACAGTGGGCTCACGGTGCCACCCCAGCAGTCCCCTTTCTCCAGACTACCCCAGCAGTTCTGTGCCAGCTCAGCCCCCTGCAGCCCTGGGACAGCTCCCGGGAGCTGCACCTCACTGAGCTCTGATGGGGAGTCTGTGCAAAGGTGGAGACCAAAATGTTTACCAAAACCTGCCCCTGGGTCACACCAAAACTGGCACTGCAGAGACAGCCCTGAACTCTTTACCATCACTACGAGCCTTGAGTGCAAATCGACCTCGAGCAGAGCAGAAATATGATGGAAATGCCCAACTTGAATTTCACACACACAGAGGCTGTCAGGGCTTCCTTTCTAATTATTCTCCTTGTTCTCATTAGCTGGTGTACTGCTACTGCCTTGCACAACAAAACCACAGGAGTTTGTGATAATTAAATTTTTTCCAGGAAGTGTTTGATTCCACAAACAAAAACCAATTCAATATTGTTTTTCTAAGCTGAAGAAACTGTTGATGTTTATTTGAATCAGAAACGTGAAAAGTTACAACACCATAAGCATTTGCATTAAAATTCAATCTTCACAAAGGACAAAAAACTACAACCTGTCTGCAAACTTTCAAAAAATAATTTTTTCATTCTTTATTAAGTTATAATGATTAGTTTGTGCTGCAGAGCTGAGTATTTTATGGAAGTACCGTGATTAGATTGCACCTAGATGCATATATATAATTTATACACTTAAGGCTTTGATCTTTTGCAAAGAGTTTCAGAGTTTTTTGTGCATCTTCTCCCTGCAGTTCCAACTTCAGTTGTTTCTTTACATCACCAGCAGATGGGGCTCACTTATAGCGGAAATCACTGGACATTACACAATTTTATATTACAGACACAAATTATGTTGTACACACACATATTTCTACTGCATGCACTTTCATTTTCACAGTATATTTGCACGCTTTTCATCTCATGAGAAAAATCTATATTTTTAATTTACTGATACAACAGGTTATGGATTTTAACATTATTTTTAATAACTGCATTAATCTTGGAACTACTTTTACATTGTAAGCTCGGTTTAGATCAAGTTGATAGCAGCAAGAAGAAGGGATCTAATGCTAGATAATTAGAGTGCCAGCTTTCTAACTAGTTACAGGTTCATGGGAGCTGTGATGGGAACTATCTCATATGGCTTAGAATCACAGAATGCTTTAGAGCCTGCTGCATCCTGTTCCAGTGTAATCAACAGCAGCAAAATCAAATGCAATGCTTTTGGGCAGTGCTTCAATCTATTAAGAAACCTCCAATATTGTTTTGATGTACCAACATCCTTCCCTCCCCTTTTACTTTTTTTAAGGTCAAAAAAGGAGGAGTGAAACCTCTCGCTGTATAGCCTGGAAATTCAGTCAGGGAAATGCCCTATTTTTATCACCTACTTTCTCTCTTTCTGAAGGCTTTCCTCGCTACATTATTTTCTCCCCCTTTCCCAGTTATACATGAGCAGTAATTCCCCTAGAAAATAACTGAGCTTCCATTTTAGCTATTCAAATTTCTCAGGACGTATTTTGTGAGTGCAGAAGGGCTTTAGCCTGTTCTCTCAGTCCAAGTAAGCAGCACTGGGAACTCTCTGGTTGATGTCAATCAGAAACATACTGTGCTCAGGTTAAGCAGCAGCAGGGACCCTCAACCGCCTATTTGATAGAAAGATTCCATAATGGAAGAAAAATAAAGGAGATAAGAATTGCAAAATGCAAGAGAATGACTTTGAGTCCATCAAATACTCACCACCACAGTGGTGAGAAAATAAAACTAAAATTAAAACAAATGCAAATCCATTTTGTTATTCATAGTTTAGAACCATAGACAATATATTTTTAAAATTCTGTGACTTCATCTTTGAAGACTCCAGGGGGCTTATCAGACCTGGCTTCTGCACAGACTAATCCTAATTCTGCATTAAAAACTGTATCTCAAACAAGAGCACCTCTGACTACATGGTTTGGCAGCACCCACTTGATTTACATGGTGCTGTAGTGCTCCATTGATATTTTTCAACAAACATAATCACAAGAGTATCTTTTCAGACAGTGAAATTTCAGACAGCAATTGATTAGCTCTCAAGACTCATCAGATTTTAAATAAAACCTGTATGCAGAAAAGAGTCTTTCACACATCACCAATACAAAGTGACAAAAGTCAGCCCTAAACAACAAATGTTGTGATGCCAGATCATTTCTCTAAATGGGTGCCTGCACTGAAAATCCCTGAGTCCTAAAACAGGACTCAACAGAAATATAGAGTTTGCAAATCATACCACTTGTTAAGGAGACTGAAAAGCTAATATTGCAAATAATAAGGTATTTAAAAAATATTAGCCAGCTTCTGCAATATTTTCTTTTAGTGGATGCTGAATTTAACCCTGATATCCTGAATTTAATTTCACACTAACATACTTCTGAGATAATCTCTGAAACTCTAACTATGGGAAGCAGCTTAAGACTTTGTGGTGATGCTTCCTCATTTCTGCCTTTCACAAAATGTTGTTAGAGTTGCCACACTTTTAGAGATCTTTATTTCCTTCTTGATACTGTAGAGACTTTTCTGGCTGCTGATCTAGGAGGGAGATGAAGCAGTTTGCCTGGGCAGCCACTGATCCCATGGCCCTGGCCCTGCCTACAGCTGGGACTGCAGAGCCCCAGGGAAGCGGAAGAGGGGCACAGTGGCCCAAAGTCACCATGGAGAGGAAGCAGACAGATAAACAGGCACAGTCTGTCACAAATTTCACCCTCTCCGTCTTGGGGACAGCTACAGCTGAGCAAAGGGACGAAAACGGAAAAGGAGAAACAAAACTCCTTACGGAGAAAAGAAGGGAACCAAAGTCTGACCATCCAAAAGATAATGGAAGGAGGGAAGAAAAGGATTTACCTCCTGTTTAGCCATGTCTCCCAGCAGGGTGAAGTAGAGAACACAGCTACTTTCACACAGAGAGAGAACAAGAGCAATGAAGTGCTGGGACTTGTGTAAACAAGTAACAGACATCACCAGTTCAGTGTTGAAAGATGTTCAGAAGCTTCAGGTCACCTGGATTGCACTTGTTTTTTAGATGTTTATTTGAACCAACCCCTACCTTCCAAATCTTCCAGGTTTTTTGATTGTATGATAAATACCTGGTTTTGTAGGTTAATGTTTGTGCTGACTCACAAATACTCTGTTTCTCTCAAGAAATCTAGGGTGAGGAGTAGAATGATTTTAAGTGAGAAACATGGCCAAAAGTGCCTGTATAATTCCTTGAGAGGCCAATTTCCATCACATTTCAACTCAACATAGGCAGGTGGTTAAAAAGCTTAACAGTGACTGTCTCTTTCACTAGCAGCACCATTTTAACTACTTCACTGTTATTAGAATGGTTTTGGATGGAAAAAAACCCAAACTAATTCTACAGCCAGTACTGTAACAGAGAGAGAAAGCTGAACACAACCAGTATTTCATATTCAAAACTGAGACTAGCACCAAAACAGCTGCTATTGAGCAACTTGAGGAGCTGGATGAATTCAGTCCACTGAACACCTTCAGTACATAGCCCAGTTGATTTACTTCTAACTTCAACTACTGAATCCAGAAGCAGAAGTACTTTTTTTTCTTTTATGCTCCAGACTGGCACAAAACAGACCCAAAGGTACATCCCTGAAACATAGTTTTGGGTGTGTTACTGGAATATGCCCAAATGGTCATCAGATCCAATTGCTCCCAATTTTCATGACATATATTATAACCATGTTTTTCAGCTTTTTCATGTTGATTCTATTGGTTCCTTAACCTTATGAACAATCAGAACCATTGCATACGATGCAATCTGTCACAAATTTTGTTTCACATATGCATGACCAAGACATTATTTCTGTCTCTAAAGGCTGCAGAGTCTTGGTAGACTGGGTGAGATCCAGACAGCCCCATCTGTGACTTTCAGAGTAAGGCTTGTGACCCAAATGCATCTGAAAATGTGTTGTCTTCTGCTGTAACAGACCTTTGATAAAATGACTACCAGGAAAACGTTAGACAACGGCTGCAATAGTTTACATTGCATTCATCATTTGGTAGTTAAAGATTTGACATAAATCTTTGAATTTGCTCAGTCTTGTGGCTCCAAAGTGCAGGAGAGTTTTGGCTCATCAAATAAACTTTAGTAGATGCACCCTGAACATTCATTTATTCTTACAGTACACCAGCAGCTATAGAGAAACATATTTAAACATAAAACCCTTCCCCAGAGAGCTTCCATTTGAATGCCTGACAATACCATCATGAGCAGTAGGAAGGCAAAGGGATCCACACTGAGAAAAGAAAGAGCCACTGTAATAGGATCACAAGTTCACTTAGCAAGGGTACAGTTTGCAGGTTTGTGAGCTTTCCAAGAACTAATTGCTGCTCTTGAGGGTGAAAAAAATGAAAGAGAACACTTAACAGTTTTAAATGGAGCTGAATAAATGTGGAGGAAGAAATAATGTTTGATGCAAAGTGTGAAAAGAAAAAGGTCTCAAGGCTCATATAATTTACAGAGGAGGCAAACAAGAATTGACAGGTCACAGAGATAGGCCAGGGCAGAAATATAAACAGTTCTGGAGAAGTAAGAACAAGCTTCAGCATTTCTCTTGAAGCAGAATCTGAGAGGGTGAGAAAAAAAGGGTAAAAAGTTAATTTCAAGACAACATAATAAAATATTTGAAAGGTAAGTACTGAAATGTGGCATTTGTTCTGAACACACTTGGTTGTTAATGCAAATGCCATAAAGTTTAACATTTTAGTTTGAACAGATGCTTAATTGTATGCACTTAATGAGCCATCATAAACCAGGAAGATTCCTGATATGGTTGTAAGCAATGTGTTACACTGCATAATGGCAGGGACAGATAGAGGAATCTCAGCCTGACTACAGTGAATAGGGTGTGGTAGACACAAATAACCAGAGCTGATAAGGTCCTGATTTTTAAAAAGCCTTTTAATGTTTAAGCAGGCAAAACCATTTTAGCTGGAAATGACAGTGAAGGTCCTACAGTTCAGAAGGCAGCACTGGCCTTCGCCAAGGCAAGAAATGGGCCCTGTGTTACCAGAGGTAGTTATGGCACAACAGAATGGTGCAGAAAAAGCAGTAACCCTAGAAAGAACTCTCTAATGATTAAGAAATTCTTTTTATTTCTGTCCCTTTCACAATGTGAGTCATAAAAAAGGCTAATGACACTTAGAGTACAAGAAGATTCTCAGAAAATACCCTTTATCACAGATTATGTCAAGTTCTTTTCATTTACAGAAGAAATTGGCGGCACAAAACTCTTTCATTACTGTAAAGTGTCCTTAGTGTCCTCTGAAAATTTCACATTGAAGTGTAATGACAAAAAAAAGTATGCACTTTGGTTTTATCCATTTCACATACTTATCCCTATCAACTTCTGGAACAGTTTGTTAAGCTAAGATAATATCTAAAGAAAAAATTTTACTGGCTCACAGGTTTATGTCATTATAGGCTGCAGCACCAAGAGAAAGTAAGGGTACAAACAGGCATAGCCCTTATCTGCTACTGCCACGTCAGTAGGAAGCCATCAGGCAGCTAAAACACAGGAAAGGAAGGTGCTTTAAATGCATGGAAGAAAACAAGAAAGCCAAAAGCTGCTGCAAACAAGAAAATAATGGAAAACACAAAATCAGCTGCAATCAGTGCATGAAAAAATAGGTACTTGAAAGTCTCAGAGGACTTGAGCCACTGTGCATCACAATACTATTAATGTCTGTGAACAAGATGTTAATGAAGTTTCAAGGGCAATGAATGAGTGTAGACATCTCTGGCTCTTTCTCACCCAAAGTTGTTTGCACTGGTGAAGTCAAAACCTGTCTTAGAAGTTGTTGCCATGGCACAGACAGAAAGGCACCTGCCTGCTATGCCCCTCACTCATGCATGGCCCCTTATCCCAGCACAGCTTGTTCCCTCCACACCCCTCCGCAACCACGAGCCTCCACACAAAACTGCTCAGGTGCTTTGCTAGGGACATGTCTTAGTAGCCAACCAGGAGGAGAAAGAATGCAGGCAAGGAGGGACATCAAACACAGCAGTCCCAAAGGCTCCACTGGCCCTCAAAAGTGTGTGGGGAACTGGTGAGCTCTGCTCAGTACCCCTTTTCCTCCCTCTGCTAAAGGACAGGCCATGCCAGGACTCCCAGTTCTGGGGAAGGGGGATGCACAAGGAGCCAAGATATGGTGTTACAGAGTAATGCTAAAGCTCAAGAGAGTCAACTCACAGGTTTCCAGGACCAGCTGGTCACTTTTGTTGTCACCTGGATGCTGTTGTGAGATCAATATATTGCAAATTGCTGCATGAGGACATTACACAGCACCTCTGGGCTCGATCAGCAAGACCTTGATTTTTCCAAGCTCTGTTACAGAAAGTATTAGATTTGTATCATGAACACAAGAACATTATGAATAACTACATTAATTATCTGAAGAGAAGTTAATCGAAAGGTTACACACTACGCTCTCACTGACATTGTTTAATCTTTATGTGCAATATGCATACTAAACAAATCCACAGTTCCTGCACCAAACAGCCAGAAATACAGGACTCTAAACACAAGACTGCTGAACCAGGATAATTTCTCACACTTGAGGTTCAGCATCTGTGCATTTTCTGAAATCTTCTATTCTCTTCTTTTTTTTTTAAAGGATCCAGCTATGGAAACACAGTTTGTCAAAGGGCTATTGATCTGTATGTACACCCCTCCTCCCACTTAAATGAGCTGCGAGGGAGAGCTGGGGTGCCTGTTAAACCTAAACCACTTACATCTATTTAAAGGTAGCTTGTGACACGCACTTGAAGAAGGGCTGCTCTGCATGTTCCCCGGCCCGCAGCTCCTTGATGCTCCGGGCCATGCTGCAGGAGGCATCCAATCAGAGCGGCTGCCACTGAGGCCGGGGAGGCGGCCGGGAGTTTGATTTTCTATTCCAGCGGCAGTGCAGGGGATGTAAGGCAGCGAGTGTGTACGGCACGAATAATGAGTTGTACTAATTCACAGAAATTCACTTTTTTTGCTGTCACACACTGCTCCTTTTTCTATAGACCAAGACTTTGAAAGTTCATTTTTATGTGTCATTTACTTCCCCAGGGTGTAGAGCCTGCTAAAAATATCACCATTTCTTCTCCTCTGATAACAGATTATTTATGCAAAGGCAGAATAATTATTCTTGACACACTGGAGGACTCCCCCTGCTCCCCCCAACTACCCCCAGCTAAGGTAGTTTTAAATGATACCTTCATGAAATACAGCAAAGGTCAATATTGTCAGCTAAAGCTCAACATTGAACACGAGTCTTCCAAACTCAGGATGCTGGAAGGCTTGTTAAAGGAAGGAAATTATTTTGCAGTTGTACAGGACATTTGATGTGAAAGCATGAAGGGAACACGACTGGGACAATGAGGTTTCTGTAACCAGTTACCCCATTCAACCCTGAAGAAAATGAAGTACGATCTGTATGGTGTAGAAATATAGTAGCAATTAAACCAGGCAGAAATATATGTGGGGGAAATCCTGACAACTGGCATCAAGAGGTTAACTCTTCTTTTCTTTTTAATCAGTAACTAGTTCTGTCATCTTTTGGTTCAGTGCAAAATGTCCCCAGAGAAGCGCCTCCATTCTTTGAATGTCCATAAGGCAATTAGGTTTTACATTTTTAAAACTGAAGGGTTTTACAGGATGAGCCAATTTATATGTTTCCATAATAAGAAAAGACTCAGGGCTACTGAAGTATCTATTTCAAAATGGCTTAGGTGGTGCATTATTGAATCCTACAAAGCCAAGGGGCTTCCAGGTCCCAGAGTCTTTAACAGTCATTTTGAAAGAACTACCTGGGCAGAATACAGAACATCTTCATTTTTGGAAACCTGTAAAGCAGCCATTTGCTATTTGGAGTTCCTTCAACATGGGCAGTACAGAGCACTGTGAAGAGAGGCCCTGGCTGGAACACAGGCACCCAGAGGTGGAAGGGTGCTCCCACAGCACTGGGTGGTTACATTTCTTTGCTCAAGAGCTTTTTTATTGTCTCAATAAATGCTGGTTGAGTCCCAATCATAAAAAACAATTGGGTGAATATAGCTGTGAGCAAAAATGGGTGATAGCTTTCAAACTGGAATAGTGTAACAGCTCTATCTACCAATTAAAGCCATTCAGTGAACAAATCTGATGATTAACTGGATATGTAATTAAGCCTTTATTATTAGTCTAATTGGATGGTTAGGGGAATTATTAAAGCTGTTAAGATTCTGTGTAGCAAGCTGACTGTGCAGTACAGGCAATATGAAATTCAGCTCATTACAAGCAAGGCCAAATGAACATATTTGAGTGGAAATTTGAGACAGCTGCATCCAAGTCTTTCAAAACAAACCCAAACAAACCTTAAAGTCATGAGTTCAGCTTAGCAGAGAGAGATATAATGCCCCACTCAAACATGCATGGCGACAAGCCAAGCACAGACCCATTTCCAGGAGTTTAAGGAGAGGGGAGATCTTCTGCTGTGATGCTGGCTAAGGCATCTTCCCTTCCCTCAACTCCCATTCCCATTATTTCTGACACCAGGATAGGGAGGAAGCTTTGCAACAAAGGCATGTGACCAGCCAGGCAGCTGAAGTGTTATGATGAACAGCAGACTGTTGATTCCTGAAGGAATTTGGTGCTCCAAAAGCTGCTCTGGAGAACCAAGGGGGAAGGAATGTGCAGAACACTGCATAGCAAAACACAGAGATTTCTGTGAGCACTACATCCATGTCCCACCTGCCCCAGGTCAGAGCCTGGGCTCAGCAATAGCAACCTGCTGAGCTGAGAGTTGAGAACCAGGCCTTTCATGTGCCTTACCAACAGCAAAAGTCACTCATCCTTGCCTATCCCTACCAAAACCATTAATGACAAAGAAACAAATAAGAAAATTGCCAGGCTTACCTGGTGACTGAGAAGGTAATTTAAGTAGCATGAAGGCAAGAAGAATGATGGGTTTTGAAGAGTTATCTCCATTGGCTGGCACAAGTTGTGCCAAGGGAAGACTCTCAGTCCTGTGTATCAGCAGCCCAAACACACAGCAGAATTCTAAAGAAAACAGATATAGACACCTCTTCTGCCTGCAATCAATGTCAGTGGAGAACCCCACCACCACACTCCAGTTGCAATCAAACTGTTTTAACACTGCCAAAAGCAAGATGACACATGATCACAATGTTGTTGCACACATTCAGAATATATCTAACTCTCTGTGGAAACCGGCGGTAGATCTGATATGCTTGAACACTCTGGATAAGATAAATCTTGTAAGTGACTGTAAAAATTACACAAAATGTTACAGAACTCACAGTGTGTGTTTCGAGTCTGATTTAAGTTCTTCTTTTCCCCTGTATGAGCTACACACTATTACTGCTATGAACAAATTTCATTCAGGGACAGTTTCCTCAACTCAAAACCATGCAACAAATACTATTCTGTGTGAGAAAATCTGGTATGGACCAGGCACCCACCTCCAATTAAATAAACACAATGAAGTGAAAGAAAACCATCTATGATCATATTAATTCAAAAACTTGTTTTCTAGAGTAACGCAAAGAAACTAAAATACATCGTAGTCACAAATAAAGTAGCATAGATTAAAGAGTGTATGCTAACATTAATAGTCAAAATCTACAGATTCCAAATTATCTATACATGTGAGATTAGTTTTGTGCTGGTAAAGATCTCTTAAACTAAAATAAAATAACAATGTGTAAATAATTTAAAATAAAAGGGCATGTTAAATATAAAAATACAACAAAATTCCAGTTTCTCTTTGCTTTAAAGAATTACCTGGCTAAAGATCTTAAAAGAAAATGCCTTCTCTTGTCTGTTAAATTGCACCACTTTCTACTTTCAGATGTCAAAATGTTTCCTTATTCTGTAGAGTATCATGTCAATGTTTATTAATAATCACATAAACAAAAAAAATTAACAATTTGAAATAATTTACTTAGTGGATTTAAAAACACCCTAAGAACAAATAATCTAAAGATTTTCTCAAAAACTCCACTGTAATGCAATTTGAGGTTTTGTATTCAATTTGACATAAACATAATTAAATCTTCCACTTTGAAACCAGCATCCTGTGATATAAGAAAACGTGGAAGAAAGGAGCTCATTACAGAAAGGCACTTAGTCACAAAAATGTAAATTATTGTTGTCCTCGATAAAACCTGGTGCACACAAAAGAGGTGGAAAGACCATACAGCCTTAAACAGGGGGAGAGCTCACCTGGGACAGATCTCCAGATTTACCTTGTGGTACCAATTTTCCCAGAAAACATTGGAAAAAATATCTCCTCCAAATTATTGCAATGTTTCAATTTTATTTATTTTTCCAGTAGTAAAACATTTCATGTTTATAAAATCCTTTGAAGTTGGTATAAAATAAGCAATAGACTTGTGTGAAAACCACTGTCACAATGTTAATTATTAGCAGGCACTGAGCTTTCCCACAAACAAAATTGTTTGTAGTTCTTTTAGGCTCTGACAGGAAAATTGTAGGCTGATGAAAACCAGTTGGTAGCTTACAATCCCTTACTCCAAAAACTGGGTGTGCATATCTGTACTGGTGTGTCTCCACAGACCACAGCGCCTCTGCCCACAGCAAACGGCCAAAACTGAACCTTAAACAGCTCAAAGAAAAACACCATCATGTGGAATAAAAAAAAAAACCAAAGGAAAAACAAACAAGCCAACCAAGCCCACTAATATTTACGTTTTGGTGATAATTCATCCTCTCTGGGTTGAGGTGAGTGTTTCTGAGGTCAGCCTTCCAGGACATTAAACCAAATTGAAAGACTTCCATATATTTTCATAAACTGGCACATAAACCTCATAAGAAGAAAAAAAAAAAAAAAAAGAAAAACCCAAAACCATTGGAAAAAGAAAATACCACTGGTACAAAGATGATATTGCGACTTATTGAATGTATTGCAACATCCCTCAAGAGAAAGATGAATCAAACCTGCTATTTCAATTTTTCTCCTAGAAGAAAGACGAAGACCTGTCATCCATCCAAGCAGGCTGCTTTATTTTAAAGGAAAGTAGGAAAAAAATCCTATCAAAAATATTCCAGAACAGGAAACTTTTTAAGTGCCATCAGAGTTTTTTTCCCCGAGAATCATCTTCCCCTTTATTACAAAGCATACAAAATACACATTTGTTTAACAACAGAAGCCATCCCTTGGCATCCTTGCACAGAGAGGGCTCTGCAGGGAGAGTCTGGTTCAGGGACAAGCCCACGCTCTCCAAGATGACCAAGGGGTCACAGGCTTGGACAGCTGTGTGCTCCCAGAGCCAGAAATCATTTTGCACTGGGCTGCTTAAGTAGCACCTACACTTCATGGACAAGGCTGGGTGAGTTTCTTCTGCCCCTCTATTCAATAGTCTATAAGAGACTGAGACTCCTTAGTAAACAAGAGGTTAATTAATACTATCATCATCATTTAGGAAACAAGGATCTTAAATTCCATTGTGCATATTTTAGCTTAAACCTGGTTTGCAATATTACACCAAATCTTTCTGAAGTGGAAAATAATTGCATGAAAAATAATATCATATCCTCAATGAGTTAATAAAATTTTATTCTCAATAGAGTCTCTAAAAATACACTCAGTGATGCAAAAATCCATGGCAAATAAAGCATACAGAACCAAAATTTCTAAGGCTGTGCAAAATATTAGGCAGGGTACAGGGCCAGCTGGAGGATGTCATTCATTAAAAAAATATATGTGAAAATTCCCTGTCCCAAAGGCTTCTCATAGCACTTCCAATTTTATTAAAATTAAAAGAGATTTCATTCATTTCAAGTTTTGGAACAAAGCTGTAGATGGAAGCAGTGCCTTAAGAGAAAAAGAAAGAAAATATTTTAAAAACCTATTTTTATCCATTCATACTAATTCTAATTCATCTTTTTCCACATAGGAGCCTTGGAAAATCCAAGAACAAAGAGTGACATCCTTCTACTTTATTTTGTTCTGCATTACTCCTACATATAGGTATGATCCTCAACTGATTCCAAACCTGCTCCTTTAATTATTCCCAAGAAAGCCTACTTTCAAAGTTTTGCTGTAATGCTTTGAGAACTACACTAAATGTCTTTGTCAAGCAATTTAGAGTGCAAAGTGACAAATACAGGCAAGGACAGCACCAGTCATTATTGCCAGACATACAGGGCCCAGAAATAGAAGCATCTCAAGTAAACAAAATAACATGATTTCATCAGTGCACACAGTTTCTGCTTTTCCATGATGTCTGACCCACACAGTGTGACATAGAAAAAGGTATTAATAATTGAACTTCAAAATGGCAAAATGGGACCTGCCTGAATGAAATCCTCTCTTTGGCAACTTAATGCTTTGAGAGCATAAAGAAACAGGACTGACATTGGGAAATTTTGTTACTTGGTATGCAAGAGCAAGGCATTCCTCAGAAAGCTTTCCTTAAAACTATCAAAGACCTTACCAGAGAAAAAGTAAATATTCCTTCTACCTTAATTTTACCTGCTTGACTAGTAGGCCACTAGAACATTTCCTACTAGAACAAGTAGGAAATCACTACTTGTAGCAATAAAAAAGTAAAATTTTAGAGAGCTACAAAAAGTTTGAATGAGACACAATAACCTATCAAGAATCCTGAGGCACTGAAGGTCTGGGACACTGATGAGAGCTGCTTCCAAGCTCATGCCCTTTATACAGCTCGGTCTCTTGCTCCCACATATCAGAGTTCCCAACTTCTTATTCTCTAAAAAGCATGAGAAAGTGAGTAGTGAGGAAGTAAAATCAAACCTGAAAAGGTAATGCACAATTTTTAAAATAAAACAACACCTTGAAAACTGACAACTAAATTGACTTTTTATAAAATAACAGAATGACAAAAGAAAAAATGTGAAATTTTCATATATTTTAGCTGTCCCTCAGATATATTCACAGCATTGCCATCTCCTAGTTCAAACATTCAGTCAATACGTCAGAGATTGAAAAACAGTCTATATAAAGAGTTGCATAATGTAAAGTTTCTATTGTGCAGTCTAGGGTGAATACTTAGGAGAAGCTGTTGAATAAACAGCTGTAATTCAGGCATCATGTAAAAGTGTTTCTGCCTTGCTGGCATGGATTTGTAAATCCATGCGTTTGTTGCAGTTGTTACTGACATGTGAACAGCAGCTCTCGGGATAAACTTTTCTAGAGGAGTGTGGTCTTCAAGCCTTTTACTGTGAAAGAAAGACCTTGCAAGGTCAACTGTAGAGCAAGGGCAAAGCCAGCAGCTCCATGCAGAGGCATCAAGCTGCAGTATGTGTGGTTCACATGCAGGACTCCAAGGAAACTCTGAAAACAGCGGGTCAAAGGAGAAAAAGGAAGAAGCATTACAGCATCAGCTGGGTCATGGTCTTAGCAGCTGAGCAGCAAGAGATACGTGAGGACTGCTGTGAATGAGAGCAGGGGAAAAAACCCACAACAAAACACACAAAAAATAAGCTTTCTGTCAGCTCTTGACTACAGTCTCAAACCCATCAGTGGCTTGTGGCTGATTTCTAAAGAAGGAGCTAAATGTGCTTAGCAACCACAAGCACCAAACACAGCACTGAAAGGTCAAGAAACATAGCATAAAAATAATAATCTAAATGTAAAGGGCAAATTCTCACTTGTGGTTTTTCTGCTGAACAGACCTACCCCTTAATCAAAACAGTTCAAATAAACGTACAGATTAGCCCCGATTATCCAGTCTCAAGTTATTTGAAATTCCAGGATAACCAAGGATATATTGCCTTATTTATTCACTGAAACTATTTTTACTAAGATAACTATTTTCCTTAAAGATTTTAAGAAATGTGGTATGCAAACGGAAAACAGAAGTTGGGGATATCCTCTAGTGTTTAGCAATGATATTAGTTAATATTTCTACATAATGATTTCCAGACCTGTGTCAATGTGCTTAGAGAAAGGCAGTGAAGGGCAGAGCTGTTGTACTGTGAGAAACATGCCCAAGGCCAAATACAAGAACCAGGTCTCCTAACTTTAAGTGAGGTGTTGCATAGATCAGGTCTAAGCTGTGCAAGGGGGGACAAAGTCTTCAAATGAGCACAGAAGAAGCTGAGTCCAACACTAGACAAGATCAGCACGTTGTCCTGTGCGAGGCAGCACAGTGTCCATGGGGCTCAGTGCTGTGCTGGCACACCTGTGCTGGTTTGGGACTGGATCCCAAATGCAGACACAGAGTGCTGGGAGCTCTCCCCAGGTCATGCTGCACCTGGCATCCCTGTGCTGATTTGGGACTGGATCTGTGTGGTTTCATGCAGACACAGAATGCTGGGAGCCCTCCCCAGTCACAAACCACAGTGACGGTCCCCACCTCCTTGCTACCCACCAGAGCCACTGCCTGCATTGCACACACAGCTACAGCAGTTCCTAGCCATGGGCAGCACTCAAAATATGAAACAAGCACTCCTAAGAACCTCCATTTGGACAACCTAAGCTAAATAGGTTAACTTTTAATAAATTACAAAGTACTTCGCCGTTCTTGAGGACTTCAACACTCACTTTTTAGTTCAGCAACACTTACAGCAGATATTTCAATCCACAGGGAGCTTTATGCCCTGCAAATTTATTTTTTTTTAGGTCTTGGTCATCTTCCTCCCTAGCCTTTGAGGTTAAACAGCTTAAATGCAGCTGTTAATCATCTCCCTTGATGAAGTTAATGAGTACATCACACCTTCATCTGAATCCTACCTATTGGGAAGAAATCCAAAACAACACCTAATGTAGCGGCTGCCAGAGTAAAACTACCAGATTTTGGACTCATGTTAAAGTTCCTGTTCCAGTCTATGTACTCAATCTTTGCCTTTTCATGTTCTTACTTAATTTTTGCTACACAATTATCTATGCATACATGAACTATATGAATAAATCTGCAAGGCCCCTTCTACACAGAATTATATTCCTCCTAAACCTCTATCCTTTCCAGGGAGAACTTAATGCATTTATATAAATTTATCCTTACTTGTTAATCCAAAAACACCTGACTTCTGGTTACATGTTTAGCTGTGAGTTCAGAATGCAGATAGTCCTTTCATGAGGGTCTGAAAATATTCCAGAAATAATAAATAAATAAATAAGTCCTTTTTTTAAAATTCAAAAACAGTTTAAAGAAATTTAAATTCACATGGAAGTAGATAATTAATTTCACTGTAACATTAGGGCTAAATAAAAATTTAAATTGTTTGCATTATGAAGCAGATATAAAATATGTGCATTAATTACATATCAAAGCAGCTTGATTGTCAATTACAACTCGATAGCCGTATTAAAAGAGGGGTTTATCACACAGGTAAATGAAAATCAGTTTTGAAAACATAATCTGTAAACATAAACGCACACAAATGCACACAAAACTATCTGTGGAATGACCCAAATTATTGCTGTTTGGGTGGGAGGGCCAGTGAGGATGCTTTCACAGGCAGGACACACATATTGTTTGCTTGCCTCACACAGTACAGTCTTGGCCCTCATATCTGTTAGCACAATTCATTTGGTGACAGGAATGGGTACACATTCGTAACAAACAGATTTGGAAGCCCTGGGGGTTTTTTTGTTAATTTATAAATCGTTTACATGAGGTTGGAATTCCTCAAACATACAACATTCATACAACTAAACAGATTCATATGTAGTATTTTGATGACCTGATTAAGTACCAGAGCTCACATACAAACACAGACATAACCAAAATGAAGATAAGGTAGATTCTTTTGTCAAAGATGTATTTGAGATTAATGGCAAGCTGACAGACTGAATGGGTTTCACTGCACAGAGGCAATTACTGCAGTAGGTAAAGCAGGTGATAAAGATTTGTTTAGTACAAGGCTGATATTCATTAATCTCTTTAAACCCCATGTTAAGGTTGTTTAAAGTACTGTAGTTCTTCTCTGGAAAGGTCTGTTGAATCTATGACAGAAAAGGCAGACCTGCATAAATGCAGTGCAGGTCTCCACGGACTATGACATTTCTATACCTCCACAGGGAGGCAAGTATTTTAGATTAGTTTGGTTAGCACTGCAGATGCAGCATGCTGATTTACTAAACTCTGATGCAAGTTCCAAAAATAATTAGCTTATCAAAGATCCACTTTCCTTCCTCTCTTTTATTAGTGTGCTAAATATGGCATTGTTGCGAGGAAATCATTTCACGAGTGTTCAAACACTAAGCACAGACTTGTCAAAACGGAATCCTTTTTAAAAAGAGCTGATTTTCAGTGCTTGCTCCTTTTGAAAGATATTCATATTACACAACTATCAAAACAAATGTCATTCAGCTGTGCAACTCCTTCCATGCTATTAGGGGGAAAAAAGGAATTAGTAAGCGTTTCTGAAAGTCAAGTTATTTTATTGATCCAACATCATCACAGCCAACAACAAAACAAACAATTACACAGACACATGGCACACAAGCTTTTCATGAACCAGCTTTGAGGTGCCACATAAGAAACTTGTTGAATGGAGAAGAAACTAAAATTTTGTACTTCAATTGTAAATTTTCTTTGTTACAGATATTCATTTAGTGGGGCTTTTTTTTTTTTTTTTCCAAGGAAAAAAACATCATTTTGATTTGTCATATAGAAAATACTCCCTTTGAAATAGGTTAGTTCCTTCAGTGTGTGAGCAAGAGTTGTTTCTCAGCACATCAGTAAGAAAGAATATTGTTCCAAAAACCACGGTCAAGGTTCCCAGTTACTACTAGTGTGCATATAAATAATCAGCAAGACACCCACTGCCCCTCCTAATTTTTTATCTTCAGAAAGCATATTAAAATGATTTATTTCTAGCCTGCTACTCATAGCGAATGCAAGTCAACCTCTCCTTACCTTGCCAGTGACAGGGATATCAACAGAACCCCAGGTACCAACTCCCTAGTGAACCGTGCCTGGGGCAAAATCAGCTGCAATAATTCCAGCAACTGGAAATAAAAAGGAATGTTAACAGCAGAAGCTAATCCAGCACACATTGAAGTTACATCAACGACTTACACTATGTAGCAGATAAAAATAAAAATCACCAATTCTAAATGCAAAAATGCATTCTCTGAGACCACACAAAAACAGGGAAACACATTTTAATCCATTTCAATTAGAAGATATTTCAAGCCTATATTAAAACTTCCTTAAACTACTAGAATAATGCAGAAAAGGAATTATAAAAAAACAGGTTTGCACATAAAAGCAGAGCAAGTCAGCAGGTGCCATCTTCATTTCAATAGTAATATATTAACCATTTTTTGTTACTGCTTTTTCGTGGTATTTTTTCAGTATTTTCATACTGTAGGGTTATTTAACCCAAGTTAGCACAAAAATTATGGGGTTGGCCCAGTGTTTCTCTAACAATTTTTCACCCACACACTTCCTTATCTCTTCCCTGCTCTCCCTCTCTCTATGTGGCCTCTACATTTTCGTATCTTCATTGAAATGCCTTCCAGAAATGCCTTTGTGCTGACAGAGTTGCCTTTTCCAAAAGAGCAAAATTCTCCAGAGACTGGGGTTTCCAGATCTGAATGCTTAATTTCATATTCCAGCCCAGCAAGGGCAAGGATTCAAAAATACTGGATCAGGTGATCAAACTACAAGGGCTAGTTATATTGAAATATTCCCTCATTTTCCAATGCTGTTTCAATATTAACATCTATCAAAATATTTTTGAAGAGCTATATTAACATTTCATAAGCCTAATATCCAGTCCATCAGTAAATCTACCCACAGAACCCTGTGCCAGTTATTAAATAATACTAAAAATAAAGAATATTTTTATCATGTTAAATATCTGTTTGCCAAACCCAATAACCCACAACACTCAAATCATAAAACAAGCAAGTCCTATCGAAACACCAAGACTTCTGCCACCCCAAAACCCAATCCAAAACCCCCACACTTTCCCCATCAAACAGCAGCAAATATTTAGTAAGCAGTTTCTTTTATCCCAGTTATTACTACTTTCTTTTCCTTGGCTATGAGGTAAAAAAACTGATTTTCAAAAAATTTTAAAAACACAAAAAAACAAAACAAAAACCCCCAAACAACAAAAATCACTTTGCTCTGAATTTAAGGGAAAAATATCTTCACATCACAGACATCACACCAGTGTTACAGCTAAATTTCATTGCAGCTTCAGTTTGCATTCAGCTTGGAGAAGTTCTAATCATGATTTTTCCTCAAGTCCTCTATGCTGATTCTCATATTTGAAAGATGTCTTTATTTGTATCCAGGCCAAAATCTAGAAATCAATTTATCTGACTGAACAAGACTTAACCAAACCCCCACAAGAACGTATTTTGCCCTTCAATGATGCTTTCAGCATCTGGTATGAATATAGATATGCCAACAAAACTATTTCTTAGCATTGCACCCTCTCCTGACAGGTATTCTCCCCAACATCTCTGCCCTAATGAGTTTGTCCTTGCACAGGGATACAGGAAGGCTCTCCTTTGGTTCAGGACAGATGGGTTTCATAGAAAAGTGTTGAAAGGGATTGCCATGGAATGCACACAGCCTGAATGGCTTAGCTCTGCTCAGGGTTGTAGGATACAGGAATAGGACCAGGATGGTGGAAATCAGCTGCAGGCCCTGGGGAGCAGCCCCTGAGTTCTCTGGCCATTTCCCCCCTCTCAGCTGAGCAGAGCCCTTTTCCCTGAGCCCTGGGGCTGCTGATGCAGGACTCAGCCAGGAGGTGCACGACCAGGCCAGAGGGGCTGCAGTGGAGATCCTGTCTGAACAGCACTGTCTAAGTCTGGCTAACAAGGAAGGAGGACTCTGGATCTGGGCTATCTGCACATGGGTACAGAGCAAAGAGCAAACCCAGGACATGGCCTCTTGTCTGGTCACTGGAAACCAGCAAAAAGAGCCTTGCCCTGATTTCTTCACACCCTTCCTTGAAGGTTCATTGATAAAATCCCCTGAACTGTCGCTTCTCCAGGCTGAACAGTCCCCTCTGTCTCAGACTTTCCTCTGGGGATAGATGATACAAAGACAATGCCTTAATCACCCTTCACTGGACTCTGTCCAGCAGCTCCATGTCTCTCTTGCCTACACTACTGGCTAACACAAGAAGGGGCGAATTCATGATGCTGGAAAAGTTGTTAATGACAATTTAAACCATGGTCATGTTACTTATAAAAAGTGAAATCACCTGTGAATTTATTCATATTCATATCAAGAGTGCTTGCCAAACCACAGCACCAGACAATCACTTCTTCTGTGTGAACCAAATCATTTACAGAAAAGCTATTTTAAACACTGCTTATAAGAATTTCCAATATTTTCATGTCCCAATACCTCTCAAGTCAGGCTCCCTCAGTGCCCTTAGTCAAATGATATCAGCCTCAGAATGAGAGAAAGATTTTAACAAATACATTTTAGAAATCTCAAAGTGATTAAAGTAGTTTTTCTATGCATAGTAATGAGGTGGTTTTCAGGTTTGCTCTTAAAGGGCTCAAAGCAAGTTTTAAGATGTGATCTCAGAGCTAAAAGTGACATGCTCACTGGAAAGCTGGTAGTGTCCCCTTTACATTATTATGCAGAAGTCTAATGTTTCTGACAGACTGCATTTTAAAATACCTGACATTCATCTCATCATTATCACTATAACTGACCTAGACATCAGGCCAAGGTACTCTAGTTAGAAATTCCACTTAAGAAAAGTGGAAAATATTTACTAGAAGGGGGATTTAAAAAGACCAAATAAAAAAATGATTAATTTAAAGGCAGAACTGAAGGTTAAGAATAATTCTAAACAACAGTAGCAAAGTCATCTCTCACTAAAGAAGCCAGAAGTATTTTATAGCCATTTTTGCACGTGGGTGTGTAATTAGCACTATTTGTCTGCTACACAGGTGTTAAGAATTAGGCTAGAGAGAGGTATCACTGTGCAACTGTATGTAAAATATGCTCAGTCCAAAGATTCAAAGGAATTGCAAAAATTCTGGTCGCTTAGAATTAGCTACACCTTCTTGGTAGAATTTTTGGTATCCTATATTTAAAATGGATTTCTTGAAATTGCTGGAAAACTAAAATAAGAAAAACCAAAATAAGAAAAATTGAAAATATTCTCAAAAAACAGGACAACCACAGGCTTTTAGGTCTAACTGTCAAGGTCAACTGATATCATTAGACTTACATGAACGAGTTACAGTAGGGAAATCATGTTAGGAAATATGGGTCAAGTCATCATGCAGTAATAAAGCTGTTACCTCCAGACTGAGTTTTTGAAATATTCTTTAAAATCTGTCATGGTTTAGCATTTCTAATATTACAGTCATAATGGAACAATGAAGTATGCCAATGTTTATAAAGGGCCACTTAAATATTTATTTTGATGTTTAAAAGAAAAAATCCAAACAAACAAAAGCAGCTCCCCCCCAAAAAAAAATCCAAAAAAACCTCAATTTAGCCCACATTTACTTTGCCCTTAAGCAGGTACTAGCAGAAAAAATAGAAAAAAAATTATATATATACACATACAAGAAAACATAGCACATTTATGCATACTGAAACATTTAGAGTAACGAGTTCCACAAATGTTTGTGTGGGTGCAGTGTAGAGCTGGACTGACAAGATCATTACAATAAAAATACAAAGACCAAACAGACAAAAATAATAAATCCCACGTATATAGGAATTACAGTGCCAAATTCAGACAAGGTGGCAAAGTGACATAATCAAGAAGATACAGCACTAAATCTAGGGCACTCCGTTACTACCATCACAAGCTCAGTCTAAAAATTAGGTTGCAACATTCTCAAATGTATATTCTCATTTACAGTTTAGGGAGGCATTTTCAAAGCACTCTGTGTTGGCGTAACTATCCCACTGAAGGCACAAGGACCTTAACAATTGATTTCTAAGGAAGCAGGGTTAGGCTGAGCCCTTTTGAAATCCCACTGTAAATGATTTACATGGAGAGAATCGGAGCTTGTATGGCATCCTTAGGATTATAAGCACCTCCAAGGGCTTAAAAAAAAATGAATGATTAGATACAATGTGCTCAGTATACACTGAGCAAGAGCTCACAGAAACCCTTGGACATTCAAACCTGCTTAGCTAAGAAGAAAGCGTGCAGATAAACTACCCCCCATTTTTAATAACTGCTGCTCACATGAGCAAACTGGTAGTTAAAGATTATCAAAAGACAGCTACAGAGGGACAGCCAAGAGCTCTATACGCCATCCCCACAGATCTGCATTCTCTCCTGCCTATTCCCAGCTCAAACATGCCTTGGGCCCCCTTGAAAATTCAAGCTTTAGCTTCTTTTGTCCCCTCTCAGCCCTGCGTGGGGTGGACAGAGCAGAACTGCCTGCAGAGGCAGATCGGGACAGACAAACAACCCTGGAAGGAGGACAGGACAAAATATATTCACGCATTGTATTGCCTGGCCACAGAAGGTTTAACAGGGATGCAGCCCCAGCTCAAACATACAGAAAGATCCTGGATACTCCAAAATTAGATATCAGAAATGCTGACGTTGTTTCAGTCAATCACAGCAATTAGCTGAGTGGGTTTACCTATTTTTGTGTTATTTTATTTTAGCACTTTTGAATACGTATCAAAGGTAAGATTTTTTCCAAGTTTACTATGAAAGCACACACAAAATTGTTTTATATGTTACTCAAATACAGGCCTCAAAATAGTAGTTTGATCTCTTTTTCAGAACCTAATACAATGGAAGCCATTTAAATGAATAATGCATTTTTTTAATGGAACAGAAAAGTAATATAAGTGGGGCATGTTAATTCCCAGGCATGTGAAATTTATTGTCACTTAGGTGCCCACTGGGAATAATTTATGCATCCTCGATTAAGAAAATATTTTTAATTTGAATTTGCATATTTTACTCATTACAACTAACCTTGACACAGTCCTTTTCGGAGGTGCCATGCCCTTAGGTGGGAGTTTACAAAATGTCCACTTACCAGGAAGAAATAATGAAACAAAGGTGCACACTTGTTTTCTGAGGAGAAAAATTATGTGTGTCAGGACAATAAACACCCTTGGCTTGCAATGGTCCTTGCCTTTGTGTAGTACAATTAAAACTAAGTTAGAATTTATTCTTCCTTCTTTAGAGGAGAATTTATTCAAGAGTTTGAAAGCAAGCTGAAACAAGGATATATGGTAAATTCCAACACAAAGTGACAACTTCGAAAAAAAAGAAAATCACAAAATCACAAGGGTCAAGGAGAGAGAATAAACTGGCAATAAAACTAATCTCTCCATCATCTGTCGTTACAAAAACATACACACACCAGTGAACAGTTTCTGGAAAAGCATTTGGTCTTCACAGATTTCTTCTGACAGGTCAGCAACTGTGAAGTTCTAAGATTTATAAAACCAGATTTTAAAAGTGTTCCCATTAAGCCACAGTCAATCTTAGAACACTTGTTTCTAAAACTTTCAGAGTCACTTACACTAATTTTAAAAAGTCCCAAAAAGGCCTATGGATAACCAACACCTTTCCCTTCCCCATCTGGGCTCTGCTCCTCTCCAGGTGAGAACACTGCTGCAAGCTTTTTTCTGAGAAGCAATGACATCCAGTTTCAAACATGCAAGGAGGTCCTGCACATCCACAAGCATTCCTGAATTATCTCACATATTGGAATCCATACACACCTTTCTAAAAAGAAATAAGCCCTATTTTAACTGCCACAATGGAAAAAAAAAGTAGGAAAAATGCCTGGAAGAGGAGATTAAATTCCAGGCCACCTCCAAGGCTTCTGAATTTCACATTTTAAATGCTTTTTACTATGAATTTCCTACAGAAAGAGGCTGTAATTAAAAATCTGCTACATTCTTCGCACTAGATCAAATGTGTTATAATTTTACAGGCCTTATAGAATAACTGTGCTAGACTGAAATGAAGCTCTGCAACTGACATCCTTTATCAGATCTTCACTCTTATGAAAACCTGTCAGCTTAACAGCTTATTTCGTGGAGGGCTGCAGATTTCAGAACTCCTTACAGGAAAAAGGGCTGAAATGTCATGTAGGTTTCAAATATGATTGAATTCCTCTTGATTACCAGAAAGTGTTGGCATTGTGGTGGTTACAGGATGAATGCTAGAACACTATTTAATTTCCAGGCTGCAATCAGACCCATGCTGGTGTACTCCAGTGAACACAAGACCCCACCATAGCTGCTACAGATGAGCCTGTCATTTACTAGGTGAGATTACAGGAGTCAGGGCTGACTCTCAGCAAATTAACTAGAACCTCACAAATACCTCATGCAATACATTTAAAAACAAAGCTGTAGAAAGTATTTTAGAGGTGTCTAAGAGTTACCTAAAGAGCACACGCTGGCCCTGCTAAGGTGCTGTAGTTTCATAGCCACAGTGTGACTCAGAAAATCTACTTTATTGTCCTCACAGCTGTATTCTTACAATTATAACTTGTGTGAACTGCAGCTAGCCCAAAATTTTCTCTTAACCTCCCCATAGGCCACATCTCCCTTTCTGAATTAATTTCATACTGAAGTTCACAAACAGCACAGTGCTGGGTCAGCTGCTCAGATTCCAAAAGGACTCGTGTGGCACAGAGGAGGGATTTCTACTGACTCTGACCCTAACTATCCCAGAACCACAGAATGGTTTGGGTTGGAAGGGACCTTAAAGCTCATGCAGTCCCACCCCTGCCATGGGCAGGCACAACTTCCACTATCCCAGGTTGCTCCAGTCCCCATCCAACCTGGCCTTGGACACTTCCAGGGGTGGGGCAGCCACAGCTTCTCTGGGCACCCTGTGCAGGGCCTCACCACCCTCACAGGGAAGAATTTCTTCCCAATGTCTAATCTATGCACCTCTATAGCCAGTTTGGCTGGGTATATTAAGATCAGAATGGCAAAGCCAGGGGCCTTCATTAGAGGCAAAGAGCTGCTCCTTTTGCAGGGCACCTTTCAACTGAAATACGACAATGCCTTGGGAATACCTCTGCTTGTATTACAGGTTCTCAGTTGCAGTTTAGGAGCTAAAAAGCTCTGTAGAGTCAATTGGCTGTTTAGAGGTGGAATTACAGAGCAAAACGTTCTTTGCTTCTTGTTTACAACAGCAGAGATGGTGTAAAGGCCTTATTTCTGTGTGTGTTTTATACAGACATTGCTGCAGTTCAAAGCTTGCTTTGCTTATCCACAGAAGTTTTCAGTTTCCTGTAACACATACCTGGCCAGGATTTCTTGTTACATTTGTAATAGATACATAAAATAGAAGGATGAAACAGATATTAGAAATACTACCAAGCCATATATAAAAGGACAAATAAGCCACATCAAAGCAAGAAAATAGCTCATGTGGGATCAAAGGCACCTCTACTTTCACCTGACAGGTTCCCCACACTGCAAAAGGGGAATTGCTGGTATGTCACAGGTGCACACCTGAGATGGCAGGGAGTAAAAAAAGTAACTAAAAGAGGGTGTGATAATCAAATGCTGTCCTTAAAATAGATATCTCCAAATAATTGATATCCCTATACCTGCTACACACAAAGCCATCCTTTGGAGTGCAGTGCAGAGTTTAAAACAAGCATTTTCTCAAAAAAACCTCACATATTACACCACTTCTGCTCTGAAATGAAGATATATTCTCCTCTCCCCTAACATACCTCTTATGGCATGTCTGTGTGCTACAAGAAACTGATATTCCAAAAGAGAACAATTTCATAATTTTCATAAGAGCACTGGACATATCACCAATAGAAAAGTGTTGTTGAAAACATATTGAACATATTATTTCATATGAATAGCAAAAATCCAGGAATCATGCCTGATTTTTCACATACAGAGGCACAAACGTAGAGGTTTCACTGAATCATTGTGCTTGATTCTTAAAAGTCCCTTTTAAAGAGGGACTCTTCCTAAGGATGTGAAGCTTAACCTTATTTCTGAAGTTCCACATATCTCTATACCACCCTTAGGGTATTAAACAGCTTAACTGGAATCAAAATAAAATGTGCAACATTTTCCACCTGCATGAAAGACTGAAGGATTCAAAGCACTTTTATTTTTAGATATTAAAAAAAAAGAAGAGTTGTAATATTTACCTACACTTACTACTTTCAAAAGATGATTTCCTGAAAAATATATTAAATAGAAAGGTAAGTCAACGATGATGAACAATAGCAGAAGTATATTTTGCAACTTTTCTACCAAAAGAAAAAAATGTTGTGTAGTCTGAGCAAAGGAAAGAAGAAAAGCAGTCCTCATTTTGGCTGGGATAGAGTAAATTTTCTTCTTAGCAGCTGGTTTAGTGCCATGGTTTGGATTTAGTATGAGAATAATATTGATAACACACTGATGTTTTAGTTGTTGCTAAGTTGAGTCTAGTCTAAAACCAGGACTTTTCAGTTTCTCAGCTCTGCTACCGAGCAGGTGCACAAGAAACTGGGAGGGAGCATGGCCAGGACAGGTGACCCACATTGGCCAAAGGATATTCCAATATTCCGTACCACAGCATGTCATGCCCAGTATATAAACTTAGTGTGGTTGACTGCAAGGAGCCAGTGCCCTACTATTGTATTTTATTTTGTTTCAATTATTAAATTGTTCTTATCTTAACCCACAAGGGTTACTCCCCCCCCACCCCGATTCTCCTCTGCCACAGGGAATGGGGGGAGTAAGAAAGAGCAGCTGTGTGGTACACAGCTGACTGGGGTTAAACCATGACAGAAATGAAAAAAGAATGATAAAAAAAATATAAGATAGTAGATATTATTTATTTTAGAAACTTATTTTTTGCAGTATTTCCCCACTGAATCTCACCAAAATAGAGACACTAGAAGATGTGTAAACGAGAAAAAATTGCTCAATATTAATTAAATGAATAATCATGCAGGGCTTTGTTCCTAAAGCTTAAATGCTTGAATAAAGAAAAGTAAAGAACAGTAAAGTAAAAGTCCTTGGGCCCCAGAAAGCATCACTTCTCATGGGAGTTCTTTCCCATTTCCCAGTCAACTGACATGGTCTCCTCCAAAACCTCCATCAGAGCACTAAGCAATATAGAAATTTGCTAGGAGGAATCTCAGTGTTTCTGTAACCTGCCAGGGGATAAAAGCTAAGGCCTTGGGTTTGCATTTTGATTTACTTGATCTTTTCCCATGTTCTGGAGAAAAGATGACATTATGTATGTTGGAGGGGAGAGGACACTTATCAGCCTAGGCCAGCTGATCTCTCAGAACTTTCCCAGAACAAAATCAACTTCTTTCCCAAGACTCTCTATCCCACAAAGTCATGAGGAAAAAAGCAGTAGAAAGGGATCATTTAAGTTATTGTTTCTAATTCAGTTAGTTTGAAAACACTGGAGCCATGAGGAAAAAAGAAACCAGGAAATATTTTATAAAACAAAGCAAGAGATAGCCCTAAATGGCACCAGACCATTGCTCTCCAGCTCCTGTTGCTCCCCTGGAGTTTCCCAGCAGTGCTTGACCCACTTTGGAAGGACAGAGGCTACCAGATGTCCCTTGCCCCAAAAGGTACTGCACGAACTGTCCATGACTCCAGGGCTTCCAGCAGCATTCCCAAAGTGTCCTGCCCAGTGCCTCCGTGCCTGCTTCTCCCAGGGGCAGGTCCTGCTCACCAGGAACAGCCGTGGCATCGGCTCCCCTGGAGCACCACCAGCACTGAGGAGCACAGTACTCAGGCTGCCTGATTGAAGCTGGCAGCCAATTCACCCTCGTAGGAATTATAAAGGAATTATGAATTTGTTTAGAAGCCTCTCTGAAACCATTTATGACTACTGCAAATGCCACAGCAAATTTTAAAACAACAAAAACTTTCGTCAGCTGCAGCCCAAAAGGTTGCATTTTTAATGTTTTGATCTAATTCTCACACAGACTCAGACAACAAACTGAAAGCACAGGGTCCATTTCTTCTAATTAATGATTTATAAATTCTGATGTCCCAGACAACTAAAATTCATCTTTTCTAGTACCTCCCAGAAAAATCATCTTGCCTGCTGAGAGGACAGAAAAAGTGACATATTTCATCAGTTTCAGTACTGGTTTCAGTAAAGAAGTAATCTAACAGAAGTTATGTAGTTCCAGACTGATTCTGTAAGAACATAAACATTTTAAATTATTAGTTCTCCTTTGAATGAATCTACTGATTTAAAAAGAACAAACAAACTTGAATAACTCAATTTTGAGTATATGATTTTGCTGTGTTTTAATTAACCAAAACCTTTGCTGACATTTTCTTATTGTTCTCTCTTTGTGGACACATCCATTATAAATTGGTTTGCTACAAGTCTGCAACACTTTTACAGGGGACAAACCTAAATGAAAGGGCCAACACTGACATGGGCCCATCCCCTTCCCCACAGAAGTGGGTGTGAATCTGATAACAGTACAGGAGTGGTCCTGGCTCAGCAGTTCACTGAATATAAAGTGTCAATATTGCAAACAGTTTTTATGAGAAACAAAAGATTTTAAATTGTTTAAGGAGTCACAAACATTTTAGCATCGCTACTGCCTGCCTTCTAGGTGCTAAAACAGTCTGGACTCAGTCTTTGGTACATGTTACATCATTTGGGAGATTTGGAACTAAGCTCCAGCATTGCATGTAGCATAATATTAAATCATACACAGTGCACTACAAGCAATCCTCTGCTGGCCCAATCTACTAAAATGATTTATGCACAGAAAGTTTAACTGTACAGCAGGGAGACTGCAGCAGATTTGCACCTTCACAAAGAACCCTTGTCAAGCAAGTCACCAGTATAAATGCCATTTGGGCAGGTTTAGACCACAGTGAGATTTAGAGTTTTAAAATAAACCCAGCTTCTTTCAATACGAAAGGACAACCAACATTTTATATGGAAAGGATGCAGTTTCTTATGCACAAACATATAAATACATTTTATGGCAGTCACCTAACAAAAAAAAGAAACTCCACCAGCATTAAATAACAGACCTGCCATAATGCAACCTGTTGTTACTCCTTAGAGTGATTAAAATATGACTTCACCATGCTGAAGTGTCTCTCCTCCCCCTCACACCAGCAAACCCTTTCTTCTTCTGCATTTGTTATATATTCTCATTTATATTATCTATCTAGCTGTCCATCCTTAGATTGGAATCTGCTTAGAACAGGCACTTTTCCTTCTTGACCATTCAATGAGCACTGCAGTTGGTGATATCATGGACAAATATTAAATGAACCTCTCTGAAAAGAGACAACTGTAAGAGGGAATTCTATTGTGTAAAACAACCGTTCCCACAGAAGAGAGCTAAGGTACTTAACTGAACTAGTTTTTACTCAAAAGACTATTCAAAATATTGAAACACTCCTGACATTGTTTGCTTCTATGGAAATCCACACAGGGCAACTTTAGGGGCCTCATACTGACCAACTTTTGGAAGCACAAACTTCTGTTGATATTTTAAGAGGAATTGTGACTCGTGTAACTGTTCTGGGAAGTGTAATCAGTGCCTTTAAAAATAAGCCAACATCAGAAATTGTAGTTGTAGTTGTGATATCTCCTTATAAAGCTGATTATGGAGTAAGGAAAAGATTTGTAAGCAAAACTGCATTTCATCTTGCAAAGGGAGCAATGCATGAAAGGAAAATGGGGGCTACAAGCTGACAGTATCTCTATAGCACCTGCATTCTGCCCTGTTGGAAATTTAAGTAACCTTGCAGCATGAAGCAACTCTGAAATTAGAAGCTGTTAGAAAATATTTTCTACATTATTTGTGTTATTACTTGCAAGCTCATATTTTCTGATTGACGATTCCCATTTAGTTTCATAAAATCTGTCAGAAAAATTATTTTTGAGAAACTTCATCTAAGTGGCAAAACAATTCCACAATTAAAAACCTCACAAAATAATTACAAAGAAATTACATGAGTTGTATTCAGGTACAGCTGTGAAAAGGGTATGCACAATTTGCTGCAAAGATCCACTCAAACCCCCTCCAATCCTGTACCCTTTTGCCCTCAGCATCCACTTTCTCCCCTGTTGAAATCAAAAATGCAGAGTGGATATTGAAATTAACTAGTACAGTAAGTGAACTGCAGAATTAGTACCAGTCTAGCAAATTAAACAAGGGAATAACCTAAATTTTTTTCCATTTTCCTTTTTTTTTATTTCTAACAAATTAGAGGGCTCCAGTAGATTTTATCAAATACTGAGCTCCCCACTCTCTTTCTCAAACTGTATAAATGCCTTGAACTCCCAAAAGAACATCACCATTCCTTAGCCCCATGTAGTTCTCTTTCATTTACCCACTTCCACAGCACCATTTTCAAAGACTTATTTTAGCCAAAGGGAACAAAAGTGGAAATCCTGAAAGGAGATCTGCAGATTTTTCCAGAATTTTTACTCTGCCCCCTCCACCAACTGTCCACAAGACCTCAACTCCCCCACTGGGATATCCTTTATGGATGACTCCTGAGGCACTTAAAGATTAAAACAAAGGATGAGCCTCACAAGTCTTACACTGCAACGCTGGCCACAATAGTTTAGTCACCCTCTCTGAACACAAAAAAGGAGCCCAGCCTCACCTTTGAAGTTGCAAGCCTTAGTCAAATTCCAGAAAACAACAGCCAGACATAACTATATGTGATATAAATTATTTTGTGAACTACACAGAGACACACATACACTTCACGATCTGATCGGCCGCAAGTGCAAAACATAGGTATCACCTACCAGGATGAAAGTGTTTTCTTTAAAAATAGTACTAAAACAAACAAAATTTACAAATTTCCTCATGGAACAATACTAAACATTTAGAAAAATAAGGAAAATGTCCCTTTAACGCATAAGCCATTCAAAATTGGGCCCCAAGTGTTGTGCGAGGCGAACTACAATAGAGCGCCTGCAGGCTGCTTCAGAACTGCACAGGCACTGAATGCAAAAAAGAACCACAGTGCTTCCACGGTGGCATCAGCTCCAATTTAAGCACAATAATAGGGCAGAGCACAGTATTCTGCACTTGCACCACAAAAGGAAAAGACCAGCAATCTCAAATTTTGTGTACAATCCTTAAAACAGATGCTAAAAATCCACAACAAAACCCCACGATCCTATTTTACGCTAAGTTCCCCTCACACAAATTACAAACATCTACTTTACATATGCAACTGATTAATTCATTGCAAAGCTTGCTTCCCTATAATATAATTTTTCTTTGCTTTCAAATAACTCATAATTTCCAACCACTCCCACGACACAATTTAACCTAAATAAATCCATTCAGGTATGCTCCTCTCATTAGTTTATTTTGCAGAGTAGTAAATTCCAGCTATGTATTATGGGGTGAGTTTTGTACATAGATATGGCATTAATGACACAAATGGGCCAGTTTTGGTGGTGAATTTATTCTAGTGAACTGAAAGCTTTTCCTACAGCTTCCTACTCCAGGAACAAGACCATAGCTGTGCCACTAACACAGTCCAAAGTGGTACCTTTAAAAAAGGCCATCACTGGTACCTGCTCTGTTTTGATGATGCAGACACGCAGAAGATGCCACCCCCGGGTACTCTGCTCATGTAAAAGAAGATTTAGAAAGATGACAAATCCACCCACGTATCAAGCTGATCCTAAAATAGCTTGCTAAGTCATAAAAATGCAAATCTTGCCAAGCTGGCAAGACTAATAAATAATAGAACATCTTTCACCAAGTCTAAGCTGTGCTAGACAGAAGAAAGTAAGGTTTGTTTTGTTGGGTCTTTTTGGTTTTGTTTTTGGTTTTTTTGTCTGCATAAAAGGTCATCTTTGTGAAAGAAGAGGCAGAGATGATTTTAAAGAAGGAAGCAAGGAGACTACTGGAAACAGAAGTCCAGGAAGACAACTGATGAGATAAAGCCTAATGAAAGCCTCTGATCATTAATCTGCAAAGAGCCCAGTTTTGCAACACCTGCTAAGAAAATACCATTTCAGTGCTATATTATCTGAGTGAAACAGATTAGCCCATGGGATGTTATCTTGATATAGCCATAAATGTGTTCATGTGGTTTCTAAAGCTAAAAGAAAGGGCATCTGGACTATTTAGTCTGAGGTCTCAGGTTAAATAGGATTTAGACTTCCACTCAGTAGAACCTCTCCTGAGCTCTCTAGATCTTAGATGCATTAGAACATGTCTCTCAAGAAAATTACAGTGTTTAAATCAAGACTTCAAGTGACAGAGACCCTACTGGGGCAAGATGTTCCAATGGTTAATTACACTATGTTCATTATGGTACATAGGGCAAAACTACTCTGCTCAGGAGACATATCAAAGTCACCAGAGGACAACAACCTCATCTGCTAGCTCCAATTTACTTTATGAAAGAAATTCAGGCTAAAAAGACAAGGCATACACACCCTTTCTTAAAGCAGGATGTGGCATACTTTATTGCACAAATGGGCATAACCCCCTCTTATCTCCTTAATTATGGCAAACCATATATATCCATCCTATATCCATCCTATTTAAAATACATACTCTGTTCCTCTGTAACCCAATGTGAAGTTTCAAGTTTGAAAATACTCTGAAGTTCATAATTTTTGACTGATTGAGGCAAGGAAGCAGACACAAGCAAATGCTTTTCATTCAAAAATACTGAATAGCACAAAAATAATAATCTAATAACTTAATGCAATGCAAGCCTTTTGGAGCTGAAACATAGCAGCTTTATAGTAACAAGAGCTGTTCAGGACGAGAAGAGATTAATATTTTATCCCAACTGAATTTCATGTGGAATTTTGATAAGAATGTAATTTCCCAAGCTGACTAACAAGCCAGGCCTGGGAGGAGGTGTAACACCCCTTCTGTACATGAAACAGCCTCAAATCTATAGTTATCACACATGTTAAAGAGTTTGCTTTCATATATCACCCAAAGTCAGCACTCCATCTACTCCCTGACTCCTAACACAGTCCTTAGCACTGTTTATAAGCAGAGTACTCTTCAATTCTGTCTTGAGCATCATCTAAATTCTTTGCACAGGACAGCTTGCCTGAGGGACATCCCAGATAACTGCTCATCTTCTAAAATCTGGCAAGATTACAGGAGAACAGGATGTAGGATATGCTACAGAAAAAAACCCCTTCAACTGGCCAGGTAAAACGTCTATACAGACTTCTTCATCTCTAGTTTATACGCATTGTGTATATATTAACTGAAATATTTATCAAGTCAGCTGCATTATGTTTCTAATATAAATGGGCCTGTACTGAAAACTTGAGACAAAAATGTATTTTAGAAATTTCAATCAGAAAAAAACCCTTTTCAAACAGAAATGAATATTTACACAGAACAAATTAAGTGATTTGCTCACATCAATAACATTCAAATAACATTTTTGCTTCTGAAGTTTGTTTTTAATGGAAATTCACTTTTCTGTCACATGCAAACAGGTTATGTAGAAACACCTATAAAAAATAACTTTTATTTTATTTCCCTGTAATCATGATATGTGTGCTCCTTGGCTGGAGAACCAAAAAGTCTAATATTATGATTACAAATGAAAATTTAACCCAATAGAGTACTGCAACTTCTGAATTCTGAAGCTTTTTTCCACTTAAAAACATTTGCAGTGATTTAGTACACATTTTAGGATATTCAGAATGACATAAAAATCACTTCAGTAACATGATGCAAAGCACTGTATTAGCATCAAATCCCTCCAGTGGATCAATATAATTCAATGAAATTTTAAGAGGAAAACCTCACAAGGATCATGTAACTGCAATCTTCATCCTGTGCATCTGTCAGATAGCCCACAGCTCTTTACATCAGATTCTTCTTATCCTCTTCTCACTATAAAGCTTCCATGCCATTAATAGCCCCCTGATGTTCTCTTGGTGTTACCACCCTGGGGCCCCCAGAGCTTCCTCAGCTCCCTGGAAACCACCACAAGCCCAAACAAAACAGCCTCCAACAGCTCAACACCAGCACAGCTCCAATGATCCAGCAAAGGTAATAGTAAAGAAAAAAACCTGACTTTTGAGCCCATTTCTCAGTGTAATAAGGATTCTGGCAGAGCAGGATGAGCAAGTATGATGGTTTTCTCTAAAGGGGACATCCTAAGCGGGCTCCCAGCACTGTGCAACAGGACAGGCCCCTTCCAGCACAGCGCAGGCAAGAGAGGAGATGGAATGAAATTTGGGACGCCAAGGAAAAAGGCTCATCACACATGACTCTACCCCCTAGGGGACGGGGACTTGCTGTGTGCCTGCAGCTGATGGGGAGGAATTTGAAATGCCAAGGGAACTGTCAATGCCCCGATGCTGAACTGGATCCCAGTGACTAACGATGTGCAAATGATCGATATGCAAATTTCACCGAGGGCTGACAGCACTGACACACTTGTACCACTGCTAACATCTACTGTGTTGAGTGGTGGTTTATACTAAAAAAAAACCCCACCGAGAACAACCCCATGTGAAAACCCCACATACACAACACCATCCAGTAGGAGTCAAGGCAAAGCCCACAGAGACATTTTGTGGTTGTTTCGAAGAGTATATTCTGTTTACCTGTTCAGTTTTGTACAAAGGTCTAAAATGTAACAGGCTGATTTCTTCGCTGGGCAAACAGATTGTCAGAATTCTGACCTCATGAAACAGACCCTCACATATCTGGGATTCTCATGGGTGTGTTTTTTCACACAGAAAAGCAAAACCATCTTGCATTCTAAATTCAGCCTTGATTTCCAGCATCCAGATAATACATCCCAGGAAAAGCCAGACACCCTCAGCTACATTTTTGTCCTGTGGTCCTAGTATGGGCAGCAAATCCAGCACAGCTGCAGCATACAGCGTTTCTGTACACAATCAGCTCATCAGTACTGATTCCTGCACGAAGTCCTAAACACATGACAAGGTTTTATTTTGAGCTGAGGTAACTGGGCCATCAGACTGAGAACCTCAGTCAGAAACATGGATGGTAAAGCCAGAATTTAGGTTCAGAGTGGATCACATGTTAGAAAGGAAATACCTTTGTGATAGACATATGAAAGCTGAACAGAAACTTGCCTTGTGCATTGGAGATACTTGACACAAATAGAATCATACCATCTGATAATGACAACCTGCAATGCTTCATATCAATCCTAGACACAATATATTCCTGAATATATCATAAATCATAATAAGCACATGGCAATAGGTAATTTTGAAAGTTGCTGAACTTCTGCAGAGCACAAAATATCTGTATTAAATAAAAGCTACACATTAAAATCTACTTTTAAAAGCATTTTCCATTCTCTTTGGTACATTCTCTTTTTCACCAGACAGTAACTATCCACTATCCTTCTCTCCCCCCCATAGCCAACAACATAATGAAACAGAAGCTACAGTGCTAATTGCTAATTTAGAAATTCTGTATTAAATACAATTTAAAATAAAACTGATTTCATTCTACGCAATTAAGAAATTTTTATATAGTTATTTAACATGCATAAGCTGGTAAACCACCTTCCATATAATACACTGCAGTTACTAATTTAATGAACTGAAAGGAATGCTCAAAAACCCCAAACTCAAGATTTGGAAGATAACACAACTTAATAACTCAGAATATAAAACATTAAAATTATTATTAGGATTACAACCCTCTTAGCAAAATAGAGGTGACACATCAATTTTGAATTAGATGTCCGTATTCAACAAGAAGCCAAAGTAAATAGGGTTTGTCATTTTAATATGCTTACTTATACCTGCATAATTTTCAAACTTTAAAAAAGCCACAAAATTGATGTCTCTACAGGGAAAAAAATAAAAACAAAATAAAAAATCTCCATGGCTCAGACCCAGCCATCAGACAAATTCAAAGAATCAAAAAAACATGCATTTGAATTGCTCCTTTACAAGTGGCCAGTAAGGCACTTTGTGAAAATTACTGGTTTTCAAATGATATTTAAGTCTCACTTAGAGAGGAAAAACTCTTTCAAAGAATAATAGATTTTTTTTTATTCTATCTTCAATGGTCAGATTTCCATAATATGAACTGCTTGATAGTCACTTTCCCTTTAAATTATTTTTTAACCATACAGGCAGTCACATCTGATTTCTGATTCTCCTTACCTTACTTTTCCTTTCAATTACTTCAGTTCTTAATACGAACAATAAGAGTGCTCATTGCATGTCCTCTGTGGGACTCCTGGAACTTAGATACTCAATAGACAGGTGCATAGATAAGGATTCAAAGTCTTTGTTCCACTGTCCAGACAGAATATGTTTAATCTTTTTTCTACCTTTTCTATGCCATTTAAACTTTAACCTAGTAGTAACTTTTACTGCCTTGATTCACAATTCAAAGGTATAAAGATGAAAAGTCCTTGCCTTGGAACGTAGCTTGAAAACTTCATTCTTAGTCTGTATTTCTTTTGAACTTCTTCTTGTGGTTTTTGTCTTTATTTTTCCAGGGTGCCAACTTTACAGTATAGGACTTTCCAAACCTAACAGCAGGGCTACTTGGAAGGAAGAAAAGTAGAGCAAATTTGCCCAGAATCAGCTCACTTTAATGGAAAATATTTAAATTACTGACCAGGGTTGATTAGAGGACAGTCAGTCGATTTTCCTCCCCATCTTCTTAAATATGCTGCTGGTGACAGATTGTTGTATATAATTGTAAACATACACATCAGCCCAGCAAGCATGGGACAAAGAGTCAGTATAAATGTAAAAGAAAAACCACACTCTGTACAGCACAAAACACATCCCATTTAATTCTACAGAGATAATAATTTTCAGTCACAATCACAGTGTATAAGTAATGTATATGTGTACCTAAAAGAAGAAACATTTTTCAATAGCTGAGATAGATGTTAAAAGCATGGATCTTTCAGAAGAGATAAATACATACAATTCTGGAAAGCTCAGATCTCTTCCAGGAGGGTGAAAGGTGGTGCTGCTGTATGTCACAGTGGCTCAGCCACGACTCAGTGGCCGTGCTGATCCAGCAATGCACCAGGCTGCTGAGTGAGGTGCCAGGGACATGGGCACACCTGCTGACCTGGCACCCTGCTCCAGAGGGACGAGCCACCAACAGAAGGGCGAGACACCAACCAGCTCAGCTTGCCAGAGGTCACCTGTGAGACCCCATCTCATACTTCAAACTTCATGTGGGAGCTATTCTAACTGCTAAAAGGTTCCTCTGACTCTTAAAATGTGGTGCCTTTCACCTCTCTCTTGGATTAGGGAGGGAAAAAAGCAAAGCTGGAAATGGTGTCTAATGTCCATTATCTGAACTGCTTTTCAGAGCTAATAGCTGGAAGAGCTTTTGTAGCTCCTTTAGACCTTCTAACAGGACTGTCACTCAGCTATGAAAAGCAGCACTGCCTGCCCACTGCTAAGGGAAAAACACAGCAAGGCCAGGAGGATGCTCTGTGCCTCTCCCAGCACAGCTCCCTGGAGCCCAATTACCATATCCTGCAGCCAGAGCAAGCTGTGTGTCTGGGTACGGGGCTTGCTCAGTGACCACGGGAAAACAAAACCAGCTCTACAGAGCTGAAGCCAAGGGGTCTAAGGTTCCTTGGAATAAGACAATCTGCAGAAGTAGTGATCCAGCTTAGCTGCAGAGTTTTCCAAGGCCCTATGACAATTTCAAAGACTGAACTGGATCATTTTCATCCATACAACACAAGCTGCATTCATATATTTACTTATAACATAAGGATTTTAATGAGTAAAAACGAAAAAGATAGTTGTGCCCATCTAGAATCCTTTGATTAATTACTGCACTCTCATGTCAGGACTTGACATCCTATCCCCCTTCCTTCAGGAACTACCATTAAGTCTAAAAATGATATATTGTGAAAACTAGCCCAATTATTGCTTAGCATTTTATTAAAACTCCTACTTTGCAAAAACCCCTGAAAGTCAATAAGTTGTTTCAAGAAAACATCCATTGCTTATAGAATGTTAGCACATCATTCAAACTACTTCAGAATAACTAGAGCACTGTTCTCTACTGAAGTTTTCTTTGCTAATTAAAGAGAGATCAAATGAATACCCCCTTCAACAAGGTGAAAGCCATCAAAGAGGCAGGATTACAGCATGCAGACTGTCAGGTAGCAATGTGATTACCAACATAAAACCTGAAGCTATAAAAAAGCATTTAAAGTCATTATGTAAAGGATATGCCCTCACACTCTATCATTTAAAAACCATTTAACTCATTATCTAAATTTACTAACAGATGTAAACTCTTTTCAAACACAAAACTGATGTCCATCACTGCATTCTCCATGCCTTGAAAGAAATTTTGATTTTAATTTATTGAGCCATACAAACTTCTGAAGTGCTTCATTCACCATTCAATCCAGATTTATAACCAGGTAATAAAAAAAATTAAAGGGCATACATATACTGTACTTACCAACTTCTTTCATTAAAAAAGCCATTGTTGAAGAACTTCCTTTGCTTGAGTATGTGGTACTTGGGGAAGCACCACATCTAATAGTATCTCTGGAGAAGTCAGAGGAAATATTCTCTCTCAAAAATCCTAAAGTCTTCAAAAATCCATTCAAAAATCCACTTAGAACAATTTAGAGTATGAGTTAACTTACCTTCAGCAAGAAGAGGTGAGTCAAAAGTTATAAGAAAAAGGGATGAAAGATCTAGGACAATAACAGACAATTGAGGAATTGTCAAAAACATGAGAAGGAAGAAAAAAAGGCGGGGTAAAAACCTGACTGTGACCTATGAATTAAATGGCTGTGGTTCTTACAAAAACTTGTCAACGAGTTTTATATCACTTTCTTTCAATTTGTAATTTTTACTTTGAGTTCTTCACTATTCAAACTAATATATAGTCTATACAGACAAAAATATGAGGTCTGAATCTTTCTCATTTGGAGTTAGTTCTAAGATTGCCCGAGAAATACAGAAGTTTATACAAGAGTATTGAATGAATTCTGGAAAATGTCCACAGAGACATTTTCAATGCTCTAGGATGTCTATAAAGAAGGCCTGACAGTTTTTGAGTTCTTCTGTCTATTTGATTCATAACTGAAAACTTATAAAATATGTTAAGGCTATTCTTCCCTGGTTTCCTGCTTGATTTACAGGTGATACTCTTTCAAATTCAAGACTTTAACAAATACCTCTGTCTCAAATATTACCCAAAGATATGCTTAGATATTTTATTCACAGATACAAGTCAAAGAAATCCACAAAATTCAGATTTTTGAATTTCTTATTCCCTTTGGTATAGTCAGTCTTCATTTTTGTTATGCTCATGCTGGCACCAATTCTTTAATTTTCCAGCTTTCACACTCTGCTCCAGACCCCCTCAAATTCTAATACAAAAGCAAAAGGATCATCTGTGACAAGTCTTACAGGAATTCTTTACTTCATAAAGAAATCATAAAAGAAATAAACCTGTTTTAAACCTCATTGGATTTTTTTTTAACTTGGTTACAGGGGATAATGGAACAAAATAAAGAAAAAACTTCCATTAATTCAGTTTCCAAGCCATTTTTGATTCCTTCCCCCCATTCTCCTGGCAGCAGAGAAAATCTGCATGTTTTCTCCATGTTATGAGTCACTCAAGCAGCACAGTCTGGTCTAAGGAAATTCTGAACAGTGTAGAAATTTCAAAGTGTATGCATCCAGTAGTAAACTGAAAGGAGGCAATCCTAAAATATAAATATTAATTTCTATTTAGAGCCAAATTTGTCTGTTTATCTTTTTTGAAAATAAATATGTTTTTATTTGGCAGTCGTGAAGCAGTCAGGAATCACTGTGTTACAATCAAAGAGTACACATTTAAGCTAACAAGAAGTTAAACACATTTCAGTGCAAGTGTTCAACACATTGAAAAAAAATGCTTGCTTTACCCTTCCTATGAAAGGAAGGAAAAATCCTAATCAATATATTTCCCCCCATATTCATCAAATCCCAGACACTAATTATATCTCAAGCACAAGCATGGTGCCTTGAATACAGAGCAAGCCTAAAGTGGCAGTCAATAGATTGATTATTTAGTAAAGCAGGATACAGATATAGGCACCCTACAGTTGACAAAACTGTCACCAGTGATATTGATTCTCTAGATTGCTTCCAACAGGTTCTTGTTCATTCTGGCTTCACCTACATTTTTCCATGGTTTTTGTTGCTACAGACAATAAACTCACAAAACATCCCAGCTGGATCGAGGAAAACAGCCCATGTCCTGTACTTTTAATTCACAGACAGTTACTTAGCCCTTTAAAACCTATCCTCAGAGGTACAGCAGAATCACAGCTGCCCTGTAAATTTACAACTGTGTTTTCTTTGCGTCATGTTAGCACACAGGGCAAAAGTGTTGCTCAGGGCTTAAGGTGTTGAACAGCAATGCATACAAAAAAGAGAGACTGGCTTCCCGTTTAAAGTAACACTAAGACAGCCACACAGTGACCAACTTAGTTTCTAAATCTCTTTCTCCAAAAACAACTTCACTAAACCTAGAGGATATAAAAGCAATGAAAGCCAAATCTTAACCTCCAACTGATTTGCAATCCCTGTGCATGTAGCAGAATGCTGTAGGTAGTTACTACAGCTCTTCAAGGACAATCATCAACATTTACCAGTGTGCTGAAATATTTTTTAAAAAGTGATGCCATTACAGAGGATCATGAAGTCATCTAAAAGAGACTGCAAATATAGTACTGTTAACCTGGTTAAATTGAGCAAGAATTGTACATCAAGACACTTAGTCTCCTCAGAAGGAATCACTGACCTGTAAAACCCCAGTACTGGAAATGGTACCTTCTGGTGTCCTCTTTTCTTTGGTGATGTATACCACAAAACCAGTTAAAATTCAGGAGACTTTAAAAATATTAGCTTGGCATAATATACCACAATCTGTGAAATGCAAACTGTGGGAAAACAAAAAAAAGGGACACACACAACCACCTTTATGTCTCCCCCAAGCATTTACTGCTGCATACTAACTCCTGGAACAGACAGGACCTTTGGGCTGAAGTTGTAACACATTATATGTATGTTCTTATGTCCTTAATGAATGCTGAAACCAGGTGAAAGTGTTGTTGCTGTTAGCTGTTGCCACTCTTCCTCATCCTACCCCTGGTGTAACAACAGAAGAGCAACCAACAGACTCAGGCCCTCATCCCTCTGTTGAAGCCATGTGAGTTTGTGATCCCAACCACACGTCCTCACATCTGACATCGAGGCAGAATTTCCCTTAACAAAAACATAGCAGTGCTCAGCAGAGCTCCTTGGCGGCAAGAAGGTTTTTAACCAAGTAGTTTCAGATTTGTTTTCCTGACTCATGAAGGCTGCAGCTGTGGGCAGAGCTCTGCTCCACCCTGTGGTTGGGTGTATCCCAAGTAACAACTACTGCAAGTGTATTGAGCAGAGGAAGGAAAAGAAAAAGTCAAAGGCAAAGGACAGACATCCTTGCCTTGGGCAGCTTCTGATGGGTGGCATTCAAATAAAGCATATGGAAAATTGTAGAACAGTTGTGCAGAGGTTATAAAATTATGTCTGAAATTAAATTTCTCCACTACTACAAAATGATAGTCCCAAAGAACCCTATTGATTGCTGTTTCTGAACCTAATAGTAGAAGGCAGCAACTTTTATTCTCTTGGTTAACGTGATCAATGTGTTTAATGCTTCTTAAAGTTTATGAATTGTAGCTGCTTTTGGAGCAATGCCAGACTGGTCAGTGTGGGTGAGCTGGAAGGGCTGGAGATAGTTTGCTAAGATTTTCACTTGTATTTCATAGACTACTTAAAATAATTATACAGCTCAGCAAGGCTTTAAGATTAAATATTTGATACACCTGAAATAAGAGAAAAATAAAAACCACTTGCACCTAGTTCTGGACAGCTCCTAAAAGGCTTCTAAGAGGCATTCAGAAAGAACTGCTCTATCTCTACTTCTAATTTATTTTTCCAGGAAGCACCAGTGAACATCCACTTTCAGGATTTAGATGTCCTGTCAAAGTGAACTGCTCTGTGTCAGTGTCTTCTGAATCTCTTGAATGACATTGTAGGTTCAGAAAGTATGTAATGGGCACTCCTCTATAGCATTATAGAATCCGCCCTGAGACAAAATTTCTCATTTTACATAGAATAATTTCTGTTGGGCTGAGTGTCCTCTTCTAAGGTTGAAGCTGACTGGAGCTCAGTGCCACCTGCATCCAAGAACACTCATCTGGGTGTTGGACTAGATCCATTTTAAGAATAAATAAGGAAATAAAAGCAAACCAAAAAGCCCTCTTCAAGCCCTGTATTTTCTCTGTTTGAAACCCATTAACTTTATCTGTATTAAAACAAAGAACAGGAATTCAACAGGAATTCCTCAAATCCTCCTTTACCACAGAACTTAATTCTAATCTTAATGCTGTATATAGAAAGCATTTGTACCATACCTCAGGTTGTACTGGTGACTATTTCCAGGTTCAATTTAAAGTGTAACCATGAGTGTATAAATAGTGTTTTAACTTGGGGGTCCAGCACCTCTCTCTGGCTAGGAAGTCAATATTTGAATACATGTTAGCATCTGACAGCAGAAAGCCCAGTGCTGGCCATGTCAGCCAGAGCCTGAAACAAAACCTGAAAAGATCTTCAGCAGAAATCCACATGGCAACAGCCCATTACATTCCTCAGGTGAGGAATGCAATATAAGAGCTTCCTGTTTTCGGGAGAATTATTTGGGTATGAAGCTACAATATTGGTGTAAATCAGATTTCTGAAGAATAAAGAACACATGCAGAGTGCTCAGGAAGCTGCAGGAAGCTCTTGCACACATAAACCAAAGAATAAAAGATTGGTCTTGACCATACTACCTGCACTACTTTGAACACTACAGAGCAGTTGCTTGAACAGAAACCTGGTACTTGACATTTCCTGGAGCTATCCCCAGGAGGAACTTCTGATTTCTAGAAAACAAACATAAACAATAGTCAGCAGCACTTAGTAGTGTAGCTCCCAAATGTTAATAAACTTACACTCTCCTGTAACAGAAAATATGTCAGACTTTCATTTTTGTCTAGTATTAAATGAAAACCTTTAATAGAGACAATCAGCCTGCTGCTTCACTAGTTAAGGAAAAATACAAAAAATTACTTCTGCATTTCTAGGCATGCTTACTACTAGGTAAATCCCACAGCTTTTTAACCATCACTTAAGCAAGCCAGCTCTATAAAACCTGCCCTGTCTACTTCGCACGCCAATTAGGCACCAAATATCAAGGTCATTTACTTTATAGCTGAAGCGCAGCTGCTTCTGTCATGGATGAAGGACACACTGGGTATGGGCTCACACAGCTGCATTATTCCATTCTGCTAAAGAACTAAGTGACTGAAGCCACCTCAGCCCAGCAGCCTCTCTGGCCATTCCTGCCACACAAGAGCCTTCCTGTGCAAAGAGATGTCAAGAGTTCCAACATCCGGTGCCCTCAGTTATAGCCTAAAGGAGGTTCAGACAGCACAAGGAAAAGTAGCATCTTAGAAGTCAAAACCATGACATCTCAAATCTGGTACCACATCTATCCCCTCCAAAACTCATGGAACCTCTACCTGCTAGTTCAAGATGTCAATTTAAATGTTAGTTTGTTTTTTTCCTGAAAGAGAAATTAAAAATATTTTTTAAAAAAGTTCAAGGTCCTTCTCAGAAAATCAGTTTTCACTTTAGAAAGCTGTATTTATAGAGGATGATATTATTTGGTTTTTGTTTTGCTTGGTTTTTTTTAATCCAGACTTTGTTCTTTACCCACTTGTCACACGGCCATGATCTGAAATGTTGAGGACAGAAATACTCCACAAATTTCTTTTTACTAATTAGGAAGAAAAAAAATGCTGCAAAGAAAGTTCTACCTTGAAACACATAATTCTTTAAAACTAAGAAAAAAGCATATGGACAGACTGCAGTGAGAATAAAGCTGATCTTAAAGAAATATTCTAAAACTTCTAGAGTCCTGAAAACATAAAACAATCAGAGATCATAGAATACCAGAAGTACAGATAAAAAACACAGTGTAAAAACTTAAACAAAGAGGACGAAGAAAGGTAAAAGATCAAAAACTAAGTCAAGCTCAAAGCAGACACCCAGCACAAGGAATAAAAATTTTAAAGTTTATGTAAGTTAGTAAATGTTCTTCTGAAGAAATGTTTTGGAACTTTAAGGAAGGTTTGTTCATTTAGTAGAAGCCTTTTATATGTTACTCCATTATTAAGTAATATCAAAGGAATTACAGCAAAAACTATCTTCCTCTAAGTTGAAAAGTTCATCTCCCATAGCATGTCCTTTGAAATTAATACAACTTCGAGTCCTTTTGTGAAAGCTGAAAAAGATAAGCCTAAAAATAATACTGCATAGCCTCTATTACAGGGTGCATAGAAAAATAAACTGGACATGTTTGTATCTACTTTCTGTCAAACCAACTTAAGTGACACTGTAGGACCTGAATTAACCCAGCTTTGCAATTTTATTGAAAAAACACTGATAAAAAGTTAAAGAAATTAAGAAAACCACACAATAAAAACTAGTTTCATACAATAAAAACAACTTGTGTTTAACTTCAAATGCTCTCCCTTGATCTTTGCATGAGAAACATCACACTTCAGTTTAGGTGCTAATGTATCATCTATGACTTCATTTAGTGAGCTGCAGAATGCAAATAGATCATCTTAAATGTGAAACACAGCTCTGAGTAAGTCCAGTTACTTGGGATGTGATAGAGAGCAAAGCTGGGCTTTGAGAGTACTGGGCAGAGGTCTCTGAGCTTGACATACAGGGCAGCAACCTGAACTCTGCTTTAATTTTCACTAGCAGCCATTCACTGCTGCTGATAAGGATGAACAAGGTAACAAAGGAAGAACAAGGCCTATGGAAATGGTGCTTAGGCTCTTCCACACCCACATTCCCCTGCACAAACCAGCAGAGCATGCTAATTGCTATATTACCTAATAAAATATCTCAAGGAGTCTCTTTGGTTAACACCATGCAGGAGTGCAGCGTGATTCCTCAAACTTTCCTTGGGTGACGAGGAATTTCAGTCATGAAGCTCAGTTCAGACACATGCAAACCACCTTCCTCTGAAGCAGCAAGCAAACCTTCCCATGGACAGCCAAGCCACCACTGCACTCCACCTCTGAAGTACACACACTGACCAGGGTAGTCAGAGCTTTGCTACCCAGCTCCCCAAGGCTGAGCTACCACCTCTGGGGACCCAGCAGAGGTTCCCAGCTCTGCTGCCTTGCTTTAAACACAGCTCCACAAACAGGGCACAGAAACTCGAAATCAATTGTGGATTTCTGTATTTATTTAAAGAGCCTTTGAATAATAATCAAGAACAAAGCAGCAAGCCTACAAAATTCTTCAGCAAATGCTGTAATTATCAGTACAAGGAAGAGCTCAAGATCAGCTGGCACTGCACACCTGTAATGGGCTGTAACATATTTCAGCAATGACCTACACATCACTCCCACCTCCGTATTGTTCAGAAGTCATTTAATGAGGTACCTACACCTACACTAGATCACAGAATGGTTATTATGCTTAGGGAAGTGCAAAGTCAAATTTAAGTAGTTTGCAAATAAGGTGCATGTTAAATCACTTTAATTCCAATTTCTCAAAAGATCTTTCCTGCTGCTCTCAAAGGAGGACTGACATATCAGCCAGCAAATAAAAAAAAAAATTCAAAGGTAAAGCAAAACAATGCACCAGAAAGTCAGGGTTATATAGATAGAAGCACAGAAGACTGCCTTAAAGCTATTCATACCTAAATCTTGTTCATACCCAAAACCACTGCAAGTGCTTGTTAAAAGCTTGAGAAAGATAAGTTAACTCTCTCATTTAAGTTCTTGCTGAAAGAATGCAACAGAAAGAAGCCAAATGCCCCAAATCATAGTCTATTACCATAATCACAAAGCACTCATCTGTGATCTTCTGAATTATAAACTTCATAGCACAAGCAATGTTTGAGGCACCATCCTATGCCCCAAACCACACAGATTTTGGTAACAGTAACATTGATGAATTACAGGCAGTTTTTCCGAGAGCTGTTAAAGAAAAAAGAAGCATTGCTTGCCACTAAGTTGCATAGTGGTTTCTAAATTATTTTCTTGGGATAACCACACACACCCCTCCCAAAACAAAACAAAACAAAACAAAACAAAACAAAACAAAATAAAAAAACAAACACCTTCCAGAACATGCTCAAAACTCTAAAATAATAGTTGAGCTCCAACAAGGATTACAAAATTCCAGATCAACCAATACTGTACATGTAGGACAAGGTCCTGCTGTCAGAGTTACAAACAAGGGGAAGAGCAGAAGAGTGCTGGCTGCTAGAAAGGTACTTCACAAAGCTCATATGCCTCTTCCTTGCAGGGCCTTTCCAAAAAGGTATCCACCATGGCCCAGAAATCAATTTATAGAAATACTTGAGCCTGTACTGTTAAAGGACTGGGTGAAATGGAAAAGGAATGATGCTATGGCTATGCCTATATGCTATGTGCTTCGCCTGGGGAAGAAGGGGTTTATTTGTTTGGGGGGTTTCATGAATGTTTGAATACTTGCTAAGGCAAAAGTTACTGCTGAAAATATCCTGTTTGAAAATACAGTAGCAGCCGTGTCTTCTACATTACAGTGAAAGCTAATGATATTTAAAATGTAAACCATAATCCCCACCAGAAACAGAGCTCTCTAAATTAAAAAGCTTCAGCACTTGTCTCAGCCAGGAGCGTGTGTACGACTGGTGACTGTGGCTGCTGTGGTGAGCACGTGCACACACACACACATTGGGATGGTGGGGGAAAAAGACCTAATAATTGGGTCCTACTGATTCAGTGTATGAACTTTTCAAACCTTGAGCAAGATCTCCACAGGAGATACTCACCACAGAGCCAGATCTGTGGAGTTCTGCACCACAAAAGTAGTGGTTCTTTGCTGCTTAACAGAACTTGGGGAGATTAAAACAAAAGGCTTCCTCTCTGCATGGTCCTTTGAGCAAATCAAGGATTTTGCATGTGACAATAGACAGTTAAACCATTTATTTCCTCTTTATTTCTTTTGGTAAATTAATAGAATTGTTTTAATATTTAAAAACTTTTTTAGTTGTGAAAGCAATGAGTATACCTGCTGTAGACAGCAACTTCTGTGAAATTAACACATGCAATTAGTGAACAAGCTATTAGGTGAATATACTCTCCCCTCACAAAAGAACACCAAGGAGATCATCTTATTTTCTCCTCATACTCACTTGCCAGTGGAGCATGTAAAACCTTTCTCTTCACAACAGGGTCAAGGAATCTCCCCTTGAAGAATTTAGTAGCCAACACAGCGTGCCAGATTTCACAAGAGAATTTACATGGTGTATAAAGCAGCAGAAGATGCATTGCAACCCAACCTTTCTTTCAGCAGAGACATCCACTGGGAACACTCTGATGTCTTGGGAGAAGGAACGTAAGGCACAGGCAGGCAGCCTGACCAGAGGGACTCAAAGATTTTTGCCTCCCTCAGCATGAGCATGTAGCTCATGAAGTGCTGAACAACTCTGCTGGTCAGGAAGGCAGGCTGATCTTTATGATTTGATAAAGCAACCTTCTTGTTTCCCCAAACTCACAGGTTTGGGTTTTTCTACCCTTTAAAGCAAATACTGTTACAAAAACTCAATAGCCAAGCATGTAAATTAAGGTTACCATTCTAAGATCCTGCATTCCACAACACACAACTGCTAAACTTGAAAGATTTTACTGGAAAAAGTCTATCTCCTACAGCTTTTGCTAAGAGCAGGGGGTTTTCTGGGCAGCTGCAGAGGATGTGACTACTTCCTGGTAACATCATGGAATCTTTCTCGCAGGGAGCTCCAGCATTAAAAAACTTTGTGAAAAACATGAGAAGGAATAAATGAGATTCACAAAAGCACGCTTCACTTTGGCATACTTCAACCTGTTGCTTTGTATAAAGTATGAAGGTGATGTAACCAACAAAAGCAAAACACAGCAGCTACTGGTAAAATTTGTATCTTCACAGAAAAATTAAAAACTAAGTTTCTGGACTTGTACTGTGTACCAGACATGACTGGAATTGGAAGAAGGCAATGAAATCCACAGTCACAAAGCACCCTTGGGGGACAACTGGCAGTGGAACCTACATGCACCTTGATACAGTCAACATCTCAAATTAAAAAAAAAAAAAAAAAAAAAAAAAGAAAAAAAATTCGAAAGTTATAATTATCCAAATCTCCCCATCCAGGGTTGCACTTTTGCCTACTTCAAAATACAAAATACTATTTTTAGTTTTTTTACAGTCCACTTTATTTCAGTCAACACCAGTTCTGTGTATTTCGAAAGAAAACTTGATAAAACAATGCAAATATTGGCTGCTTTTCTTTTCTGTTATGAAAAATGATTAATTGCTTAGTCTCACTATACAAGAGTTTATACTATGCCCATCCTTGTCAATCTTAACTGTCCCAATACAGGTGGCATCATCAAAAGAGTGAAATATTAACTCAAATATGTTTTTTGACAAATAAAAATAAACAGCTCTCCTACTTTTATGACAGTACATCAAATACATCACCTACATTTATACTTACTTTGTGTGTATCACATAAAAAAATGAAGCTGTTAACAAGGAGAAACATAATTGTATTTCTCTCTAAAAAGTTCACATTAAAAACAGAGATAAGTTTATGGAAGTGAAGAATTACATGGAACCCATATCAGCAGCAGAGTTCACCATCTACTAAATTAGCCTGAATTTAATTCAGGCACTGTGATAATAAGACAATCTACCTGCTCAGCTACCATGAGAATGATACTAATGGAATTACCTAGACAATCTGGACACATAAAATATATTTTAGAAGCTGTTTCACAGTGAGGTCACCCAGTACTAAAGTCTGATGAACTAATTTTGCTAAGAGATTTCACTGCTCTAGTTTACAGAAGATTGTGTCACATGAGGAAAATCTCCTGGGAAACCTGGCCCTAGGAAGGAGAATGTCAGTAAGTGAAGACTGCTAAATCTGTGCAACTGGAAGCTCAAGGCACCACGCTGAAAACATAAGCAGTTAGTGAAGCATACGTGGTGCAAGCCATATTAAAAGACCTAAAAATTGGATCATGATGGCCAGTAGATAGTTTTAACATGTCAACTCTCAAATCACAAAGGCAGGCTAACACACTACCTCAGCCTTCCTCAGCAGTTGTAGAAATCCAGATGGCACTGGCTTTAAGCACTACAAATGGGATGGTCTGAAGGTTTGTCAGAATGGCTCCAGCAAGTCAATATGCAAAACAAAAAAGGAAGAAAGCAAGCAAGATAACACAAAAACCCCACCAGTTTGCTTTAGTTGTTAGAGGACATTTTTAAAAGTCACAGGGAAAAAAAAATTAGAAAAGCTGTAGGAAATAACTTTAAAAAAAAAGTCTGACAGAATCAGGGGACGCCTGTAACTAATGAGAAAATGCAGGCAAGCTAGAGAGGAAGATCAGGTCAGAAATGCCAGATATGATGGAAGAACTGTATGATGTGACAGTGGAGGCCCTGGAGGCAACAGACAAAGACAGAAAAAGGAGAGAAAGAGACAGTGCTCAAGAGATGGTGCCGAGAGAGAGAAAAGAGCAGGTTTTCTAGCAGAGAGAGGGAGGGGAAAAAAATCTGAGAACCCAGGGAGAGCCAACATATAAGAACCCAAAACTGTTTGCCAAGCCTATTTACACTGATTTAGTCATGCAGAGTTGACAGATCTCAAACTAGGAGCATAGTGGGGAGGGAACAGTGAAGATAAGAATGGGCAAGAAGGTAGATTGGAGATTGCTTAAGTTTTTGAAAGAGCTTTTGCTAAAGCAGTTTGAAAGAAAGGTGGCCACCATATGCAGCAGAGATCTTGTGAAGGATGAAAGGAAGAAAGAGCGAAGCTTCAGATCATGCTGATGCCAAACAGACAATGAACATTGAGAAAGCAGCCTCGGAAAAACTAGAGAAAACACTAAATCCAAAAGAGAGGGATAAGAAAGGCCACCCAAGAACATAAGGAATCAAAGTACTAAAGAACAGCAGATTAGAGGACAGAAAAGAGACTGTAGATCAGTGGCCAGACGCAGAGAAATCTCATTTTATAATCTGTGTAGCCTGAAGGGCAAACAGGCAATACAGAGCCAGAAAAAAAGTACAGTTCTAATACTGTACAAGAAGGAATCAAAGTACCATTAAGAATGTCCAGGAAACAGTCATGCCACAAGTTCCAATGGAAATTAATAAAAAAGTTATTTTTAAAAATTAGTCAGGGCCATCATAAGGAAAAGGCAAGCAATATTCACTCTCCACATATAAAATTATTTTTAATGGGAAAGCATCACACTTTCAGCTTGTCTTCTGGACTTCAAACTCTCTTGATTTTCTTCACAGAGAGTACAGCATGTCTGCAGAAGTCATACAGCTACTCAGAATTTAAACAGCACTAAAACTTACATTAGAATAACAGATACGCTGCACTTCATTATATTTCACTACACTTTTCAGCACCAAAGAAACCCAGTTGTTTAATCAACATTGGGAAAAAATAAAAACAAACTGACCAAATTCCCTCCCCAAAATCCACGAAGAAACAAACCCATCGCAAAACACACAGACAAAAAAACCAGCCCCAAACCTGCCCACGTTCAGCTCTTACTGTGGAGATCCCAGCTTTGGAGAGAAAGAAGAGTCGTTCAGCGTAGGATCAGGAAGTCCCACAATTAAATAGGGAAAAGGACATAAATTTGCTTCAGAGAAGTTAACATTTGCAGCAAAGCAGAAGAAATGCAAGCATTTCTCACTAATGCAAATGAATCACAAAAATTAAACAGAACTACGTTAAAGTATGAAACCAACCAGGATCACTTAAAAAAAAAAAAAAGTTAAGGGAACAGTTGTAATATGAAGCTCATTAGATGAGTCTTGAGCATTTCAAAGACAGGATTAGGAATATAAGGAGTACACACAGCTGGTTTTATTGAAAAATGTTACCTCCTCATACATAACAAAAGCATTGTTAGTGCACCCCTACAAGAAGGGGAAAAAATCAAAAAACTCAAGAAAGAGGAAGGCCCACTTTTGAGCAGCAAGTGTTTACAGGATTTAACCAGTAAGCACAAAGAAGTACTTTTGATAGAACTGAAAAGCCTCACAGTGGAGCAATTCCCCTACCCTGGCTGTTACAGGGAGCATCACAAAATGTCCATTATCAGAAAGAAATCCTCAGTGTGAGCAAGGTCCTTTCATCAGGCCTCTCCTGAATCATCATGCTTATGCCCCCAAATAATGTGAAATATTGACTCAGTTGTAAATTAAAAATAAGTAACTTAAATGACAAACATATGACCATACAGAAAAGGATTTATAAACCAGATGCTGGTGACAGCTACAGATCTGTGCTGCTAAAGCTCACAGCTGTAACACCCTGTGTGTGAGACAATGGATCTTACGAAGGGAGCAGGGAAAAGCAGCTGAAGGTCTGGCATTCATACAAGCTGAGTGAAGGAACACAGCTCCACTTCTCACCCAGTCCTATACTAGCGAAGACTTCACCCTGATAGAGACCAGGAGAGTTCTATAACAGCTGTTTAGCAACAGTGTAGCACACTGGTATATTTTAAAAAAGCAAACTAATCACCCATTGGACTGCTGGTTTTTAAATAATTTATCAAATTTCTTTTCATACATAATAACACACAAACCAAAATCTAATTCTACCTCAAACTTGTTTCTATAAAAATCGTTTCCACGAAGTCTCTAATGCAGACACCAAGAGCTTTGTGTGCACCACCAAATGTGGGTGAGTTCATACTGACCTCTCTCATATGTTCAGTTGCCTCAAAAGTGACAAAAGACCTCCTACTTTAATCAATTCAGTGTAACTGCAGGCTACCACCAAAGGGATGGTTCTACTCCCACATTTTCCTCCCACAAGCACCAGTAGATTTCCAGCCCCTACTTCACATGGGATGTGGACACCAAGCAATCATCATATGACTCAATTCAGTTCCCCTGCATGACTGAAGATTCTGCTTCTGTTTAATTCTGAGGAGGGCAGCTTTCCATCCGACCAGCTTGCTGAGCCAAACTTTCTCCTTCCTGCTGCCACACCATCTCTAGAGTTTATGCAAAGGGCAGGCAAGGCAAACAGAGTGGTAGCAGAGACAAAGAGTGCAGCCCCTTTCACCAGGAACCAGCAGTTACTCCAAGCCAGGTAAAATGAGAAATTACTCTGAAATACAGCTGCGAATCACTGTCCAAACATACCTGCCTGTAATGCCAGGATTTGCACAATGAGCCACAGCTAAGTGCAGTATTAAACACTCTTTGCTTGCAGTCTCCCACTGAAACTTCTTTCCTCACTAATTTTCTTGAGTAACAGTTTCCAATGCTGGCTTCACTTTACAGTGTGTAAATAGCAGCATCAAATAAAAACTATCAATGAGCATGAAAACATCTGCAAAACAAATTCTAAAAAAGAGCTTTTAGTTTGTATTTATTTGTCTACTTCTGTCTAATTTCTACTCTGAAGCAAACACAGTTATGGTGCTGCATAAATTACCTGGCACTGGCTATTCAGGTTTGCTTTTATTCCCTAATTTTAAAAGGACAAACAATTATTTACAACTGTGAAGAATGTCTATGCTATCTTATGAACAGAATGTACAACCTAGCCCAAGTGTTCCTATCACTGCTGTCATATGAAGTGAGAAAACTCATCTTTGCCCTTTAATATGGAAGTAGGGGCACGTTAAATGCTGTGAAGGCCTGTCCAGAGATGAGCAGAATTGCCTGTGCAGAATCACCTGTCCAGAATGACCTCAGAGATGCAGTGAAAGACCAATGACAAAATACAAGTCACCCACAAACCAGAATCCAAACCTCTGCAAAGAGCAGGACCAGCATGCAAGAGACACATCTGGACACAACAATAAGATCTAGCTGTCCCTAGACAGAGACATTCTTTCTTTCTCAGAGAAAGAATCTACATGTGCACTGGAAATCCACACGACAGGCCTGTGCACATCCTCAGTTGGTCTGAGTTGCCATTCTCACACAGGAACATATTTGGGTTTAAAAAATGCAGCCTCTTTGGAAAGGCTGTTTTGTGTCACTGCAAACATCTGCTGCATATATTACTCCCTGTAGGAATAAGTCTCCTACAGGAACCTAAAATCACTGGATGAGCCAGCATAGCTGCAGTACAAAACACATGCAGAGGACAACCTCCTTGCCTTCTTGCTGCTTTGGGGCTGTGGAGTTCACATGGAACCACCCTGGGGCTCAGGGACAGCCTCGGCATGAATATATACATATATATCACACTAGGACCTGCTTTTAATACCTAACTGCCAAAGTCCCAAAAAAGCTAATTTGTGGCTAACTGTTCCACATAGTAAACATTGTTCCTCCTCTGACTAAGAAAGCTTCTACAAACTCTACCTCAAAAGATCACATCTTGGCCATATCAAGAGGTCTCCACATCAGACTTGTTTTCCTTAATCAGTCTTCATAACATAAATCCTTCCTTCTTTTTTTCTCATTCTGACAGACCTGTTTTTTCTCTGGTAACCTTCAGCTTTCTTCTGCCACTACACATCAGCAGCACTCATGTTTTTCTGTATTTTTTTCTTCATCCACACTAGTTATTAAGGAAGGCAACCTAACCTTTCTCAAGACTATACAGCAGATTTATTTCATTGATTCCTCATCTCACCTCTCCCTATCTACCTCTGTATCTCTGACACTTTCTGACTCTTTTTTCTGGATGTCCCACCATTGCTAACCTAAAAATCAGACTATTTATTCTCCATCCATAAGCTCTCCTTTTTTACTGTGCTTCATTTACTGCTTTCCCTAACAATACAGACTGTCTGCCCTGCTCACCTTCTTGATATCATTCAGTATTTAAAATCTGGCAGAATATGCTTAGAACTGTCCTGCATAAACCATAGGAACATAGCCAACTTTTTAAGATAATTTCTGAATCCAGGTTCAGCAATCTCACTCCCCATCCACCCTATCTGTGACCCTACCAAGCTATCCCTTATTGCTCTCTTTCCAACCTTTTTGATTGCTGGGTTATGCCTCCCCTAAGCCAAGCACCCCCAGCACCATCTTTCAAACTTCTCCTCTGCATTTGTGCTGTCCTGAGTTCTCAGAGAACCATCTTTCTCTTTCATATAGTTGACATTTACAGCACCTACTCTCAATATACTCAAATATTTACGTATTTGATGCCAGAACTTCATCTTGTAAAGTGCTTTTCTACATAACTGTTCAAAGTTATGTAGAAGCTGCATTTTTCTAATGTTAAAACTATTTATTTGTCCTTGATATACAGAGCAACTGCAACATACAGGTGAGGTGAGTGTGGTCTCCTCAGGCAAAGCTCCAGACAAAGCTGTCCTGCTCCTAACCTGGAATTCCCAACCTGATGATCTGCCATGTCAGCCAGTCCCCAGCACCCAGGGAGCAGGATGTGGCTCCTGGCATGAATTCCCTTATTCACACCCAGGTAAATCAATACAAACTTTAAGTACTTTACATTTATCCCTCTTCCTTGAGGCCATCTATTACTGCATCCATCTTTTTGTTCACAAGCCTTAAATACCCTTGGCCTTGCACTAACTTTTTTTCAGTGTTAAAGGCTGAAAACTCCTACTTTATTTCAATGGCCTAGTCCTCCACTTGTCACTACTGGAAAATGATAAAAACAGTTTGAAAACTGATCATTAATAGCCCCTAATGCAAACAGCAGTTTTCATCTCCTGCAAATATTACTTAGTGTATTTGGGGATGCCAACAAAATTCGGGATTCCTAAGATTTATTCTGACCTCGTCCCAAAGCTGCAGGCTCCAAGAGAGAGGGCACAGTGAACCTCCATGCTCTCCCTTGTGCAGGCTGCACTGCCTGCCCTTGTTACTGTAAGGCTCCTTCAATTCCTATGGATGTCTGCAATTCTGTTCTCCATTAGTTCACCAACTGCCATACCTTCCAGTGTAATCAGCATCACTCCAGCCTCCACTTTCTTTCTTGGATTTCTCAGTCCCATTAATCTGAAAACAGATGAGAAAGAGAGTTAATACTGACACTGGGAGCATCGTATTAGAGATGTCTTTGGTCTCCATTTGCTTATTGAAATAAGTGACAGCTTTCTTAGACCTTACTGGTCACCTTCTCAGATCATCTTTTAATGATCCAGCGCCAAATCCATTTTACTTGACAATTTTATTTGCCCTGAGATGCTCATCAGTCCGCAGGCAAAACAGGCCAGCAGTATTACCCCTAGTGTGCTGTGGGAGTACAGGCATAAGTAATTTTACAGAAGCCTGTGCAGATGGGGCAGTGGTGGTTCAGCCCCAATACTTGTCTCTGTTCCCTGTGTGGAAGAAATTTCTCATGAAAGAATGAAATATATAGACATTAAAAAATTGTCTTGAATTTGACTTGTTTTGGATAAAATCATGGAGACCCTAGTCTGGTGTCCCAGCACTCTGCACACCAGCCCTCTGAGCTGAGGGGGCTCTGCAAGAAGCAGGTTGTTCCCCATTCTCCTTCTAGGCCATTAGCTATTCCTTTGATTAGCTTGTCTTCATCCCTCGGGGCCCCTCCCTGTACATAATGTGCCATGCGTTGTATTTCTCTTAGCTCAGTTTTCAGAGCACTGTAGAACACATTTTTCTCTCTGGGCTGGTCCAATATGAACTAATTTACTTCAGATCTCTTTTTCTTCTCCTGATTATTGGAAATAAAATATCACAAGTAACCTTATATTTTTTGGCTTCACCCAAATCTTCAAAAGCTGTGGAAAATCCTAGTATCATGGAGATGGGTGAGAATTGCACCCCAAGCACCCACAGAAATCAAATGTATGATTACATCCTTTGCAGTTCTAGGCTCCAAATTAGCCTGTCAGGTTTGCATGTAGTGCTTCCGCTGACTTCAGTGGGAATTGCACATATGAAACTAACAGAATAATCAGGCCCTGAAAATTTGAGCTTGTGTCCCCAAGCATAGCTACTACATTTTTAACTGATTCAGTGTGAGCTGCATCTGTGACCCCAGAGCAACAGCAACAGCTGGGAGTATGTGCTGGCACCCAGAAAGCAAGTGCTGCCTTTCCACATGGGATATACTGCACTCTCCAACCTGCCCTGCTTGTATTTAAAGCACAAACTTAGCCATAATAGAAAGAAAGTCTTTCTGTTACCATGACATTGAGCAAGAAAATAAACATTACGCTCTCTAGAAAATGAAAAAGAAGGTGTCAGAGCATTTTTGCAAGTCTAATGGCAGAAGACAGAGCCATCACATTATAGAAGACAAATGAAAATGTTGATTTTGATAGTTTGAAATAAGAGAGGAAAATAGTTAAATAATCTGCATACAGAAAATGACACATTTCAGATACTCTTTGTTCCAACCAGGTATTAGAAAAGTGCTGTTTTTATTTTCACTGTAATCTTAATGTTTTTGAAAAGCTGTTTCTTTTTTCCTGAATTACTGAGCTAAAGGATAGGATTAGATGTAAAACTCACCAGGTACTTCCTAGAAGATTAAGAAATTAGAATTTATTTAAATAAAACAAAAAAAAAAAAAAAACCCAAACAAAACCAGAAACAACTGTAAAACACTAGGTAGGAGTTTTAGCTATTATCTGTAAGATATTGCATTATTCCTGAAAGAAATATGTATTTAAGTATTTTATACCTGATACTGATGGTTCAGCATGCCAATTCTTCAAATTCAGGCTGCCTAGCCACTTAGGAAAGCAAAACGTTATGTAGATTACCACATCTGAGAATGAAGGGTACATAAGTAGTTAGCATTGCACAGTCACACAGGAGCTGGTGAGAAGAAAATACAACAGATCATCGAAAGAAAAACAAAATAATTACAGAATTCCAGATAGACACTTTAAATCAAGTTTCCAGGATACATATCTTATAGCCTTTTTTGTTAAAGTAGATAAAGGTGTTGATTTAATATTCAAATTCCAGTTCTCTTTTTAACAGACAGTAGAGAACTTCCAATGACAATTCAGTAGAAATCACCTCATTCAACAGATACAGGAATTACACAGAGTGCTGGGCTCAGAAATGTTGCACCATTAATGTGCAGCTCTCTTTAGGACAGCATTGAAATCCTTATTCAATATGTGCACCTTTAAGGAGCTGACCTTGCACTGGGATATTATTCAAGGACATCATGCATGTAAATCCTCTTTTATACTGTTTTAATTTTGATTGAAATAAAATGCTTCCTTAAAAAAATGTGAAAATGTTTCTTCCTTTCAGTTTGGAGTACATCTGTAGTACTGATGTGTTGGCCTGTTTGTTATGTTATACTTGGCACAGACGTGGGGGCTTCTTTGCCCTCATTTGACAAAAGAAAAAGCCCCCTGCTACAGGCAGGAGCCAGGCATGGTATTTTCAGCAAGACCATTACCCACTTGCTCTGCCCAATTCAATGAAGTAAAATCAGGACCACCCAACTTAATGTTAATAATTTATTTCACGAAGTTGTCCATTTTAGAGCTGAATTAGTGAAATGCAAGAGAACTGAGCCAAAGGCTCGGACTGGGCTGCCATTTTGACATTCTCATCAGGGAAATGATGCTGTAAACACCCATACTTGATTCACATGCATGGTCTCTTGGTTGCCTACAGTAATGCCCATCTGTTCAGATGGCATCATGCCCACTCAAGTTGCTCAAGGGAATACATGCTGGGCAGTGATTGGCTTAGGTAAGTATTTTTCAAACTGGGTCGGTGTCGACCTCCTTTTGGGAAGGCCCAAGAGGAAAAGGAAACAAAAAGAATTTTCATTTTTTATTTTAATGGATTGTTTTCATTTAACATTCAGCAAAAACACTGTCATCTATAAAACATTCAGTAGATGGTTTTGCTAATTCCTTGGTACCTGTGACCCCAGCAAGGAAACATAAATTCAACTGCATTCTCATTTTTTAAATAAATGAGTTTAACCTGTTATAAAGTCACAGTCCATGTAGCATTAAGACCATCTCATCTGCAGAAAAGAAACCTGTCTCAGCAGGCATTGTCACATTCTGACAATTGAACTAATTTCTTCTCTTGAACATTGGTCAACACTCAAAACTGAATTCACAGGTATTACAGCTTGAATTTTGTGGGCAGGGTGGTGAGCAACACTATGTCCAAAACTATAAATCAGATTAAATCCATATTATTGTACAAATATGCAATTCCAAAAAACACAACAAACACAAAAATGCAAAAAGATACAGATGAATGATGTGCAGTATCATGAAAGGATTAACCCCTTTTGGTTCCCAAGTTGGAATAATTTTCAAATACAGCCTTTCACTTCTCTAAAGCTGAAGAAGTGAAGCTGTACTGAAGTGCATTGTACAGTGAAGCCATTGTCTGTCACTTTGCTTTATCAAACAAAAAGGCAGGGGGGGAACATGTCACACTTTCTTCCTGCAAATAAACTGTGGGGATTTTTATTTAAGAGAAAGCTACCATTAATTCAAAAAAAAAAAAAAAAAAAAAAGGAAAAAAGATGAAAATAATCCAGTTCCTTTTCATTTGGGAGACAAAAGCCTTTCAGTGCTGCGTCCATGCGCTCTTGACTACTGTTTTGACACTGTGTCAAGATGCTCCTGCTCTGCTCCAGGTCTCAGATCACAGTTGGAGTGTCTTGATACAGTGTTGAATCAGTAGTGTCAGCAAGTCTCAGAGCAGAGTCAAAGAGCCTCAATGTAGCCTCTGAGCAGGTAGAGTCAGAGAGACCTTTCCCCTGAACTGAAGTAGGCAGAGGGTGCTCAATGTTTTTTATTTTTAATTGTTTGTTTTAACACATTTCAACCGAGCTGCACCAGGCTCACGCTTCTAATTAATAGTCTGTCTTGCAGTAAGGGATCAGAGCTAGCTCTCCCAACCCTGAAGAGCTGTTAAAAAGCAGCATGGAATAATGTTAATATTTTTTTGAAAGAGCAAGTCTAGGCACAGGAGCTGAGGCTCTGGGCTTCCTGGGAGCAGCTGGCACCACGGAGGAAGTTTGCTGAGAGGCCCAGAGCCTGCTTCGGCAGCGCCCTGTGCTGTTGTGGGATAGCCCTGCTGTGCTCCTGATCCACCATCCTCTGCTCCTGGAGACCCAGATGGAAATATGATGTCCTCTGCATCTGTCTGCAGGCCCAAGCTGCTCCAACACCCATGGCAGCCTTCTCAGCAGCATCAACAGGGCACCATTTTCCCCACTATTTTGTAAAAAAATAATTATTAAAAGAAAAATGCTTTGAAGACAGAACACGCAAAGGATTTCTGGGATTCCTCCTAGGAAAGGAAGCAAAAGTGCACAGACCCCATGACTGCAAGCACTGCTGCCTGAAATACCCTGTCTGGGAAGACCAAACCCCAGCTACAACAACAGTCTCTAAAGCATTGACAGCCAAGCACTCTACCAGGCATCATGTTTTGGGATGAGATGGATGCCAGTCCCAAAGAAGGTATTGGAGAAGGAATGGAAAAAGACCAGGGTTTAAAAAGAAAATAACTAGACTTAAGAGGCTGGGTTAGAAAATGTAAATGGGTCAAAGGCACTTTCCTGTAGCTTTACATCTGAATATGTAATCCAGTCAATTTGGTACGCTAACACCAGGGGAGCACAGAGATCAATGTATATAATTTAGGTCAAATGACCACTGCAGAGTGAGATGCATGCATTCTTCCCACAATTGAGCCAAATTTATCCCTGATATAAATGCAGTGATTTCACTGAACTTTTAGCAGGGATATATTTGCCCATTTATATAGCCAGTAACTTCTCAGTAACTTGTTGCTTATGTGTACCACCCCCCACATGCAAAGATGTCTCAAATTTCTCATTAGTTTATTCTTCTTTGTGATTATTGTGCTGTTCTTTACATAAAATGTTATTAATGTACAGGTAAAAATATTTATACAACAAAGCAATAAATGCTCAAGATCATAGCTAACAAAAAAATTTCTGAGTCACGTGTTTCAAATTCTGTTTTTGAAAATTGTGTAACAAAATGGCAGTAGAGTCTTCAAGACAGCAGAAAATACAGCAAAAGAAGAGGTGGCAACAGAAATGTACAGATGTACTTTCCCCACAGAAAGATGAAGCTCAGACAGTGTTTGCTATGTACCTTGAGATCCTTGGAGGAAGGCATTATTTAAGGTGCAAAGTATTTCTATGAGAAACAAACAAAGCTCACTGGCTGCTGAGGTGACTTTTTTGCAGACACTTTCACAGCAAGTGGCAGCCGGGGGTTCCTTCTCCTGTGCCCGGGCTGGCCCTGGGGCTGTCACACCCTCCCAGCTGCAGAGGAGCTTCTGACCCATCGTGACCATTTGCTCTCACCCACTGCAATGGGTACAGCTGCCCCAGAGCCCTCCCAGCTGTCTCTGGAGGTAAAAGAGAAATTAAAGATTGTATCATCCAGGCTCAAATTAAATTCTTTACTGGGAGAAACCTGGTAGAAAGTCTCAGAAGAGAATGAATTATGTATTTGAACACTTAAGATTTCCTTGCCTTTATTACAGCATGGGGTCTGAACTCTGCTTTCTTCCCTGCACTTTATTACATGGTTAGAAGTCCCGCAGTAGGAAACTTGCAGTTTGAATTTTGAAGCACCTATAGTGTCATACTTTTTATTTTAATATTTGTCACCAACAGTGCCGACAGATAAAAAGTGCTGGCTCCCCACAGCATGATATGCGGGATTTTCAATAGAGCTACACAATTGCTTTTGCTAAGTGCTTGCGGGGCTCACAGTGCCAAATCCCGCAAATTGCTGCATTCAGGCCACTTTGCAGTGCTGTGCTAAGGTAAGTGATATTAAAAGTTAGTTGGGACATATGCCTAAATGGCCAATTTCTTTTTAAAATCCTAAGCAATTGTCTGAAGACACTTCTGCAACACAATTCAATAATTGCAGCACTTTTGAGATGGTCAAAACCTTTTGTATCACTTACAATTTATTCTATGCTTTGCATACGGTTTTAGGAAAAAAAAAATCCTTTTTCCAGTACCAAAATTTGCTGGCCAAGGAAGTCCCAGAAGCGATGTCACTAATCATGGTGACATTCTATTTATGGATCACTACTTTCGCTTCTTCTCCTTTATTGCCTTTAATTTATTTTTACCCTTAATTTATGAGTATATTGTTCATATCCCAGCCCCAGGTCAGTATTATGGTGTAAATTATTTCATGTGCACAGCAATGCTAAATGTATAATAGTTACACCTGAGGTATCAGGGGAGAATTTTGTATCTCCTATCTTATTCACAGGTCAATTAAAAAGCTGATTAAACCCAAAAAGTCTATGATGATAATTGTTGGAAATAGACTGGGATGATAATTGGTTTAATGACTGCTAAAGGAGTCATTGGGATGTGTGTCTCTCAAGGAGCCTGAATAGCACTTTAAGAGCTAGATTCATCCTGGGTGTTGGTTGTTGACTTTAATGGTATTACTCAAAAATCTGACTTGGAACAACTCACAAAATATTGCAGACAAGACAAATAATTTTTAAAGGATGTCTCTGCTGAGCTTTGGTGTCTCCCTTGAACTATCCTATTCAATGTCAACTCCTCCAGTACAGATTCTGCCTGTACAGCTTGAAGTAGCTGTATAAGGTGGGAATTCACTGAAGGTTTTATGTTTTCATACATTTTTTTCTAGCTTAGCAGGAAACAAATTCTATATAATAACTAGAAAATGTAGGCCGAGACCATCCTCTGCACAGGAAATTTCACTCAGAGGGTTGGACACCCAGTGAGGTCCTATTCACAGACATCTCTTTGTATTTTTCTGCCTGGAACCAAAGAAGGGGATTCATGCCAAAACCCTGCAGGATATGGAAATCTATCGGCTGTTCTGTGCTTCTGCATGTCTTTCAAAGTGGCTTCTGATTTGGGGAGCCCTAAATTAAGATCCATGGACTTGGGGGGAGGGGGGGTTGGGATTTTTTTTTTAATAGGGACTCTAAGCCTTCAATTCAAATAGCAGTCAGAAACACTCAGTACCTTTGAAAAACCCCTGACATTTCATTACCCATACTGAGGACCCAGAACAGCAAAATTTCAGACCAAAATTATTTCTCTGGGTTAGTCAGTATTAGAGAATAGTGCAGAAGTCAGAAACCCCTTGCTGCTGGTTCTCAGTCTACTTGCACTGCCTAGGCTTGAAAAGGTTATAAGGTTATAAATCTTTCAGTGAAAACAATTCCTGCCTCATGCCATCAACATTTCCTAAAGACATCTGTGTAGGGCATCTCTAGAGGAGGCTCCCATTACCAGACCTATGCAGAAGAATAATGAGGAACTTACATCCGGTTTGAAAGACATTAATGAGTCTCTCTTGGATACAAAATATTTGTTCAACACCCTTATGGGCAGAGTAGCACAGAGCTGAGCTGGGGAGCTCTGCCTGCATAGCAGAACTGATAGGTCTCAGAAAAGGAACCACACACAGCTCTGCAGACCAAGTTGGTTTTTCAGGCCCAATTTACAGCTCCTGTGTTTACGTGTCTCCACAAAGATTGAATGTATATATTTCCAGCACCTACTTCTTTGTTTGTTCCAGCTGGGTTTCACATACTGTAGGGGTATTCTGGATTCCTCAGTGGTTCTTCTCTAATTTTTTGTTTCTATTCTCAATAACATTTGGACAAAAAACAGGCAAACAAACCAAAACAAACCACAAAGAGCTAAAGATATGTTGACTTTTTTCCTCCCTCCTCCCTCCAGACTTCTCTCTTGCACACAAAAATATTTCAGGGTTTGGGGGTCAGCTTGTTTGAATTTTTGCTCTCCCAGAGCTTGGTGCATCATTGAGCTAATGATGCACAGTCAAGTTATCCAGTATTACCGAAATTATCCAGATTACCGAGGGCTCTGATCCCAGTGTGCCTGACATGTGTGAACATTTAACTCCTTGAAGTCAAGGGAAATGGTTGTGTACATATTTGCAGTGCAGCACAAAAGAAGAGGCACTTTTCTGGCTGTTCCCAGAAAGGAAATGAGGTTGGGGTACACTTTGATGCAATGTATCAAGAATTGGAATTACTCTGCGACACGAAAACTGGAGAGCAGGGATGACTCTGGACTTAACTGGTAGTTTGTGCTCTATTAGGGTGCTAAACCGCTCAGTAAGAGAAGGGGTATTGGCATTCCTGTTTGCTAGGACAAACACATCTTACCTGCCTGCAAAGGTCACCTCCCTTCCCAAGTGGGGTGCCAGGTACAGCAGCTTTGTCTTTTCTTAGGCCTTCACAAGTGTGGGACTTCACATTGCTTGTGCCTCTGCCCTTAGTCAGACACTCCTCAAGCCACACCAAACACAGCAGATCCTCCCATGTCAGACTTACTCCTACCACAGAGCTGCTGTGTGAGCACTGGCAAACTGACAACCTGGTGGGCAGTGCAGGTGCCACTGCTGAGGGAGGGGAATGTAGAAAAAGCAAGAAGAGAAATCTGGAATTTGAAAAAAATAATCCAGCTAGCGAGGGATCAGATGAGATGTATACACGGCAGAGGGTCATCACCAAAACTCTGGGTTTATCTAGCAATAGAACAAACCTGGAGCAGCCAGGAAATCATGGACATGGCTCCACTCAGCAGAGAGTTTCCTGGCCCTGTGCTTGCACCCACACACCCCCTCAGCCTCAGTGCTGACACCAAAGCAAAAGATGGGATTTTATTTAAAGACCATTGTTCTTGGCATTGTCACAGACATGATCAGGCCAGTTGGGAAGAGAGTGGCAAAACTATTTAAGCTCATGCACTGCATCCACTGGTTCTGACACAGCCAGGTGTTGTCCTCTTTCTTGTTTTAGACAATCCACTTTTCTTTCCACTGTCTGTATATGAGATCTTATTCTGACTTCAATCAAGGTTTCATCTTCCAGGTTTCAGAGTTTAAGCATTTGAGGAGATACACTACATTATAACATACAATGACATTGCATATCTATTGGGAATTATGCTAGAGCTGATCAACTCCTCAGCCACAAGACCCTCATGAAGACAAATGTTTCTGGGTCCTACTTTGGGTGAAACTCTGTCTTTCTAATTAGCAACCCAAATTGTTTCTCCTACCTAGGCTAATGAACGCTCTTGACCATTTAGCACCATTACAAAAGCTTTAGCTGAGCTCATTCGCATACTTCCTTAACCCTCTCTTCAACACAGGCTTACACTGAGATACCTTGGAAATAAACCAGAAAATGTACAGAAGAAGCAGTTTCTTTTGCAAATGGCATCTGTATTTATAGCTTTCATGCATAGAAGCCAATTTCTCAAGGAACAGAGCCTATAAATTGCAACTGGAAGAAGGTGCACTTATTTATTGTGTTGCTTCCAACCAGGAAAAAAAAAAATGTTTTTTCTCTTTCCCTTTCCTTTAAATTAAAGGCTGGGTGAGGAAGAGCCCAGCACCTCAGGGACACAGCTTCAGCACACGCAGCTTGGAGGGCTTGTTTGCTCGCTCATTTATTGCCAGAGAAGGATCACACCGGGGGCCAGGTATCTCTTCCAGTCATGTAAAACTGAAGACACAGGCAATATTTTTTTTTTTTTAAGTTCGAAACAAGATTTTAGTTGATACAAAAAGATTTTGGGGTTAAAAGTTTTTTCAAGAGGTGATGCCTCATCCAGCAGGATTTTTCATACAGAGTCCTACCATGCACTCACTGACTCTCTAGTCCCTTCTTTTTGAGGATACCATCAGGGCTATACAGCGCTTTAAACGCCAACACATATTTGGGAATATCAGGAGGACCAAAACCCAGAAAAGCTGGTCTGTACATTCTCCCACCATTCAGTGATACCCAGCACTGCCTCTCCGACCCGCCGGAGCAGGCTGACTGCACTGTGCTATAGAGACAGACAAAGCAATTAAGAGCCAAGTGTGGGTAAAACGGTGAAAACGCTGTCACAGCATCACTTTACCCGGGGGCATTGATGTCCCTGCAGCACTCAGAAGCAGGACTGAAGCGTGATGTTTCTCACAGGGCAGCTGTGACACCTACAGATGTCACACGGTGGCGAAACCCCCAGGGCCGAGCGCTCCCCGAGCCCGTCTGCCTCTGCCCCGGCAGCCCGGCGCTCCCGTCCAGCACGGAGCTCACCCGCTTCCGAAAACAAAATGAAAGTTTCGATTTGCAAAATCCAAGGAGCCGCCCCAAAGCGCCTCAGCGGCGGCAGCGTCCCCGCCGTGAGGGGAGGCCGAGGCGTGGCCCGGCGCGGCAGCGCGCTGACAATGGGGCCGTGAGGGAGCGGCCCCCGCCGCGGGGACACAGATGGCCGCGGATGGCAGAAGGACACAGAAGGCAGGGGACAGCCGCGGCGAGCAGCGGGCAGCGCTGCGGGCACGGGCACGGGCACGGCAGGGCACGGGCAGGGCAGGGCCGGCGGAGCGGGGCCCGACGAGGGGCAGCACCGCGCAAGGCCGGCCCCGGCCCCGGCCCTTCCTCCCGGCACCCACAGGGCAACGGTTCGCTTTTTTTCCCGCAGAAAAGGGCAATGTCTGATGGTCAAACCGAGCTGGAGCTCAGGGAGCGCAGACCGCGCTCTGGAGCAGCCTGAGTGGTGATCAGTCAATGTCTTGTCTCCCTCTCGGGGTGCTCGGTGTTTCTCATTTGGACACCTCCTGTCTCCCGCTGTCACCTAATCTGCCGAGATGCTCCTCGGTGTTCCTTTTTGTCGGGAAAGTAACAATAGTTCACAAATACACATATCAAAAGGCATATCCTGGCCTCCATTTGCAGGAGAGGGACCTTACAGTTGTTAGGATAACAGCAATGTAATAAAAACAGACAAAACTAAGAACAAAGCATTTCATAAGGGGCAAAAATGAGGAGAAAAGAAAAAAGACAAAGCACTGAAGAACACACCATGCTGCTATCAGCTCCAAAGCCCTGTGGCTGTGGCAGCTCCCACCGTCTGGGTTTCTGTGGCCGTACATGTGATGGGCTCACAGTGCTCTCAGCCAGGACGGCACTTCCAGGGCCATTCTTGCCCTGGCTGATCCCTGAAAACATTCCACAGGGACACAGTATCCCTGCCCTCTGCACCTCTGTCAAACCTAGATGACACTTCTGGAGGAGAGGGGATTGCAGAAACCTCCCTGCTTTAAGGTGAGGGCCAAAACACAGCACTTTATGCAGACCAGGGGAAAAGTCTTCACTGTTCATACTAGAGAGTGATTTACAAACTAAAAGCCAGACAAACACACCAAACCCCAGTGTACTCTTAGACATCAGTAGGATAAAGTGACTTGTACACTTGGGTCATGCCATGTGCAGATTTACAGGGTGGAATTTTCATTAACTCCTCTGGGAGGGCAGTAAGGTTGTGGAGGTACACACCCCTCGGCTCCCTGACTTTTCCCTGCTCAGTAGGGTGATCTTGCCCAACCCACTCAAAGATGTTCCAGCAAAAAGTGATCAGTGACCTCAAATGGTCCTCAAACTCATTTTGTCTGCCTTTCTTCTGGGAGGTAATTGGCTAAGCATTTGCTTTTTCCAAAATTTTAAGGCACCTGACCAAAGGTGGTGATCTGTTGTTGAAGGTGATGGATCAGACAAGAACATACACAAGCATTGAATAGAACACAAATGTGTAAAGCTGCCTACGTAGACAATAGATGCTGGTTGCTACTTCTTAACTAGGTATTTCAATGTTTTTTGAATGTGTGGGCATGTAGTGAAGCTAAATGCAAAGATCATTCAGTGCATAAGGGCTGGTAGACTGCTACAAATACAAGTCCTTTGTTAATCTATTGTTTATATGAATTTATATTTCAGTATTTTTCTAAACCTGAAGATATTGAACTGTCCGTATGACATTTCATTACAGATTTAGAATTATTCATGATCTCCAACACTGTACTGGCCCTAATGCCACTTGGATCATAAAGTGACATTTTGCCTAAAGCCCATCCTCAGCCAGAATTTCAGCAATTCTGGTTTGCACTGACCTGTGAGTGACCCATGTCACCCACACCTGGAACAGCCTGTGCCAGCCCCTGTCTGCACCACAACCATACAGGAGCTGCAAGTTACACAGAGGCAGGGAAACATCACAGGGATTATGGAAAGGCTCTCCAGCCTGTTTTCAATGTCTCGTAGCTATTGAAATATAGCTGCCTTTGGAGCCAACGTTTCTGACTGTTTTCCAAATGCCTTCAGCAGCACTTCTTGGCCACTACGAAAAAGGGGGTGAGACCTCAGACATGTACCAGAAGCTGTGATATTATCTTTTCTCCACCTGCAGTTAGGCTCTGTTTTCCCTAGGAGCTTTTAACGGATACAGGAACTATATACTACCCTGGCAAAGCACTCCCTGGTGTGATTGCAGCTATGGCAGCAAAGCTGTTTTGTACCAGTGCAGGGCTGCTCTGCTCCTGCTCCCCAGTGGGACCAGCAGCTCAGGAAGCACCAGACAAAGGCCCCACGTTGTGCTGCAGAGCTCTGCCTCCCAGAGCTCTGCCTGGCACAGCACTGCCTGGGGAGGCTCAGGCCTTGGAAAACGGGGTCAGACACCAGTGCTGCACTCTAGCATAGTCTAAGGATCAGCTCTGTGAGCTGCAGGTGTCCAGTGTGTCACAGATGCAGCTCCACGGCAGGGACAGAAGAGTGGGCAGCTCTCCCTTTGCTTCTTTGCAGTAGCCTTCACCCCACCCCCCCACCCCACCCCAAACTGGATTTCTTTGGCCCCTAAGAAAGCAGTTATCAAGACAGCACAATCCCTTGCCAGGTAATGATGACTGTTCATATGGGCCTGGTTATCTCAAAAATACTACAAAATAACCCAGTAGATTCATGGCAAGCATTCTGCACATTTGCACACACTGTCTTATGAAAGAAATAGTTTTAAGGAGTGGCATTGGTCCATTGGTGTTCAAATATTACCCAAATACTGTAAGAGTAGAAGAGGATCACAGCTCATTTTTCCCAGTCCTGGGGACACAGCCCATCCCCTCTGTCCAACCTGACTTGGGCTGCTCATGAGTGAAGCTCATATGCCAAAAGGGATGAAGAAGACAGAACAGGACCACAGCCCTCACTCAAGCTTTGAAGCCTCTTACCTTTCAAAGGCCAGGTGGAAAACTGAACTATTCCTTTCCTCTACCCCTGCCCAGGGCATGGTCAGGGTTTGGGGCAGATGAAAAATGAGCTTAAGCACTGCTGGGCTGAGTAGGATCCCAGCACCCTGATCCAAGCCCACATTTCCAGTAACATGGGGAATATATGCAGCTCCAAACAGGATCCCCATGTGGGGAGTTCCCCATCTCAGCACAGTGACTGTGCACCTACTTTTAACTAGTCAGCAGGGAGATGCTCAGACAAAGGCGTGTGCTTCAGTACAGCACTACTAAGGCAGCTCCCAGAGCTGCTTGGAAACATCAGTTCAACTCTTGGGATTCACAATGCAGAACCTTTTCCTGAAGATACAAGCCTACATCTTTTTCATTTCTGAAGGCTTGCCCAGAAGTGATCCAGCATCATTTCAAACCAGTGTCAGGCAAAGAGCCTCCTTTTCCAGTATCTCCATTGTGAGAACCTGCTACATTTCTTTTAGCACAGAGAAGATGCACGTGAGCCCTTTCCACAGCAGCTGCTGTACATCCCCAGCTTTTCGTGCAAGGGCATTTCTATGAGTCTGTACTACAAGACACTTTCCCATTTCCCATCTTAAAGTAGTACAATTGAGTTAGGAACACGCTTATATTATGAACAGGGATAATGAATTGGTGATTTCATTAACTAATTTTTCAGCCCGTAAACGTATGTTCTGTGGTTTAGAGAGAAATAATCAGGTTGAAAGTTAACACTCTTTTTTAGAAATGGATAATTTTAGTGCGATTTTGATGTAGAAACAGTGAGCTAAGGTAATCTAGATGCAAACAGAACTGTCCTCTTTAGAATTAAGGAAAGTCATTCCCAGTTTTATTATATTAAGGTTTGTAAATTTATCACAAGCCACATTTTGAGTCTAAACTCTGACTGTCCATGCAATGCTATTTCAGCAGAATAAAACACACTTATCATTTGTCTCAAACAGGACATTACTTCCTTTTTTTTTTTTCTTTTTGGAGAAAGTTGTAACTTTTCTTAAGTTAGGACTGCTCTGGTGCTTCCTGCTGTAAGGATGACCCTACTTCAGTTGTGCCCAAAGTTGTGCTTCGATTGCAGCCTTCCCTTACTGTCCGGAAGGAACCATGTGTGCACAGCAGGACTATCAACATCAGCAGGGATCTATTGTTGAAAACATGGGCTGCAGCACCAACAAGCTGTGCCACCCTTGCACTTGTAAAAAAGCTCACTATATAAACTAATTTAGGCATTGACTATTTGTCCGTCAAAATCATGTTTCCTACAAAATATCCCTTACATGCTCCAAGTCCAGACATGGCCCAATGACAACCAGTTGTGCTCTAGTTCATGGCAGCAATTCTGAAAGGCTCTGACTGTGTGTGTTCCCACGCCACAGTCTTGCACAGTCTCACCTTGTACTTTGTGAGAATGGATAACCACATCATTTCAGCTGTCACAACTGCTGAATATCTTTCATGATGATTTTGATTCATTCAAGCAGGAGACATGATAAGAACTACATCTTTCCAGAGGTGTCCATGGTCCTTAAAATGACTGTTTCTCTGACTGGAGATATAACTTACCTCATTACCATAAGATAAGTTTAAAAAGAGTAAAAGAAAGCATGGTAATTGGTTCTGTCAGGCTGCCTGATGGCAGTTTCCAGTGTCAGAAGTATCTTACACAGAGCTACAATACCTCTGAGTCTACAGGTCCACATGGTTAAAATATGCAGCCTCCTACCACAGTCTGCAAGGCCTGATCCAATATCTGTGCATTTGTATACAGTGCAGAAACCTTTTTTTATTTTTATATTGAAACAAAGAAGCACAGGGATATGGTCAAGACACCTATAGGTCAGGTCCCTCCATTCTTGCTGAAACAATTAAAATATTAACAATTATTATAAGCTAGCAGTACCTTTTCCCAGTACATGTTCTTACCACACCTCAACCCACCATGGAGCCAGAGAGATACATCCAGGAGCAAACACAATGCCAGACACAGAACCATGGCTTTTGCTTTCTTCCAGTCTTCCCTCCTCCTGGGCTGCAGTGTGCTCTGTGCCATCAGGTGAGTGATCACTGAGATTCAGCCACCCCAGCAGCAGCAATGCAGGGGGCACTGACAGACAGACAAGCTCTGACGCTAAGCTCATGTATTCCCTTTATTGAACTGTACTAGTTATTGCAATCAGATTAAGTCACATTTATAAAGCAGACCATCCAGTTGCACTGAAACCGATTATATTCATTACATAGTTTTAATCACTGTCCGGTGAACTGGCAAATCCAATCAAAGCATTAGTCTTTAATTAAAAAATTAAAAAGAAATATTCAGACAATAGCCAAGCAGTCACATCACAATGCACAGTTACCTAAAATTGCAATTAAAAAGCAGTTAACAAAAAAGAAAAAAATCACACCTAATCTTTAACTATCAATATAATACAAGAAGCAACAAAGGGCAACAGCATCAAAGCAGATTTATCTAACACTATAAATTCAGTCAGAAGCAGAAGCTCTAAAGTACACTAGCTGAAGCAGGACAATAAAAAATACTGAGCATGGAATACTTTTAATCTCTTCCATTAATATTCATTTCCAGCTGCTTATAATAGCAGCGCCTCATGGCCAAATCATTAGAGTTTTACATCTGGGTTGCAAATGACACTTTGATTGGATGTAATGTTCAAATGGTCCTCCCCACTGTGCCACCGTCAAGTCTTCTGCAGAGAGGTGTCCTGTAGTGCCAGTGGCTCACTGTGCGTGCTGGCTCAATGTGTGGTTCTGGAAAGACGAAAAAAGGAGACATGCATGAGGGGCAGAATAATAGAAAGCATGCCCATACCCTCCCACTCAGTACCATTTATGCAGAGCTCAACATAAAAGCTTCTCAATTATTACAAAACAAAATGCAATAAAGAAAAAGTACTCATAAGTAACAGCTGCCAATATGACATATTTGCTTTGTTCTGACAGATCTGTTAATGCTGGCATGAACTTAGAAAAAAAATGCTACAAGCCAAGTGTAGTCATGAAGGTTTCCTTTTTTTTTTTCTCCTTTCAATGCATATAAAGAAAATGGTAACTTCACGGGCAAAAAAACTGCCTTTAGGGATTCCCTTCACTGTAACAATTAAAAAAAAATCTGAATTGTGAGGGAACCCTTGCCATATTTTACTCTTTTATTCTCGCTAGTACCGGGTGCAAGTACTGGCAGCAAGAGACACCAGATTGTGACACACACTTCTCAGTCCAAGAAATACTTCGGCAATAACAGCTGAACCGCCAGCTCAGGCACCAGGGTAATATTCCCAGCAGAAAAAAAGGCTGGACATGTAACCCAGAAGTTAAATCTCTTTAAAGAATATACTCTTCTCTACACATTCCTTTCAGCACTTTAGAGTCTCTTTTGTTCCCTTTTTTCCTTTTGGTAGATTTGTAATAGCCTCAATGTCATCACAGTATCTCACATCAGAGGATGCTGACCTGTCCTGCCATTTTGTGTAGGAGCTAATAAATCGTGGAGCCAACGTCGGAAGTGTATTTTTAGAGCAGCACCAATTCACCTACATTTTGTGTTCTGACTAAAACCCCAGTCCTACACGTAAGCTTAGCTTTATTTGTATGTTTATCCAATTATTTGAGCAACTAGAGAAGTGCTTCATGGTGAGGTTTTCTTGAGATGAGTCCCCAGCATCCCCAAATATAAAAATTCATTTGTGCTATTTCAAGCCTAGGCAATTTCCCTAGTCTCCATCTGCCTAATAACAGAGCCGGGCAAGTCCGCCAGCTTGAAGAATAAGTTTTTAAACACAAAATGAATTTTGAATCTAATTATTTATTTACAGTGATGAAGCTTTAAAATAAAGTAAGATATTTTAACTTTTCATAAATCATCTGGTCCTTGTACACTACCCACAGCTCCATGGTGATCGGGATAAAAGAGCAATCCCCGCTTTATCCAGAGATGACATCTCCCTGATGGAAATCGCCCGTGGAAGGAGCTGAGGGGCGGCGGGCGATGCGGGGCCGGCGGCGGTGCCCCGGTTTGCAGCAGGAGCCTTTCTGGTCCGTGCACTCGCAAACCGTGACCGCCAGGTGTCAGAAGCGCTGCTGAGTTCCCAAATCCCGGCCGGAGTTCGGCGGTGCCGGGCCGGGCATTGGGCGGCGCGGGAGCCGGGCCGGGCGGCGGGGGCGGCCCGAGGGCAGCGGGGCGGCAGCGGCCGCACCACGGATGGAGCCCTCGTGAACGAAATACCAGCTCGGGAAATCAAAAAATCACTACTTCAGCATAGCACCGGCCCTCTGAGCGCACCCCTGCCTGGGACACTGAATATACAAAACCACAAATCAGAAATTCGTGAATTGACAGCTGGAACTGCTCTGCTTTTAGACAATTTAACATCGCCAAACACAAAATTCAATGGCTTTCCCCTTTGATATACATGGACATTTTCCTGGCCTTAAGAAGGAATGACCTTTGCAGTGCCGGATGTTAATTCTCAAGCCTAACAATGACTTTATGGAGGAGGATGGATGGAGCCCTGCACACACAATGGCAGCACTGACAAGAAGCTTGCCCACTAAACCTGGCTGGGGAAGCATGAAAATGTGAAAGAATACACAGGCTCCTCTGTGCTCACACACTCCTCAGCATTTTAACAATGGCCATTCCTTGTGCACTTCATTAGAGTTCTATTTTTAGGTCATCCTGAATACCAATAAAAAACCCAAAAGGTTTACTGTCGTCAAATTGAAAGAAGGGCTATTCGTGGTAGACAAATCCATACTTAGTTAGGCAGTGTCATTTAAAAGATAATGCACAATCAGCACTGGATGCATGACGCACAGCCTACAGTCAGGGAACATGATTTCAAACTTGTGTGGCTGCTGCATTGATTACACCAGGCAGGTCAATAAAGGAATGGTATGTGGCTCTAAATCTGATAATGAAGCTTTTATTGTGAGCCCTCTCTCCTCAAACATCAGCTAATAACATGTTCTGAACACTCCCAATACAAGGAATACACTGGGTTTGTGATCAGAGTTTGTCAAAGAAACAAACAGATTGTACCCAAATAATGCAGCCATTTAGAGCTGGGTCAGGCAGGAGCTGAGAAACCAGCTGTGCCATAGGGCTAGGAGTTAAAAAAATTACATTTTTCATATGCAAATCCTGATTTTGTCTTAGTATCTTGGGAATGTACCATTTATTCCCCATGCATGCATTACTGACAATCAATATGCTGGCTAGAGCCCGGACCATGCAGTTAATAGACAGAGCCACATTTTACACAGGGCCTCACAAACAGGTCTGTAGTGCCTATGGACACGAGAGCCTGTGTGCTCTGCACCCTTCCCCTGCCTTTCTGAGCAGATCCTGCACAAATGCCAAGCCCTGCACACCCAGGTGCTGGTGAACACTGGGTGAAGGCTGTATAACCACCATTGTGTGAATTTGAAAATACCATGAGAACCTCTCTATATCCTCTGCCACCCAAATAGGTTTCTCACCTACTAAAATGTATTTTAAAACGTGCCTTCCACAAAATAGTCTGGCACCTTGTCTCCTATTACTAGCAATTGTCATTTCTTATCTTCTTGCTTCTACTCCCTGTGCCCCATGCATCTGCAGCTCATTGGAATTGTGCTCTGCAGATGTCAGAAAGCATCTGAGGTGTTCAGGGCTTGTGTCTCTTCTCTTACACGTGTGTTTTCTATATTTGACCCATGGTGTTTCAAATACCTTTATTAGGCTCTTCTTTGTGTGCCCAGACACAGAAAATTCCCCTGGCTGACCAGACTTTTGGAGCAATTGAAAATCAAGTATTAAGAATGCCCTGTGCCTTAGCAGGAACAGTTTTGACCCCAATGGAGCCACTGGGCTGTTCCAGGCAGCAGAAGGAAACCATAAAGACCAGAAGGAAGCGAGTGTTTTGAAACGTGATACTACAGGAGAGCTTCTACCTAAGCAGCCTAAGGAAACTTCACCCACCTTTCCAGCAGGAGGGTGGGCTGGCTGAAAACAGCTCGGGTGCGATTTTTCAACTCCAGAAATTATAGTTAAAAAAAAAAAAAAAAAAAAAAAAAAGGCTTTATGGTGGATTCCAGAGGAAAATAGAGCAGCCACAAAAATGCAGGCCCTCCAGGAACACTCCTGTGTGTGTGCACATGCCTACCAGCTCCAAGGCCATCCATACACGTGCCCGTCTGGGGCCAGCAGGAGGCACAACATCATTTGGAAGCTGAACAGGAAAAATGGTTCTTCCCAGCTCCTGTTAGACCCCCTGGTTTAAGCACGGCTCACAGCTGATACCCCACTGAATACATCATTCTGAGACATTATTGCAGCTGGAAAACTCTACAGCAGCACTAAGTCACCTGTCAAGATCAAGTAAGTCACAGCTTATTTATAGGATAAGGTTGGAAAATCTCTTCTTTTCTTAATAATCATGCAAAATGGATAGCAATTCCATTAGCCACGTCAGTGGGAAAAATGCAACTACCCCAAGTCCTGGGGCTGCTGCAGTGTTAAAGTGGAATTTTGTACTGGCTGCACAATCCCCAAATGAACCATTTATAGAAGTGTCTGTGATCAAGGAACTGGGCAACGGGTTTTACAGGAAATAAAAAGATTTCAAAGAATGGTTGATTATTGTCCATGTAGATACTGATTGCTCTCCAGATCTTCCCTGGAAACACCCCCTGCCTGCCCTCTGGATGCAGATCAAGTCATTTGTGCAGGACATCTACAATGAATATTTCTCTGTTTTTTTTTATGCATGATTATGAAAACATTGGCATGACAATCTCCATTTTCAGAGCTCTGTGTCAAGAAGGAAAGCATCAGGCTTGAAAGATGATCACTTATAACTCTTCAAAGAACTCTTACAAGCTATATAAAGATTGAGAGAAAAAACACACACACACACAAAGCAGCACATGATGGAGCGAAGCTCCAAGCCAGGCAGTCAAGCTGGGAGTCTCCCACGCTGCAACGACACTCACTGCCAACAAGTCACAGGTGTACTACACAGGAGCAGGTGAAAAAAATAAAATGCAACTGTGAGGGGTGTGATAATGGTTTGGGGCCATAACACATCCAGTCTATGGTGCCATTGTGCATCTGTTATGGATTTAGACATTTTCTATCAGCCATTTACAAATACACTGTCTATGTGCAGGAGCACATACCCCTAAAACACCATATGTTATACAAAGGTTAAGAAATGGCCTAACAAGGCTGGTGGTGCCCACCACCCTCAGGTGAAATTCATGAGCCTTCTGCAGTGTTACACAGAGACTGGGACTCTGATGAAAGCCTGCAAAGCCTCTCTCCCCTTTCAAATGCCATTGAAATTAACAGGAACCATTCCTCAAATAATTTCAGTAAGAATTATGTTGATAATAGATTCATGTGACAATCAGCCAACATGAAAATTAACTGGTAATTAGCCATTGGGTGACCTATTAATCCCAATATTTTTTCCCAGGATACGGGGGGTCCTCCAGACCCAGGTAAGAGCCCAGGTAGTTTCTCTCTCTGCCTCTCCCCACCTCTGTCCAGGTTTCTGTCACCCCTTCAGGCTGTGTTTGACTCCAAGCCCAGAGATCAGGGTCATGGCTGGGGACCACTGGGGCTGTGTCCCCTCCTCCCCATTCTCTCTCCTTTTCCCTTTACAGAGCAGGGCTGGGGAACAGGAGAAGTGATGCCTCCACTGACTGCCAACATGCACAGCTTGCCAGACAAAAACTAAACCTCAGATTCAGGCATTGACTTGAAGCAAAGGTTTGTCTCATATTTGAACATATATATAAAAAAAGACAAAACAAAACCTCCAAATTGCTACAAACAGAAGTTAGAGTGTCTAAATATTTATGAAATACCATCTGCAGCAAGCTTTTTTCAATGTTTTGCATCTTTTGAATTCAAACTGGTCCAAAAATAAATCTCTCAGCTGTTATTACTCACTACATGTCCGTAAGCACACACATGTATAGGCACAGGTACTACTTCCCTTTAACAGCAATCCATAAAGATAAAAATCTTTATACTTTGACTTTATAAAGGGATTACTTTAGGCAGAGGACACAAGATGACCCTTGCTTTAGCCATTGGAGATTATGCTCTCTACAGAAAGCTGTGAGCCTTAAATTGGTGTTGCTCTAATCCTAAACTGGAGAGGCATTCAAGGGATGCCATGACCCAGAAGAGCAAGCAGAAAAAAACTACATTTTTAAAAAAAAAAAAAGGCGCACTGAAGGAGGAGGGTGGGAAAGGAAAAAGAAAGTGAAAAGAGAGAAAGAAGAGCAAGCCTGCTTTACAGGATAAAACTATTTATTTTTAATTTTAATTTCTGGTTGCTACTTTCCCTTTGCTATCAGACTCTAAAGAAAAATCACCTTTGCACCCCCTTGCAGTTTGTATGTGCTTATTTTTAGAACTGTTTGACAATTATCCAAGGGTCTAAGACTAACAGATGGCCTGTCTTAAAGCCTCATATGTTCACTAGTTTGCACTTCTGACAAACAGTAAATGTACTCAAGAGTGTGCCATAAACAGGGCTGAATGAATACTCAGAACACAATTTAGTTAATACACTTCATTAAAACTGATAGTGGTAACCAATGTTTCCCATAAAACCAGGTGTTAATTGCCCTTCCAGTTGTTTCAGGTAACTTACCCAGTGACATTTATATGTTTAGATCATAGTTTTTCAGGCAGCACAGTATTACTTCTTTCCTCTCCCTTGGTATTTCACCCACCACATAACATGCTTGTAACAAGTGAACTCCAAGTTATCATGGTATACAATAAAAAAAAAAAATTGTCAGGCAAGACAGGTTCACATGTCCCTTCTTTATTTGAAGAGTCCCTTGAAATGGAGGTAGAGGCAAACGAAAGGTGGCACATCCTTTGTGAAAGGCAGCGGCTGCCTGTGTTACGGCTTCCTTCATCTCTGAGCATCTGATAACTTGCCATACGTCAGTCAGTGCCTGTGTCAGCACACTCTGAGATGGCACTTCAACAAATGCAGGTAGAAAGCTGTCCTTTACAAGTTATTGAACCAGGGAAAAAAATAGAAATCATTTTGAGTGTCTAAGAAAACATGCCTGGAGGTTTGGTGTCGGCTGAAAAGCGAAGTTGCCTGTTTCCAATGGAAATAGCTGCTTCTGAGTTAGTCTGATGCTTGCACGTGATTACTCCAGGGGTAAATGCACCTTTTACTGGTACTGGGACACAGAAACACTCATCCGTGCCAGGACTGAGCTGCCTCTGGGGTTTCTGTACCCACTGGGGAGGATGAGCAGCCTCCCTCAGTGCCCGCTCACCTGGGGGACCCCCTCAGCCACCTCCAGAAACCTGCCCGGCTCCTCCGGTGACCAGGACCTGGCACTTCATCTGCCGTCAAAGGGAAGCTTCGGAATTCGTAACATTTACAGGGGGAAAGCCGTAAATGCTGACTGCCTAAATGCTGACTGCTTTTTCCGCGGCCGGGACGTTCGTCCCCGAGCCGCAGCTGCCGGTGTGGGTGGCAGAGCCCCGGCAGAGCCCCGGCAGAGCCCCGCGTCCCCGTCCCGGCAGAGCCCGGGCACAGCCCCGGCACAGCCCCGGCACAGCCCCGGCAGAGCCCCGGCAGAGCCCCGGCACAGCCCCGGCACAGCCCCGGCACAGCCCGGGCACAGCCCCGGCACAGCCCCGGCCGGCCTTTGTTCTGCAGCGGGCCGGCTGCAGCGCCGCACTGCCTGAGCTTCAGCTCCAATTACACTGCTCCTGCCCGTTTGAATCGATTCTTGACTTTTGATAGGTGTTTCTGTGTTATTCTGGTTTGAAAAATTACCTTTCTGTACAAATACCTTTCTTGGAGTTATTTTTCCGAGTGCCAGCTTCTTCTCATACCAGGTAAGAATTATTAGATTATTTATGAATTTAATTTCTCTTCTAATTCAGGTTGTTTAGTCCCAATCAGACTTTGAAAACTCAACTAACATACTTTCCCCTTTCCACTTGAGACTAATAATTTTGTATCATCAGTCTTCTAGATCTGCCATCTCTGTCCTTCTCCGAAACTCAGAATAAGCCAAGTTGAGCCTATTACAAGTGGACTCCAAATGCAGCCTAAGCCTGGCATAGCCTCTTGTATTCTATTAAATGCCCCACCAGAAAGTCTATACACTTCTTCCAAAAACACTGGGTAGAATGCTGAAGCACAAAAGCAAACTGAAGCCTTTGGGAAAATCTCCTTACCATAGCACTTTGGAAATAAAAAACACAGAGGAATACATTATTAAGAGATAACCAGAGTCTTCTGTTAGAGAAACTAGCTGTAAACACACTGTGATTCACTGAGGCACCCAATGAAACCAGGGAGCTAATAATACCTGTCCTGAGGGACTGCACGCTCCTGAGAATTTCACTCAGAAATGCAAATTTATCAGCATCCTTGTAACTTGTAATTTCCAGTATGCCATGCATAAGATCAAAAATAAGCCAAGGGAAGAACCTTACACTACCTAAATATAAAGTGAGAGGGACAAATTTAATTACTGTTGTCAGAAGAGCACAAAACCATAATACTTCTAGAATTCCTTCACTCCTCCCTCAGCCCCACTGTTACTCCCTGACTGGATTCCAGAGCCATTTCTGACCCAAGAGCAGAAAATGGTTTGCAGGATCCCAGCACAGGGCCCTGCCGACAGCGGTGCTGCTTCAACATGGGCTTGGCCAGCCCATGTTTCTCTGGGGAGCTGGTCCCACAGGCACTCGGGGTCACAGCCACCCCTGCACCTCCACGATGTGTCACAAACCTGGCATGCAGCAGCACAAATGCCCTGTGCCCTGTGCCCAGCTTTGAAGTGACCCTCCAAAGATGTCCTTGAGAATGCAAACACCCACTCCCAGTCTGTTTTCAAACCTAAGCCACAGTAATCAGAGAAGGCATCTCCTGCCCACAGGGACACTCCCTTGCCTGTACTACACCAGAAACCCCAATGCACTCCCCACTGCTGACCTGTTTCCAATCTACTTATCCTACTCAGCGAAGCAACATTTCAAAATAACTTTCAAGAGGTAAACCATTTTCCAGGAATCCTTCTTAGGTTTTCCTCTCAAAGGTATGAATTGTTGATTTCTTAGAAACCAATCCAACTCTTATCTCATTAATCCCTCCTTGATCTAAAGTAAATCATATCGCATAAGCCAGTTAATTGTTCATTTCTGTGAGGACTGGAGTCATCATTATGGAACACTTTGTGACTCCTCTAAACACCAAACGATTTCCTGATTGGGTCTTTATTATAGGACCAGGATGGTATCTTTTCAAGAAACACTTAGAGCAAAAGGGAAACACTTTACATAGCACTTTTAGAAGTTAAAATGCATAGGGCAGAGCTTCACTGAGTGACTTTTTCCATGGGAATATAAATCAACAGAAGCCAGGAAGTTGGGAGTTGAACCTAAAAACTTGCACTGCTGTTCTCTGGTAATGGCAATTGTCACTGAATACCATCTGATTACTTTTCATTGCTTTTTTCCCTGCACCAGCTAGGTACTCCTGGTATTAAGGACAGGTATGAAACAGTTTCAGTCTTAACTGTGGATTTTAATGCCAACATTAAGAGGGGCAGGTCTCATCTTTCACTGAATGATGGGAGCTGCAGCTGAACCAAGTTCCTTGGGCCAAATAAGCAAGTGTGGACAGTCAGACTTGACACAAGCAGCACCTGCCTGCAGCAGGACCACAGCTCTTCGACTAGTAATTCCTTTAAGAAGCAACAACTAAAGTGAAATTCCCTCTAATGGAATACTGATCTGACAAATTGTGTTACAGATACACTTTTCTTAGAGGCAGATAAATATTCCTGTCACATGGCACCCACACACTGCTCGGGCTGACAAAACGGCTGGTCAGTGACCTGTTGCCTTGGACATAATGGTTGTTATTGCTGGTTTCTAATTTCAAAAGGGGAATAAAAATCCTCCAATGCAAGTGGCTCTGCTATAAAATAGCAAGGCCATAGTTACAGAAGTGCTTTACATGCTGCTCCATTAGTGTAGATGCCACCAGCAGAGAAGAAATCTGCAGACAGGATTGTGCTCAGCCCACTGCCCACTGCCTCAAGGAATTAACCCTGGAGGAGTTAGGAGTGCGAAAGAGCCATGCCAAATTTTTCTTGTAAGCAAAAGAGGGGCCAAAATATCACCAACATGAGCCATTTCCTCCAAGACATAAGACAAAACAGCAAGGCAACATTGCTGTGGTATGTGTGTGAAACAACTGGGTTAAATAGGATTTTCCAGCCATCGCTACTCCATTACAACGGTGTCACTGGTCTCAGGAAAATCTGCCTTTTAAACAGCAAGATGCCACGTTTTAAACAATCCTGATTTCATGCAAAGTCTAAGAGCATGTGCTGGCCCCAAAGGAGGACACATTTTTCAGAAGTAAGTATGTTCTAAACAACCTCACTGCTCCTTATGGAGACACAATAATGCAACACACCAATGACAGATATGCCATACACAGCCAAACCTCAATGCCCATGGCAATTTATTCAGGTTTAACTGTGCAGCAGAAACGAATGAGGAGGCTGAGTGGTCAGGCAGGAGCTCTCCCCCAGGGCTGGCATGGCGCGGGCGCTGCTTTGGCTGTTCCTGCTCAGTGCAAAGCTGAGGCAATGGGGTTCTGGGGACAGGCTCTGCACGGAGGTGACTTCTGGGTGTCATACTGCCTGCCCAGGATGTGGCACAGGAGACACACAAGACACTCTGCAGTGCATCAGCTCAAGCACAGCTGAGTGATAAGCTCAGGACTGCTGCTGCCAAATCTGGTCTGGCTCACGCAGAGTTGGGGTGACAGAGCCTTGCTGAACCCAAGCTCACCTTGCACAGAGCCACGAGCTGTCTCTACACTGATCCCATCAGCACATACCTTCTCAGCCTATCATCTAGATTTTTCCAACAAAGCTCCATCACCTCACTGAGGATAGACAGTTTAGTATCTCATAAGTTATTCTATTAAGATAAAACAGGAAGGGAGCATTAACAATCCATCCACTGGCAGTTATAGCCCAGGTCGGGTCATTGCACCCAGCCCTGCACTAAACACTCCCATCCATCCTCTTCTCATTTACATAAGCAGAACAGGCACAACCTGAAAAGAAGCTGTATTCTAAATTGTTTTTTCTTTCTTCTCTGGTCAAAGGGAGGTATAAAACTACTCTCAAAATACGATGTTAAAGCAGGGTATAATTAGGCAAACAATAGTATATGATTGAATATACTTCTCTGGAAGGAACAACAGGAGTGAACAGCAAGGCTGTTCCAGGCTTGTTTTCAGATCCCTGAGATGGGCTGGACTGAGAATACTGACAGCCTTCCTGACAAGAGCATGGAGGTACAGGCAGTGACAGCCCTATACACACAGCCAGGTGCAGAAAAGCAAGTAGATCACTGAGTTTCAACAATCCTTATCCTTTTGCTGTTCTCAGACCCCATATTTTTCCTGGCCACTCATCATGCTTGCTCCATGTATCTGACCTCACAGAGGAATCAGAACAGGTAAGGCAGGGAGGAATTAACAGGAGTCCACCTTACAGTCTTTAAAATCTCCCTGGGATGGCCCTTGGGATGGGGTCACAGGGCAGGACCCCTGTCCTCAGCTCTCTCCAGCAGCCAGGGCTGGAACCACTGCTCCTGCTGCCTTTCACTGGCTGAGGAGATAAACCCTAGGATTACACCCTAAATCTCTTACTCGGGAAATCAGGGGTATACACAAGGCCTTTTAAATTTCTTTATGAAATTATTTTTCAAATTCCTTCTAGCAGTAAAAGTGAAGGGGCCTCCACTAGCACCACAGCAGTAGGCAACAGCAGTACAGTATCACTCCAGGATTTCCTGTCTGGAGTCTAGGCTTCACATCTGAAATACAGCACACACACAACATTTGTATGACCGAGGAAACACAAGACGCTTGCCACACATTTATTATCTTCCTAGGGAAATGATATAGAGGACAAAAGAGACCATATTTACTCCCTCCCCAGCTGCTTTTACAATCTAATAATTTATTTCTCCTGGACATAAATTTCAGATTTAAACGAAATCCCTGAAACCTAAAGATGCCACATGGTAGAGGCTAGGGCAGTATTTCTTTTTGTTTTGGAGATGGAGTGCTTAAAGCATTGCTCAGTTAACCAGTAGCCTTAAAATTTAGGGGGGTGGGGGTGGAAAGAGACAAGCAATTAGACTGGCAGACCCTAGATGCAAATGCAGGTAGGTGACTATTACTACCTTCATATACAGAGTTAAAAATATCTGGTTATTGAAAATTATTTTCTCAGTCCACAGGGGTTTATCTAGGTTTAGGCCAAGATGTTTATTTTTTCTGCAGCAGCTGTACTGGGTATTCTTTTATAACATTTTCCTTACATAGAAGCTATGTATCATTCACATTTCTGAAAGCTGAGGTGCTTTCTATGATGTAAGAAACCTCTGCAATTAGAAACAAACATATTTTTTTTCTGAAAAATAAAATGCACGTCCAAACCCTTCAAGGCAGCAAGTAAGATAGCAGTGCTCTTAAGGCAAATGTAAAATTCTGGGGTATAAGTTCATGTTAACTGTTACAAATATATCCATCTGTTCACAGACTTATTAGTGACTGAAACTGATGAATCCACTGAAATGTAATTTTCGAGTCCACTAGCGTCTGTTCTCTTCTAGTAATAAAGTAAATGCTTTTCAATAACTCTGCTACTTTTCAATGCCAATTTCCATTTAAGTAGGTTCAGATTCTCTCTAAAAAAAACCTCTAAAATTAAAATAGCAAATGCCTTTTCTTTCCAAAGGTCAAACTCAGCTTTTAAAGAACATGCAACATTTCAGCAAGGCAGGGAGGACAAAACTCCAATCAGATAAATGGGCTGTGTAATGATTGAGAACCACGGCTGCCTCAGGTTTCTGAATGGGCTGTAGCATAGAATTTGGCACAGACTGATGTTGAAGCTTATATCTCTTTTACTGCAGACAAGAAATTCACTGAAATATATAAATAATGAATGTGGCTGGGGATCTCTGCTGGTACTACTGCTGGTTCTGCAAGATGCAGGAGCAGAAACATGCGCTGCTCCATGTTTTTGTTATTAGGAAATCCTTGTTCTCCAACAATAAACACAGAATATTTTATCTGAAATGGCTTCTGCAGCACATCCAATATAAGTTGCAGCTCTCTAGAAGTGCCAGCAAATTGCAGAAAGATAAGTTACAAAGACGTACCTAATTTGCTGTGATGAATTGTGTGCATGCTTCAGTGATCAAAACTGCAGCTGAGACCTATTATATTTAATGATCTAGACATTTCTTGTGAAAACACTCAGGCATATACTGTTATGTCTGGACAAGCATCCCCATTTTGGTCTTTGCAAGCAAACGAAGAGACTGAACTTTTAAAAGGATGCTGTACAGCACCCTCAATGAGCTCTTTAAAACTGAGGCTGATCCAGCTCCACTGTTTTCTTTAAATAATGCTTAAGCTCTGCCCTTTCCAGTGCAGCATCCCTCTTCCTTTGAAAAACAGTCAGTTCCTCTGGGTGCTAGCGACACTTACAGGAGGCAATGGAGCTAGTCTGTGCTCAGACCCCAAACTATGCTTCACAGCAGCTGCTACAGCAGGAGAAAATCAAAGGGGCTGGGTTAGAGATCTCTTCCCATCAGCAAAGAAGATCTCTGACAAGACATTTCAGAGAGAAAACAAAAGAAAAAAAAATTATCTGTGTACATGTTACACAAGTGTTCTGTTTCTATTTTAAGGACTCTGCCCTGCTTACAAAGGCATGTGCTGCCCAGCCCGGCAGGGCCGAGCAGGGGTAGCTGGTTGTGCTGTCCCTGAGGACGCTGCTCCTGCACAGCCAGCTGTGCCATGGCCACGCTCACAGCCCCACAGCTTATGGCCCCTGTGCTCGAGCCTCTACACAGAGCAGCAGGAAACCTCCTACCACCCTCCTGTGGGGACAGGGATGTCACCTTGTGAACACGTGAAGGACTTTGGAATAAAAGGTCTGAGGTTTCCAGGGCTTTACGTCTGGCTCCTTCAAAATTGTCCTGCATGGAACTGGGTATATTATTCAACCTTGCTTCTCCAAATTCACAAAACAGGAAAAAAACCCTCAGAAAATGTGCTGGTAAACTTAATTATTTGATGGTTATAAGAACCACAGAGATCTGCAGAGAGAATGGACAGAATTTTCTTGCTACACACATACAAGAGCTCATGCTCTCCCTCCCTGGTCAGCCTGGACCTCTTGCTATCATTCATTGTTCAACAAAACACAGCAAAACATAAACATGTGCTTTTGACTCCAGAAATAAGGATTTCAAAGTGCTGAAATTTCCATTCACCTGAGGAGCTGCTAAATACTATCACAGTGGTAATTTGTGATAGTGTGGTAAAGAATGAAGAAAAGGTACTTGTTAATTGTTGACATAACAAAATTAATTTTCCATCCCTAAACTTTTTCTCATCTCTCCTGTGAGCTCTGATGCAATGTTACTGACTGGCACTGCTGAAATGCCAACTTGCATTTCTCATCCTTAATTTCTCTCTAAATGTCATTAGTAATTGTTATTGCCAGACCAGAGAGTGCAATCTGGTCTTTCTGAAAGAAAATCCATTTCTCATTTCTTCTCCTGTGCTTCCTCCTTTTGGTCAGGATAGATGTTTAACACAGCCTGTGTGCTCTGCTTCCAAGAGAACGGGAATGCATTAACGTATCTGGAAGTAAAACATTCCTGCTTTATTTATTTACATATAGTATGCCTGGATCCTTATGAATATCAAATTGTATATTCAGAAGGGTCTTCAAAGCACATCTTTCAAGAACACTAACAAGTCTTAATTGAATAAAGCTAACAAGTAGGGGAAGGGAACACCCTTTAATGTGTGCATACAGACTTCTCTCTGGATGCTTCCATAATTTACCCTTTCTGGTGGGCAGCAATGCTGTCAAATATAAAAGCATATTATATGATTTTTCTCTCTTTTTGTCACATGGAAAAAAAACCTCTTCAGTGATATGTGTAAACTGGCCTAGCTTTGATTTTTGGATTAATGTATCACCCTCATTTCCCCAAAAAGTAAAGGTGTTTTACACCACTAAGAGGGTAGGTGAGCTTATCCACCTGTGTGCAAAGGAAAACCTGCCAGTGTAAAAGGCTGGCTCCTTGCATATCACTATGCATTGGGCCAGAGATTTGTACAGCTATGTGCAGCACCTACAGAATGTGGTCTCTGGTACTTAGAGGCAAGTAACACCTTGGCACATTGAGTCCATTTTAGGGGGGACTCTGTGTCACAACAGACCTTTAACAGAGCTCCCCATAAGCAGCACATCTCACACTTTCACATCTACATTATATTTTGTAAGGTATATAAAGTAATTAATTCAAAGCTTAGCTGCATTTCCATACCCATTAACTAAAGGCACCTTATCTCAAAATAAATAGACATTTGAACATTTCCAGCCAGGAACTGTGCTTTCAATAAACACAATTGATGCATATACATTGTCTCTTGGCAGCTTACACTCCTGCCCATCTGTTGGGATGGCATGGTGCCTGCGCAAAAGTTGGTTGGACCCTTGCCCTAGGGCATAGATGACAGGCAACGACGGGTTTAGCTGGGCAGCCTGAGCAGCAGATCCAAGTGCCATCTCTGCTGGAGGAAGCCCCGTCTGTGTGCCAGCACTGCCACATTGGAACGACATGCCTCCTTACACTTGATCACACATGTTGACACTTGGGTGCGCTTAAGTGCATTAATGACTAAAACGATGCCTTTCACCTGGCTCCCTTCTTTTTTTCCTCCACTCTGCACGGCTGCTGGGTTTTCTGCACATGTTAATGTGAAGTTGTGTGCACTTTGTTAGCCAGGGCCAGCCACAGAATGGCCTTAATGCTTAAGAAATGAAGGAGGGGGTTTTGTTACGAACCATGCTGCTCCAGCCCCAGACATGTCTTCATCTCAGGTGAGAGATCTTTCTGCCTCTTACTGAAGAGACCTCAGACAGGATAAAGGTGCAGCAATATATTGATCAGAATCATCTTTGCAAATGAAAAAAAATGCTACACCCTGACACTACACCACACACAGGGCAATTCAAGATTTCTGCACCATCCTTTGTTGCAGCAGAGGTGGCCATGCAAGGAGGCCACGCGGTCTGGGTTCTGTTACTGTTCCAAGAGCAGCCCCAGCCCCGGCAAACACCCCCTGCCTGTGTGCAAGGGAAGAAGTGCTGGCTGACAAACCACACAGAGGTGCGTGAGCATGAACAGCCCATGCTCCTGCATTAACCTCTGTGGATGTCAGGCCCAGGAAACCTCCGGCATACCCTGCATGGAACCCCAGCTGCAGCTGCTGCAGCCTCAGCCCCACGTAGTCTGTAATGGTGTTCCTTAGCTTTGGTCCTTATCAGAGTCTGTTCCTAACCCTCAATTCTCAACATATTCCTCCTCCTCCTCTGAATTCAAACATACACATACAGAGACTTTGTAGGTAAAAACTCTTCCCTACTGTGAAAACAGATCACAGATAAAACTTGTGGTTGTGCAGTCCATAAAGAACGTTCAGGCAGGCAGACTCAACACGATGGGTATGTGCCTACAGCACTTTTAATTTTTAATTATTGTTAGTTATAATTATCTGACTGCGTCTGAATGAAACCCAGCAATATGGCTGGAATAGATTTTGGTAGTCTTGTAATTTATTAGCTTTGTAACTACTAATAATTAAAATTTAACAATACTCCAAGCACCATAGCAACATTTTTTTAAGAAATGCTAGCCAAATCTGCTAGGATAACTGACTAGGTCATTTTTACAATTTTAAAGGAGGAATGACATTTTAAAAATTTTAAAAACTAAAAAATGAAAGTACAAAAGAAGGGAAAACAGATAACAGGTTCTTAAAAACCTATCAACAAGCAAAATGCAAAGATAAAAAGAATCTTTTAAAAGAAAAAAAAAAGGATGTTACTTGCAGAAAATTAATTCTACACATGATTTTGTGTGTGCTTTGTAGGAAATTTAGAAAGAGCTCATGGTATGTTTTCAGTAAGAAGCTCCTGGAATTTGGCATCTAAGTCCCACATAAGTCCTGAAATACAGCAAAAGTTACATCAAGTGAAAGCACTGCCTTGACATAAAGCCACATCTCAGGTCCCATTTGCCCTGCCATCCACACATTCTCAAGGAAAAACATTTTCTGCAACTTCATCAAGATAACACAGAATTGCCTTTCTCTCCCTGCCTGAATGGGCACTGGAGCCCAGAAGCACTGAGATACTGCACTGTTGCAAGCACACAGGGCTGGTTAGAAGAAAAATTTTACTTCTACTTAAGTAAGCTTTCTTATAGCCCCAGAAAGTACAAAAAGCCCATTTTCCAAATAGGAGTTGGAGATATAGCTGGGAACAGACTTAAAATTGCTGGAGTTTTTCTTCAGTGCTCCACTGGTGGTGAAGTGAGCCCTTGGACGCAGCCCGGCAGACTCGCCTGCGGGCAGGTGGCTCCCAGCCAAGCCAAGAGGCTCTCGTTCCCCTCCGTGCTCCAGGGGACACTGTTGTGCCCAGATGGCCCCAAGGACCACTGGCACGAGCAGCTGGAGATGTTGCTCCCCATTGCCCCCCTCCCAGGGAGGCCAGGTACAGAGCAGCTCCTTTGTGTCCCCCGCTGGGCCACATCAGACCATGGGGCAGCTCGCTGTGGTGGCCCCTCGCCTGGGCAGGTCACAGTCCTCTACAGGAGGCACATCTAACATCAAGCTGACATTAAAAGCAGACTTAAAAAGAGAAAACCTGCTTAGGGCTTGATCTGCTGTAATCAGCAGAAAGAATCCCAAGGACTTTGATGTGGACCAAATCAAGCCCCTGGAGGACATTCATGGTAAATCATTATTAATATAATGAGTGCAATTTCTGTGCAGCAGCTCATGCCTGTTTATGGATATATGAAAATTGCTAGCTTTTCACATAAAATAAAATGAGAGGGGAGACAGACCACAATGTTAGCCAATGAGCCATAGTAGCCACTCTCCTTTCGACATGCGTACTTTTAAAAAACTGGGCATTTAAAATGACAGCACATTCCTCCAGTGAAGCTCTCTTAATTTAGTGGTTTGACATATCTCCAAATCTGAGCAGAAAAGAAAGTCCTTTATTCATCGCAGGCAATAAAACACCTGAACACCTGTGCTAGGAAAGACCTGGCAGGTACCCTGCTCCCTTGGTACCTGGATTATTTGCGCATTGTTTATTATATCCCTTGCCTTAGTTTTCATCAATTGTAATCATTTAGGAGGAAACAGTATGATTAACAGTACACAAGCAAACAGCAGGAATTAATCCTTTAAATACAAATACTTCACCGGTTATGTGATGGCTCCTTGGAAAAGCAGCATGGCAAAAGGGGAGGCACAAAAATCCTCCTCAAGTTTTCTCTGAAAACCACTGCTCAGCCACAATTTGCTTAATACAATTCTCGATGCAAACAACTGAGGAGGGCTCTCTCCTTGCTGTGAATCACACCACAAATATAACTCTCAGCACCCATTATGTTTCATCATTTCTGACCCATCTTCAGGGCTGGCAGGGTTCCCTGCTACTTTTTAAATAGCTAAGATCAAAATTTCACTTGTCAAAGATCAGGCTCATCTGCCATATCCAAGTGCCCATGGCTCTGGCTGCCTTCAAGGAGCTGGACCAGCAGCCCCCAGCACAGCTCACGGAGATGGGGATCTGTTTGAAGGGGCTCCTTCTGCCCTACATGTAAGGAAACCCCAACCCTCCACCTCTACAATTGTTTCAGTGAGCATATTTCAATAGGGGGAATGAAATGCCACAGCCTTGGTGTTTTATATATTAGCTATAAATTCACTCTCTTTCCAGGAGAATTTCATGATATTCATAGCTGTCAATTGTACAAAGTGAGGATGTGAAAAACACAGAACTGCCAGCCTTTCCTCTTCTGCCCTAAGGGTGTGTGGGGTTATCACACATACTCTTTCCTCTGTGTTTCATGCTTAACCTTCCCATGTTTTCTTTCCTTCTTTCCAGTGAGATAGTGTAAGCAGTTAAGTAGCATTCTGTTTTCTTTTCTTGTGGCAATATCATCAAAGTAATGTCACTGACTCGTTGCTCCAGATTCTCACCAAAATTCCACCGTTTATAACGCAAGCTCAGTTCCTCAGAGCGTTCCTAAGTCTTGGTTTTACAGCTCCATCAGATGGTGTAAACTTCAAAGCATAAACCTATATTAAAATACTAGTTCAGCAACACAAAGAGGGTTTGATCACTTCCAGAGCATTAAACTACTAAAGCAGTATCTGCACCAGCCACTAGAAGTACATTTACAGCAGCATTTACAGTTTCTCATCGCATGACAGGCATGGTGTTTACTCTGTTTTAAAAAAAAAATGTTCAAAAATCAGCAGGGCTAGTTCATGCCAGTCCATGACACCTCTAAAAGTTACCTTTCCCCTTTGTTTCCTGTCATTTCCCCCACCTTTCTTGTTTTTCCTGCTTTTCTACAAGCACCCCACTCTGAATTTCTTCTTGAAATAGTTGAATGCTCAATTTTTAGAATAGTATTTTCAGTGGTTATACTTAAAAACACAAAGAAGGAAAACAATGCATAGGTTCAGATTTGGATGCCAGTCATTTCATGCCAGTAGGAAAGCAAGTTCAGAACTGAAGTCAAAATCATCAAGCAGAACCCCTTGATGGAGGGGGATTTGCCCACATAAGAATAATTGCACAGTTAAAGACACGGAAAGGTTTATGCAGATTTGAACAGTTGAACAACTGGTTCACTAAAATAATACTGAATCTTCATTACTCAACAAAAATATAACCAACAGTTCAGGAATTTAGAGCAGGCAGCTTACACACCAGAAACTAATGAGATAATCATGCCAAGGCAGACTGGTTCAAAAGTCTTAAGCATTTCTAACTGATTTATACACACATTTTGTGTCCTCCTTGGCTCCAATATTTGCATTAGTAAATTCCCTGGCATGAAGTAAACAAACATTTCTGAGTCACTACTGAAATAAAGACTAAAACTGTGCAGCTAAGTATTGAATTTCCATTCAGCCAACGTAATTCAAAACTACTCATGTAATTATTATGAATTATTATAAGCAGAAAAATTTTGAGTGCAGAAAAATCCTGCATAAAAACTGAAAAATTACAATCCTAATTTATATGATTAAAGCTGACATTTGCAGCAATTGTGCAATACACAAAACTTCAGAATTGAAACACTATGTAATTAAAATTGGTAATTGCAAAAAACAGGCCGCTTAGACTATAATTTAACCAGGTTCTCTTTATTTGATCATCTGATTTTAAAGGTTAATGCAGTGGCCTAGGAAGCCAGTGTGCCCATTTTAATTGTGCTGGCATTTTGACCAAACACCACTTTAAGGGAGATATGGGAGGAAAAAATCAAAGCTGTCTTTGCAAGCCACTGCTGCCTTCATAAAACGTTCATAGTGAGAACACACAAACCCAAAATCTGCTGACTTTATTAAAATATTAACAAGGTATAGTTAAAACTTTTGTACACTTATGCAAATCAGGTCGCTAGAACAAGGGAAAGGCAGGATCCCCTGGGAGAAAAAAAAAATAAAATCAACAAAGTGAAAAGATCAGCCATCCTTCCACAGCATGACAGCACAACACAAGAGGCAGCAGCTTGGGAATTCAGCAAGATAAATAAAAACCCTCCAAAGTTTAAGTAAATCATGGTTTATAAAGCTAATAGATTTAAATGAGGCATATGGTACCATTCTATAAAAGACCACCTTTCCCAGGGGATGGGAGGGGTGATTTTGGTGGCTCTGCTGCACAGGTGAGATAGGTGTGAGGAGCCCAGCCAGGGTGGGCACCTTCCCAAGAGCTCTCTGCCAGGGCAGGCTCTGGTGCTCCATTGCCTGAGAGGAACCATGAACACCCACCACAGAGGTTCAGTGTCTGTGTGGGTTTAGCACTAAGGGTGTGATTTAACCCCCAGCCTCCCTGCCATGGCTCCAAGGAGGCCTTTGGGGCCAGGGCCCTGAGCGTGGCTGTAGCAGCATGCCCAGGTCAGGGTCCAGTCCCTCCAGAAGGATTTCTGCCCCCCGGAATGGGTGTGAGCCACGCACTGGCTCTGTGGAGGCCCCAACTGCTGTGGCTGCAGCCCCAGAGCTGCCAGGGAAAGTGCTGCAGAAGGCCTGGAGTGCAGAGCCACAGATGGGCAAGGTGCTGCTGCCTGGGAGGAGCCTCTGCTGGAGCATCATGTCAAGCTGCACCCACGCTTTCTCATACCTCAGTAGGAAAAATTCCTTTACTTGTGATTTAGCAGTGAGGAAGGGGATGGGGCAGCTACCATTTGCTTAGTCTTTGTATGTTAATCAGCCCCTAAATTATTAATAGAGAAAAAGAAATTATTTACAAGGTGTTTGACGTAGACATGTAAGGATGTAGCAACACTACTGTCAAGAGGAATACTCATAAATCATGATATTTCTCTTGTCTTATTTATTTATTTATTCCAGCCATGCTCAGAGACCCTGTTCTTCTCCAGGCACCCAGGGAGGCAGGAGGAGACTGAGAGACTGGTGAAGGGCAGAAGAGACCATACCAAGGTTAGGCACCTTTTCTAAATGCTGCACAAGGGTGACAGTTGCACAGAGAAATCAACAGCTTTAGCTTTGTTTTTACTCCTGCTGTAAACATACCTGAAGCTCTGTTTGAAAGAAGAACTTCTGTGGGCACTGGGAACAGTCATAAATTTTGTCTTCCTGCCCGTGGACTGCAAAGATGTGCTGCTGCAGTTTGTTTGCCTGTACAAAAACTGAAACAACACAGTACAGTTAGTTAAGATTGCTTCGTATAAGGCACCTCGTCTCCAACTGCACTTCAGAGTCTCTGCAACTGTAAAAGGTCCAAGGATATCTGGCAGAGAAGTGCTGATACACTTGGTTCAGCAGAATTTCCTTACAAGTAGTCAATTTAGAGTCTCCAGGCAGACAGTCAGCTTACTTCTAACAGACTCTACATCCCGTATGGATTTTTGATATTTCACATAAAGCTAACACTGTCCACAGGTAACTGGAAGAACTCAGTCATCAGACCAAAGAGAGGACGTCACTGCTCCCGTGGGGAGCCCTGGGCCCATGGCAGGTGCATCAGATGCATTTTTAATGCAGGACAACTGGGCCAGGAGAAGCCTTGATGGCTGGTCTGGAAGACACGTGGCCCAGAACAGCATTTCTGGCAGAAATGTGAATTTGAAAGAGCAGGCTAGCCACAATTTTTAGATCTTTTAAATAGGTTGTCCGTTCAGTATAAAAGAAAAAGATTATTGTTTAACATCCCAAATATCATGGCATATCACAGCATCTGCATTATGATTCTGGATTGACAATTATTCTGACTTTATCAAGGAAAATTCTGAAGTGGAACATATTGAACCACAGCTTTAGCTGATTAAAAAATATATCTATATCTGATTTAATTTTTGTCTCACTTTACAAGAATGGTCAACTGTATGTGAAAATGGCTTCTTCAGCATAATTTAACACATGCACCCGAATTTTTTTACAGCACATTTCAGAAAGTGTAAATTAACTCCAAGCTCACACAAAATGCAGTTTCTCAAATCGTGGGCCAAATCCTAAAGAACATAGGTTCACCCTATTCCCACCAAAGTTAAAGGAATTGCAGGTGCTGCCATGCCCCTTTACTGACAACAGGTCCACAGTGACACCTACATGATCCTTATCTCTCAAACATATTGGAAATGCAGATGGTAACTACTGTGTTGAAGAGAGCATAAAAGGCAGCCTTTAGCACAGACCCTGCAGATCCTGGAAAAGCAAGATCACCCATGATCATTTGCACTGATGAGACATCCTAAATGTTCTACAGAGAAGGAATACCTAGCAGGCTCTCAGAAGTGAGAAATGTGCCACCATCAGAAACCTCTGAGAGAGCAGCTGGCAAAACCACAGAGTTGTACAGTTTGGTCTTATCAAACCTTTACTCCCCTTTGCTCAGCACTGAGTGGACCATGAACCACCTGACCTTTAAAGAGTCCTTGCTCAGGTGAATAAAGCCTTGCAAGAGCAGGTCCATCCTTTGCAAGTCCTGCACTTGGAAACACATAGCACCTTTGAGCCACAAGGTATGATGCACATGTTTGGAACTGTGGGGGCCATGCAGAGCCCGCTGCATGTGGCAGTGCTGCTTGGTGTCAGACACCACAGAGCTGCTCGGCAGAGCGAGCCCCAGCTTCAGACAGAGGATATTTGAACATTTCCAAGCACACTATTTCTTTTTCCCAGGGAAAAGAATACAGTATTTTACAAATCCCCCGAGTGTCATTTCTGGATCTAGCCATGCACGCTGAGGCTTGTCTTGGCCTCCCTGTCTTACCTGTGAAACAAACAGGGCATTTGAATGTGCCTCCCATCCCCTCAAAGCTGTGCTCAATCAGGTGACACAGGAGCTTTGCCGGAGAGTCAAACATCTGGTTACACAGCTTGCACTCATGATTGATGCCTTCCTCTGCAAGGTTCAAATGATACAACTTGTTAGTGACACAGCAGATTAGCGTTGGGGAGGCAGCAGCAGGCGGTGGGAAGGCCTGTGCTGGCACACAGGGCCCCCAGGACCCCCAGCCCCAGCCCCTGAGCAGGACGAGCTGCTGGTGTTCAGGGGTGCAGCTCCCCCTGTTTCGGCTGCGCTGAAAGCGGCTCCGCGCTCGATCCTAGGGGAACCCACGCGGGGCTCCCAAAGCACAGCACAGCCTGCAAAAGGGAGAGCAGCCCTGCCCTGGGTACTGAGTGCTAAAGAGTCAAACAGCATTTAAAATTACTTTAATAGTGTGAATTCAAGCACCAACACTGACAGAGGGCTGAAGTGATGTCTTCGCCTCAGAGTACACTGCAAACATACAGGAGACGAAGGACCATACAGGAGACTAGCAGGAGCTGAGAGCAGAGTGTTAGTGTGAATTTTTTTGTATCTCTTGGTTTTTTACAAGGTGAAGAGAGGCCACTGGAGGTACTTAAATGTAATTTGAAAGTGTAATTTCCTAGTCATATATCTTAAGTATTGAATACACAGGGCCCATTTTAAATGCCTCTATATTCTAACTGAACTCAGTGAAATAGCAATAATTATTACTCTTGGTTCGAGCCTACTGCTTTTGCAAGATGATATGCTTCTCTGTTTACTGAACTCTGTGGTTCTGGGTGCAGCTGAGACTTTTTTTGAGATACTGAAGTACTATTAAAGCAATTTTCACACATAAAACTAAACAATCTTTTGGTTTTCTTGAAGGGAGGAAGGGAGTTGCAGAGTTTTAGAAAACATAGCATACAGTTTATAAAAATCAGAAACTACCTAAAAAATTTTAATACTGTAGCTGCTTTCTGCAAGTATTTCCTGAAAATGTGTCTTTCCTTCCCTGTGGTAGCACATGAACTTCTCAAGAAAACATATTTTAAAAACTAAATACATTCTTTCTTTTGTTCTACACTCAGCTTTATTTTTACATCCTCAAATACCAATGACTATTAATTTTTAGTCCCAAGATTGCTAAGAAATGACTACATTACTCCATGAACTAATTCTTGTCAAATATATTTGGATCTTATGAATAATGTGAGCCCTCAGAAGCACGGTCTTTACTTACAGTTGTTTCAATTTAGCTTTTCCCATCTTTAAAGGGGCTAAACAGAAGGAAAGTATTGCTTCCTATGAAGCCTTTGATACTATGAGGATCCCAAAGGCCCTGCACAAGGCTTGGGCAGTGCAGAGCTGTCCATGCTGCCCTGAGGCTGGGTGGGCTGTGAACCTGTGTGGCAGTGGGTGCTCATGGTGAGTGCTGGCACCGGAGCTGCGTGGGGAATGGGGAGGCAGCAAGGGGAGAAATAAACAGGTGGGTTGGGAAGGAGATAAAAAGAGAAAAGGAAAGAGCCAGGAACAGAAAGATGAAAGGGCTGGTAGCTCCATGGCAGCAGCTTTACGAATTCCCTTGGGAGCCACAAGCAGGGACTGGGATATTTCTGGGATGCCAGGAGGTTTGCGATGCTGCGCTCGCGCAGCCTCCATGGGCAGGCACGTTGCCCTCTCTAATGCATAGGTTTCCAAACCAGGCCCTCTCCCCTCACTGTGGCCTAAGGCTGGATTCTCCCATCAGACTCTTGCCTGAAAAGTTCTGGCTTTGTGTGAATTTTGCAACCTGCTCCAGAGGGGAGAAGAGATGGGGAAGGGACATGAGCCACATGCTGAGCGTGCCCAGCAACACCGCTGTGTACAGCAACCAAATGCTGCAATAAACCCACAGAGGACAAAGCAGGAGCTGGGGGGAATGGAACAAATGCCTTCTACGAATAAATCACAGAAATTGTGTTTGACATTAATTTTCTACCCTCTACATTCTGAGTATTTGGAAAACAGTGATTCATGTACAGCCTATGGTCCTGTGTGAGCACATGTGTTCATAAATACAGATAGACACATACTGATGACTAGACAGCTGCTCCTTTTCCAGCCTAAATATCTATAATTTGAGTAAAACAAAAAAAAAAAAAAAAAACAAAACAAAAAAAACCACCCTGAAAAACAAACAATACTCAGCATTTTCAGTTAAAGTATATTCTTACAAGCTTGGTATGTTTAATTAGGTAACAGAGATTGTGTATTTTCTTGGCTGATCCCTGCAGTATTTTAAATAGTTAAACCCATAACAAACAAACTAAAACTAGAATGAAAAATAATAAAACATAATGGGTTCCTGCAGATCTGGAAATTTATCCCACTCGAGGCAAGACCTTTTGATTTGCAAATCCACTTCTGAATTATAAGGCCTTCTCCTCACCGGTGGGGGTTTTTATTCCACTCCCACAGGAGTCCATTATGTATTTCTTGTGTCTATAAAACCATCCAGAAAGAAAAAAAAGGGGAAAAAGTACCATGGTTAGCATGACAAACGTTTCCCTTTTCATGCATGTGTATTCAAAATATGAAAATGCCCAAAGATATAGATAGAATTGCTGCTATAATCACTCTCTCCTCTATGGCATTTTACAGCATATTATTTTACACAGAAACACAGCACATGTATAGGGATACTCAGTCACCTTCGGAGAATAACTTCCTTGAATTATATAAGATCATATGGGTACATGCAAGGAGGCTTTCTGACAATGAGGTGTGACAGTCAGATGTGTGGTGCTGGGCACTAGCAACAGCAAACATATCATCCTTTCCCTCATTCTTATTCGCCTTTTTTTTTTCTAGCATGACAAGCATCTATGAGAGACCTACATAACTCAAGTGAATTATGCAGCCCCTCTCATTTGTAAAATAAAATGCAGATTTTTACAGTTTGTTATGCTAGGTTTTCCCATTTCTCCATAATGGTATCTGTGGAGGGATCAGTTGATTACAGGACTAAACGAGCACTGTACAGCAAACAATAATCTTGGGGTCCTTGCCTTTTTTTCCTGAGCTCAAAATAATAAGCATTAATTTTACACTTCATTTCTCAAAAAAATAATAGGATGTGCTCTTGTTTAAAACAAGCAGGCCTGCTGGATTCTGTCAGGCTGAAACTATGTCAGGCCAAAAGAGGAACAGAGCGCTTTGTGTAAAAGTATCATGGGGAGATGATAGTATCCTGTAATGTTTTCAGTACCTACTTTTGTCTCCAAAAGCATTTGATCCCTGGCAGACACATACTTATTTCCATACTGGTCTTGAGGGAAGCCAGTAGGAATGAGAGCTGATTATCTGAATCCTGAAGGTGAAACCTGGGTGGTGCCCACTGATGTCAAAGGCAGGCATTTGTATAAATTTGGAGGTACATAATTTACTGCCTGTTAGTGAGGATTAGTGGGTTGCGCAGACCCAGCTGAACCGCGGCGGCAGAGCACGGCGCTCATTGTTCCCAAGTTCGGGTGCGTTCGCAGGATAGTTTTAAATATGTTGATAGGGTGTTTAGTAGCACTTACACTGCCATCCTGCCCATTTCAGAGTGGGAATATGCTTCTCCATAAAGCTATTTCTGCTGCAGCAATGTGCATTTAATACATATTACAATGAGTCTGTAAGCCTCTAAGAGAACCGACACCAGCAGCCTCCTGGCGAGGATGCAGTATAATTAATAATGCTGTATTAAACCCATTTACTGTATCAGCTGCATTTCTAATTATAACTATATTAATGGCAATGTAAAAGTACACGTTAACGCTATCGTGTACCGACACGTTATCAGAACAAGAACAAGAAGATTAAAACACTAAAAATCATGATGGCATTGTCTTTGCTGTTAGTTAAAACTTCTCTCTTCAACTTGATTTAATAAAGCAAAAATTTTCCCTTATGGAATAACTGCAATAGCCCTAATTTGAGAGATCATGTAAGACAATCTGATGCTCACTGCTGACAACAACATGTACATCCCACAGTATACCTTCCCAGACCAGTATATTTCTACTCTACTACAGCAAATTAAGCCAATAAAGGGGAATTTCTTCCCTATACTCAGATGTTCACATCCATGAGTTAACCGTGCTTTTAATGAACTTTGAAATACTGTGATTCAGTGTAACAAAGCATTAATATACTGTGTTCACAGAGAACCTTCTTCTGTCCATTAGATCATAAATTTGGTAGAATTAAATGGGCCGTGTGCTCTAATTATGGTAGAAATAAATAGAAATTGGAATGAACAGAGGGAAATAAAACGAAAACTGCATGGAACTATTCTGTTTATGCAATTCATTTCCCAGTAAATAAGAAATCAAAGGGAAAAATTTATAATGTAAGAAAAGAAGGAGCTTCCCTAGCAATTTTTCCATGTGGCTGTGAAGGAGCAAGGGGCTGGAACCAGGATAGGATGACAGTGATGGACACCCCCCTCCAAAACAAAGTCTGCAGAGAGCCACTTTGACCCCTCATCTGCTTGGCACCACTGCACCACTGGTTTTCATTAAAAACAATCCAAGGATGGAAGTAAAACCAAGGTCTGAGAACACACTGCAAGTGCTCCAAGGGGATGGCAAATTTGCAGATGCTCGCATCGGATGAAGACGATGTCTGCCGTATAGGCGACATTTCCTCATCGCCATTGCTGCCTAAACCCATGACCTGCTACACCAACCATTTGGGCCACGTTGCTGCACTGCATTTTTGTAATTAATCCCAGAGGATGTGGCTGAGCCCCTCCCTTGCCGGCGGGGCAGCTGCGGGGCGAGGCGATGCCGCGCTCCGGCCCGGCGCGGGCCAGCAGCACCGAGTCGCTCTGCGCCCCGGCCATTAGGCAGCCTGGGCGGTGAAAGGCAGCGGATTGATGGCGTGGCAACAGAAATGTCACCTGGGGAGCTGGGTGCCGTCCTCCCAGGGATGCTGGAGGTCAGTTACTATGGCAACGCCGAATGAGCTCAACCTTGTAACTGACCCTTATCTTTTTTTGATCTGTGGCCCCCTTGGGACCTTGGCTGGAAATCAACTGGAAAATAATCTGGTCACATATCAGAAAGAAAACTATTTATACTTATTTATTTATCCAGGTAGAGCTCATATCTCCCTTTGACGACTCTCCCAGACTAAAGACACCCATCATGCTCCCTCAGCGGTTTCAGTGACTGTGTGGAAACACCCAGCTCTGCGCTGTGAGAAACTGTGCCAAACCCCCCTGCCACTGCAAAACACACACACACAAATTGCCACGGATATCTGTGCTCATGACTCTACTGATATATTGCCAAAATCTCGCCTTGCTCACAGTCCCCGAATTGCCCGTGTGGATAAACATACACCTACACCCCTTCTTGGATGGTTTAATATTTTATGTTGGTATCCGCTAATCATATTCTTTTGTGCTTTATCTCTCTGCTGAAATATGATTCTGCTTTTAAATATATTTATATGATCTAGAATGGCACAACGCTGATGTCTTTTATGAGCCGAAGATTGTTTAATAAAATCTTGCATTTCTGCTTCATCCTTATGACAATTTTACTATTATAAGTTTTCAAGGGATATGAGAGCTGTCCACTGTGGTTAGAAACATCACTTTAATGAAAAATGATAACACAGGGACTTGGATTTTTCTAGAAACTATGTAAGGAATACCAACAAAAATACAGAGTTCCCAACATGCATTTATATGTAATTTTGTTGGTTTTCCTTACATTTGCCTATGGAAAAGACTCATTAAAATCAGTTCTGTTCTTCATAGTTTTCCAAGGGATGGGCAGCCCAGACGAGGGTTTATCAGCACAAAGGGCTATTGCTCTTCTTCAGGTGAGGAGACTCTCTGGGGAAATGGGATTCAGGAAATCAGGGAATATATTGGGAGACTGAAGCCACAGGACTTGCTGGTGCTAGAGGAAGTGCCTCTATGGATTCCTGGTAAGAAACTCCAAGGTTACTTGTGATGTACTTCTTCAGCTCAGAAAGGTATTATTTTCCATGCTAAATTAGCCCAACCACACAACGGGCTTTAAACTCTTTCATCATCTTAGGGGGCCTCGAGCTCAAAATATGCAGAATTAGATGCCAAATTATTTATAGGGTAGCTTGTAAGTTCACTGCCTCCAGTATGTGTCAGTACACTGCAATATTAAAATGACCATCAAAAAGAAGCATGGTCCCAGAGGGACTGGGGATGAGATTGCAGGGAGTTTCCTACTGGCGGCGAGTTCCAGCGCTGCTGCAGAGCCCGGCCCTGCTCCTGGCTGCAGGCTGTGTGCTCCCCCTGCACCCCGCTCCTCAGGGCAAGGCTGAGCCTCACACACACGAGACGGGGCTGCCAGGCACAGCTTCACCAACTTAATTTTCAGTTTACAAGAAAAATAAAGTCTGAAAGTTCAAAGGAGTTCATGGAGTTGTGCATCATCTGTCTCTGACTGCAGAGCCCCAGAGGGACCCGCCTGCAGAGCTTTATTTTAGATTTAGATATTAATCTGGGAAACTGCATAAAGATAATTTATAGAAATGCACTATACTTTAGCACAATAACTTCACACTTTATCAGCCTTTCTCTGAAGATGCCTTTTTTAATAGCCTATATTAAAACTTTTTGTGGACTAAAGCCTGATAGGTCTGGCTGCTCCTTCATAATAGTTGATTAAGGAATAACTCCACTGGCTCCCATGCAAAAATGGAAATGCAAAACCCATACAGGAAAAGAAACACATGCTGTCTTTGAGTGTGCGAGTCCATACAACCACACACAGAATTAGCTTTATCCAGACTAATGAACCCCTAGGAACGACTGGAGTTTAGTAAGAACCTCATTCCCACACAATTCAACCCAAGCCATGTATTTCAATGTTTTGAAATACTCACAGTTGTGTTATTTCAAGTTTAATGTCAATACCTGATGAAACTGAAGTCATGCAGCCCTGACTCCAGGCCTATGGCCACACGGCACACAGCCCTGCACTATCTTCCCTCATGCCATTGTATCACTGAAAACTAAATATACCTTATTGCTACTGGTCTCCTCCCTGGGAGCAGCTCCTGCACTGCTACACGGCAGGAATACATTCATCCTCTCATCCTATTGACAATATCACATTGAAGAGCTCAGTACAGACAAACAGCAATAACTAGTATCTACTTGGCATCTATTCTTCTTGTGAAATTAAAAATTAAAATTAAAACATCATTATACCCTTATTAAACATCCCACTGGAATATGCCGATGCTTTAAAAACATGCAGAGCTTTAAACCTGCTTTAAATAGGTGTAAAACCCTTTTTTACTTCTTTTACAGGCCTGGCACGTTCCCCAGCCTCAGCACCAGGCCCCCAGAGGTGTGAGGTGCCCCCTGCCCACCACATCCCACCCATGCCTCCTGCAGTGCCAGTGTGCAGTGACTGTGGTCACACAGAGGCCACCAGAGCTGCCAGGACCCACCAGCCACAAGGTGCCAAAGGCAAAGCCCTCCCCCCCACGGGCAATTGCTCCCCTGCCTGGGTGCGGTGTGGCAGCTGCATCCACAGCTACTGCTCAAAAGGCTTTTTTGCTGGGTGCATTTTTGTCTGCTCAGAGGCAGGTTCCTGAGCTGGGGATGCAAGGCAGGGTGAGCAGCCCCCCGAGCTAACCCAGCACACCTGGGACAGCACACGGTGTTGCTTAAAACACCAACTCCCACGGATGTGTGTCACTGATCTTCACATTACCATTTCCCATGTACACATTGACATGATAGACTTTAAATCTATCATGTAAATAATCATCAGATTAATGGTCTCTAATAGTATATAATTAACATGACAGGCTACAAGCCAGTTGTTGTCAACTACACTCAGCAATGCATAGAGTAAGAAAAAGGCAAAAACCGCTCCCATGATGGCATCAGGGAAGCAGAAAAACCGGTAAGAGGAGAAATAGAAATAAAACTCTTAAGAAAAAAAACCCACCTAAATGTACAATTTAAGTGAGAAACACTGAAGGTTCTTTCAGGATTAAAGCATAATAAATGTCAATTTTTAAAGTATTTTTTTTTTATTTTGAGTAGGAAGGTAGACTTTTATTTCCATCAGCAAAGAAAAATTCTATTATCCCTGCACTGGTGTAATGCCTCTTGAGTGAGTACAGGTGAATTGGCATAAGAGGCCTTATTCTGATATTGCAAATTCTGCATAAACAAGGAAATATGTATCCAGCTATGCAAACTTTATAGCAGTATCAGCTATGGATAAATTAAAGATTACATTAGTATAGATATCTGGGAAATGGTGCAGTGGGCATAGAGTTAAAAATGCAATTGAAAACTGACCATGAGCATTATTTTCGTGGCAGATCACCAAACACTTAGCTACTGGCCAAATGCTGCACCCTCATTATGCTGGAGCAATTTGCACCACTTACTCAAATAAATGCATTTCTTTTAAGTATGTATTAATATTGTTTTCTTATTAAGAAACTACTCCTAGGGAAAAGTCTCTGGTTAAAAAGCAATCTCTTATGGCATTGTTATCCACTTAAAGATCAAATTTGTTTGAAATACCTACAGACAAGCAAAAAACCCAGAAATATCCCTCAGATTTTTCTTGGAAAATAAAAATTATAGTTACTCAGCTATCTTGACATAAGCATTTAGCACAACTGCATCAGGGCTCCCTTGCTCATCTGAAGGTTGAACACATGTCACAGCCCAGTCCCAGAGAGGCTCCTGTCCCCCAGCCCTGCCGAGGTGCCTCCCTTACTCCTTCTCCCCAGGACTAGGGCTGGAGCTCGGGGACACAAACCACTTATTTGGGATGACAGAATGAGATGCCACTGCAACCACAGAGAACCAAGGGTGACTAAATAAGGTCTGTCTGGTTGAGATAGGTAACTGATTTTGCATGGCACGAATATCTCTCAGAGCTCGTTAAGTGCAAATATGCCCAAAAGAATGAACCTCCCCTATGAGACATATTTTAAATCAGGAATCCTAGGGTGCAGTAATGCATGATATTCCTTAAGGCAGTCAAAAAGAAGAATCTGCATAAAAACAAGAAAATATCTTAAGCATCTCTGCGTTATGCAGACATATATTTTTGTACTGTGGGATTATGCACAAGTAAATGTACAGAGCATCTCCCATTGATGTTGGTGGAATTTGCTTGATTAACACTCCACAGTCCAGGTGGAAATCAAACCCTATGGCAGCTTCATCTTATGTAAGAAGAGAAACTGCAACCCAGTGACATTCTGGAAGAGATCTCACAGCTGAGCAAGGGCTCTGCATAACACAGACTGTAAAGTTACTCTGGGTAGCACTCATCTAACATACAAACAAGGATTACAATGCAACCTAATATCAAACTAATAACACCTTTACAGTGTTCTTTGTCCTGCACATGAGCCAGCCAGTTTGCACACTTCACATGTGATCTGGAGCTGGATGGACAGCACTGAAGCAAAAGGAGAGCTCAGGGTCAGCACACACATCCTGTAGAGCTGTGAGGGGCACCAGTGGCAGGAAAACATGGGCAGAACCTTCTTCTGGGATCCTAAACTCGGAAGACTTTGGCTTCTGCCTTTGTAAACAAATTTCTTTCTATTTTACTATGTGAGTAGCTCAGTCAGGCATATATGGCTGCTGGCAGTTACTCTGTCAGTGCGCAACATGGCCAGCTTCATTTTATATTTTTTAGAAACATATTTTCTTCATTTCATATGTCATTGGCTTTTTAATCCACTAAGGAAAGCCATGTGCAAACTCTCACACTGTAGACAGACTCTGGAGAACACGTGGGCTGTGACAGAAAACTTAGTGTAAAAGAAAAGTCTGTATTTTTGGTTAAATAAAGGGATCTGGAAAAGCCAGTCCTACACTGATGCTGAAGCAGCCCTCTTCCAGCCACCTGAAAGTATGAGCATGCCATGGCATCACAACACGACATTCAGGAGGCTCTGATGGCTCATTAACAGCAGGCACCCTACACAGCTATTTTTGCTTAAACTCACTCAGGCTCATGGCATTGTAAAGGTTTCCTGGGCTCTCTGCAACTCCTCTCATTCTCAAAAGTTCCATTTAAAAATAAAATAAAAATTTAAAAAATATACCAAGCCCCAGACCTCTGCCCAAAATGAAGCACTAAGATGTTCCCAGCAGGATGGTGCATTCAGGGTGTGCACAGTATGGACTGGAGCCATGCAGAGGTGGCTGAGATGACTTTGAAAGATCCAAAGGTGTGGTTGGATTGCTGTAGAGAAAGGCCTGATGTGCAATCATTGAACTTGAAAGAGACTTAGGGGTATCCACCTAATAAGTCCACATGAGAAGAACCATATTCCACAAGCCTGCAAAAGTTACTGAGAAAGAATGAAAAATGAGAGGAAAGATCAAGCTGCTTTTCAGCTGTGCCCTCAAATAAAATAAGATTCTTAATCAAGCCATCATGGAGTCCTTGGTTCAACCAAAAAGGTTTCTCTCTGTCAGAGACCTGTTACCCACCATTTTATTATTTTTTTTTTTTTTGTGAGTTCTTATTTTAACCTCAGATTCAACAATCAGCATTAAGAAGTCAGCATTTGCTCCCATCACCCCAGAGAGAGAGGGAAGATACAATCGTATATATGCAAAATAGGTATGAACTCTGATAACAATACTTTGCCTGTAGGCAAAAATTGACTTTTTAAATGGCAGCCACAATGATAATGTTAGCCCAAGACCCACCCTTGTAGGATTTTCCTCTGCTTAGCAAAAGCAAGGTATACACTGATAGGAAAAGCAAAGAGTTTGGGTACCGATAATATGAGAAATATTTTAGTGGGAATGGGAGAAAACAAAATTGTAAAATAAAAGTACAAGGTCAGTCCCACTGAACTACAAATACACTTGCTGCACCAGTATGGAGGGGGTGAAGTGGCAAGTGTGTAGCCACAGGGGCAAGAAGGGCTGCCAAGAATCTGCTCCCCAAAGCTCGTTAGGCTCAACCAGCAGCACCTGAAAAGGCCTTGGGATGCCTTCCCACACAGCTTATCCTTTGGGAAAACTGCCTGCAGAGGAAAGGTCTAAAGCAATGGTCTAAGGGATGAGTAGTAGGTCATGCTGACTACTTACATTTCTCTTCCTTATGATTACCAAAGGAAGTGCATAGCTGCACAAGAGGAAGTGCAAGAACAGAGTTTCCTTTCTAATCACACCTGAGGTGTGATCAGAAAAGTCCTGCTCCTCGAGGGAGTGCTTTGGGAGACCTGGGATGCCCTGGTGCCACCCATGTGCCTGAACTGCCCCAGCAGCTACAGGGAGCAGTGTCAAGGCCACCCAGCCCCAGTGTGACTGGCCACTCCTCCATCAGGCACTGGCCCTGTCAGGTTGTGGGGCACATCCCAGGAAGCAGCGTGGCAAGCACAACAGTCGAATCTTTGCAGCTAGATGAGCATCAATTATGCATTGTATCAAAATCCAAAATGCTAGAGCATGAAGCAGGCAATTCAAAGAAACAGCATGAGCAAAGCAAATGCCAAAGAAATGAAAAATGTGTCCAAAACTGTGACAGTGCGCTCGGCTACTTTTCACATAACATCATCAATCGTCTCTCATCGAAGATCTCAAATACTTGGGAAGAGATTGCAAAAAATATTCAAAGATACAATATTTGTATTTTGAATGTTAATTTGACACAAAGGAGTGTGCATGAGGGAATGTTTATAATCAGCACTCCAATAAACTCACAAATGACTCTAGTATTTTATAAGCTTGTTAGAAACAAATCACTCCCTTAGCTTATATTTACTTACTGATGAATAATAAAAGGCCTCAATACACAAAGAGTAAATTCAAAATGTTTTCCTCTTGTTTTATCTTCTATGACAATACTGGAACCCTCTCATTCAGGCTGTGATTTCCAAACATGACTCTCCTGGTTTTATGGCTAAATATTGATTTCTCCATTCAAGCAGAGGCAGCTTTGAACCTTGGTTCCTGCCCCCAGCCCCCCTGTAAAACAGATGCCCTGGTCTGGAGCTGAACAGCAGTGGCTGGCCGTGCCCCCTGCCCTTGTGCTGCCTGGAGGGGTGGTGAGGGAGCATGTCCAGTTGTGCTGATTTATGCTGCAGTGAAGGTGCAGTCCAAGTGCTCAGTCTCAGGAGGAAGAGGAGAAGATATGCACACCTTGCACACCTCCTGGAGCAAACCACAGGACAGTCGAGCTAAAGAATATAAAAAGAGACTTTGCAATATACTCATAACCCTACAATGGTCCCGGACAAACACAACTGCTTCAGTTGGGCTGCAAGGGCTGAGGTGTCAGTACAGAAAGGCTTCTGTGACCACCCAGATACCCTGCACACCACTGGTGCAACAGCCCAGTAATTGACCACAGCTGAAAAACCCCTTTAGCCTGTTTAAACCACCAGGATGCTTTAATGCAATACAAATCATGCTTCAGCAGACAACATAACACCTACACCTTTCAAATGCTATTAGTTATCCACCAGCTCAAACCAATAATGCTGTAGATGTGAGCACAGGAGACCAGTGCTAGCCATCGAGCCCTGGCAGTAGCTGTGCCGTGGTACCCACGTGTGCCATGATAGCTGGATTTCAGAAGTAATTGCTGCATGGGTCGGCGTGCTGGATTCATAAGTGGTAAGTAGCACAAATGGAGGGAAACAAAAGTTGGCAGAACAATGCCTCATTTTTCTAATGTAACTAAGTGCTGAACGTGGTAATGGGAATTGTGGGGATACTTGTCTTTATGCTCTTATTTACCCAATAGCAATAATACAGGGATATTCTAATGCAGGTTTTTATTTAATGTACAGTTAAGCATTACACAAACATTTTATTGTGGTCTGTAAAGATGATCTATTTAGAGTAGCTGAAAAAAACCACTGCGTTCAAGCATAAGTGCTTCTGGTAGACACACAAATGCAGAGCGACTTTGCAAAGTAAATGTAACACAGGTTTTTGTTCTAGATGACCCTGTTGCTTCAAGCAGAGGCATCAAACACATCTTCACCACCCCTTAAAGACAAACCAAATGCTGCCATGGACCAAGCTGGCTGGACACACAGCATCTTTGTAATTGCATTAAGATGCTGAAGTGAATAAATACAGCCAGGCCTACCCACAGCCCCAGCATCCGCTGGTGCCAAGGGTGAGGTGTGAACTTGAGGCAGTTTCTGTAACATGCCTGGTGCTGGGACTGGCCTGGTGGTCTTCACAGGGAGCTGGGAATCACTGCAGTATTGCAGAATATGTAACAAAGCCTGCACAGCCCCTATTATTAACCATGATTCAGGTGTGCATTGAGCTGATTAAGCAAGTAGTCATTACAGATATACAGCTTAGGATTCACATTTTCAGAATACATTATAAGATGTTTTTATTTCTAAAATTGGTAACAGTAGAACCGTGAGAATAAAATTTTTTCACCTGTGGACAAGCCATAGAGCACTGTACAGGAATTTACTAAGAAACACAACACTAACAAGCTATACACTTTCAAAACAAATCTCAGGGCTCCAAAGCCATGGCCACATGTCACTGCAATCCTCCTCAGGGACAGAGACCACCCATCAGGGAGCTCAGTTCCCTCCCCTGCCACTCTGGAGCAGCAGCTGGAGCAAAGGGAAGGCTGCAGATGGAGCATCCCAGAGACTGCTCCACGGTGTGGGTGAGGGGTGTGATGGAGGAAGGCCAGGCACAGGAAGGTGGAGCGTGGCTGTCCCAGAACAATGCCACTGCCATCCCTGTCACTTCCATACTGTTCCTATGGGAAACTGCCCTTGCCATGGGCTTCCCAGCCCTGGCTGCCTGTAACACAGTGCCTCCAGCAGCACAGGCTGAGGTGCAGTGCTCTGAGGCACGCTCGTGTTTCCAAAGCAGTGCTGCTGTCTGAAACCCCAACCACTTCAGCCTGTAGCAAAGTTTACAGTCTGTGCCCAGGCATCTCTCCAAGGCTGAGACCAGCACCCCCCCAAGCCAGCAGGCAAGGGGAGGTACTCAGCCTCTGCTCTTCAACCCCAGGTGGTGCAGAGGAGTAGGGAGGCACAACATCCTTGGGGGAGAATTCCTTATTCATTGTTCCAACATCAGCACTTCAGCCCCCAGAGAGAACTGTGACTAATCCCCAATAAACTTCATGCTAATGGATGGCAGGAAAAAACATACAATTTCTCAGAAAGGAAGATAATTACTGGGGGCATGTGAAATGCTAGAAATGCAGGAAACAAACAACTAAAGGAAAACCCATATAGAACATGTCAGGGTTTCACAAGGAAAATGCTGTCAATGTGCCACGGTGTGTGTCAGGAACCTCAATGCTCTACAGTCTGAAGTCACTGGGATTTTCCCTATGGCCAGGGGCTGCAATTTTAACTCTCTAGATCCATCTTTGATGTTATTGAAACAGAGACATGAATTTGAAAAGGAAAGAAGTCATGTCATGAAGAAAACAGGAAAAATACACTTTCTGGGGGGGAAAGGTCATGGCAGTCTAAATGACTGAGTACAAAACCTATACTCTCTCCATTTTTACAGAAGTGTCCCAAGTACAGTGCCCTCTAGGATTCTCCTTTGAGTTATCCATTTATTTTGGAAAAGCTTTTCTGGAGAAAATAAGCACTCCTTATTTCCAGGAACAAAAACAAAACAAGCCATCCTCAGACAGCTGGCAGGACAGGCAGGGCACAGCCCAGGCTCGCTCTGGGGCTGCCCCCTCTGTCTCCATGCCTGGCAGGTGTCTCTGAGGAGGGGAGCACACCAGCTGCTCTCAGCCATGACTGAAGCCAGGCACCTCAGGCATGAGTGGTGACAATCCCAGGGCTTTTTGGTGGGGGCTTTCCTGGGCCCAGCACCGTGCCACCCACTGCCTGCACAGAGAGCATGGGCCAGCCCCAGCCCAGGCACGGGGCCCTGGATCACAGAGCAATGCCATGGCAATTTCTAGAGGATCACAAAACTTACAATAGCACTTATGCTATTATTGCCAGGAGCTAAAGCCCGCCTGTACCACCCTATTCCTGTTACATGCAAGGGAAGTCAGAGAAAGAATTTTCTCTGGCAGTCCTTGTGTCACAAGTTGTCCAGTTGTCCACTGGCACGCTCCCTGTGCCCGGCTCAGCCAGCAGCTGCCAGCACAGGCAGGATGGGTGGGTGGGCCCTGTGCCCACTCTGACATCAGGAACAACATCTGAGCACAGGACCCAGCACAGTGTCCTCGCTTACATGTGCTGAGTTGCAATACCTGGGGAGGATTTTAAATGGTTTCATCTCACCATTTGGTTTCCTTTTGCTTTTCAAAGCAAAGAAAGTATTTATCAATAAAGATTTTAAAAAGAATTAATTATCACCATCATCAAGTCAAGCTCCCTGGTGCCTTGCTGTCCAGCACCTGCCCGAGTCCTCTCCCCTTTCAGTGAAGGATCTACCATCTCTGCACCATCTTTGTGCTTTGCAGCTCTAAAGCACTATTAAAATCAATTCACTTGGTGTCAAAAGCTCTTTTTCTTCTTTTACTCACCAGTACAGCTGTAGTATTCATCAGATTTTTACCACCAGGATTAATGTTATAAAATGTCACTTGCTACAGTAAAATTTATCAACATTATTATATACCATAGAAACTGCCACCACAGACAAATGCACTACATTAAAATTTTGTCTAGAGCTCCCTAGAGGAAACATTTGCTGCAATTTGTGTAACAGTTTATATATTTATGCTATTTAATGGTACAAAGCAATAATTATGACTTCATTCACTGATAAGCAACAGCATTATATAAATCAGATGCGGATTTAGAACATGCCAGCTTTGTCACTGGCCTACTACTTGTAAATTATGTTGCTGTTAAAAAAAAAAATCTAAGCAAATATGAGTTAGCAGCAGGAAGCTAATAATGTGCCTCCAGCTGTTCCAGTTAACCTGCAAATGTGGCCATCTGCACCTCAGGAGAAAAAGAAAAGGAGAGATAGAGGGAGGGAGGAAAAGGAGAGAGGAGAGAAGCTCCCACCAACGCCAGCACAAAGCCTAGGCCCTGAGCAGTAGGAATGACCTTGCTCCTCATGACCAGACAAGCACATATTTAAAATCAGAAAAGTTACTAAAGAATAAAGGACCTTTTCTCCCCTAGACCCACAGAAAAAAAAATAAAAAAGAGAAAAAAAGTCCTTTCCATTGCCTTTTTTCTAGAACAGGCTGTCTTTCACATCTGAGGTTATTATTTACTGCATTGCAGGTCTGTCCAATGAACAGGTTTTTCTTACAACTTCTGCCTTTCATTTCTACTTTTTAACACCTCTTCACAGACCCATCTTGTATTTTTTTCTTTTTTAAATGGTGGTCATTGTAATAGATTTATTCCTGCTTCAGACAATTTAAAATGGATCTGCAGGGCACAAAGGCTGAACTATCAAACAAGACCAAAATTCTCAGATAGAAAGTCACAGATCTCGCAGTGCACAGCAGCTTCACTCCTACCTTAGGGTTCACGGGGATGAGGTGTCCTTAGGACGTGCGAGTAGTGTTTGCTCAAAGATTATTTTATAAGAGACTTCTGTGGAATCTGGGTCACAAGGAACTGACACAAAATATTCCCTTTGACATTCGCCCACACACTGAAGAGAGAGTGGCTGAAAGTGCAGGTCCTGTACATTGTTACACTTTGGTAATCCGACAGCAGTTTAATACTAACAATTCTCCAAGACCCATGTTAGCAAGGGCTCCCCAATAAACCTCCTAGAAAAGGATGGTGAGGACCTCAAAGGACTTTTTTATTTCTTTATTAAGGTCTGACTCTGTAAAACAATGAACTTAATTCCTGTGAAGGGTCAGAGGGGTCAGCACACCTTGCCGGAGCTGCACTGCTCTGCCTCGCCCACACTCTTACACAGCATCTTTATACTGCCAATCCACCCCAGCACCCCAAAACAGCCTTGTTTTGGACAGGTTATTGAAGCTGCCATTGACCTTGAGATGCTTAAAGAGACTCAGGATTATCATTACTCTTAAAGTAAAAAAATCCCGTCTTGCCTCTTCCAATATTAAGCAATCCAGTTTGTTTCTGTGTTTTAGGTGCACATCTGTTTGCACCACTTCAAGGGTCACAGTTTTGATAAACCTCCTAAAGTCCTGGAAGTGCCCAGTATTGAGCCTTGTGGACCCTGATCTCGAGGGTGGGCAGCATGAGCTCCTCGAAGCATATTACAGTCACAGAACAGGGGACCTATATCTGAGCAGAGCTGTATGGACCTGACTGCTATTATTAGATTTTCACCAAGGAAAAGATGATTTATCTTCATTCCAATTTTTTTAACTATAACTCATTCCAATGCTAACTCCATTTACAGGGATTTATAATTTACTTGAAAGATTAACTCAGGCATACATAATTTCAAAGAAACAAAGCCAATTTTTTTCTTGAAAAGACTGAATTTATTTTAAACTGATCAGGTGTGATAATGTTGAGACACATATCTGTGTTTAAAGCCATTTTTAATGTTTTTCTCCAGTTGAGAGTTTTGTGGCCCTATGTTGTTTAATGTTTTCAAGTGAATCACTTTACCCTGATGATACATGCAATCAGTAACCGATCTTTTCCAAACACTTACACTGCACTTTGGGAATGTTGGTGGATATGATAAAACCTGTGATTTGCAGTAGGTTAAAGAACCAATAGTTGCATGCTGACTCAGTAAGTTCCCAGCATTTACCCTTTGAATTGTGTTAACCAATGCAAAGTGCCAGCAGTGTGATGTGTCCGGTCAGGGAAAGGCATGAGCCATCTCTCCAGAGGAAAATAAGCTTTCCAGCTAAATCTGTAACTTCATCTGGCCCTTCTAAAATTAATTTAATCTAGAAATTGCCACATCTTTGAAAGCAGCTGAGGTGATGCTCTACTTTTCAATATCAGAATGTTCATAACAGCAAACACCGTATACAAACTCTTCAAGTGCTGCTGAATATCCAAACACAGTGGGACATTTTGTGCACATAGCACAGTTCTGGTGTTTGACAGTTCCATTTAATTACACCAAACCTCAGTTTAGTCCACTGGTGTCTTCAGAGGTCGGTAGCAAGTAAAGCTGGTCAACATCTACATCAAAATAATCCCTGGCCATGTGCCCCTGTGTCTTCATCAAGACTGCCAGGTCATGTTGCACAAACTGTCCATAATCATGTGTGTGGAGTTCCCAGGTTCTTTAGCTCACCAGGACTGAATGCTCCTCTCTGATGGGGATCTACATGTCTACTTCCCATCCCTATCTGTTCACTGCTCAAAAGAGCACCAAAAAGGAGATCATAGATGTATGCAAATGACCCATAATCCTCATTTATAAAGAAACCCCTTCACATTGCCTTAATGAACCAGGAGGGGTAGTGTCAGATGGATTCTCATGGAAGCATGAATAACAGAAGAGAGAAGCAGATGGAAAGGGGCATAAACAGCTTTTTCTAAATCCATTAATAAAAATATTGTTAAAACACCTTGCTCTAAAATATAAACCTAGATATTTGATTTGTTTACTTTTGGCAGAACATTTCTGTTACCTTCTGGTGCTAAGATGGGTGATGGCAGCAGGGAACCATGTGCACCCTGTGCCAGTGAGCAGCCCACATCCCTTGTAGATATTCACCAGCATGCAGTGCCCTCCCAGCCTCTCCTCAGCCACGGGAAATCTCCCTGTTATTTCTCAGCTCTCATTCCTGACACTCCACAGGGTTTCACATAGCACACTGAGAGACCAATGAACAGCTCAAGTAAACTTTCCAAATTAGCATGAAAGAGTGTGACTGGAAAAATTTAACTCCCAAAGAGACAGTATGAGAAAGGTCAAAAGACATGGTCAAATGGAAGGCCTTCCAATAGCTCCATGGTGCCACCAGCATTCACACGACACATTTACATCATGGAGGTGAATAAATCAAACTGCTTATCACACTCATAAAAGACAGAGCACGTCTGTGAAACGTTTTTGGGGCAATATAGTTGAGGGGAAAATGGCTACAAGCTCATAGAAATAATGCTGTGATATTTCTATTCTCTCCTTATTGACCTGAGCAATCTGATACGGAATTGTTATGCAAGTGCAGAAATGCAGAATGAATTTTTAATAGCCCTGTGTGTGAGAGAACAAAATTTCATAAAAGATGTTAAAGCGGCTTCCATAATGCTGGCTTGTGTAGCTCTCCACAAAAATAGACACTCTCAACTACAACAGTTAATCCTTAGGATTTACAACACATCATAACTCATTCCTGCTGTACGGAGGAATCCATCTCTCAAATGCAAGTGATCTTGCAATCACAGATGAACTCCAGTACTTAAGTACAATGGGATACGTTTCACAGTGTCAGCCCTAATTTTCAGCCTTGACTTTGATTTCCCCTGCCTTGGTGGGTTCCAGGCAGACCCTCGGTGTTACTCTAATGTAGCTTTTTTGTGGTTTTAATATGAATATTGTGTCAAGAAGCTGAGATATTAAGAATGACAATACATTATTATTGCAGCAGGGAAATCTCCAGAGTCCTAGAAGGAGGATTTTGAAAACCACAGTAAAAAATCAATAGCAATCCACAAGAATTCATAAAGGAAACGTGTCAGTCAGCACCTCTGAATACAAATCTTAAATTTTAGCTTAAGCAGACTGGACAAATATAAGTCATTTAAAAGGCAGAGGAGGTGAATGTGCCCCAGCTTTTCAGGCTGCAGGAGGGAGCCTGTCTTGCTTGGCTGCCCCAGGGGTGCCTGAGATGCCCTTGCCCTTCTCTGCCAGAGCCCTGGGGCCAGCCCCAGCCCCAGCCTGCCTGAGCCAGCGTGTCCCTGGTGGCTGCACGGACAAGGAAGATGTTGCATCCCTGACACTACCTGCACCCAGGCTCCTCCCTCGAAAGCAACCATCCAACAGGATGTCGGGAAAAACCAACTCATCTGTACTCCCTGATAATTGTGATAATGAAAAATGCCAAGAACTGTACATGAAAACCTTTGATAAATTCACAGCCAGTCACCTGCTTGCAAGGTAGCTGGCCCGTGAGCTACCTCCAGCAACAGGATTTAATACTGCTTGGGTTTGATTTACATAATCAAAAATATCCACAAAATCAATTAATTAAACACTTCACTTGTATATAGCTAACTATTTATTAATAAAGTGTTATCAAAGCTTCCTAATCCTCCTCTCAGGAAGAAGCCAGCTTAACTAGCATGGAAAATAGAAGGTATCACATACAGAAATGTCCGTAAGGCAAATGCAAACGGACAGCCTTTACCACCTCAAATGTTGCCCAGGGACCCAGGCACATCTGAACAGGGCTTATTCTCATCATTCAGATCACTTGCCTACACTCTGACTTTGAAAGAAGTTTTTGAAAGAAAAAACAACCTGCAAGGTGCTAAAGATGAATGGTCTTGCTCTCTTCAGTAAGAGTTCGTAGCGGTGCTCATGAGGAGAAAAAAAATCTTTCTCTGGACCTCACTCTCCTGTACAATTTGCACAACAGAAAAGCTGGGTTTGATTCACAAAAGAGGTGAAGTTATAAGCAAAGGAAGCACACAAAGATTTGAGTCCAAATCCAGTAAAGGATTTTAAGAGTTGGTTAGATGCTCTCAGTACCTTCCTACAATCTCTGCAGCCTGTGTGCTTTCCCACAGCTACTCAAAAACACCTTAAAAAATAACTGTTACAATTTTGGAGGGGAAAGGCCAGAGGACGTAGCTGTGATGGTGGTCCAAGGTTTTCAGTTCCTACTCAGGAGACTTCACAACTGTTTTTAAATGGAAGTACATAGTGTTCCCTGGCTGAGTGACACAGAAGCACTGCTTAATGGCCAAGGAGGATCTGCTGGCAATGGCACTGAGGACTTCCACAAAGCCCAGGGGCTCCAACTTTAGCAGCTTTTCTAGTCAAGGCCATGGGAAATGCTGCTAAAAACTGCAGCAGTTGTTCAGGGCAACCACGAGATGTGGTTCACTATACATGTGCTATCTATTATGCATACTATTTATTAATTTATGTAGATTGGTAGACTGCATGACCAAAAACATGCCATCAGCAATGATGGGCATCCAAGCCTGCAGTAAAGACTTGATCCAAAATTAGTCTCAGTCATTGAAAGACTTTTTTTTTTACTGCTTCCAGTGAATTTTGGTTCAGGACCCGAAAGCACCGAGAGGAGCTGCTTTTACTGCAGTAGTCATAGCAGAGATAGTTGAAATCTCCATTACAATGACTGTGTCACAGGTAAAACAAGGAGACAAATTCATTTAGAGAGCTCTATTGATACTTGATTTGATAGACCTTAAGAGCAGAACTCTCTGACGGGTGATGTCACCGTACTGCAAAATTATTTAAGCTTACAGTCACTGTCCTACTGCATGTCCCAGCCCAAATGAAAAGGATCAGATCTCCACAGCCAGGGTGGAAACCTTTACTGCACATAACTGGTACTGATGCACAAGGGCAAATGTTGTAAAAGCTTTTTATAATGTTTTGTTTTCAAGCTGAAAAAGTAAAATAACACCATCAACCCAGTGACAGCTAAAAACAAACCTCCTGGCACATAATGCTGCTCATCTGTGCTTTCCCCACACCTTGTACCTATTTTTTCCCAAGACAACAGCACCCACTTCGACAATGTGGGTTTTTTCCCTTTCATCAGAGCAAATTAGGAATAACCTCACCAAAGCCAACACTACTACACTGATGAAAAAAATCAATCAGCAATGAATTCATACCCTGGGATTTTCTCAAAAATTTGACAGATCTGTTAATACTGAATTCTCAATCTGCCCTAGTTACCAGATGTGAGTTGGAAGGGCATTGAAAGGACAATAGATGTGCTGATATTTCCTAACTAAAGTTATAACATAATCTGACAAAAGTAACATTCCTAAGATATCCCAAAACAAAAAAAATTCTCTTGAATTTGATTTTTTTTTCGGAATTGCCTTTTTTTCTTTATTTTTTAGCTCCCACGGCTGAGTTCCCAAATGCAAGATGTTCATTGTCAATAAACACTGTGCAAATACATGCAAATAAAGGGGATCAGCAGAACGAGCTGCTTGCAATTACTGCCTTATCCACGAGAGAGCACAGTAACCTGAGCACATCCCCAGCCTTTAGTAAATGCCTCGTGTACGTACAGAGTACTGTATAACTCAAAAATTATAATTAAAATGTCTTAGCTCCTGTATTTATAGTAACATTTAAACTACTGTGCTTTCTTGAAGTCAGAGTCATTTACTTGAGAACAGCACACTTTACGGTGAACAGATCTTTGAAACTATACCATGGGGATATGGCACAGCCACATGTAACTCAATATATGTCAACAGCTGTAAAAATATTGGTAGGAGAAGGGAAGGAAAAGCCATGAGCACAGATCAAGTGCCCTGTCTCTCACATCTGACTGTTTTCAGATTCTCACTCACTCCTCTCCTCCCCGCCCCCCCCAAATAATTGGGCAATTTTGGTGCAAGCTGTCATAAAAGCCAAGGCTTCTTTGAGGTTGAATGATCAAAAAGGTTATAAATGAAAATGATTTCAATGTTGGAGGCCTAGTGAGTGACCAAGGCACTTTCTGTAGCAGAAGGGTTTGTTCTAATCTTACCAACTGCACGCTTTCGTCAGAGCATATTCCTAGGGAGTTCACAGCTCCCCAGGGCGAAGCTACAGTAAATTCTGACTAATCCCCTCTGCATACAAATGAGCCCCTGGTAAGAGAAACTGCAGGGTGAGGCAGCTTACACACAGCACTGATTCTTCAGGTCTGCACCTTCAGAAAAGCAAACAAAATGGCACTATATTTTTTTTTCTTCAATGGGACAAGCTTTCTGAAAAATAAAGCCTTAAATCCTAAAATGTAGGACAAGCTGAGGAAAGGGGGAAGGAGCACAGAGAAAAAAGTGTCTCTCCTCTCCTATGCCCAGGCAGTGGGGTAAACAGACAGTATCACCCCGTTAAAGAATTAATGAATTTAAACTTCTGCTTTATTAAAGGAGTGGTGGTTTTGGGCTAAAATTTCATGTAAAAGGAACATAGCACAGATAAAATATTTACTAGCCTATTATAAAATAGCAGGATCGAACCCTGCACTTCCATTGGTTGGCCCACTGTATTGAAATACTATAGAGCACCAAGTCATTTATATTCATTCCCTGGCATTTCAAGGGATCTTTAAATGTTAAATTCTGCACCTATTGCTGCTTTAAAAGTCTTAAGCATTTCTCAGTGCAAGATGTGATTAATTTTTCCAGCTGCGCGTTATTTAATCACAGAGCATATATTTGGTATAATTATTAACTCTTGACAACATGGGATGCTCCTGTTTCACAAAATTCCTGCGAAGCAGCTGGGTGTACAGCAGTGAGAATGGCTGATGCTGTTGGCAGTACGTGCCTGGCAGAGCTGAGGAACAGAAGAGGAAGAGGATACAGAGTCATCCTCTTTTGATGTGGGAGCACTCTGCTTTTCCAGGGGCATGGCAAGTGCATTGGGCACTCAGCACCTCTGGGATATAATGCAGAGAGCTCTCAGTGAGAATCACATGCAGCTTTTCTCTCTGCAGACCTGCAGAAAGTTGCTTCTGTCTTGGATATGTACAGAGCCTGGGATATTTACACTCTGCAGCCATTTAAATACAACTAACAGAGATACCATCCTAATACCTTGCACATGGTTTTATACGATGCAATTTTCATGTATTTGCATGAGTTATGGGGTCAAGATATACACAAATTCAATTAATAGTCTCAAATTTGGTATTTCTTGGAGATGATTCTGAAAGCTATAAGGACATTTGAATACTCTACAATTCAACCTTAAAAGTTCTGGTTTAGATTCCTCCTTAACATTAAGCTTCCAAGCTAATGATTTTCTAATGATGTTTTGTGCTTAAAATTGATTCATTTGAACCTTGCAGCTTTCCCTAAAACTTATTAGCTGAAGTAAATGCTCTTATACAGTGTTGTGGTATTAAGAAATAATCTAATCAACCAAACCCAAAATGTTGGCTGAGGAAACACTGCTGAATAGCCAATCCAACAGAGCCTTAACACGCCACAGGGATGGATCTGCACCAAGCCTCCACTCTGCTTCACAGCCAGCAGAGCCCTTGGAGAGCGTGTGAGCAGCAGGCACTGCAAACCCCAGCACCTCTTTCCAGCTGCGCTCCCGTCTGCCCTGGAGGAGAGGATAGGAGGGCTTGCAGATAAACCCCTCCTGAGCTCCAGGCTGGGTTTCTGATGTGTCCCACACACCTCCCCAGCCTCTCCCTGCCTTTTTGGTGGTGAGAGGCCGCCAGAAAGAAGTCTTGCTGCAGTTAAAAAAAAAAAAACAACCAAACCACAAACAAAAATCCCACAAAACATTTTAAAGTAGCAGCACTCCCATTTACTTGCCACAAGACAATATTATGTGTTTTGCACTCTGCTTCAGCCATGAGGAATTGCAGTCTATAAAAGGCACCACTGCACTGAAGGGGGGACTGTGTACCACTCCATGGAAAAGAAGTCTCCCATCGCAATCAGGAAAGTGTGTTATAGGGATGACCTTCTGACACAAAGCACAAATCTATCAGTTTGCCACTTTTACAGGCTTCTGGTATTTATCTCTTCTGCACTCCCAACTCGTCTTTTAATTAGACAAACTCTCATGAAAGTCAACAAGAGTTTTGTCTGACTGAGAGCTGGGTTGAAGCATAATTGGATCACAATTCCAGGGGTGACAATGAATAAAATACAGTTCTAGATAGGCACCAAAAGTACAGAATCTTTGTAGTTTTAAAATTAAGCATTCTGGGGGAGGGCTGCAGCAGAGGCTTCACTATCTCCCCCAGGAGGAAATACTCAGCTCTTCCATCTCCAAATCCAAAGGCACTATCAAAGCTTGCCAGCACCCAGACAGAGGAGCCCGAAAAGGATGAAGAATAATAGTTATTCAATGGCATAACTGATGACACATCATTATGTTCACCAGCAATTCTGACATACTGCTGAAATTCCCAGAGAAATAAGCAGAGATCAGTTTCATACCACACCTACAAGACATGGGCAGGCATAATGTTTAAAGGAGAAGCTAATGCTAACACATATGGTGTCAAGGAGGGTTCCCTTTGTATCTTTCTGTTTCTTAAATAGACTAAGGACCAAATAATGAAACAGCCTAGAAGACAACGTCAAAGTGTGGCAGCTTAGCCAAGAGTGTTCCACCACGAGGCTACGAAACAAAGCTGCTGTGGGACAGAACTGTACAGCAGCAAACACTACACACTACACACTCAAACTGTGCTTTGTGAGAATGTACATATTTAAAATCCTGATGAAATAAATAAGGCTTCTAAGTGACCTGCATGGCAAGTTTTCCTTTAAAAAGGCAGGAGTAACTGAAAGCCAAGTTCTTGCTGCCGAATTCCTGGACACAGTTTCCAACTATTCCAATCAAGCAGCTCTGTGGTTGGGCTGGGATTTCAAACTTGCCACAGTATGAAGTCCAGTTTGGGCTATATTCCCTTCCCTCTCTCAGCTTGATGAAGGCTTCCCCGCAAAATCAAAAGGCTTACTGTCAAGTTTTCGATTGGTCTGGGCTTCATGCTATCATATGTGTGGTGATGGCAAGGAATATGAATGCGGCTCTGGCTCCACCATGGGGCCTTGAGGTTTCGTCCAATTCATCCAGGGACCTTATGAAAGTAGAGCGGGTCTCTTTTCATGTATATTCCGACTGCTGAAATTCCCCAGATGCACTGCAGTGTGCAAACGCGGTGTAAAAAAGAACAATAGCTTGAGAAAAACTGAGGCAAGTCTACTGAGTATGCTTAAGATAAACCAGCCAAGCTAATGCAAAAAAAAACCTGACAGACACTCCTCTGCATTCATAGCTTAATGAAAATAAAACCTTTTAGAAGTGGAGAAAGCTTCTGCATTCTGGCAAATATAAAATTGCCATGTTAACTTATAAAAATTGATGCATGTCTCGAAAATGTAAATATGTAATATTCAGACCCTTGTGTTCAGATGTTAGATAGCTAAACATATTCCAAGCCTAATAAAATAAAACAAAAACCCAAACAAAATTCACAAAAAACCTCCCTCCAAAATCTCAAACACATTAATTCTCTTTGCACACTGATTCATTCACCTACAAATGTCCATGTTAGGAAGTTAACAGAAAACAAAAATCTGCTATGTGATGCAGATTACAGGATATCATTCCTAAACTGAGTGAGAAAAAAATCCTCAAAACCTCAGTCTATTACTTAAGTAACAGCTAGTAAAAATGAAAAAAAAAATTTGGCTATTTAAAAAAAAAATTTTTTTAATTGCTTTTATTGCACATAATACAATACTATGCTCCTTTCTTGAAGAGCAACAGAATGGCAGCAAGCTTCATTTCCACTAACTGTGGTATTCTAAGGTTCAGACCTAAAATGCTTTTTTGCTGCACTATATATCCTTTAATTTTCTTACCATAAAATTTTGTAATATATATATTTGTTGCAACTATGTTTACTAAGGACATTCATCCAACTGGTTTCAAAATCACAAATAAAAAAATCTTGCTCAATATTTAGCACGTAATAATATTTATATTTAGCTTTTTACAACTGCTTAATACATTTTTATGACAACACTGGGCTAGCTTAGTAACCTTGTTCTACAAACAGCAGGAAATCTTGCTAGTCCTGTTTTTCAAGGGCTGGTAGAGGTGACTTACTTGACTCTACTAGAGGCCAAATGCACATATGTGCCCTGCATTCACCAAGGAGAGAATACTGAGTTAACACTTATTCCACATAGGCTAGGAAGTTCAACATACACATTTCTTATTTGCCACTGCTTGGTGATTCACAGCAATAGCCAAGTGGAGAGCTTTCTCTTTGAGTTACTTCTCCTGTACTTAAGGGATGATCACTGAATTTGCATTAGCTCTAGTCTGCCACACAAGTAAAAACTATCTTTTACTACTGTCAATATGAGTAAATAATATAAAATAACAGAACGTGAACGTGTACACAGTCCCATAGAGGAATATCACCTCCAAAGTGAGAACCATCACACTACAATGAGTTCATGAGTCAAATTTCAGATCTAAGGTCTAAAGAAAATTAGCATTTCTGTTTTGTGTGCTCTGGGAAGATCACTGGTTCGGTCCACCTGCACCCCTGGAGTGTTCTGTTTACTGTACACATTACAAACTGATCTCACTGGCCTTACTATGCCTTTCAACTCCCTATATACATACATTTATCTCCAAATTATCCCAAATTTCTGAACAAAAATAGGTTTACTCATGTTAATATTAATGCTGGATGATGCTGAAAAATGTTGGGTAGTTTGGGATAAGCAAAGAAACAAGAACCAGCCACTGATAATATCAGCCTAATTAATTACTGATAGTTATTTTTTAGCTGAAGAATGCAAGTTCTTTATTTTACAGTTCTTTCCCAAATGAGACTGTTACTTCAGTAACCAAGAAATTACCCAGAGTTGTCTTATTGCTTTCATTGGTATCATGATAAATCCTCATGGTATACTCTGCTTCCCACTCTGATCCTTTCCTTTCTGCCAAGCTGGAAATTCATTATGCACCATACATGAGAAAGCAAGCAAGAGGGCATACTTTCAAATTCATATCATACATATCTGATAAGAACTGAAACACGGTATCTGAACTCCAACAAATTATTCATACCACACACTATATACAGACAAGAGTCAGTATTTTAAACAAATATTTTTGAATATTTTATTTTAAATGAAACAGAAGTAAATCTGGCTTCAGCACTTGTAGGTGATAAACAATCAGTTTAAAAGTGAGGAGCAAGGACAGAGCTGCGGTAACTGCACAACCAAATTAAATGAAAAACGGGTACAAAAATCCTCGGAAGCCCAAGTATGTCAACATGATAATATAATTAATTCATGTTCATCGCTCAGTTTTTCATGAATGACCCTCTTGCATTAAAATTTGAGAAGCCACTTAGAAGCTGGCCTGCACCAAGGACAAGCAGGCTACTCTTGGTCATGGAAGTGGAGACTAAAAGGCACTGGTTCATTTATGCTACTGGGATGAGACACGGTCAAACAAATGTGCTGGTGCAGAGAAGGAACAGAACTGGGTGTTGGGGTGAGCAGCAGCACGGTGTGGAGTGCTGCAGTCCATGGGGTAGAGGGGTGGGCAGCTCAGCGATTGCCTGTGCTCACGAGATTTCCTGAACTTGTCATGCTAGTGGGGACCACCTCTCCCATGGCAAAGACACACTGGGAAATGAAGGAAAGGCCATAAGGATTTCTGTGCTTTAAATACCTCTCTGCTAACTGCAGGTTTCAATGAGTGCACTCCCTTGGGAATCAGCTCTGCTTTGAGGTCAGTATCAGCAAAAAGCAATTGTGTGAGCTGGTCAGTCTCTCGCTCAGACATGCAACAGTTCAAGAATATTCATATTCTGTTTATTTTTTCAGGGAGAGAGACAAGTACAGAAAAAAACAGGATTATTTTTACAGTGTCACTGAGTAACAGCCTTTGACTGGACATGCCCCTTCTTGATCCTTGAAAATTGCCTCCCTACCTTCCCAAGTGTCAGGCTGTTGAGGCTGAATCCCACTGCACAACTGAGCTCCTGCCTATATTTGATTAATAACCAGATGCCTTATTTTAAAATATAACTTTTCTTTAAGTTACATCCTTTTCTTCAGTTTTCAGTTGGAAACTTGGCCTAAATGACAGCTGTGTAGGCCTCACCCCAGCTCGGCTCAGCAGGAGCTCTAATGTACTTCATTCTGGGGCTGGGAGCTGCTTTTAATCTATCAGCACGACTCCGCAGCTGCTGTAAGCTAGCTGAAAATTGTCTGCATACACAGGGTTTAAAATTTTGTAACCCTTTTGGTGCAACTTCTATTTAGGCAGGAACTCAGAAATGCAGCCACCAAGGTCTCTGGAGAGTTAAAGGAAAGCTCGAGACAGGCTGTGGGGCTTGGAAGGGCATGCCAGAAACTTCGGCACAGATTAGGACTTTTCCTGAGTTCACAAGTTCAAATACCAATTTCCAGTAACTGTTTGAATGGATTTAGCCTTGCTGTAAGTCTGACAATCAGACTACAAGCCAAGCAACTAAATATTTCTGCTTTATGCTAGATGTCTTTAGTGATGAAAAACATCTCTGTGTATTGTTAATCGTGATAGGTTTGTCGTTAGCTCTGCCTCTCATTTACAGCTTTTAAGAAACTGAACAAACATTACATTCACTTCCAAGAAAGCATGCTGCAGAGCAATTACTCCACATACACAAGACAAACTTCAAATACTCATAAAGTAAAATCCAACTATGTAGAAGTGTTAAATCTGCTACTGCCATGAACAGAAACTACACACAGTACAGTAACCCGGCGTCATCTGTTCCACTGGGAGTTGGAGAGGACGGATATGAAACGATTGCCAAATATTTACACTTACAATTCTTACAAAATATCCGGAGTCCCTGGAGGATTAAACATAATCTCACATGTCAACAACCACCACCAACAAAAACTTTAAATATGGCTGCAACGTGTTTTCACAAAACTTTACTGTGATCACTGTTTAAAAGTCTCGTGCTTTTTCTGTTTTCTAGAAAATGAGCAGCAAACCATGGCACTGCTGATCTGCCAGTGCTGGCTGTGAGTGGCTGCCTGGCAGTTCTTCCATGCCTGCCCAGAAGCTCAGGTTCAGCAACTGCCCCCTTGTGAGGATGCTGCTGGCTGGCCCCACAATCGTTTCAAGAAGGCCAGGCCCTGTGGTTAAGCACTGAATGCTCACCGAAGATTTTAATCAGCTTGGGCCAGAAGATATGGCAGCAGCAAACAACCAGAAGTTAAAACACATGAAGTGGAGCTCTGCAGAAAGCGATCCCAGAGAGCTCCAGCGGCCCCACTGGGGGAAACAGTCTCCTTCCTGCCTGCCCACAAGCATGTTTCCTTTGAATACACAAGGGCTGAAACTGCTCCTTCTTTTCTGATATGCTGGAAGGGGCTCAGTATGGAAGGTTTCAAGTATTTGTACAGAGCACAAGCAGTTTCATAAGGCTGCTGCTCAACATGGCCCTCCTGCCAGACCCAACCCAGCGCCGGCTCCCAGGGATGTGGTACTTACCCTCCCACAGAGCAAGCTGCACATACATGTGGAACAGTTTTCAGAGATCTTAAGTAATTTAAGTTCTGAATAACTTTATGGAGACTTTCACTAGCACATCTCCTAACTGAAGAATATACCCAAGCTAATTTTCCATCTTTGAGCTCTGGAGACATATGATAAAACCAAAACAGTAAAAATCAGAAAACCTATTCCGCCATCTTGTAATTACTGCTTTTCCTAAGAAAAAGCCTATTGTTATGTATTTTAAACAGTAAAGAACAGAGCTGGAAAGCAGAAACCAGCAGTCTGGGGCATTACCTGCTGCAGAATGCTCATAAGGAGGTCTTCTTGTAGAGAAGAGGTGCCACAGCCCTGAACTGGCAGCTGTGTGGTCCTCACGGACAGTGTTATCCTCCACAGATTCTAGGGGCTCCCTTCTTTGAGCTGACTGCCTTTTTCTGTATTTGCTAACTTCTTTTCTTCTTCACCCGGTGTGTTAATTGCCCTTCTCCCCTGAGGTCACTTTGGTTTGCCACTGTGCCAAATCCTTTTGTTCCTGTTGGTGGTCTATTTGGCCTGGTTGAACCTTTATACTTGACTTTAATTTATTATGTGATTCCATTGTGCAGTGCTTGCACTGGGCAACTGGCCCATTGTGAAGGTATTAAATTCTATAGAGTTATGTGCACGTGTACACAAACACACACTTCTTTCCTGTATTCACTTCCTTCTGCAGCCATCTGCAATGGAACAGGGTCCTGCACTGGAGAAGCTTTGCCTTAGCTCCTCTGTTTTAATGACTGTAATCCACAAGGAGCAGTAAAAACAGCCAGCACAGTGCCCAGTCCCCCAGCTGCCAAATGTAAGCCATGCGCAGGAAAAGAAGCTAGGAAAGTAACATTACCTGAAATTCACCTCTGGTCCACATACTCAAAAAAAATTACCTATAAGTGCCCACTAGCTTTTGGAAAGGGCCAGGGGAAAAAAACCAGCAAACAAAACCCTGAAATCAAAGGCCAATTCCAGAGTCTCAGATTCCTAGAAGAATTGATACAACAGCAGCTGTATCTCTTTCATTTGAGTAATTATCATATAATTAAGTGCATGAATTACAAGAGAGCCAAGGCATTAAATTAAAATATTTAATGCTTGTAAATCTGAAAATGATTACTGTGCTGATGTGCAGCTACCGAACAGCGAAGCTAATGGCACCACGACAGCACCACCAGCCTCCCATTATTCTGCTGTAGCTTAGGGAAGGCATGAGAATTTTGGAAATCCTTTGCTGAGGAGGAAAATTGCCTTCGATTTTTTATATCTAGCAACTGAGCCTTAGGAATTGTGTGCCTAAGTACTGAAAGCAAAAGAGTAAAGGACAAAGAAATCTCTGAGCTAAAATGTAATGTTTTATCTCGCAGATGCATAGGGAGAATTAAAAATGGGAACGTCTTGTTAAGAATCTTACACAGGGCTGAACAGAGGAACTACTCCCAGCATTTTCTTTACAGTGGGTCATTTTTCATTACCCAAATTTAGCTTCATCCAAACTCAGTCAGCAGTTTGCAGGATGCGACTTTCAGTAATTCAAATAAAACAGATAACCAGAGATCTCTACTCAAGGCATTTTCCTAAGTAGAAACTGACAGAAGAAATCCTTGACACTACAAAGTCTAGCTCCTGAGATTTGGGGGCAAACTGTTTGCACTTCCCTGAAAAAAAAGAAAAGGTGTTATGTTAAAATTCTTTTCTGAAGTGCACAAAAGCCTATTCATGTTTCTCCAGCATGTCACTTCTGTTTGCCCAAATAAGCCAGGAGTGGACATTGCCTTAGCCCAAGAGAGATCCATAGGCGGTCCAGGAGCTGGGCTTGTGCCAAATCCCTGCAGGTCTCCAGGTGCTGAGACGATTTCAGGGATATTTCTAGGCTGGAGATGCCCTCCTGCATCCTTGCTGCAGGAGCAGCCCCAGGGGATGGCCAGGCCAAGCCCTGGGGCAGCTCTGCCTCCTGCTGCAGGCTGATGCCATCCTCCACGGCAAGGGCACGGACACGCCTCGATCCAGCCTCAGCTGGGGAGGCACAGCACAGCATTTCAGCTCTTTTATTTATACTGGTGTTTTAGAAGTTGAGAAACAAACAATAAACCCAACATATATTTGGCTGGTATTTCACTGTAGAATCCTTTTGTGTCACAGGAATATGCTTGCCATGAACTGCAACAAATGCAGTGCTCACAGTGCCCTGGAATGGAGAATTAATGGCTTCAGGCAGTCCAAGAGGTCATGGCTGGGGGAGGAGGTAGAATATGTGGTTAGCCCTCCTCTCTTCAAAGAGCACACCCACCTCCTCAGAACAAGTGGCTATGACTGTACACAGGGGGTTGTGTGTGATATAGATAGATATAGGTACACACAAATCAGAAAAAAACACCTATAAAGACATAAATGTTGCACCTACGGACACTATAAAAAGGACAAGTTGTCTAGTTTAAATGAGTTGCCATCAGCTATTACATAAGCATCAAGGGATGGCATCTCCTTCAGAACAAGAGCTTATAATCATTATTCCCCCAAAAAACAATAGTGTAGTTATTTGTTATCCAAGTGACTGCTTCAAAGATGTTCAAGCACTTCTGACCAGGGCTCTTCCTGAAACCCCCAAAGTCACCAATAACCGGGCACTTAGCAGCCCTAGTAAGCTAAAGCTTTTAATTAACATGGAGAAAGGTGATACCTAACTTAGGTACCAAATGAATGTCTTTTAATTACAGCATCTGGAAAAAGGAAAAGGTACTTTCAAAGTGTTGCCTAAAGGACATTTAATATTCTCTTTAAGCAGAAAGTGGTGTAGAAATAGATCTAATGAGAACATTCAATTTCTTTTCTTGACAATATTCACCTCCTGCCCCAATGCCATGGCTGTCCTACAGGGTGTTTTCCCCAAAAAAGTCTTCATATTTTTTCTGGGCTCATCTTTCACTTATGTCTTCTATAAGTTGGAATGACAGCAACAGAAATGGGTGAGAGGGGCTGAATCCCTGCCTGGGTGCCGTAATGAACAGCACAGAAGAGTCTGGCCTATGAAGATGTCTGTTTGCGAGGTTGTTGGAAGGTCACGTTGTGGCCTTGGTTCTGGGAAAAGGATGCATCTCCTCTCAATAGTCAAGTGATGCTCCCTGTTACAAAGGTTGAACAGTGGAAGGCATTAATACTGCTACAAATACTTCAGGTACGTAGATAGGCTAATAACTCGTGTAGTAATCTCCAAAGCATCCGACTTTCATGTGCCAAATACTTTATCATCACAAGGTGGTAATAAGAAATAGCCACAAGGGAAGAGTAACCTTTTCCTGGTGGTAAGGAAGCCAGGATTTCAGAGTTACTATGTAATTAATTTGCTTTTCAGGAATCAAAACACCCTAAAGCAAAAACAAGTTCAACAGACTTGTAATAACATACTACTGTAGTGTTAAGCCCTCTTATTCCTCAACAAAAATCTATCCTTTCACTTTGTCTCGACTGTGAAATCCTTGACCCATGCTGTAACCATCTCCTTCATTAAATACAACATTTTCCTTTGCCTTGGTCTCCTTGCATCTTGGTTTTCCATCCCATGATGGGGTCAAACTGCTCACACTAAGACAAAATCACTGTCTGTCCCTAAGTCCAAGATGTTCCCCATGGTAACCCTTCCTGGATTTGTTTTAGTTCACACATTTCAAGTTCAGATTCTCCTAAACTTCACAAGTGTGAACAATTTCTTACTAAGCATACCTTGGCCCCAGTTGTGCGTGCTGGTACTGGGCTCCTGCTTGACTTCTTTAGAACTGCCACTAGTCTTTAGCAAAAATAACCTCAACGAAGTGGAGGAAAGCAAATCTGTATGAAATCAGGGTAAGACACACCAGGGTGGGTCACCTGCCACAACAAATATTGCCTGTGCAAAGCCCCCATCACCTTCTGCAAACCTCTACAAACTGCGCACAGCCCTGCACCTTCGTGTGCCACACCCAGTGTCCCGTGTGCTTGGCACAGAGCAGAGCATGTTTAAGGTGCTGTGTGGAAATATCAAATTCAGAAATGCTCAATGTACTTCAAAGTATATACTCTGATTACAGAACATTTTTTAAAGTAGATCACTCACATGTAGAGCAGAAACTATCAGTTAATTTTCAGCATGGACCTCCCAGGAAGGTGAGGCAATACCTGTCTATTCTGGCAAAACTTTAAAGGGCTGTTTCCTTTATTTTGTTGCATTTTCTAAAAAAAGAAAAAATAATGTCATTTGGATGTTAATAAAGATCAACACTGACAGTAACTATAATTATATATAAACCAGCTCATAATCAAAAGCTGAGCTGACAAATAATTTAATTTAGATACATAGCTGGTGCTACATAAAATATTTTAAAAGTTGGCCTGGTTAGATGATGTATGAATTGAGAAAAAGTACAGATGTTACTGAAGTCATTTTTGCAATCATGGGAAGCAGGAGATGGCTGAAAAGTTGAAAAGATTATGCAAGTTCAACTGTTTTTGATACAGGGGCACAAGCTGTATTTGGATTGCATTTCCCTTTTCATCAAAAGGCTAACTTCCCCCATTTTACATTCTGTTTATGTGGTCTATTTTATAAAATCACATATATTGTTTTCTGATTCTGTATTCAGTGAGCATGTGCAGGCAGGGAGTCAACAAGGGACCACAACTGACATTGCAGAGCGGGTAGAGGAGCAATTGTGGAAAGGTTACAACTGACACACGGAGACAAGAGGTGAATTTACCAGTTGTCCTGATAGACAGCCTTAATTTGGTCAATTATATCCTGCTCGATATGGATAAACACTGCAAACCATCCTAATTTTAACTCAGAAGAGGAGATTGGGGCAGCACAGATAAACTGTGTATGCATATTGCTCAATATATGTTTTGCTCTGTAGCAGTATTCATAAAATAAAATGCACTCTGTATGTTTGCAAAAGAGTTCAGACCACCTGCCACAGTGAAATTGGTTGTGGGTTTATTATTGCATATTTAGGGAGCACTTAAAGCACTAAAGCAAACCTGGGTCACTCCCAGGGACCAGACCCTGCTGGCCCAGTTTGTTTGTTTGGACAGAGGTATCTGTGGCCTGAACACAATCATGGCCTGATCCCACTCCCAAAAACAACCAAAATTTGCCACTAATTTTGAAGAACTGACTCAGGTAAGCATCTGAGAAGGATCAGAATTTCCCACGGGCAGATCAACACTGCACATCCTTGTGCAGTAAATATTGTCATTACAGTCATGCCGTGTCCCTTTGGTCCTGGTGCACAATTTGGCAGGTGCAGGGGGCCCCTGTGTGACCTGGGTGCTGCTGCCCACACGCCATGTGACACAGTGCCACCAGCAGTGTCAGTGCTGCTCTCTGCAGCCCTTCTCCCTCACACACAAGTTCTGTACCCAGCCACGCTTCCCTCACCAAAGCAAACCAACTCCACATGTCCTGGAAGACTCATTCTTGTTGTGCCACTTTGAGCTGCCCACGCTGCAGAAAGCAGAGACCCAAATCCCAGCAGAGCCGGGGAGCAGCTCCTCCTGGCTTCGCACCTTCCCACAGCAAGCCGAGCCTGCTGCATGGTGGAGATGCCCATTCCAGCTCTTACCAAGGACCTCCCGAGGGCTCCTTTCCTCCCTTCTCCTCTCCTCTCCCCCTGCCCGCCCCCAGCGCTGCCGGTGCGCTCGGCTGCTGCGCCAGCTCGTGCCCCCAACGCCCTCACAACAGCTGTGGGCTTAATTATCAAAATAACATTTTAATAGTCTCATAACTGAACTCCCTTCCAAACATGCCAGCAGAGAGGCTGCAAGGATTCTTTTAACATCTTCAGCTAAACTTACTAATAGGCTGCATTTAAGTGATTAGGCTGTCCTAATGCGTGCCATTTACTGCTGGAGCCATCCCTCCCACCTCAAATTGCCATTTGCCGTCTCTCATTTCCTAAGTGACTCTATTATCTGCCCAAGGATCGAGGTGGTCATTGCTCCCACACACCAGACCTCTGAGGAAAGCACAATACTGGGAAATTTTCATGAAGGTAGCATTCCTGCCTCTCATTATCTTCCTTTTCTCCTTTTTCAAGGGACTAATACATTGGTACCCAATCAGCACTCCCAAGGAAGGGAATGTGCTAAGTGTACTTACGCAAATTATTTAAGATCACTAGGGGCTTACTTGCTTTTAACACTTAAAGGAAAAAAAAAAAAAAGATTTTTCTATGACAAGCATTAGTTTCCTTTTTACTACCTTCAAAACTGAACCATTTCTTGCTTTGTAAAATAATTCTAAAGGGACTCCAAACTAGTATTTAGCTGCCAAGTTAACTCTTCTGTACAAACTCCACAGTAGAAGGTGAACACACATCGAAACAGTGTTGTGATTTCTCCTCAGCAAATTAGCCATTTATTCAGCAAACTTTCCTTTCCATTTCCTGCTTTTTAACATTTCCTTTCATACAATTGTTACCTGAGTTGGGCAAGTATTTATTCTTTATAAAATTTTTAATGGTAACTATTAGGAAAGTGGTGAGTTCCTCCATGTCTCCCTCCCTCCTCAGATTTCTCTGAACTGCTGCCTTTTTAAAAAATGCAAATACATGTACATTCATCTTTGTCTACCATATCTCACCCTGCAGTTTCTCACAAGTCTGAAGAAGGTGTGACAAGGCACTTACTTCTATGAACATGAGGATCTGCTATGGAAAAGAAAAACTTTAGAAAGTGTCTCTGTAGCCATCCAAACAAAGTCCTAGCTGTACCAAGACCTTTCAGTTGATTTTGACGGGATCAGAATTTTATCCCCTCTCACGATAGTAAATATCTATATATATTCTTGGAAAAATAAATAGATTTCTAAATAGATTTTTAAAGGGTTCATTACTTGCACACTAGCTTAGAAAAACACCCTGGTTTGTCAGCTGAGGGGCTTGTAGTGTCACAGCAATGCTTCTGCTCATGTCCAGTCTGTAAGAGGGTCACTCTGTTCTGCCCACAGAACATTCATTACTGGCCAAGATGCGACACCTCACTGTAAACAACGTGTTGTTTTTACTCAGTTTTACAGCAGAGTTAAGAAAGGCACTGGGTTGTTGCATGAATTATCTACGGTCACCCAGCCTATAGATGTGCAGGCTGCCCCCCCCTCCCCGTTAGCCAAGTGAGCCATTTGTTGGTTAGTCAAATTCATTTTGGTTGGTCTGGAAAAATCTGCTCGTCCGTGTTTCGTCTGCTGTGCAGTGAGCCGAGCCCGGTGTCCACCCAGCAGATGGAGGAGTGGAAGCGTCCGCAGATGGAGCCTCTGTACCCTGCCCTTGCTTAACTCACCCGGGAGATGACCCACTAAGAGAGCCAAATATCTCTAATTTGTCTTTACCACTATTTCTTGTTGGCCTTCCTTATGCTTTAGCAGAGAGTGCAAGCAATCGAAGTGCAATTAAAAAAAATAAATTAAACTGCATGAAACAGAATTCCTCTGGCCACAGACTGTAAACTCACAAACACAGGTCCAAAGGATGCACTTCCTGCAAGCCTGCATTGCTTTCCAGAGGTGATGCCCTCATGTCACAGGACCACAGGCCATGTGCCCCCAGAGGTGTGGACCCCTATGTGTGGCTGCCAGTAACACACTGCATAGTGCTAAGACTAAAACTATGCCACAATCAAATTATTTATTCTAATACAGAAAAACTGACTGTAGAACTTTTTCTTCATTGATATTCTTTATGTATTACAGCCTAACAGTATCTTTAGAAATCCCAAGACAACCAGCAAATCCAGGGAGATTTAAACTATATTTTTGTATTAAAATAGTCAAGGATGTAGGTGATATATTGTGGCCCCATGTAATTTAACTGGGATAGATTTAAAGGTAAAGGGCTCTTTGCAGCCTGTTGCAGAGTGGGCCAGATTCCCATCCCAATTACAGGGAGATAAACCCAGACTAAGCATACTGACTTCAGAATGTTGGAGTTACTCCAGATTTACACTGGGTGTAACAGATTCAGATACAAGTTATTGTGCTCATGTTTCATTCTCTCTAAATGAAATATTTATCTAAGCCTTACAAATATGTTGAAAAACTGGCGCATGGTTCTCCTACTTTAAATCTTCTCCAAATCTTCTAATTAAAAAGAATGAGCACAGCTTTAAAAAGGGCATTCCTCTTCCTTCCTTCATCACGATATCATCTTCAAAACCAGAATATTAAGGAAATAGCAACCAAGGTTTTTAAGGTTTTTACAGTCTGTGCTCCAGGGGAAAACAGGCACTCAGCTACGACTGAAATTGCTTCACAACGTGTGCTTCTGGGCCTGTGTTATCCTCACTCCACAGATGAGCAGAAAATATAGTTTGTTTCTTTTTTTTCCCCCTGGTTTGGCATCTGTGGCTCACTTAATGCTCCTGGATCCTGCAATGTTCTCAGGGAGAGACAAAGAGCGCTGGCTGAATATTTTACTGGAGAAAAAAACCTACTCGTGTCTTCTGTAAGTGTGCTTCATGCATCCTTAAAATGACCCCTTACAGAGATCATGCGAAGGAAAATAAAACCACAGCTTTTTTGTTCAAGAAAAAGGCAGAATCTTTAGGGTCAATCACTTCCCTTCAAAGAGCCAAGACCGGTGCTTCATTTCAAAACTCATCAAAATGATCCATCTATCATTAAAATATTAACTTAGTTCTAAAAATACTACAGAAGATGCATTCTCCTGCCCACCTGCTGGCAGGATGGATGCCCTGGGCCAGCCTGCACATGGGCCCTTTCCACCTCCAGCCTCCTCCCCCTCCAGCCTCCTGCAAGCCTGGAGCACAATGCACTCTCCAGCCCTGTGCAATTCAGAACTGCTTAGAGTTGCAAACCATAGGCAGCTCTAATTCCTCTTGCACATCTCTGCTTAAGAAAGAAAGGGCACTTGCTTAGCCTAGAGTTGAAACCCTGAAATAAAGGTCGAATGATACGTACTGCTGGTACACAGTGAGCAGCTGGGACTCTGCGTAGGTAATTTGGACTTCGTGGCCCAAATGCCGCCAAGTTATTCAGCAGCCAGCTGACCACCTGCAATTCAGTTTTGCTGTGGGCAGACAGCAGTGCAGGGGTTGAAAATAGTAAGGCCACAAGGCCTGGGCACATACTGTGATCCTTCCAAGCCCCCAAGCACTAAAATAATCTGAAACCCAAAGGCAGTCTTCTCACCAAGATGATACTTGAGTGTCCAGGTTCACATCTGTTCACTGAGTAATCAGCTCATGATATGTTATGGTTGTACAGGCAGAACTCCTACAGACTTCAGTGCTCTATGTCCAAAGTAGAAATGTATTTAACTACATTACTTGCCAATGAATTTATGTTTATTATCAGCTCTTATAGTTATTTGCATTTCTGGTTAAGTGATACGCTGTCTTGCCCATGAAGTTCTTATTTTTAGCTCACCTCTAAGTGCATGGAGGAACTCAGTCAAGTAAAAAATTCTGCAAAAACACCAGCTGGCCAGTGATACAACTAACACGAAGAAATGGAAAGTTGGTGATTAACCTCTGTGGTGGATGTTGAAACAATGGTCTAATTTTGGTGTAGTTTTCACCTCGGGGAGAAGAGACATGGGTTTGGACCCTGCTCAAGGATAATATGTATTAGATGGCAGTGCTAAGATCAGTCCATTATCCCCATGCAGCTCTGTTCTGAGCACCACCCCCACATCACCCCTCAGAAATGACCACTGTGGGCTCCCACTGCCCCTGGCTCCTGCAGACCTAAGCAGGGGTTTCTGTGCTGCTGCCTAAGCAAGGGTATTGATGGGCACACTGCTAAACACACCCTGTCACTGAACAAAATCAGTCTCCTTCACAACTTGTTTTTAAGTGCATCTGGTTTCTGGGAGAAAGGACAGAATGGTCAAATTTTATCCTTGAGCCAACCCTAATCTGAGTCCTCTGGAGTGCGTTAGAAGGAAGAGAAGTTTTAAACTTCCATAAAGCATAATAAAATATTGTTTAGGTTGATGTGATGCAGCAGACAGCTCATATGGAAAGCATACACTGGTCTCCTGTTGTTGAGAGCTGGGAATACACTGCCTGCGACTGGAATATGGTACATTATTTGAACTATAGCAAGGCTCTAGGAAGTCCTTGCTGATTCCAACTCAGGCAATGAAGAAATGTCCTGAGAGTTCAGGAGCGGAGAAGATTTATACCATCTCCATGATATTTATATTAATAAATGATTCATGTTATCGCAAGGACCACTGCTCAAAATACTTTGCCGTCAGAATTGTGGACAAACAAACAAAAAAATTCTGTTTCCCAAGATCCACTGATGTGGGTTTACAGGGTACTCTAATGTAATCACAAGAACATTAAACAGTATGAAAGTCTTCTCTCTTTTCCATGGCTGATTAAGCAGTTGGGAACAGAGAATTTACTGTGAAAAAAGCAAACAATTATATGCTATCTGAGGTAAACATTACCTTAGTAATGGAAGCTGAGCTTTAGAACCTTATTGTCAGTAGGGATTAGCATTATAATACTTAAAATGACATTTATAACACTTACTGAAATTACAAGAATGAAGTCTGTGGAGACACAGAAATGAAATCAGCTCAATGTGTTTTTATAAGAATACTGAAATCTAAGTCCCTTAGAGGAAAGATATAGACATTAACAGTTTTTGCAGGCTTCCATTAGCTGTTCAAATTTGAATACTGTTTCTTAGGTGAGCTCTAATCTTCTTTGAATCCTCCCAACACATTTTATCTGTAAAAAATTGTAGTTAAAAATTTAGTTTGATGGAATGATATTTAAGTGCTTTTCCTCATCTACTCCCTGAAAGAGCCCCTGAGAGTCTTACTGTAATTTGTTCAAACGAAATAATATTTTCGTTTCCTGGGTTCTCTT